>VZSR01003807.1:11780938-11938096 GCA_013398615.1 Brachypodius melanocephalos | reverse complement strand
CGAGATGCCATTATTATGTACCTGTAGGCAGCTAGCATAACTTATTAATTTCATGCCATACAGTCTTTAGGTCAACAGAAAATTTAGGGCCAGGACCCAGGAAAGTAAATCCAAAATACGAGACAGCTAGCATTAAAATTGAAGAGCAACCTTAATTTTTCTGTAGAGGCAATTGAGTGTCATTTTCAAGTACAAAGTGTATTCTGTTTTGTGGGTTTTTTTCTTCTTCACCCCTGCTCAGAGTACCCAGCCCAGTACCCTTGGGGTTAAAAGGCAGAGGAGAGCACAGAAACTGACCAAAAAGTTTACACAAGAGCCAATTCGACCAGGAACGCCAGAGCCTGTGAGGGGCAGAGAACATGTTTATGTGCAGACAGGTAAAAGGCTGCATTTTTTTAATATATGTCTGAAAACAAAAGCTTGCTAATCGATATTCACTTGCTAATTGGTGATGAAGTTGGTAGAATCACACAGTTTAAAATCACAAAATGCTGGAATCAGAGATTCTAAACTTGTCTAACTAGTGATATTATCCCAGAATGTCTATTTTTCAGTGTACATTCTTGAACATTAGTCAAGACTGCTTCATTTATTCCTTCTATTTTCAGTATAGTTAGAGAAATTTCATATATGCTTATAATTGAAGGGTTTAAAACTTTTGCTTAAGGTGAACAATCATTTTGGGAATCACTTCCATGGAAGTGCATCTGACATTACAGAGAACACAGCATCAGATGGCTTTTGCAGCAAACTGACCTATGTTTTGAGAGGCCTTTTTTCTAACTTTATAGAAAGCATTTCATTGCACTCTTTGGATATAATTCAGAATGTAGAGTCATCAAAAACAGTTGAAAGCTAAAATAAAAGGAATCCCTCTTTGCGTATTCATTATGCTTTTGTTTCTAGAACTCTATTTGGAAGAGATTAGTGACCGGATAATAGAGATTGATGGAGAGTGTCAAACAGATGAATTTTTGGACAGACCACCCACTCCACTCTTCATACCAGCCAAAACAGGAAAAGATGTGGCCACACAAATAGAAGAAGGAGAGGTATTAAGTCAGGTTCACAAGTGCAAAATATGTCTGCCATACAAAACACATTTCTGATGCAAAATTGAAGTAGAAGCAGAAGGGAACTGATCCTCACAGAACATGCAAAAAAACCCCAAACCCAACTCACCAATGTCTGCATTGAGATTAAGTGCAAAATTAAGGAAGCTGTGTCTCCATGTGCACTGGTTCTGCTGCTTTCAGCTAAGCAATACAGTGTTGAGAAATGCTTTCTTCTGTAAAACATGTTGAGCCCAAGAAGGGGCTGGGAACACAGAAATGGGGTCCAGGAAAGTGCTCAGCTTCCCCCTGGCAGTCCCCACAGGGGCTGTGGGAGGGTGTGTGGTGTCTCAGTCCAGCCCACTCACCACTTATCCCCCAGCAGCACTCATGATTCTCTCTGCCTTAGCTGACACTGGTCTCCCACCTGCACTTCTCCCACCTGACTTCAGTACAAGGACTTTGTTCATCCTTCTTTTTTCCTTGCAATCCTTGTTAAGAGTAATTGTGATCAAGGGACATTTATCTCTGTTTCTCTGACTCTCATCCTCAGTTGTTTGACTTTGACATTGAAGTCAAGCCCATCCTGGAAGTGTTGGTTGGGAAAACAGTTGAGCAGGCTTTGCTGGAAGTCATGGAGGAAGAGGAGCTGGCCGAGTTGTTGTCGCATCAGCGTGCCTTCGCAGAGCTGCGAAATGCAGAGTTTGCTGAATTGCAGCGCTTGGAAGAGCAGGACAGGAGAATCAGGGAGGAGAAGGTAGGACTTCCTAAGGGCAAAGCCTGTCTGAATGCTGTCAGAAGGGAGAAAAACATTTCCAGTACTGAATGACAGGCTGTGATATAAACTGGGTATGCCCAAAAGGGTACTGTCGGCTTTGATATACCTTAAAGCATTTTGATGATGTACAGCTGCACTCTGCCACTTGCTCTCATACAACAGTACCACACTGTTGTGTTTATTTGGAGCAGTCATGCTTGAGTGACTTGGTGTAGTTGGACACCTGGTCAAAAGGCCAAAACCAACAGCATTTTCTTCTGTACTTGGTGCAACTGTTTCTTAAGCCTTTTCATTATGGCAAGTGCTAAACAAATAGTCAGAGTGCCTGGAAGTAAGAGAGACACCTCTACTTCCCTTCCTCTACTCTGTGTGCACACCTACATATCAAGATTGCAAAGTATTATGCTATATTAATAACATTCAGTAAATAGGAATAAACAGAAAAGGCAAATCTTAATTACTTACTATTCATCAGCCTCGTATAATTGTGTTTTATAATGTCTTCCTGAACCAATTTGAGTTTTAATCTTTTTGTACATGCAGTAGGATACAATATTGGAAGATAAAAATTTGGGAAATATTTATCCAACTTCATCGCATTCCAAGGCAAATAACCAGCTTCATCTGCAATAATAAAGCAAAAACCAATGAGATTAATGTATACTGAGGCATCAGAGAAGGGTTTCATTTGGTCAGCTGCAATGCCCTTGTTTTACAGACTTGCCAAAATCAGAAAAGGCATACCACAGAAATGTGTTTCCCTGTAATTTGGGGTATTTAAATACTCCATAGACTAAATACAAAGTTGCTTTCAAGCACTCTTTCATGAGAAGAATTTTAGTCAAAGTCAGAGGCTGCAAATACCAGGTAGAGATGATAATTATCTGTACTTTTTACTATCTTTGCTATTTATGGGACACACACTGTGATAATTCTTCAAAGTCTAGATCAAAGGAGTCATAGCTAAAGGCCTCTATATTTTACATGCATAATTGCCTTGACAGGAACGTCGCAGACTGGAGCACCT
Organism: Brachypodius melanocephalos; assembly: GCA_013398615.1. NCBI lineage: Eukaryota > Metazoa > Chordata > Aves > Passeriformes > Pycnonotidae > Brachypodius > Brachypodius melanocephalos. The sequence goes on along the minus strand of VZSR01003807.1, from coordinate 11,935,239 downwards.
GGAAAAGCTGCGGAAACAGAAAGAGACTGCAGAGAAAATTGCAGCTCGGGCATTCGCTCAGCGTTACCTGGCTGATCTCATTCCCTCAGTCTTCAACAATCTTCATGAAAGTGGATTTTTTTATGACCCTGTAGAAAGAGGTTTGGTTTGTTTTTTCTTTTTAAATATGTGAGCAAAGTAATATAAAGTTCAAAACAACCATGAAACATAGCATATTATCCTAATATTTAGAATAATGTCGTAAGACTTTATTAATTTACATTTGTGGCTGAACACAAAAAACATGATTGGTCATCTGTACCAGTAGTGAAGAATAAGCAAGAGCTGACAGTGTGACAATGAGGAGAGCTACTTCGGAACTGGAGAGAAATAAATGGGTGGTTAGGATTGGGAGAGAGAGATCCAAATTGAAGTACATGTACTTTTTTAGAACAGACAAAGAAATCAGTATGTCATTCAATGATTATCAGAGCAAGGGACAAATTAGTCAATTAGAATTAGGCCCTGAAAATAATTTTGGAATTGTATATCAGTGACTTCCAAGCTCTTAGAATCAGCAGCATTTCTGATGAGCTACCTTGCTACACCCCACTTCACCAGTCTCCACACGGGCACAGACCACAGCTTGGGAATGGTTTACACTCTCTCCAGGGTAAATCATGGGGTCAATGCAGAAACTGAGTCTGTTTTTCAACCAGGACAGGCTTTGAGATCACAGTATACAAAAAGGATCATTTGAGAAATACAAAGGTAAGTAAGAGCTCCTTAGTCAGACAGAACAATCACTTTCATCAGACCAGAAGCCAAATGGCTTTGGAAAGCAAGACAGGAAATGTTTTTCTCCTGACTTGTTCAGGATTGTTATTTGGATCTTGCTAGAATATGACTGTGTATCTCATCTGTGCTAAGCCCTTCAAGGGTGCCAGACCTCTTTGAAAATAACTGCAGTTGAGAGGACTCTGCTCTGAATCTATGATCACAAACCTCAGTAAGAGAGGTTGGCAATAAGAAATCAAACAACATCTGAGATTTAATCTGACTCTTACAGAGCAAGTGCCTTTTGGCAGAGGGGGTTCATCCCTTAGTTGTTGTAGCAAATAAAAAACAGCCACCAAGTCCTGTTGGTCATCCTTTATAAAGTGACATATTCCCTTTGTTTCTTCCGGCTAAATTCTTACAGATATTGAGACAGAATTCCTTCCATGGCTGATGTCAGAAGTGGAAGAAACACTACAGAAGAAGATTCTGGGGAGGACGATGCTTGACTGTAAGTTACCAAACCCTGGAATGTGATCTGGGCTGCATGTTGTTCTTGATTGTTTGTTTTTTTTTTGCTGGTCAGAACAAATGTCACGTTTATATGGTCACTGTTAGTTAAGGTAGGACATGTCGTTTTAGGAAAAACTCCAAGTACCCATGGTTTTTGTGTTGGGGGTTTTGTTTGTTTGTGTTTGTTCGTTGGTTTGAGGTTTTTTTACTATATTAACATGTTTTAATGTTGGAAAACTACTACTACAAACAACTAGGTAACTGATTTTCAGCTGAAACAATGGAAGTGTCAGTCATGGTGCACTATCCACTCTCTTCTGACTTTATTTTGTTTGAAGTTTGTTAATGCTGGGAGATACAACACCTGTGTCAGGAACAGAATGGTAAAGAACACAATTCTTTTTTTCTGCTATCTCTGTGTTACACAGCCACTGCTGCTGTAGTGTTCTCTGTAGTGCACTTGATTGTGCTAGTGGGAACAGAAAAGCCCATCTTGTGCACTTCCACATGTATACCATGAAAGTGTCCTAATTTGCTTGTGTAAGCTCTCAGAGCTATGGATTATTCTGCTACATGAAAGGAGGATGATTGGCAGGCCATGGTTGACTGAGAAGTGAGATGACTAGTATTTTTCATCAAAACAAGGGCTTACCTCCTTATCAGTCAATAATCATATCCTTGCTTTTGAAATAGATTGAAATATCAGTCTTCTTTGGGCTAGTTCGAGCTAAATATTTGGGCTCTTTTATTAGTTCAGAGGCTGTAGTTGAAACACCTGAAAAACTTGGATTCTGTCTTGTGTAGAAACACAAAAATATGGTTGTATGTATGCCCAGCAGTATGCTCCTAGATCAAACCACTTTTTGCACTTGCATTACATCTTCATTCCTATAGCTTTCCTCTTGCTGGAATTTTGGGTTTGCATTACAATTATGTTTGCTTCCTTTGGTTTACTTTTAGTTTAATCAGGATCCCAAATTTTGTTTGTTAAGGGATAATATGATTTTTACAATTAGAGCTGGTATGTTAGGTATTTTATGCTGATACATGTGCCAGTATGTACACTCAAGGACCACTTCTTTCCAAAAGAAAGGGAAATTTCTCTTCTTTTAAGAAAAAAAAATTGTATGTGACTATTGAATAAACATCCTAGGGAGAATGGTTCTGTAGGATACAGTATTGATGAGAATATCTATCATATTCTTGTTAAATCTGTTTATGTTTTTAACCAGATACCATTGTCTTGCTCCAGTCCTTAGGTATTTCTTCATTTTTAGAGTTATTTCAGGATTCTTTCCCCATTTAAGGATTTATAGGTCAGTAATATATACAAAAATTTCTCAAATTATAGGGGTTTTCCTTCATGGTTGTAAATGGTGGCTATCTCTGTTTCAGCCTTGATTCGTATGGTGGTTGAAAAACGCTTAGATGAATTTAGCCGTCCACCTCCATCTGATCAGAAAGAGGAATCTGCTGAAGAACCCAGGGCAGCAGATGAAGCTCCTCAGGTGTCTGGTGAGGCAGATGCTGCTGACCAACCAGTTGCAGAGAAAGAGGAGACTGACCAACCTGTTGCTGAAGAACAGCCTTCAGATTCCACCTATTCCCAGTTAGAAGAAAAAGATCAAGAAGGAACAGTGGATTTGGAAACTGAGTAACAAACAGGCAAGTCATCAAGTAAATGGAGACCACTGGCTTAGAAATAAGTAGTTAATTCCTATCTGTTTACAGGTATTGTGCCCTAGCCATGCTGAAGGATGAACCTAAGCAACAGTAGAGCATTAAAACATGTTTTCCGTATGCTGGAATTGCTGATTTCAGGCTGCTAGAATCAAGAGAGAAGTTACTAGTGCAGTGAATGTCACGGAAATTCTGTCCTGTTTTACAATCCAATCCACCAAAACCTGTGAGGTTTAGAGTTGAAAAGTAATGCTGTCCCACACCCTGTGAAGGTCATGAGAAGGATGTTGAGAGCATCATAATAACCTTTGGAAGTGTTCTTATTAATAATGATAATGTTCTCGTGACAATATTTCCTTACTTTCCTTATTTTGAAAGGTAGTTACTACAGCAATTAAATAAATTGCTTTTGACTCATGTTAGTCTTTCCTCACAAGCTTGAATGGACATCTCAGCAGGTAATAGAGCCAAAGTAGGCCCAGTTACTCAGGCTTGTCAGGTTCAAAGAGTTACCTGCCCCTGAGAATTTCTGCCTGTGCAAAATCCTCCTCTTGGAGCCTCTCCTGGAGGTGAGGGGCTTGAGCTCCATGCTAAGCCCAGTCTCGGTTTTCTTTGTAATCATCCTTTCCTGCCGATTCACTGGAAACAGACATGACTGACAAAATATGCCTTCACTGCCGTGTGTAGCTGGTTGTCCATTCATGGGCCAGTTCCTCAGGTGGGGCAGTCCCCCTCACAGAATTACATCTGTGCTACATATGGCAGCAACACCGTGTCGTTGCTGGGTCAGTGCTCCCACAGCAGCAGCTGTCCCCGGCAGGCAGGTAGGGCCGCAGGGTGGACAGCTCTGCACCCACAGGGGCACGGGTGGTGCACGGGGCTCTGCAGCTCCCGGGTGTGTGCATGCAGGGGGAGCGGAGAGAGGCCGGAGGGCACTGCAGGCACTAGAGGGCAGGACAGCCCACGGCAATCCGGCTGGAGAAACGCCGGGAAGGAAGGACCCTGCTGGTGTCACCTATTGCACATTGCACACCCTGCACTAGGGACACCCGTCTGAACTTCTCTCCTCTGCTCAACCCCAATGGTGTGGAACTTTTGCAAAATTTACTCACTTATAGCATGAAGAGCCAACACTTGAATCAGCCGGTGCAGTCCACACTGGCTCATAGAATGACAGAGTAGTTTGAGTTGGAAGGGGCCTTATAAATCATCTAGTCGAATCCCATGCTTGCCGTGAGCAGGGACGTCTTTCACTAGGTCAGGTTGCTCCAGGTCCCATCCAGCTTGGTGGTAAGGGAGAAGGTGGAATCATCTCTTCAGGGCTGACCCGTGACAGTACAAGAAACAGCCACTGGTCACTTCAGGGGATGTGCAAACGCTGCCTTCCCCTTCGGCCTGCTGGGGTGCAAATCTGCAACTGAACCCCAAGTAAAGGGCCCCAAACCAGGAAGTGTATGCAGGACATTCTAAATGCTGTGAAGTGCCTTCCTGTGAAGTTAGCCACCAGCAGTGCAGGTCAGGACGTTCTGTGAATCCTCACAAGCACGGACAACTACGCGGCCACGGCAGAGGCAGTATCGGCGGCCAGACAGCCGCGGGACCCGCACTGCCCTGAGAACAAGCTTCCCGCACAAGCTTCCCGGTGGCGCCGCCAGAGAACGAGCGTTCGGGCACCGGCGGACCTGCACCCGCGGGCCGCCCCCGCGCTCCGCTCGGGGCTCACTCTCCACCCAGCGCTGCCCCGGCGCTCCGCAGGGGTGGAGAGGGGAGGGGACGCGGCGCGGCCGCCCCTCGTCCCGGCCCTCCCCCGGCCGCCCCACCGCCAGGCGTCTCCCCGGGCCCGGGCACCACCGCGGGGACGGGAGGAGCCGCCGCTGCAGCCACTGCCGCCGCTGCGCTCCCCGGCCCAGCGCTGGGGGAGCGGGCGGCGCCCGCGGAGCTGGGCCATGAGGTGAGTGGGGCCGGCGTGCGGGGCTGGGCTGGGGGCTCTCCGCCGTCCCGCAGCGGTGTCGGGGCCCTCGGGGGAACGGAGGGCCCGCTCCGGGCGGGGCGCTGGGGGGCGGGCGCCGAGCAGCGGGGCTGTCGGTCCGGGCCCGCTGCCGCAGGAAAACTGTGCCACAATGTGTCCGCCTTCAAGAGGAGAGTTTCGTCTTTACTTATTTATTTTCCGCTTCTCCCCCTCGACTTTCCCCACGCCCCCCAGCCGCCGTGCAGGCTCTCCCGCTTGTCCGCCCGCAGCGCCGCGCACCGGAGCCCCGGGATGGGCGCCCGCCCCGGCACCTCTTGCCTCTGGGCACAGAAAGGCCGCAGGACCGCGAATTTGCGGGAGGAGGGGACATCTCCTCTCTCCTTCGTGCCTCTCTCCAGCCCCACGGCCCTCACGGGGCTTTCAGGGCAGAGCGTGGGGCAGCGGGCGGTGCAGTGACCCGCGTCCGGCGGTGGCACCCCTGTGACGAGAGACACGGGTCGTGGTTCGGGAGGTTTGTTCCCGCGTGGGAAAACTTCTGCGGCTCCAAAGGTGCGTCCGCCGCACGCACACGGGTCTCGACTCCTGCATCAAAACCCCCGCCGACAGAAGCCGCCGCAGCACGGTTCGCACAGTTTTCCATCTCTGTCAGGAGGCTGACAACTTGCCGAGGTCAAGCCTTTAGCTGTCATTGACTCCTACGGGACACACGACTGTTTGTTTTTGTTTGGTTGATTGGTTTTTTCCTGTGGGGAAGAGGGATTTACTACATTATAGGATTCGGTTTTTATTTAAAGTACTTAACTTGGTTAAAATTTAATTTTCAGTTGTTTTTAATTTTTCTGTTAGAAGTTTCTGTCCCTTAGTCAAATGACATTTTTTAGAAAGGTGAATATTGGACAGCCAAACTTTTCTCTGAGAGCTGTTGCTTCCCCTGTCTGACTTTAACAAGTATTTTCCACCTTGCAATGCATGGCCAGTAAGGCAAACTGCTTTTGTAGAAGATATTTAAAGTAGTTGATGAAGAGCAAAAGTACTAGCTGCCTTTAAAATTTAAGCTTAAATACAATCTTCCTGCCTCAGCTGATATTTTTAATTTATAAAGGACTGTATAGAACAGAATCCAAGCTGTGGTTTTGAGTGCATGATATCTCTACATACATGTTTGTCTGTGGCCACTTTGCCTAACATGATGAGGATCTTAATGAATAAATATAAATGACACATGCATTCTCTTTCCAGGAATCAGTAGTAGAGGATGTGCCTGGCATTATTACCAGGAGATTAGCAAATCCAGCTCTGACAGAATGGGGAAGAGGTTCCCAATCTGAACACTCAGATTGGATTGCGTTGCAGTTGTAAAATTACCATCAGCAGGTACGACCTGATTCTTGGTTGCCCCAAAGCTTAGCAGAAAATCTGGTTGTTTAAGTTTGAGTTACCTAATTACATGCAGCAGCACACGGTGTCAAGCAGTCCTGTCACTTCTTCGCACCTTGCAAGAGTGTACCTTTCTTGTTGTGAGGTCTTCAATATGCCAGTGACTCTGCAACATCTCTGCTGTGCTCTGACCCTTCATCGGGGAGAAATAAAGATGCTGTCACTGGGAATCTCCCTTCCCTGGTCCTTCCTGTCCCTGTTGTTGGTTTGGTGAAGCAAGTGCAAGGAGTACCGCTCCGCCTCTGTGCGGGGGGAGTGGTCAAACTGCACAACAGAAGATGGGGCAGTGCGGGGCAGGTGGCTCTGGGTGGAACACAGGGAGCTGTGCTAAATAGAAATACAGGTACAGTCACAGCATCAATGACAAAATGTGTTTTTATTCCTCGATACTGTGTGTGTTTGCTGCCCTGATGCCACTCTATGTGCAGTATATTTTCCACCATTAGTGTGTTATTTGTCCTGAATTGTAAGTCAAAGCAGTGAAAATCTCATTTGCAAGCCTAATGGGAGCTGGTATAGATCCTGGAGTTTTATAACTGTGTAATGGGCTGACCACCACCACTTTTTGAATTGTTCAGTGTAAATAGGACCTGGTTGTTCTGATCATGCAGATGCTGAAAATTGATAATAGGACTATTTGTGTAAGAAGCAGAAGATGGGATGTGTGGGAATAGAAGAGAGAAATAAGATTAGAATGACTGTACCAGTTCCTCTGCACCTGTGCATAAGAGTGAGAACCGTAGTGGGAAGTTTGGAGAGTTTGGTACAAAAAAAAATCACATAAATACAAGAAAATAAATTATTATTTCCTAAAGGGGATTATTAAATAATGTAGTTTATTCTCTAAGTTTAACCAGGGCAAATCACAAATTTATTTTCTCTAGCTAAAGGCAATACCTTCTATTTCCTCTAATTTCTATAATTTTCTCTGCATCAAGAACCTCCTTGTTGTGAAGTTCTGTGAGCACTTGCATGTTTTCTCTCAGTGCCTGCCCTTCTGCCAGGACTCATTGGAAAGGAGGCCTCATAAGATAACTCCCCTCCCCTTGACTATTGAGGCATATTTAATTTACAGTGTATTGCCAGGGCTGGGACCTGATCTGCTGTCCCTCCCTCAAATTCTTTATTTCTTGACTGATGATTAAACCCCCAAAAAATCGACCCCACCCCACCCTTATGTATGCCCATAAGTGAATACACTCACTGTGCTTAAGGCAGTCAGTGCTGGCATTGTAACTTTGAGCACTTGACCTGACACCTAACTTTGCAAATCTAAATTGTCCTCTACAGTAAGAGCAACCTGGCTCACAAGATGTTTTCAAAACTAGAGTATTGGCAGCTGGTTCCCTACTGGCCCCACTGAGCTTTTTATTTTAAGATGTTCCTGCTTTCAAAGATAAGCATGAGGCAAACAAGACTGCTCCAAACACCAAAGGAACAGCAGTCACACACTTCTAATTTAGCCTGTGCCACCGTGCAGACGGCTGCATCATTTAATTGTCACTAAACCCAAAAGAATCTGTTTGTTCTTTTCTTGTGTGTGTGGAAAGAAGTAGGAAATCTCTTTGAATGATGCCAAGGATACTGCTATTTTGTGATAACTAGCAGGAAATAACAAGAGTTAGGACAGAAAGAAGGTCAGTTGGTTTGAATTCTGTATGGGAAAATCTTGAAAGTTGATCATAAAATTTAATTGCACACATATCCTGGGGATAATGAAATAAATATTTTGCTTCTAATTTTGCTTTTTTTGCTGACCTGTCTCTGTGTTCCAATGCATTCTTCTGTATATAGGCTATTTGCAATTTGCTGTGAAAAAGCGTTTCAGGTTCCAGATGTCTCTGACATGACACTCCAGAAGCAACAGTTATTTCCAATGGACTTTACTCTCTTTATATTTCTCATATTTCCTCTTTTCTTGCTTTCTCTGCTTGTGCTGACTGATCTTTTGTAAAATGGCATGAGTTGCAGTGCTAAATAAGGATCAAGGATGCCTTTGTAACATAGTTCTGTCTTGGAGGACAGAGTAGATCTTTCATCTTTATGTGTCTTGCACCTAGAGAGAACTCTTTTAGGAGAAGCTGTTTCACAAACAACTTGGGATAGAAAAATAGAAGCTTAGGAAAGCACTTAGGAAAATACAAGTGTAGCAGTATCTAACCTGTGCTGATATGCACAACACCAAGCAAATGTGGTGCATTGAGCAATATTAAACTTTGCTCTTCCCCTTGCTCTCTTGTTTCTAGGTTCTTATTGCTATTAATGGTGTTGAGGGACTCTTGAGAAGCAAGGCTGTCTTCTACAAGAGTGACACGTGTCTTTCAGAGAGAGCCGCGACAGCAAGAGTCCCATGTGAATTTTTTGTCATAAACTGTCACTGCAATTTTGTTGCTGTACTTTAGCTAGAATGTTATTTCAATCACCGCAGCTGTAAAATGTGATGGACAGCTTTGGTTTGTCCTTTAGTTACTTTACCAAAGTAACTTTAGGTTCAGTATGGCTTTTTTGAGGATTACAAGAAAAGCACTGTAAAACTGAGCAACAAATAAGTTATTTATATAGCATTATAATTCTATTTTACTAGTGTCTTGACAGGTTGATGCCCAAAGAAGACACCCAGTGTCTAATCATTATATTGTCCTGCAATAATAAGCAGTGGAAGGACCAGTGAAGCACATATTAAAGATGTAACTAAAGTAGTTCAATGCTTATTTTGTTCCCAGAGAGGTAGGTATTACTTCTTTTTCGGGTGGAATTATCTCTAGAGTCATCATCACAGATACAGCATGCAGAGAACCAAGAGGAGTTTGAAAGAAAGGGAACTAGAGATGCTGAACAAAGACCTGGAAAGAGGAAGAAAGCAGAAGGCAGAGGGAAGGTAGTAAAATGCTGGAAGGTATTAGCTAAGAGAAAGAAGTTCTTTCTTGATTTTTCATTGGCATAACAAAAAAGAAGCTTGTAGATAGGAGTACAAAACCCCCAGAGATTTTTTTTGTAATCCTAAGTACTATTTTAATTCAAATATTATTTAGCCTTAGCAACCAGCTTAAGTTTCTGTGCAGAGGCAACCTTTGTAATGCTCCAGAAATGTTCCATACATATTCTAGGATGCTTTCTGGCTTCTGGTTTTTTCTTTTTTATGTGCTGGGAGTCATGGCTCACCTGCATCATTGAGTAAGGAAAAGACTTTTAAAGTGATTAAGACAAACCAAGAAGATGTAACATAATCTTTTTCTGTTTCAACTGCACTTAGGTATCTCGGCAATCATCCATATTAATTAGGCAAGTGACTTAGTGTCTCTCACAGTGAGAAAGAGCAGCAGATGATTTGCTTGTTGAAACACTATATTTTTGTATTCTCAGGGCTCATCCAAGAAAAGACCAGGGCTACTGGGCAGAACGAGTCCAATTACACTATGGCAAAACAATTCCTCCCTCTTTCAGTGGAAGAGAAGTTTGAAAACTAGCACGTGAGATATCCTGAGTAGATGCATCATTTGCTTCCTGTAAACCTGGCAGCCAGAGAGCCCTTCCTCATCTCAGTGGTGCCAGGCACTGGAAAGAGATCACTCAGTGTTGGTCCTCAGTGGTGGATGCCAATGAAAGTAAGAAAAAATGTGTCAGGTGAGGATTTCCACAGTTGGGCTGTTAGACCCCAAATGAAGGTGAATGAAACTCCTCTTGTCCAGAGAAGGGCAATGAAGCTGGTGGAGGGTCTGGAGCACAAATGAGGAGCAGCTGAGGGAGCTGGACTTGTTTAGACTGGAGAAAAGGAGGCTCAAGGGAGACCTGACTCTCTACAGCTGCCTGCAAGGAAGGCTGTAGCCTGGTGGGGGTTGGTCTCTTCTCCCAGGCAACCAGCAAGAGGACAAGAGGACATTGTCTCAAGCTGGTCCATGGGAGTTTTAGGTTGGACATGTGGAAGAAATTCTTCACAGAGGCGGTGATTAAATATTGGCATGGGCTGCCAGGGAAGGTGGTGGAGTCACTATGCCTGGAGGTGTTTAATGAAAGGCTGGATGTGGTACTTAGTGCCATGGTCTAGTGGACATGGTGGTGATTGGTCATGTTGCGCTCAATGATCACAGGTCTTTTCTCGCCTAGTTGATTCTGTGATTCTATAACTAACGATTTCAGCAAAATGTAGCACAGCCTGGAGCACTGATTCATCACAGGCCAGTGAAACTGATACAAGTCTGCAAAATGTTTTGGTTTCAGTTAACTTTGGGTATTCAGGCAAAAAATAAGTTTACTGGAAATATTTTGACTTGTTCATGACTCACTTGTTTTTACAAACCTAACACTCCTTTCCTCACAAATCAAGTAAATATGCAGGCAAAGCAAACACATTTACTATAAAATCTGTGATACCAAGATTCTGTAGTTCTGAAAGGTATTCTCAGCTTGTCCTTATTCAAAACCTTTTGAAGGGGTCAGGGAGGTGTTTATGTGGTGACACTCACTATGTCCTGGCTTGGAAACATGTCGCTTTGGATTTCTAGTTTTGCTTAGAACAAAAGATTGGCAAGGCGTTTTGCGTCTCTTGGGGGTTGCAGATGGATCATAATGATATTCTTGTCACTAGTTGTGCCCGGCAAGGCTTCTGGACCTAATTACTTCTCACAAAGCAGCTGCCAGGGACAAGAATAATTTTCACACTTGGAAATCATCTTTACTTGACTTGTGCACATTTGCATGCTGTTCTTCTCTCTAAAATACCCTTAGTGTAAGTGATAGAAGGAATTGTCTCCCTTTTTAATGATTGAATTTGCTATACAGATTTTTCACTGAGTCTGTGGAGGGTTTTGGCTAAAAAAAGTGCAGCCTAATTTTTAAGCATTTATTGAATGAAAAGACAAAAGGCTGCCCTGGCCAAAACAGAGAGATTGACAAGATAGAAAACAAAATAAGGATAAATGGGAGATTTCCACCCTTTGTCTTGCTCTTGTAGAAAAGATAAGGCTTGAAATGATTTTTTTTCCTTCGAGTTGTTCTTACTGTTTCAGCGATTTGTCACTGTTGATGCCCGAATCTCAGAACACTTCAAGTCTTTGCAGGCTTCAGGATCTATACAACCAAATATTTACAGATTTTTTAGACCTCTATCAAAGATGAAATACTGAGTTACAGATTGTGTATTACAATGTTAGACATCATCAAAATGACCTGATTGAGAGGGGGTTGTGATCTCAGTCCTTTCAAAAATAAAATTATCAGACTTTTGCTAAGTTTTTCACACCACTTTTATCAACATCAAAAATCTCGGCACTATAAAATAATTTTAAAATAAGACATTACAAAAATGAGTATGGACTTCTTAAATGAAAAGAAAACAGAGAATATCAATAAGATTGTTTAAGTTTTTTTTTTTTTTTACCCAAATCAAAACAGCAATTCATGAAATAGTTGAAGACAATGTAGAATGAATGTCTTCTTTTGATCTGTAAAAATATCAGCAGGATACATTACTTTGAAAATTTTTGCTTGTCAAATTCATTAATTTTTTAGACTGTGTAAGTCTCTGAATTGTCTTTGTGGGCAGAGTGATAACTTTATAAATTTATTAAATAATCATCTAATTTAGAAAGACCCATAGTCAGGTTGTAATTTTTAATATTAAATTCCAGCCTGATAGCAAAAATTGTCTCACATCTACTTAGGTGTTATGTTTGCTATCATACTTTTAATAATATATTTGGGTCCCAGAATCTGAAATTGCAGTAAATTTAATATCATCTGTTTTGACAAGGATATTTTTCCAAAGTTGAATCCACAAAGTTTACTGAACAGCTTAAGACAGCAGAATTGTAGAATATGACCTGTGCCTTCAGTTTGTCCTAGCAGAGCACTGACTCTTGAATGTTATGAATTCTCCCATTGTGAATATGGTTAGCAAGTCATTAGCCACCATTTATTAGAAATCTGTTGTTTGTTAAATTAAAATTGTAGTAGATGTTGGAGATTAGAAGGTCATGGTGCAACAAGTAAAATACACTTTGGTAGCTGTTGACGGAAAACATCCAAATATTTGATAGTGGGCACTTTTAGATAACCCTAAGTTTTTCCACTTGCAGATCTCCCATGCTGTATAAACATCTGACAGAATATGTTCATGTAGGTTTTTATAAATTACTAAACCAGCCTTCTGGTAACTTGGGGTGCAAACTTCTGAGTTGTTTCAGGCTATTTTTCATTAACTCACAGCACCATACTAAATGGTTGTTTCAAAAGTCAGAGTTGGACTTACAGAGGTCATGCAACTGGGTGAAGAAATGAAGACAAGTGACCTCTTGGTGAATTTTAATAAAAGGTTAGAGATCACTTAGCTTGTTTTTTTCTACATTATTGTAACTTTTCTATGTCAGGATCACTTTTAAATGAAGAAATGGTGTTCTTTGCCTCTGTTGCTAGAGCACATGGAGAAATTAATCAGGTTCCAAGGCTGTCTCTAAAAAAATGGCATACAAACAAGTGGCTGCAATAAAAATGCCAAACTGCTGAAATACAAGGTGTATTTTATACCAGCCTGCACATTAATCTATGGTGCACCATATTCCAAGCTTTTTATTTTGTATTGACAGAGGAAGTAATGGTGACTTGTTTTTAAGTGTTTTTTTGTCATTCTGTGGAGGTAGTGTCTCTTCCTTTACCAGGCTCTACATTGTTGACCTTGTTATCCTGTTTTCATAATTCCTTTTGCGTTCTCTTTCACTGAAAAAAAAAAAGAACCTTGTGTAGAGAAGAGACAGTCTCTTTTAATTTATTCAAGTTTCGGTTTTACTGGACAAAACCGTAGAACAACATTGCCCTGCAGGATGAAATTTTAAACAAGCATGAACACTGTGCATGTAATGCCACATTTTTTTGGCTTCTTGTTTGAGTAATGTGCAAGAAGTGGCACAGAATCCCAAACAGAATTGTATACCATGCAATTCCAGTCCAGACCTTGGAAAGGCAGGAGTCCAATTATAACTCTGTGTTACCAGTTGTCAATATGGGAGAACAAGAGGTTCAGTTAATGTTTAGTTGACAGTGGGGAGCAACATTTTATCTTTTTTATCTGAGAAACAGGTTACTGGACTGAATATGAATAGTCTGCATCTATATCTGCTTTTATTAATCAATAATCTGTGAGCCAGAGTTTGCAGATTTTTGGAGTTATTAAATGTCTTGATAACCAAAGGAAAAATTAAGGGAACGGCCACGTAGTATTTAGGAACGTGTGTAGCTTTCATTTTTAAAGCATATATGCTCTATTTGGAGGATTTAGATATTATTAGAGTTGTGCACCATAGGCATTCTAGGCACTACTATGAAAATATACATAACAAACCTTTCCTTTTAAGAAAAGGCAATAAGAAATCACTCTCCAAGTTAGTTTAGCTCCAATAGAATCAGTCCCTAACAATTAATGTGATGTCTAATTTCATTAAATTAGTTCTAATAATTATCCCTTGCCTCTGTACTGAATGAAGTGGTAGCTTGCATTTTCCATGCACTATCCCACTCTAGCCAGTCCACATGTGTGAACAGGAGGGAAAGGATATGGGTGGTATTGCTGCTGAGTTTGCCATTGACAGGTCCAGCTGCTGTCCCAAGGAAATCTGAGCTTGCAGGTTGAAGCAAACAAATGGAGTGATGTGACAGGCAGCTGTTACCCAGTGTAAGTCTTTTGTGTTAATTAAAACAAATCAGCTCCTGCTGTTTCTCTGCCTCGAGTATTAAGTTCTTAGTGAAAACTTTATGCTTCAGAATTATAAGATGTATTCTTGTTATCATTACCTACTTCAGGGAGCTCAAGCAAATCTCTGAAGTATGAGGCCTTTGGGAGTGGAGAGGAAAAGGAAAACATTTCTACTAGCCAAGAAGCTGTTAACAAACAGAGAGGCGTATTGTGGAAGTGTGTTAATTATGCTTTACTACATAATTTATGTATAGAGACATCCGGCTTTTATGTAGCAACTAAAGAGACGAAGCTGCTAAACCCCTTGGAATCACTGTGAAGATCACTTTGCATCTAAAATAACTGAAAAATACCAATATTCTTGACTAAAAATCCTTTTTCAGGTAAAACTTCCTCACTTTTACAAGTTTCTGAATGAAGTAGTCATTTCACAGCATTGAAATTTAAAACTGCCAAAAGTGTATAAGAGTGAGCAAAACTAAGAAGTGGAATTTGACCAAATAATTTGAATGTAAATGTTTTTTATAGTATAGCAGGAACATTACACACTACATCACCTTATTGCAATAGTGTTTAGGTTGCATATGTTGTAGATAATGTGCAAGTTCGTGAGCATTTTGAGGGTGGGAGGTTTTAGATTACCATAATCTAAGCAAGATGTGTGAGGTGAGGTGTTGGCTTCTAGATGACAAATCTGTTTTTATGATTTCCTGAAATTTACTGACATTTCCAAAGTACTGATTAAATTTGTATCCCCCTCTCTGGTCACGGGAGTGACTGTTGCACCCTGTGGGAACTTGTCTGTTTGTTTGTCTCTGCTGTGGGTTTTGCTCACCACATTTGGAAATTTTTTAGCTGCTAGTGTGTTATTTGTATCAAACTTATGAAAGAAGTGAGTGTTAAAAGCCAGGTTTTTTGTCAAACCTTTTTTGAAGCCACAAAGTTGTTGACTCTTTGGGGACAGCTGCTTGAGGATGATGCAGGAAAGGGACAGGAAATCTCCCTGCTGACCAGACTGTCCAACAGAGGAGTGGCAGTGCGCTTCTTGAAATAAGTGTTGGGATGCAGGCTTGAAGTAATGAAAAAGACTTTAGCCAAGGTATTGAGGGAGAACAGGAAAAAGCGCTTTTTCACGTGACCTTGCACAAGTGGTTTTGGTGTTTCTTTTATGCTGGGGTTCAGTCCTGAGTTTCAGCCAGTAGACCAGAGTCCTCTCCAAAGGGCTCATTGAAATGGAAATGGTTTTGCCCTGCTGCTGTGGAATGCAAATTATTTTAGGAATGTTCCTGGGTCTTGAGGCTTTCTAAAGCTCACACTTACAAGATTTATTTTTTTAGCTCATTTTATCCAATTCTCATAAGAAAATAAGGATCCAGAAAGATGATTGGTGCCTTGATCCTGACCCAGCAAAATATGAAGTGTAGGTTTGTCTTCATGTGTACAAATAGTTCCCTGCAAGTCAGTGGTGGGAAAACATGGGAAATGCAGAATTGCTTTGCTGGATCGCAGTCAAAATTCTGAGTGCTTTGCAAAGCCAAACAACAAGAGCAGCCCTCAGTAAGGCAGGCTGGCATGAGATGCTGTTCGGTATCTTTCCCTAGGAGTTTGTCTCCCTTTTGTAATGGTCTCTTTTTAAAGATTCTATGTAATAGCTTTTCTTGTTATCAGGGCACTGGAGATGGGCAAAGACTTGTGTTTGATGCCTTGTCTGCCACAGGTTTTTTGCTGACCAAAATAGACCAGTGTCAAGTGATACAGGCTGGGAAAATATGGTGAGAGACAGTGCCATATTTCAGAACAGGAAGAATTTGCTTTGAAACATGGAGTGGGATTTGTTGGTCTTTGTGTTTGTGGTATCAGGGCACAGGATATAAGATGTATTTACTACTTTTAACGAAACTTGGGGTTTTTTTGCTTTAAACTGAAAACAGACTTGGATAGATTAGGTGCTTGTGTGTGGATCATTTTTGCTGATGCTACGTGTTGAGGTGATCATAACCAGGTTAGAATATTGATGGGTTGGTGGAGGGAATGGTAAGGCAGGATTTTTTTTATGTATCCAAATTTAATGCTTGGTATAGCTTTGCTGAAATATTAGCCTAGGGATCCAAAATTTTTCAATAGGAGACTCTTGAAGTCACTGGGAACTGACAGGGCTCTTAGCTGCTTGCATACTAAAACATTTAATCTATTGAGATGTGTATATAGTTATAAAGTTTCCTTTAGCAGCAGGACCAGCTTATGTATTTGTATAATGTCTGTGTATTTGTAAACACAATTTAAAACTTTACCATGAAGGTAAACTAAATATCCTTGGTAAATACATTAGAGAAAACATCCTTGAGAACATGACTTTTGTCCACTCACAGTCTGCCTTATGATGTTGTAGAGTTCTTTTACCTCTGCATAGTCCTTTGTAAAAGAGAAAGCCATTACATTTATAATTTTGGGCTTTCCTTATTTTTTGCCTTCACAAATAAGGCTTACTTAGGGAGCTTCTGCAATATTAGTGAGCCAAATTTCTGGATTGTGGACACAAGCTTTCATCGGTTGTACTGCACAAGGTTTTTTGCTTAAGCAAGGGAAAGTTGCAGAATCCTCTACATAAAGAAAAATATGATGGCAAAACAGTTTTTCCTCTTTTGTAATTATAAAATAATACCATGACTTGAAAAAACCCCAAATAATCTTAAAAGTACAAATTATACTATTTTATATTATAAATAAAGTGATTTATAAATTCATCTACTTTGTCAGCAAGGGTTTCTACATGTGGTAGATTAAAAATGCACAGAATATCACTGTTAATCATTGACATCAAACAAATCATATGTTTGATGAGTTGTATTTATCATGCACTAAATCCTGATATGGAGGTACATGTGGGACTAACACAAACTTCAAAGAATATGCATAGGTTTCTTTAGATGAAGATTTTGGCTGTGCATATTAATTTTTTCCTGTTAGTACTCTGTTAATTTTAAGTAATTTCTACAACGTTATGATTTTCTTTCCTGTTCATGAACTTGGGAGAAGAGAAACTATGTCAGCAATTAGCCCAGCAAAAGCCAAAAGAACACAAGTAGGGACACTAGTGGAATGCTAACGCTGTGTGATAGATGCGTTGTTTCCTGTAGGTGTTTTCTTCTAAGGGATTGCTACCTGAGTCATCAGGTGTGCTGAAAGTTAAACCCCAGCAACTGATTTCTGTGGCGATGGAAAGAGACTCCTTCCTGATTTAATCTCAGTGTAAGTAGGTTAAGTGTGGTTTTCCTGTCACCTCTTTGCTTGTGTATTTTAGACATCTGCAACTCTGCTGCTTACCATAGATGTCCTGAAAAAATACATTTACCTTTACTTAGTTAAAATATGACAAAAGATACTTAGATAACAATGTCACTTACATGAGGCTGTTGTGAATCTATAAATTAGTTGTGCTGGGTATTCTTCTGAGTATCCAAGCAATAGCAGTGTCCCTTTTCAGCTGCGTGAGTAAGCTGGACAGATGACTTCACATCTTGAGATTAGTCCTGATGACTGGTCAAATAATGTGCCTCTTTGGTGGGCAGCATGAAACTGAGGTGCATTTAGGGGTTGTATAACATACAAAGAGCATGCCTGTGTTGACAGTTGTCATTGGTTTTGGACATGGTTTTTATGTGGAAAGCAATGTAAGGAATTCTGTAATAACCTCTGATGACTTGGTGTGGGGCAGAAGCTGACTGGTTCAGAGGAGCTGTGTTTTAACTCACAATGGGTTCATAACTCAGAAGCTCTGATCCGGATCTTTGTCTCTGCATGGCATAGGTCTCTTTTGCAGGCAGTGTGTTCTCTTGTTATCTACAGATGGCATCGTATTGCAAGCCCAAGGGTATCATGCACAGGGTGAATGCTTTTCCTGTTGCTACCGCTTATGTCTCTTCCCACATCTGGGCCTGCTTTCCCCTTGGCTTTCTGTGGCATGGTGCCAGGGAAGATAGATATACATCCTCTAAAAGAGAGGTCAGTGGAAGAACTCTGTCACATGAACCCACATGAGAATCCTTGGGTACAGGGCAGCTGTCTTGAACAACCAGTTGTAGTCTTGTGTTGCAGACGTTGCAAAGGTCCCTCACACGACAGTTTCCTGGGTTCCCTTGCCATGGAGTTTGTTGTCTCTGGTAAAGATGAGCTTCAAGCCTAGGGAAACAAGTGCTTTGTGGTAAAGCCTTTTCATCCTCGTAGAACTCTGCAGCGACCTGCAGCAGCCGTAGAAGGTGGAGTCTTTGCTGCCCTTCTTGCTGCCTCCCAGTGTGAACCACTGGTAAGCAAGGAAGTTATCAAGGCCATTGCTGGCAGCCTTCATGGATGTCGCATGCATCATAAACAGCTCCATAGGTCCTGTGCAGGCTGGTTTTCCTTGCTGTGCATTTCCTTGTGGAAGTCACCTTTCCTCTGGTGTAGCAGTGACCTTGATCCTCATGATATTGATCCTCATTGTAGGTCCTCCTCATGAACCATACCTGGAAACTGCTGCCTGTGTTCATTACTTCCATGTCTTCTGCACCAGAACAGAGCAGGTAATGGGCATTGCCTTTCCCACTGTGGACTCTGGGCATCTCAGGGCAGTCCCACCACCATCATATGTATCAGTTCTGAGTCATACATGCCTACAGTGTGCCCACTACAATCACTTATAAAACATAAAATTCATAATCAGTGAATTTTTGGCAATGGTGGAGTAACTGAAAATAACCCAAACCCTAAAATCCTGGCTCCTACACAAAATACACTGTGACATGTCCTTCTAGGCAGTGCAGAACCCATCCCCACTTCCTCTAACTGGTGAAAACCACTTTCCACCACCACACTGAGCTTTCCAGCATTCAAAGTGCCTGTAATCACTGCTTTGCTATCTCTTGACCGTTAACCATCTATTATACTTGACCCATCAAGTCTTCCCCAACCTAAATGAGCAAGCTGTTTTTCTGATACCTGAAAGCCTGTAAAAACCTCATTAGGCTTTGCATCACATTTTCAAGGCTGGAGTTTTCATGTATGGGAAACATCTCCCACTCAGCTTCTCCTCCTCTTCTGCCCATTTGTTGATGAGAAAGGAGGACACTTAAGAGCAACTGCAAACAACTTCTTTTGACTGTGTGGGCAGCACAGCAAATTTGGCCAATATACCTCCAACACTTTGTCTAAAGGTCAATGTGGTATATGGCCAGCCTCCTGAGTTTTGATGGACAAGTGAGTGATCCGGCCAGAAACCGCCAGGCACTGTGCCTGCTTGGCACAGTATATGAGGCTGCCACAGCTCTGTGCATATTGGAGCCCCCTTGGTCAGGGAGCAATACACTGCACAAGGGGTGCCCTCATGCCCTTGAAGAAGGAGAGAGATTTATGGTATGGTTTTGTGCAGCTAGGATGACAGGCAGTTCTGGGTCCGCGTTGAGAATAACTGCAGGTAAGAGCTGGCATAGCTTATGAAGGAGCTTGTGGTTCTACTTAAACTTGCCTGACCCTGCAAATACACTGTTGTACTTATCCTCACCCTGTCAGAGATAATGTCTGAACCGGCTGTTGGAAGAGGAGCAGTTCCTTGTGGTGGTGCACGTGCTGTTCTTCTTTTGTGTGAGTGGGTTGTGTTGTAGTGACTGGGATCCCCTCATGGAGGTATTCCCTCTTGGTCTGTATTTTCTATGCCCTTCTCAAGGACTGGAGTTGGGCACTTGGGGTTGCTGTTGCTAACACAGTTTCATCATAGAATTCTACAGGGGGAAAAATTTCTCAGGTGTCAGTGGCCTATGGAGAAAAACACTTTGGTGATTTACCTCCAAAATGACATCATAGAACAACTCAACCAAACTTTAATTAGGGTGTTCATGGACCACAGTGTCACTGTAACTAGGCTGGATAGAAGATGTGTGGGGGCCAGGGAGGGCATGGACTGAGGCTGCACTTTCTCATGACAGGAGAGTGCTGCAGACCAGATGTTTGTCAATGAAGGTGTACTAATAACTCAAACCATATGGGAGGGAAGAGTTTGTGTTGTTGTGGTTTACCAGGTAATTGCCCTGCAGACTGAATGCCAGCACGATGAAATCATTTTATCACGAATCTAGTTATTCAGTGGGGGAAATGAAATCTCTATTAGTTGATGGCACTGCTTTGACAGTGATAACATGTAGCCTGCTGTTTCTGGGTATGATAAAGGCTGGTGCGTGTACAGTCACATATGGATGCCATTAAAGTCCACTGTTCCTTCTGCAAGGGCTGTATTTTTAGAAATTAACACCACAGACAAGAGTCTTGCTCTCAGCCAGAATGTTGTCAAACTGCAGAGTAGATTTTTTCAGAAATAAAGTGTTTTCTGGATTATGGAAATCAGATTAGGACACCTATTTCTTAGGAAGCCTGCTGTCAGCATGCCTGTTTTTAACTGGAAAGAGGACTCACTGATGTCCCTCTAGAATGTGGGCTCCTTCATTGCTGCTTTCTCACAGCACAACTCAGTTCTTGCAACCAGCTCCAATTAATTTAGAAGTATCTTACTAACTATCATTGTATTTTTAAAAATGAGGAATTTTTTTGGACCCAATTCAGTCAGCAACAAAATACTGTTGTCTTCATTGGAGTCAAGTTTTCATAGAATCATAAAATAGTTCAGGTTGGAAAAGACCCTTCAGATCATCA
This sequence comes from Brachypodius melanocephalos, assembly GCA_013398615.1. Lineage (NCBI taxonomy): Eukaryota > Metazoa > Chordata > Aves > Passeriformes > Pycnonotidae > Brachypodius > Brachypodius melanocephalos. The sequence goes on along the minus strand of VZSR01003807.1, from coordinate 11,914,522 downwards.
GTCCAGCCATTAACCGAATACTGGCATGTCTCTAAGCACCATGTTTTTAAAATATCCACAGGAATGGGGACACTTCCCATGGCAGCCTGTTCCAGGCTTGACAACTCTTTCGATGAAGATGTTTTTCCTAATATCCAGCCTAAATCTCTCCTGGCACAACTTGAGGCCATTTCCTCTTGTCCTGTCCCTTGTTACTTGAGAGAAGAGATTCATCCCACCTGGCTACAACCTCCTTTCAGGTTGTTGTAGAAAGTCATAAGGTCCTCCCTGAGCTTCCTTTTCTCTGGGCTAAACAAAGCCAGTTCCCTCTGCTGCTCCTCATCAGACTTGTGCTCCAGACCCTTCACCAGCTCTGTTGCTGTGAACTCTCTCCAGGTCTGTTGCCGTGAACTCTCTCCAGCTCCTCAATATTCTTCCTGTAGCGACTGGCCCAGAACTGGACACAGCACTTGAGGTGCAGCCTCACCAGTGCTGAGTACAGGGGGACAATCCCTGCCCTGCTCCTGCTGGCCACATCATTGCTGATCCAGGCCAGGATGCCATCGGCCTTCTTGGCCACCCGGGCACAGCTGGCTCATGTTCAGCTGCTGTCGACCAGCACTCACAGCTCCTTTTCTTCCAGGCCACTTCTCAGTTACTGTTCCCCAGCCTGTGGCACTGCCTGGGGTTGTTTTGACCCAAGGGCAGGATCTGGCATTTGGCCTTATTGAACATCTTTCATTCACCCTAATTCATACACACATACCCCTTTAAACACTCTCTGATTTATACAGGGCATAAAATGGCATGCACTGAAGTGATTCATAGTTATTTGTGCATCCCCTTACTAATACAGCATTATTATTTCTGTAGCTCCAGGTAGCCTTATTCAGTCATTGGGATAGCGATGTGTTAGGGATTGCTCAGACAGCTACAGAAAACTCAGACTCTACTCCTATGTGCTTATAGTAAAATTTCAGTCAAAAAGCAGCAGATGAATGGGAAGGGAACAAGATGAATGAGTTCAGCAGAAAACCAAAAGTCTCCAGAAGTCTTTCAAGACAGCAAATAAAATGTTTTGCCCTATATTTGTTTAATATTTTTTTGACTCTGCAAGGATCAGGACTGTTAGAAATATCAAGCTTAAACACAGAATAGCATGCAATGGGGTAAAATACACGATGCTTGAAAATTCTGTTGTAATTGATGCCTGGAAAATACGTAATAATAAAAGTTAGTGAAGATGTAGAATATAGTGAACTGCTCTGAATTAAAATGTGTTACATTAATATTGTCATTTTACACTGTCTGTGGAAAGAAGTGGAATCTGTTTTCCTTTTCCTCTACAAACTAAAGTTCTTCCTTTTTAGATTTCTGTAGATATGTTCTCCTTGTTTTCTAAAGAGTGAAAAGACTATGCATATGATTATTAGCATGAGATATAAACATGAATAGTCCTGGTTCAGAAACTGATAATTCTTTTTTCATTTATTTTGTGTAGGTTTCCTTTGCCTGATATGTAAACATGTCCACAGACCTGCTCTGTAAGTACATTTCCATCATCCCACAGTGATTTTTTTGTACCATATGTTTTTATCGGATTCCCAGATGTACTCATGATTGATGTCCTTTATCTGAAGTAAAAAGTCTGCTTTTACATTTGCGTTTCTTCTGAGACATCTGTGGAACAATATTACCATTATAATCAACGGGATTATTCTTGGAGTAAAGCATGACTTAATGTGAGTAAAATTGTAAAAATCTGGCCCAAGTATAAGAACAGACTGGTTCATTGAGATTTAAAATTGCAATTCTGTCTAAAATGTTTTATCTATCTTTGGCACAAATACCATCCCAGATTACTACAGAATGATGTGCTCAGGATTTTTTAATCATTTTGTGAATTTAACTCCTGTGCTTCCAAGGCATCATTATCCCAGTCACATCCAAATCTCCTGCCTTATCACTGTTATTTGTCCTTCTTCTTAACAGACAAGTGGTATATTCTTGTACTTTGCAGTCATAACTACCACAGAAGGTTGCTGCTCATGTTTCCCTGATACTTTCTCACTCCAGCTTAAGTTTTCTGAAGCATTAAGCACATTTTTTTCTGCTTATTGATCCGATCTGCATGCTTTCTTTTGGAGTCCCTCCAGTGCCTCAGCTGCCTTTTTTTTTATCATTGCCTCCAAGGGCTGCCCAGCTGCACACTGTGCAATATAAGAGAGAGAAATTTCAGACTCACATTTTATCATTCTTCAGTACTTCCTTAGAAGAACAAGGAAAAATGGGATTGGGTTTTTTTCATTAATAACTGCAATAAATTAATAAATATAAAACCATCAGTGGCTTAATGGAAGATAGCAATTATATATGGAGATCAAGTTATTTGTTAAAATGCATTTTTAATTTTTTTTCTGCAAAATGGCAATTTTGGGGCATGCTTAAATGCCATTTAGATATAGAGAGAACTCTAAAACAAGCAATGTAATATGCCTGACTGCACGGTATACAACAGGCAAAACTGTTATCAGGAATGAAATATTAAAGAAAGCAGAGAGCAGGGTGACTGCACTCAGGGATCGTGGTCAAGACTCCTCAACTGTACTCAGATGTTTGTCTGTTACAGCAATTTTATGCCCTGGCAGTTTCATTTTTCTTTTTTTCAGCTCAGCAAAAGTGCCTTTCTCATGTTCACCCAAATGATCAGGGTGTTAGAGTAGTTGCCACCTAAGTAGAGGCTGAAGGAGTTGGGTGTGTTCTGCTTGGAGAGGAGAAGGCTCAAGAGGATCTAGTCATGGTCTTGCAGTACAAAAATGGTGGTTATGGAAAAGGAGTTGGAAGCAGCCTTTCCCCAGGCATGCACTGTGACAGGACAAGAGGTGATGGCCACAAGTTGCTTCAGGGGAGATGCTTGTGGATGCAAGGGGCATTTTCAATGGGAGATTAATCAAACATTGGAATAGGCTGCCCAGGGAAGTGGTGGAGTTGCCTTCACTGGAAGTATTTGGGATACGGCTTGACAAGGCCCTGGGTAATGCTATTAAAGGGCCTGGATTCAGCAAGGGTCTGGGCTGGTTGATCATTACAGGTCTCCTGCAACTTCGTTAATTCTGCAGTTCTGTATTTCATTGTGTTCTCAGCTGTCTTCTGTGCAGTGAGCAGTCACCCCTACCACCTGTCCCTGGTCTTCTCAGTATTATACTGCTTGTGCTGTGTCAGGTCCTGTGATACTTGCTCATATTAGTGGGATAGACATTTGTCTTCTCTCTTGGAGATATGTCAGTAGCCTGGAGGCAGTACCAGTGCTGAGGGAACTTTCCAGGTTCCATCTGGTGGGTGTTTGTGACAGCCAGGTAGTCCTTGGTAAAACAGCAGGAGAATGCTAAAGAATGACATGGCAAATCTGTGCAGGTGTGAATTGACTTCAGATCTTTATGTCTGTATGTATATAAATAAATATTTCAGGGCCAGCCTGTGAGGCTCAGTACTGGTGTATACTAACAAGCAATGAACACTAGGGTGTGTGTGTGAGGGATAATATCTACCAGGCTGTGCTCCAGGTAAGGAATTTGGGTATAGCCAAAGTGTTTGTGGGGGAAAAGAAGGAAATGAGGAGCATTTAGACACGTGGAGCTGGTGCCAGATGGTCTCAGCACCAGGTCTGTGGCTCATACAGTTTAGCAGTAGACGTGTAGCCTAACCACCAGTTTTTAAGCTTGATCATGACGTTGTCTTTTGCTAATGCTTGATTCAATACAAGGTCAAATTTTAGCATTAAAAATCTTATTCCAGGTTACAGTAGTGAAGACAAGATGTATAAATTAAAAAAGTAAAAATTCTAACCAAACTGGAACAAGGCCCCTTAAATTTCTTAGGAAAAAACCCACTGCAGTCCAGGGCAATTTGCACAAAGAAAATATCATGGTTGTACAATACAAGGGCTGCTGCAGCTAGACCTCAAACTCCAGCAGTTAAAGCTTCAAGCTTGTGGAAATAAATCAGAAAAGCCAACATTCCAGAGAAGTCTCAGCACAATGAAATCCAGGTAGCAAGTGTTTCTCTGATTTAGATGGAGAAACTAAGAAAAAAAAAGATGTTTATGAAAAGTCTGTCAGCTGCTGAGGCTCGATTCAATGGCTCGGTTCAGTTCTGAAGCAGCAGACTTCCCCTGGAGCTTGTTTTTCTCTTTATCCTTGGATGAACTAGTGTGCAGTATATTATGCTGCCTGAATGTAGGGGTTTGTCACGGTTAGCGCCGGGGGCTGTCCCGGGAATGTAGGATGGCGATGGGCATGAATGGAGTGTGCAGTGGTCAGTGAGGATAGAGCCCTCTCTTCGGGAAACCTGTTGCTGCTCCTCTCAGCCCAGCCGGCCAAAGCCGGGCAGGAAAGGAGGTGGGTCTTTGATCTCTTTGTTGTAGCTGCTCCCTGGGAATTTGCTGAAATCAATGCCCTGTTTTCCTGAAGAAATGAATGGCTATGCCTAACTAGCTTTGTGAAGCGCTGGGGAATTCACTGCTTCTGTTTATTGACAGCTGAAAAGGAGCACATGGTCCTGAATGGGTCCTCCTGGGGAAACAAAACAGAGCGGAGTTAGATTTAGTTGAATACAGGGCATTTGGAAAAGTCTGCCGAAGGAGGATGGCATGATTCCTTACACCCTGTACTAGCATAGCCTGACTTTTTATTAAAATTGCCATTTTAAATAAGGTAAGGTTTGTTTTGGTTTCACATATGTAGTGTGATTATGAAATGTTTGCAGTTCTGTTCTTGAGTGCAAAACCAATGTTTGAGTTGTGTTCTGTGATGGTAAGCACCTAAGTAACTCTTGTGCTGTTTCTAGCCTCTGTGTGAGTTCATTTGTTCTTTATCTAATGGTGATTAATGAATACGAAAAGTCATAGAAAATCAGTATTTGGGTCTTCCAGTCAGGTCCTGAACATCAGTTATTTATGTAAGCTATGATATGCAATTTTTTATACCTTTGAAAATCAGCTGAGTTGCATCGGGTGATTTCTTAACCGGTATGAACTGCTGTGTCAATACTTAAACACAAGGCAGTGACTAACAAGAGGGCCTGTCTGGCAGAAAATCTAGGAATCTTAAAATCCTTTGAAATGTGAGGAGATATTTCCAAATCCCTGTTTCCATGCGTGGACTCCAGGCAAGAGGTAGACTCACTACTACACTTGCTGCTGGCTTTAGGTGTACATGGCTTTTTTGTAACGACAGCAAAAAGAATAGCAAGAGAAGGATGATAATGAAGGAACAGTATTTTCATCATGAGAGTCCAGAACAGTTTATTAGACCAAGGGAATTTGGTGCGTAATTCATATGTAAATTTTCTATTGAAAACAGGAGAACAAATTGCCGGAGTTTCTATATTAGTTTCTGTGGTGACTGAAGGAAAATATTTCTGGACTTGTGCAGCTACAACTTCCAGGTGTGGCCCAATTACGATAGCAGGGAAAAAAGTTAAGTAATGCCATTTCTTCCTTTGTTATTTTAAGTGTAAGGGCAGGCTCAGAACAGAGTAATTGCCACCATGCAGCCTTGTTTCATGGCAGTAGGAATTGCTGGTTTTGTTGCAAACATGATTAAAGTGTATGGATGCCATAGTTTGAGAACTCTCAAGTAGTCCGCTCATTTTGAGAGAAGTGCTTGGAAAGTTTCGTGTTTTGTTGGAATAGTTTGTGTTCCTCAGTCTGGCATTTTTTCTTTGAGTGATTTTGAGCTAGTAATCTTACTAGTTTTGTGTCATTTTGTGCTTTTCCCACCAGATAACTTATCTGTTTTTCTTGGAAGAATTTTGACTCCATATGCAAACATGCTTTCTTTAGATTACTCTGTGATCTGTAAAATAAAAATACATTGCTTAACTGCAAAGCATCAGCATGTTTGCTTGTGGCTTCTGCTGTTAAATTTCCAAGATTTTCAGAGAGGAAAAGCAAAAAAAGCAAATGCATTTATAATTTTGACTAAGATGTGAAAACATTGAACTCAAGCAGGCAGATATCAAAGTTTGTGGGCTCTCTTGTCATTATTGTTATCCAAATGTGTCAAGATGATTTTTTGACCTCAGTTAAGTGTATTTATGCATGATAGGCATTGGAAGCCATTAAAATGTAAAGCTAAAGCTAATATAAAGTTAACATTTAAGTTGGACGGGAGATACATTTGTAGGTCCTTTTAGTGCTGTAATCTAGATGTGTTATGAAAAGGTTGACCAGTGAGGGTTCCTGGGTACTTGTAATGGTGCAAATAGAAAAGAATCACAGTCACGGAAGGCTCAGTTGATCGGGGCTTTTTTAGTTGGTGTAATGGGGAAGAAAGTGGATGATTCATGTGTGACACGGAAGGTGGCACTTGTTCCCTGTTCCTCAGGCGATAAGAAAAGGCAGAGTGTGTTATGTTTAACTTTCTGGACTGGAAGGTGCTCAGACAGATGTGAGTGGGGAGGTGCGTAGGGATGTTCTGGCAGGACAATTGTCCCTTTGCCTCTTCTAACATCTTTATAAAATATGAAATTGTTTTGACCTGTTGGCAATGTTGAAGTGGAAGAAGTAGGAAATATTTGATTTCTAACCAACAGAGTGAAATATACCAAATACAAGGTGAGATATGTAATCATTTACAGCTTTAAGTAAATATGTGTGTTAAATAACCAGAGTTATATAAATACGTATCTGAGGAATGCTGCATTTCCCCCAAGGTGGTGCTTTACCATTTGTTGATCTTGTTCTTTGAGCTAGGAAAGTATGAAAATAGGAACTTTTTTTTTTGCAAATTTGCATTGTAAGATTGCTTCTTATATTTATGTAACAGAGACTACTGTTATTTGTGTGTGTGTGAGTTTTGCAAATAATTTAAAGAAACTACAGATTAATCAGAAATCTATAAAAAGTATTTGAATTTTATTTGATCTCAGACTGAGATGACTGTCAGCAGAATAAATAGAGCTGTATGGAGATACTTTATAATTTGAGTTGAGAGCTTAATCTATAGAAAAAATCTGCAATTTTTTAAACCCACAAATTTTTGCAAGTCTCATGCATTTCTCTTATAATAACCTATAATCATGTACTTTGTACTTCTGTGTCTTACAGGGCTGTCTTTACCCCTCAGGAGAATAGTTATTGTGAGGAAAATGTAGTATACTGCTGTCTAATTTGTTGCTGCCAATCTTATTAGCCTTTTCTAATTGGTCTGTTAAAGTGCAGGTAGACATAATTTCTTTATTACAGTGTCAGTCAAGACATTAGCTAATTATCATATGGTTTCCCATAAAAATATTTTTGTAGGAAAAAAAGAAATAAATGTTGGATTTTAGGAAAAATAAAATTAATGAATGGAAACACAGATACAATACTTGCACATGTGAGTATTTTTTCACAGAAATAAATCTTTGTGTCTGTTCAGCAGCAGAGCTTCCCAATGTGTTTGTTTTTTTTTTTTTAAGAAATCACTTCGTGCCTTAAAAGAGGAGAATAATTTAACAGGGTCATAAAGGCTAAGGATGAGAGTCTCCTACCCATTTTGTTCCCAGAGAGGCTGGGAATCAAGCATGCTTTTCCTGTTGGCATTGAAGCAAGGAATAACAGAAGTTATCTGTTATGAAGTGGATGCATAGTAAGAACTAAAGCTCTTCTGCTAAGCTGTTAATGACCCTTCATTTACAAAAGCCAATGCTTTTAAAAGACAAGTCCTTCATCTCATTATTTTAGCTATATACTTTAGGGTTCATTGATCAAAAAAAAATTAACTTTTTTTCTCTTGGGTGAGTGGGAATATCAGTAAGAAGTTTGGATGGCTCACTGAGGAAGTTAACTCATTTTCCAGTTTTATTAATACCTTCCACTGAGTGTAATATGGACTAGAGTGTTCTTTCAGGACTCCAAGGTCTCAGCCCTGACCAGTCTTAAGTGTCCATTCTCCACATGGACTTCTTTCTTTCATAGTGTGGCTATTTACACATCAGTGGAGCCACGTGCACAGACTAATACCTGCAGAAGTGGGTCCTGGGATGCAAACACTCCACTTTGATTCCCAGTAGCTGTACTTGCTTCATGGTGTTATGTGTGCCTCTAAAGACATCAGGTTCTGCAGCCACAGGATGAGTATGGTATCTCTTTGCTCTGCATGCCATGCTTCCACTTTGCGTTCTACTGTAAACTCATATTACCTTCTCCAAAGTGTGTCTACCTGCCTGGTTCTTTCTTCCAGTAAGCGGCTGGAAATATGTCTCAGGTGTTAGTGTCTTTGCTGGTAAAGTTCCCACAAGTCCATGTTGAAAGTCACCAGTGGAAAATGAAGGATTGATTTGGGCTGATTTTCCTTAGGAAAGGTAGCTTTTGTCACCAAGTTTTCCACCAGTCTCATCCACACAACATCTGGACTTCGTGGCCAGTAACAACCAAGTTCAATGAGGGAGTGAGAGACCCAATCTAAAGTTCCCTTTTAAGGGAATGTTGCAAGGCTTGGAAATATTTCAACTAATCGATACTAAGCTTTAGTCACTATAATTGCTGCACTTCCTTTATCAGAATTGGAACTGTGTTGTTGACCTGCCATCAATAAAACTGCTGACAGTATTAATGCACTTAATGTGTTGTGTGTGTGGCTGTGTGCATATGTATTTATACATACATGCATTTAGGAAGATGTATTATGTGGGGTTTTTTTGCTGCTATTACAAAGATGGAAGATTCTGGTGTCTGTGTTGAACTTCCACAGTAGCATTCACATTTTCCACTAAAGCGTCTGACATAAAAATAAATCAACCATCCTGCCAAAAATCTCTCCAAAAGAAGAGTGCTTGAGATATATAAAATACTTCTGCTGCGGTAGGTAAAATCTGTGGTGTGGGAGATACAAATTAGGGTGTCCAGTGTGTGGCCCAGGAGCCACAGGGTTCTTATGAGCAGGTTGAATATGACTCTCTTGGTGGCTGTCTGTGTTTCCGTGACAGGGAGATTTTAGTCTTGCTGACTGCAGTTATGGAAGCAGCACAGTTCTAGTGAAGACCTAAGGCAAGCAGAAGATGCCACAGCCTTGCACCAGATCGGACTGCTGCTGGCTGCTGGGAAAGACAGGCAACAGGAAGGCTTCCCTCTCAGAGAGCTTTTTGCTGGGCATTTCATAGGACCATGCTATGCTGACTCAGGTTCTTTCTCATAAAAAGTAGTAGTTGTTTCTGTGAATTTGCTGTTAACCTCCTTCCCTGTTTCTGCATCTAATTTTATATGACTTCATGCCAAGACAGTGGAGGGAGAGGGAGAGAAGAAAAAAAATACCCCTGGAAAATCCAACTGCATTTTTCAATATGATTGTTTGAAATGTGTTCAGCTTTCAGCAGAGAGAAGTTTCTTTGCCCTGATTAGAAACTATTACATGTAAACCATGGGAGGGAGGTGACTTCACTTGAACTGTGCTTATTTATGTATATGGGTTCTGATAACAACCAAACCCCATGTGGTGTACTGGAAACGTGACACGTAAGTTTTATCCCAAGAATAACCAGAAAATGATTATTTTTTAAATTAGCTTTCAATCAATCAATGAATTTTTTGACCTCAGGTCTTTTTAGATAAATGAACACGCCAAGAACTTTGATAAACCAGTTGATTAGACTGCAGCGAAGTTTGCACCTACATACTTTCCTTCCGTGTTTAGTTTGTTGGGGCTTTTTTTTGTGTTGTGGGTTTGTTGGGGCTTTTTTCTCCTTTAGTTTTGCAGGAAAGATGTGTAAGTAACTGCCTTTTCAGGTGTTCAAACAGTGGAGGTAACTTTTTTTTTCTGTGGAGTTTGTAAGATACAGCAGAGCACAGGTATGTTTTTGCTGTGCAGCCTTCATGGGAACATGCTGAAACTGCTGAATTCCGTAGTCCAGCTGTGCTCCTTGAGGTTTCTCGAACTGTTTTGCTCCTCAGATTTGCTCTACAGAACTAGCACGGCTAGAAAGCCTCACTGGGATTAGTGTAAAACTAACTTCTTAAGGAAAACTCTTTAAATTCCTTTGGTCTATGCCTGCTTTAGTATTCATGGCCACCAGGTGAAAGATTTACTGTTCCCAGATGAGCTTGATTATCATCATGATGACTCCCTGTTAGGAACTAGTAATGAATCACAGTGTTTGTTGTCTCCTAGGTGTTTGTATAACAAATAGTTTTGCAGTTTGGTAGAATTTACATATTGGAACTTGTGTTTGCCAGAAAAAAATGCACACATGCTTTGTGTTAGGTTTCTTTACAGTCAGATAAGTGCTGAGCCACCCTGCTAGAGGCATTCTTCCATAAGAACAGCTGGTCAGGATCATACTGCTGTGAGGAAGGAGCAGGTGCCTTGACAGATGATCTCCCACTGCTGACAACCCAAGGGTGTGCTGTCTGTCCAAATCTTCATCCTTCTTGGGAGCAAAGACAAGCACAGGGAGGATGGAGGTGAGATGAGGGGAGGTGTCACAGCAAATCAGTGGCTGGGTCAGGGTGCCTGAGGGCCAGGTTCACCTGCAATGCTGGGTTTTAGGGAATCAGCTTGACCTGCTGGTCTGACTGAATGTATGGGGTGGGGTGGCAGTAAGGCATGTTTGCTGTTCTCTTTCTCTGTTTCTGTCTCCAAATATAGTAACTAATTTTTAAAGTTTTACATTTTAGTAGAGTGAGGTCATGTTCCCATGAATATGTTTAATGTTCAGAATGATTTCTCCTTCCCAGGGAGGGGCCCCCAAGAACAGTAAGCATTTATGTGCAGGGTGCCACTAATGCCTGAGCAGGACCAGGACTCTTCCTCACCCTTCACCTGTGTCTCAGGAGCTCCTGTCCTCTCACCAGAAAGCCTGGGCATGGCACCACAAGGCCTTGGTAAGGGGCCAGTATTGCCCCAGCAGCATGTCCACGGTTTTTGTGCTGGTGCCACCAGGTAGAGACTTCAAGTCTGCAGGATTTCCATGTGTCAAAGACATGGCAACTCTCTGCTTGAAATCCAAAGTTTCCCTCTCAAGCACACAGGAGTGTGTTTTGTTTTTTTTTAATCCCCTTCCTTGTGAGGGTGGCATTATTTTGGGTGCAGGGTTGTGGAAAACACTGCACCTGCCTCCCAAATAAGATAGTGTAATGCACAGAAGTGCAAGTTTGCAAGTTTTCAGTCTTTATCCAGGCGATTATGATTACAAAGTCAGCCTGGAGTGGGTTTCTTGATTAATTTATTTTTTCTTTTTTTCCGTGCAGAGCTGAGCAGTTGTACATCTCTGCTAATACAAGGTTTTGGTGTATGACATAGAAAAGACATGAAAAGGAGACATTGAGGAAATGTTCAGCTATTTTTATGCTGGACTAGGGATTAGTTTTTACAGTTAAGATCAATCTGTAGACAATTTAGCACAACAAAATATCAGAAGTTAATGGGATTTGAATAAAATTATTCTGAATTCTGGTAATTATGACAAGTTCTATTTTACTTCAATATAAAGTAAATATAAATGAAATTTTTTTTTAATCAGTGAAAAGCTTCATTTTGCACATCAAACTTAGGATATAAGGCTTCTTTCATAAACGTTTTTTACAGAGAAAATGTGTGTCAGTTGCCCACAATAATAGGAAAATAGTTGTGATTAACTGTTTGCTAATTGAGTACGTGGAAATTTTTTGCCAAATAAATTGTTGAACAAGGATTTCAAGCTTTTCCAGCACAGAGTGCTGCAGAACAAACCTCAGGCTGGAAACCCTTGTGCACCTTTAGCTAAGAGAACCGAGACTGGCATGTGCAATGTACCTCAGACAGAAAACATCCAGAAGGTGTTTTTGCAGTGTTCCTCTCTGTGAAAGCTGAACAAGGCTAACGAAGTGCTACAGTTTTACTCTGGAATAAATTACTGTTGTTTGCTATGCAAATCTTATGATTGTAATTAGGCTAGGATTTGGACTGCTGTGTACACTGATCTTTGTTCCCTCTGTACATGGGAGCTAATTCTAATGCTGCAAAACAGCACAGCAAATGCCAGGGTCTGCTGAGCCTCTGATCATTTTGCACAGGGTGTATTTGCTCCAAGTGGACAATTGAAAAGGAATGATTTACCTCTGCCTTCACAGGGGATATAATTGCACTGCAGGCATCTTGTGGGCCACTGAAATGTTCAGGTACTGTAAAGTCTCACTTGAAAACTGGGGTTGCAGAAAAAGCAGGGAGGAGGTCCTGATAGGCATCTAGTTTTTAGCAAACTGGTTTTAAAAAGTGATGTTCTGCTGCTGATTGGTTAAGGCTCTGGTGGCATGTGTGAGCTATCATGACAGTGATTGCAGTTCCTAGCATGGCTATGTATAGCTCCCGTTATCTGTGCAGCAGGGCTCTGTGTAACCACAGCCTGTGGCTCCTTGCCCACACTAATGAGCTCTACCCGAGGCCGGGCTTGTGCCTGTGGGGGTGGCACAGTGCTCCAACCGTGCTGCTGTTTTGGAAACCAGTTTGTTGACTGTGCTCAAGTCCAGCTTGCCCAAGCTGCCGTGCCAGCTTGGCTACTGTTGGCTGCGGGAGCTTGTCCCAGTGCAGTGTGGCTGGCCCCAGAGCTGTCTAGAGGACAAGGCAGGCTGGCGGCTGAAGCTGCCAGGCTCTATAGGCTGCAGCAAAGGAGAACTGTCATCTAGACCTGGACTGGGGCGAAGCACCAGCATGGTGAGGACAGTACAGGTGAGCCACACTCACAGCCCATTCTCCTCCCTGGGAACACAGCTACAAGTGTTCAGTCAGCTCATGTGGTGGGAGTGCATCCTGCGGGCAGCGGGTCTCAGTTTTGTGCTGACCCAAAGAGCAGGGCAAGGCCAGGGGTTGGCTGCTGCCAGCCATGCCTCCCAATATGTGGGAGAAGTGGGAGCAGAGGCATTCAGGTGCAGGGGTACCAGTTGGGGGTGTAAGGGAGATGTACCCTTCTCTTAGCCCCTCCAGCGGTGGTTGGCAGGGGTGAGCACCTTGTCCTTGCCGTTGAGGTGGTGGCTGCACACCCGCAGCCTGGTTGGAGCCTGCACCTGCACCAGGGCTGGGCTCTTCTGTACCCCTGCCCACCCACTGCTGCAAAGAGGTGCAGCAAAATAAAAATTTTAACAGCTACAAGGTCTATTATCTTGTGCAGTTTTATCTATAGATAGATAAAAAGGCCTTATTTGGAATTCATTCGGAATCACTGGGAGGACAAAGGAAGAATGAAGAAGTACCCTCTAGGGGACAAGATAGTATTGTTTTTCTAAGGATATAGTAAATGACACATTCTGGTTTTTAACAGCTTGTAACTCCTGTAAATCTCATTTATTTCTTTTTGTTGCCTACTCATCTAAATCACAACAAAACAGGAATGGTGGCAGTTTTACTTTTTCTTGCATGCTTGCACATGACCTCGAATCCATTAGTTTTGTTTGTGTAAATACAATTTAAGGGGGCAAGGAAACTGAAAAAACATGGAGATACTAAGGTGCCTAGCAGAAGAAAAGAGAAATTATCTTTGCAGAAGGTGATTTTTCTGACCAAGTGCTTTTCATTTCTAGTGCTAATACGACAAAGTGTGTGTTGTTTTCATAGCCAGATGCACCCTAATTCAGAACAGGTTAGAGTGTGTTCTGAAGCTGTTGTTGAAAAAATATATTTTACTTAATTAGCCAGGTTAAAAAGGGGCATAAAATCTGTGTGAGCTTTACAAACTCTGTGCTGAGCTCTATGTATATTCCTTTGCCAATGGCATCTGTAATTTAACATTGATATACAAAGGATTGTGAGTTTGCCTGTAATTATCTCTGAGGAAGAATATGAACTTGACAGTTTTGCACTGTTGCTTTTGGGGAGAGAAATTATAAAGACTCAGTTTCCTTCAGTAGCCCCTAAAGTTATTCTGTTTGCAGGGCTCCAATTCTGTTTTTCTGGCACACCTGGCAATTTTTAGAATGCAATAAATTTGTGGTCAGGGTATTAACATGTTGGTGTGGGGTCAGAAATACTGTGTAGTGAATATAATTCCAGTATGCCTGTTATTAAATAACTTTGAAGTCATTCTAGTTGTCTTCGTGACCCATATAATGAAACACAGAAAACCTTAGAACAAGCATTGGACAGCTCTGGATATTTCACAGAATTGTCAAGTATTCTGAGTTGGAAGGGACCCACAAGCGTGATCAAGTCAAACTCTTAAGTGTACAGGGACTGAACCCACAACCTTGGTGTTAGTACCATGCTCTAACCAACTGAGCTAATCTCTTATTTCAAGTTGGGCAGCTATGCCAGGTCAGAATCCCAGGCCATGCTAGCAAGGTGCCTAATAGCACTTCCAGCTCTGCAGGTAATTTTGTTTGGGGCTAGCTGATGTCTCTGTGCTGCTGCTGAGGTGTCCTGCCTAGGCAGTTGTCTGTGGGGCTGCTCAGCTTGGAGGCCCTTGCCCAACACCCGGTTGGATGCAAAGCAGTTCCTGATTTTAGAGGAGAGCCTCTCTACTACCCATGTGTGAATCATTTCAGACCTTCTGTCTTGGATCTGGAGGACCAAGGAGGGTTAGCTGTTGGAGCACTACTGCAGAATTTGGAGGCTGATTCAAGGGATACCCTTTTTCCTCTGCTTTCCCTTTCCAGCCTTCTCGTGAGCTGCCCACCCTGGAGCCTCAAAGGTGGGCACTGCCCTGGGGCAACTGGAAGCTTTGCTCAGGAGCTTGCTAGTGATGAATCACAGAAGTATGGCATGGATTGATAAGGTCGTGTACTTTATGATTAGACACATCCTTCCTCTAACAGCGGTTCTTTGTCTCCATTTTGCTTTTGGTAATGTGTTTCAGCCGTTTGCATACAATGACTCTCCAAGCAGGAGCTGTTTGACTTGAGACAAAGTCACTATTATTCCAAGCAAGCTCAGGAAGCCCTCATAATTTTGTTGCCCTCAGAAGGGTGAATTTATTTAAAAGCCAATTAAGCTAAATCACCAAGGAAATATTTTTATTTTCTTGCAGCCTAGCTGTAAAGGACTTTTCAGTACATAAACAAATGTATAACAAGAAAAATCTGCCTGGCAGCTATATTCTTGGAGTTTTTGTGCATTTAAAGTGATGGCTGTAGAGGGGCATGTTCTTTATCTGTAGCACTAGCTAAAATTAGTCACGTTTTTCAGCTATTCATGGTGCAGGTGTGCAGCCTCCGAGCCATGGCAAAAGAAAACTTCCATGGTCCACAAATTATTGAAATACTGACTATTGTAGTGCCTGCAGTCTGACCAACACACAAATCTGTCTCCTCAATTGCAGTTGATGGAGAGCCCAAAGAACTTGGTAGGAATATTTTAGGTTTATCTGGGGAGATTTTGGACTAGATTCTCAAGGTGTGTGATTTAGTCAAGTGCCTGCTTGTGTTTACAAACAGAAACCTTTTTGAGGTATCCTGAATATGACATTTATGGTGCTGCTGTCCTCTTTCAAAGACTATTTCTGATGTCTCCCTGGGCAGTGCCTCCTTAGCCCTTTATGCTCCTTGGTTATCAGTCCTGCCTGCGATGAAACCTCATCTCTCCTGCCCCAGTCTCTGCTACAGTGCTTCCTTGGGTTCTCTTGGCTGTTCTGGCTCCTCTCCTCTGCTCTGTATTGTCACTTACTGAATAGACTTGCTCAGCAGAGTTTTCAGAAGGAAGACAAAAAGAGGTAGTCATGGATGACCAGTATCAGCTTTTCCTTTTAACTCAGTTATAAAGCATTGTTGGCTCACTGGTTTGGTTTCTACTGTCTATAAAAAGGTTTTGTGTAAGAAGTCCCCTTTTTCCCATTGCCCTGTGTGACACCAGTGCTGAGATGACCTTCTGCTGGAAAGTCTCATTGCTCAGTTTTGTCACTGCTCTGTAGGAGTTTCCCTGGCAACCAGTTTGAGCTGCACCGAACCAAAAATATCTCACTGTGCTGCGGGAAAGTCAGTTTGCAGACATGTACTTTAATGAGTTCTCTGGATGGTCCGTGTGTTCAGCCTGCAGATGTTATTATTGGGAACCAGCAGCTGGGACATGTGGTGTGCCTCTTCTCCTTGCTTGCACAGGCAGAGCAGCCTATGAGGAGGTTGCTCCTGCATGATTGTCAACTGAGCTGTGGCTGTAGGACCCATCCTACACATTTCTCATGGTACCCTGAGGGTCTCATCTTCTACTGAGAATGGTCTGTGCAGAAGACAGAGTCTTTCCTGGATTCCTTGGATCTCTGTAAATTTCAGAATTTCATAATCGCAGAAGGGGTAAGGTTGGAAGGGACCAACCTTACCTAGGTTATTGCTAACAACTTTGTCCACATTTCTATATAAATATAAGCATCTTCCTTTATAGCTGGGTGTGCAGTGAAGTCAAGTTTTGCTCCCATCCTAGACTTTAAAGGCACAGTTTGTGACACCTCCAAATCAGCACATGTATAAATCTTCGGAGGTCAAGACCCACCAATTTGCTCAGGAGAGAATGCACAAACTGGAGGTGTTATTTCAAGCTTTCCTCATTTACTTTTGACTTGCAGATAATCTTTTCACTACCTAATGTAGAACACCGATGTGAAGAAAAGCATTTGTAATTCCAGATGTGTTCTCAAGATGACAAAATTAGAAGAGACTAAATTGGAAAGCAATATGTAATTTTTAGTAACAGGTTGCCTTTTCTGGATTTGTAGGGTGTGAGGATTGCGGTAAAAGCCTTATAGGAGAATGCAAACTCCATGGACCACTCATCAGGGCTAAAGATAGGGTTATTCCCAGCCGAGCCCGTCTCACCCTACCTCACTACCTCACTTTGCGAGTGTTGGAGCTGAGAGCTGGAAACCAGCAGAGTAAGTATTTTAGCTCTTTTTCCCACATGTGAGAAAGAGGAGACAAAAACACTGGCCTGTTTTCATGAGTAACTCAAGGCATAATCGTTGGGCATTAGCATTATGAAGACAGTTTTCAGCT
Organism: Brachypodius melanocephalos; assembly: GCA_013398615.1. Lineage (NCBI taxonomy): Eukaryota > Metazoa > Chordata > Aves > Passeriformes > Pycnonotidae > Brachypodius > Brachypodius melanocephalos. The sequence goes on along the minus strand of VZSR01003807.1, from coordinate 11,897,616 downwards.
GAGCATGGCTAAAGCTCACAGTCAGGCACTGTTTTTTATGACTGATTTCTGGTAACAGATGCATAAACTGATGGCAGGACACTAGCCAGAGCTGGCATGACATTTATCTGTGAGCAACCAGTTAGCTCTGTTCAGTCAATCCAAGTTTAATGAATGTTGAATTTGTATCTAATAATAAGAGCCATGCAGTACTACTTTTTTTTTTTTTCTCTTTTCCCCAAGCATGCAAAACAGGAAAGAGTATTCAATGAAAAGTCAGAAACAAAATGGTAAATGACATCCCTTATCGACCCCCTGCAAACTCAAGATATCCAGTGGGGTAATTTACCTTTTGCAGCATTTTCAGGCCATATTATAGAAAGACTGTTGTTTCCTTCTGAAAGCAAAGCAATTTGAATGCCCAAACATGAACAAAGGAATGATGTTCTTAGTGTGCAAATTCTCCACAGCTACCTGTGGAAAATTAGTCCTGCCTAGATTGCTTTGCAGAAAGAGAATGATATGATGCCTGCACTGTCACTCCATTGATCTGGCAGTGGAATAACTGAAATTATTAAGAAGGCTAATACTGTGTTTTCGTAGATTCTCTCCACTCCTATTGGGAGAGAACAACTTCCCAAATTGTGCCGAAAAGCAGAGGACCATGATAACATCAGTTTGTAGATTGAGGAGTATCAACACCTTTGTGTTGCATACTCAGTTTAACATCCTGTCATGGATTTTTGGTACTTTTTTTTTCAACGTACATCTCATTGAAAAAAAAAATCAGTACCTATTTACATCTTTTTTAGTTTTTTCACCCTGGAATTATTTACTGGGCATATTTGTCTAGAAAAAGTATTCATGTGTTCTGCATTATTTTGTTTATCTCCATTTTCACAACTGTAAGAATACAAGAAATAGTTCGTGATGTCTGTACTAATATTAGACTGCTCTTTGTTTTGTTCACAGTCCTTGGTGTATTTGCAAAGAAAGTAATACAGAAGAGAACACAATTTGGCCCTTATGTTGGTCAACTGTCTACAAAACTGACCTGCTATGATGAGAGCAGGCTAGTCCTGCAGGTAAAAACCCACTGCCTTTCTATGAAGTGCATATGTGTCTTTAGCAGCTCATACTTATTTAGGTGTTTTAATCAGTTAATTTGCCATCTGATCTAGTTCATTAATTGTATTTTTGATGTGTATGAGTGTAAATCACATTATTAGGCAGTACAGCATAACCTGAAATACCGAAATTCTCCTGTATACTGTTTTCTAGAAATTTGCTTTCCTGCTTTCTAGTTTTACCATTTCTAGGGTGTTAGGCCTATCAGTCTAACAGCTCTTGATAAGCTTTTCAGAGAGCATGGCTCCTGAACTTTCTTCCCAGATAACACACAAGGATTTGTGCTTTACACCATATCACTGGGAGGTTTGATTTTGTGCACTGAGTTAGCAAGACCAACAGAAATATGTACTAAGGCACTGGCTTAGTATGGAGAAACAGTGCAGGGATAGGGAAACACTTAATTAATTAAGTAATTTTAAATGTTATTGTTATTAATTAATAATAATTGTTAATTTATATTAACAATTAATTTCAAATGTTATTGTTATTAATTAATAATAATTGTTCATTTATGTGTAGACTTCGACACACAGTGCAGTACCTCAGTTTATTTAACCACATTGTTATTTAGGGCTGGTACCTTCTGTTGCTGCACATGTAGGTACTGACTGTTTCACCTGGACCATGGCACTATTATTTGTACTTTATCCAGCAAAAACTGTGGCCTCTCAGGACTAGTCCTGCTTAGACAAATCTACACAGACATCCTTTCCCACAGGAATTCCTTGGGAATGAGAGTTGGTAGCAATCCCCTGGGCCCCAGTCTTTGCATTTTGCTGTCAGGGTCGTGGCTGAGCACAGCTCTGTGTCTGAGTCCATGGTCAAGCCACAGCCTCTGTCAGGACTTCCCAACAGGTCATGGTTCTTCCAGAGTTTGCATTTCATATCAGGCCCTCTTAACCCCAAATAGAGAGACACCACCAGCAGCTGTCCTGTGACACACCCTATGTCTTCATTTGAGCTTTCTCCAGAAGCCTGGGACTGGAAAACACTGTGTTGTGAGGAAACATTTCTGAACTTTAGTTTGAGAGCTTCAAAGCAGTAATAGCTTCAGTAGTTGCTGTAAACTTGATTTGCACTTGGAAATCATGGGAATCATCTGCCAGGAAAATAACACTGTCCAACTCTGGGATTTTCATAGCACGTGGACACCAGAAAAGATTTGTTCTTCTCTATAACTAAATATCTTCAGTCTTTGATTAGACACTATTAAAAATGCAGAAAATGTACTTCTCTAACAATGGATGGATGAGCTAAGCACCCAGTTCCTTCCTCTTCACCAAGCCATTGCAAACCACACCCTATCCTCTATCAGTCAGCACCATTTGCTTAAAAGTATACAGTGATAAGCACAGCTCTGGCTGATGAATGGACTGTTTCTTCAGAAGAGGAGATTAGAGTCCCAGATTTCCTACATGACAGCAGTAGCTGCCTTGACTTCTCCCTAGCATGAGTATGTGACCAAACTTGTCCAACAGGCAAGTGCTTTCATCGGAAACGTGATGAAGTTAGATAAAATAGTTCCCAGAAGCAATGAAAATGCAACTTTTTTTTGCAGTGACTCGCTCAGTTATGTGGTTAGTAGAAGAAATACAAGCTGTGCTGACATCAGTTGCGCAGCTTTGTCTGTCCATGTTCGAGACACTGTTGCAGAAAAGCAACTCTCTTGTTTGAGGTTGGTAGTTTTTGCCTCATAGGGGCATTCTCTTGGACGGGATTCTAGGAAGAATGAAGTAAAGGAAAAAGAACAAGATCTTTCTGGCACAACTGTTCATTTGTATTTACTTTTGCATTGTTAAGGAGAAAAAGAGAAGACTGTTAAAATGCCATTATGTTGTGTGTTACCTCTCTGGACTTATTAACACAAACCATACAATTGTTCCATGCAAAATGTAGAAACACTGAAGCTTGAGATTATCGAGTGCTCAGGAAGTAGATTAAGGCATAAAGCTTATCTTTCTACCTGCCTGCACTTAGTTCTTATAATATTATCTTTATATAACATAAAATTATGAAGTATAAATGGGAAATACATACAAAGGCCTACAGTTATTTTAGTAGCAGGGTGCTCGGCAGGTATTAATTCTTCACTTTCTTTTGCACTCAATGTTCATTAAGAGTGACCTATTTCAAAACAACCATGATTTCAAGGGATATACAACCAAGACAAGGTAGATGACTGATAGCTGTGATTGCAAATTAAAGAAAACTAATGTGCCTCTATACAGGACTTGGTTTTACCATCTTCGTCCTCCTGTTCTCCTTCTTTGTTTCAGGTACTGAAAGATGGAGGGAAGTACTTTCTGGACACTCCCAATGAGGACTGTGGAAACTGGATGATGTTTGTCCGGCTAGCCCGGAACCAAGAAGAGCAGACCCTTGTGGCTTATCAGCACTGTGGAGAAGTCTACTTCACAACAGTTAAGGTAGTTAAACCCACATGGCTTCACAGGTCATCCGAAAGGAAATTCGGAGACAAAGGTTCTGAAAGATGAACTCTTTTATAATGAAAGATTGATTATATTCTGCCAAGTGGATCATGACATACATACCACCTTTAATGTCATTTAATCCACAGTAAAGCAAGCAGTGCATGGGGTTTGTCAGGAAAAGGTGTTGTGTACTTGCTGTTGTGGGTAGTGAAGAAACTGAGCTGAGGGAATATAAAAATCATTCATGATGATAGTGTTTAAACTGAACACTCTTTAATCCCAGGTAGGTATGTGGTGAGATTATTTATCATTATTACATTCAACAGTACTTTATTCTGGAAATAACAAACAAATTCCTTCCTTTTATTACATTTCTGGACACACGTTGCTTTCTGAGCACATTACCCTGTGCTCAGGAACAGGGTGTTAAGTGAATCTTCATGTATAATTTTCCATGCTTATTAAATCTGAAGATTTAACAGCAAAACTTAGAATACTGCAATGTTGCCATGAAATGATCAGTTTATGTTAGAGATATCTCCTTTGTCTGAGGAGAGAGAACAAGGTACTCTGGCTTATAAATGGAACTAGAACATACAGTCTTGGTTTTTATTGTTTTGGCCTTTTGTGAGGCAGAGTTGGTTTTAATCAAAAATAACTCTTTTGCGCACTTGGGAAATGGAAATCTATCTGTTGAAAATAATGCTTGTGTATCATTGTGAGCAACATTAAAAATAATAGAAAAGTATATTAGTGAAAAGCAGTTACTATGGATTAAAATCCAGAATTTCAGTTTCATATCCAAGATTGGCACATATTTCTATGGCATAGTAGTATTTACAGTTTTTCATCCATTTTTGTTTCTCCACCTGCCCAGTGAGAAAAATATTTACTGTATAGTAGTGATATAGAATAATATTTCATACCCTTAAAGTCTTTTATAACAGTATGGAGTATAGTTGATTTTGGGATTAATATCAACACCATTATTAAGAAAAAAAAGAAAAATGTGAAATGGTATATGCTACTCTGAGACATATTTAGGCTGTGTTTGAGATTCTCATGCAGTCCATATAATTTGAGATTTTGACTTGATTTTAAATGCATGATATGCTTGTAAAATTGACAGGATTTCTAATACTATATTTGGGAAGCATGAACTTTTCCAAGAAGCAGTTGTTATAAACTGGTAACTTAAAATTTCCAGTATAATTTAAATTCTATTGAATCAGCTCTCTACTGACTTCAGCAGAGCTATGCACATTGGCATTAATGGAGAACTGCATGCTATACACTGACACAAAGAGTGTCCTGGGATGGGGCATGTGTCTTGGAACCTTTGCTGTGCTGTGTCATAGGGCATTAATTGGGTTTTATTTCTCTGAAGTCCCAGTATCATTCAGGGTGCTGTGGCATCCTGCAGATTTTGTCCTGGTCAATGAATGCGATGACCTTGTGCTACACTCAGGCACACCCTGCTGGTCATGCTGTGAGGCTGGCTTAGGGCTGATTCTGAAGATGCTTTCTCAAGACATTTTTAGTAAAGTGTATTAAGATGGAAGTAGGATTGGCTCCTTTCCCCACTGTTTTTACAAAGAAATGGGATTTCAGTGACACTAAACTACAGCTACTAAAGCAGATGGGTAGGTGGCATCCTGACACAACCATTAGCTTATTTTCTAACCTAATGGCTGCAATCCATAGAAATAAATGCTTTAAAAGGTATAGAATTGTGAGGAAATAAAAATCATCCATGGTTGCTGTTGGTCTGATCCCAGGAGTTTCATGTGTGTGCTGCAGTTCTCTTATTGTCATTGGTGGCACAGAGTAGAAGACAACTTGTAGTGGATTTGGATACTGATATTTAATGTCAGTTTTAGTGAGATTAGAGCTTTTGAATTACTCGACTGTTTCACACACTGATGCACTTGCTCTCCCCCGCAAAGTCACATTGACCAGGTCTCAGCTTCCCATAAAGGAGATGGCTGCTGGTCTAGGAATGCTGGGCAGAAAGTCGTGACAATGTCACGCTGTGCAGTTTTTTGTGGGCACCAGTCTCAGGGGTCACAGGCCAAGGTCCCAAGGCATCATTAAATGTCTGTCTCATGAATGTATGATGAGGCTCTGCCTCGTGTCCTGGAGTGGAGAATTCAGGACAGACCATTTCTGTTTGGGCCAGGTGTTATCAAAATGTACACTCTACCCATACTGGTTGTAACTAATAGGCAGGCTTGTGCTTGGGAGTTCAAAATTCAGTTTTCAGCATTAAACCCACAATTAACCTGTCTGCATTCACAATCTACATTGTCTTTTCCCTACCATGCTTAACCCACATCGATATTACAAAATAAGTGGATTTTATGATGTCACATTTTCCAGAACAACACTCAGCTGCTCTCTTTCCAGGCTAGTTTGATTTTTTGGTGGCACGAGTTTATCTTAGGTAAAATAAATCTACAAGTACTGTGCAGTTTGGCTCTACCCCTGTTGCAGCAATGTTGGTTCTTATTATATGTGAACAAAATTATGTACAGGGTCAGGAAGTCATATAAATCATGACCCCAACGTTTAGTTTTCTCCTTTACATTTAAATAACTGATAGATCTTTAGCCAGTGAGTGTAATCATGCCTCTCTATTTCTATTTGCTATATTATTGACTGAAAGTATTTGTCAGAAGAGGTCATAGTCCAGTCCAAGGGAAGATTTGGGCAAGCACAACTGGATGGGAGACTGCAGATTATGGGCTCCCTTAGTCCTGCAGTGGGAAGGTTTCAGTGGAAGGAGGGCAGAGTTACAATAAAGCATGCTTACAGCAAACCTGACCCATTAGAGCCAGTGCATGGAAAGGCGTCAGTCTGCCTTGCAGTCCACATATTGATCAGCTCTGCACCCATGCTCCATGTGACATACCCAGGAGGCATCCAAGATCTTGTGCATTCATGATGTGTTTTTCCTTTGCCTGTACCATATAGTTAAGTGTTTTTTCCAGTGGGCTTCCAGACATCAAGGAATGGGCATGGGATATTGCTTGGAAAGACTGCTGGATGTCTGAACATGACAGACAAATACATCTCGCTGAGCAAAGATTGTGAGGATTGAGGCATCCCTCTTGCTACTGGGCCCTCCTGCCCCAAATCTCTGTGCATACACAATTCCACTCAAGCCTTAGTGGGCAATAATGCTCAAAAAGTGCTTGAATCTTGAAACTAAGTTACCAATAATTTAAACAGAGACAAAAGTGCAGTTTGGGTAGGGGAAAACTCTGCACACCCCAGCCTCTCCTATCTTTTGTATTGTTTGGTTTAGAAAAATTGACACAAGTAAATATGTGCTGGTTTTTTCCCATTCACAGCCAATTGAACCCCACACAGAATTGAAAGTATGGTATGCTGCCGATTATGCCAAATTTATGGAAGCTTCTGCAGTCTTCATTAAGGAAGAATCAGACGTCTCTCCTTTGCCTCCAGTAGCAGTAAGTACCCCTACTCTGCATTGAAGCCATCCCTAGACATAGTAAATTACAGTTTATTTACACATTTTCTCTTTTTATATAACTCTAGTAATTCAAGTGTAGGCTGTAGAGTACTTTTAGCAATTTTAGCCAAGCGGCTACTTAGAGAAAGGTTGTTCTTCCTGTCCTGTGTTTGTAATCCAATGGAGTCATCAGCTATAGTCAGAAGTAAGTGGCACCACTTGATGTATTGGAAAGACTTAAGATGGACACTAATTTGTGGATAACTAAGCTGTCCAGCCTCAGACTTTTTTCACCATTTTCCCTTCTTTTGCTCTGACTGATTGGCCAGAGTACCCACTAATTATTTCAGTCTTTCCTGTTCAGTAACCCTTCTCTACTAATTCAAATATCTTCATCTCTCTATCATAGCAAAAGTTCTTAAACTGTTAGGAAAAGTTTGTTAAGTGTTGAAAACATGGTTGTGAAAATCAATACTTAATCTAGAAAGAATGTGAAACAGGGAATACAAATGAACCAGGAATTCATGTTCCAAGAAGGCTTGTGAGGCCTTTGGAATATTCCCCAGAAGTAAGATGTGGGAGAGCCACAGCATCAGACACGAGTCTTAGCAGAGAGGAGGGCTCAGTCTGGAAATAAAGATGGAGTGGATACAGCCTCACCATGCTCTCCAGAGCAAGCTAGCCTAAGAGCAAGGGAAAAGAAGGATGGTTTATGAGAAGCTTATATAAAAGGAAGATGAAGTTGAGGATATACATGGTCATGCATTAATTAGAAGTGCATTTCATCAGTAATTAGAGATTTTTGGTAATTGTTTTTCATCAGATTTTTTGTAATATCAGTATTTAAAATGAATTCAGGTGAATCCAGGAGAGCTCTTATTCCCACAGAAGTAATACTTCCAAATAATACACTGTTTGGGGAAAAAAAAAATGTTTTTTTAAGTCAGGGTAGGCTTGAGATCCCTAAACCTAAGGTATTTCTTATCCAGGTAATAGAGGTCTAATGCCAAATGTCAAGCTTAGTGAGGAAGTCTCTCCTGGAGCCATTGACCATTGCAGTGTGGTAAAGCATGGAGTTGGCCCAAGACACAAGGAAATCTGTATGGCTAAATGTATGTACATTTTTGTACAGAAATCCATCCCATTTTTGTATGGCTGGAACAGCATATAAATTATGTCAGTCCAAGGATAAAGTACAATTTACAACTGCTTTTATGAGTAATTTCATAAATGCAACAAATGTAGAGACTTTGAAATTCAGTAAGCACAGATAACAAAGGTGAAGGACTCAGGACTGTTACAGTAAATGCTAAACAAAAACATGTAAATCAATATTTAGCCAACCTTGCTTTTCCTTCGAGTTTTTATTCCTAGAGAGAGTCTGCTTACTGCCAGTTGAACAGCTCGGTGGTAGCACACAGAAGTAAATATCACCAAAGACAATGATGGGTCTTAGAAAAGCACAGGAGAAGATGAGTGAGAAGAATATGACCTTTCCTTAGAATGGTTAGTAAGGAAGACCTGTCTCTGTTCTCGTTGCAGAAAGAGCCCATAGACCCTTGGATATGCTCCAGCTGTGGAAGCACTTTTGCAACTTTTGCTCTGCTGGAATCTCACCAGTGCATCCATAAAGACCGAGTCCTTCCTACGAGGTTCAGACCACCAAATAAATTGGGACCTGTAAAAGCAAAAAGTAAACTCAAAGGGAAACTGAGAGGAGCATCATTAGGCAAAAGCATTCCTCAATGCTTTGGGACCATTTCCTGTTCCTCTGCTGCAAAGTTCAGCTGTGCCAGCTCAGGAAGCACTTGTGGTGCTCTCGTAAGGTTTATACCTAAGTGGAGAAATGGTCGGTCTTCACTGCTGAAGGGAAAAGAAGTGAAGCAGCCAGATAGTTATCCCTGCCGGCTCTGTGGGAAGATATTTGATTCCATTGACAAGCTCACAGTCCACACTTATGCGCACAAAGGGGAGCGTCCTTACAAGTGTACACAGCACGGATGCACAAAAGCTTTCATTTCCAAATATAAACTGCTCAGGTACAGTTCTGAAGGCGTTCCTTTTCTGCTGGGGGTGTGTGGGGAAAAAAAGACATCTTTTTCCTTTGAGGTGTTCTAGTGACAGTTAACCCCTGAGGTCCAGTTTTTATTATTATTGTTTTTCATAGAATCGGAGAAAACTAGTCTCCCTTAATTATGGTGGCTATTCAAAAAGATGGTATTGAGGAGTTTTCATCTACTCTGTGCTTTATGATTAACACCTTCCTCCCCCTGCCAAAATTTAGGCTTTTACTAATAACCTGAGAAGTTGCGAGAATACCTTCCTTTGAGAATTCCAGTATTTTCAAGTTTTGAGGCTGCGAGAGTAAATGTATTAGAATAAATAGGAACACAAATTACTTTTTTGTATGTGTGTTTTGGTTTTTTTTCTCTTAGGCACTCGGCCACTCATTCTCCACAGAAATCTCACCAGTGTGGCTACTGTGAAAAGACCTTTCACAGGAAAGACCATCTGAAGAATCACCTTCAGACTCATGACCCCAACAAGATGGCCTTCAAGTGTGAAGAGTGTGGCAAGAAATACAACACCAAGCTAGGCTATAAGAGACACTTGGCTCTCCATGCTGCCACCAGTGGGGACCTCACGTGTAGGGTGTGTGCCCAGGAGTTTGGTGGTACTGAGATTCTGTTGGAGCACCTCAAAAGTCATGCAGGGAAACCGACTGGCAACATGAAGGAAAAGAAACATAAGTGTGACCACTGTGAGCGTCACTTCTACACCCGTAAAGATGTGCGACGTCACATGGTGGTTCACACAGGCTGCAAAGACTTCCTGTGCCAGTTCTGTGCCCAGAGGTTTGGGCGCAAGGACCACTTGACACGCCATACTAGGAAGACTCATCCGCAAGAACTGCTGAAGAGCAGGTTGCAGAATGGTGACTCTGTGGGTCTCCTTGACCAGCTCTTTTCGTACAGACTGAAGGAAGATGCCAGCATGCTGTCCCCTCTTCCTGAAAGGGTCCCTGTGCCGAATGGGATTGTGAATAGTTCAGAAACAGAGGAATACAACTGTTCACATCTTCATTCCCAGCCAACCTTAGAAACTGCTCTTCCTCTTGAGTCTCCTCCTCACTTGCAAAGGATGGGATGTGCAGACAGCCTCCCGGCTGTCCCTCCCACACCATGTTCAGCAGCTGTCCCTATCAACCTGAACCTTCACCAGCCTAACAAATATGACCTTAGTTCTACCTCATTTGCCACAGGATCCCTCAAGAATCTACCGATAAAAGTGGATGTTAAAGGTTACAATGTGCATCTTCTCGAGGACCTGCCATTACCAGAACCTCAGTTTCTCCACAAAATCAGTATGGAAGAAGCTTCCTCAGGGCCTGTAGGGGATAGTAACAAGTACCCAGTGCACAAAGAGACAGATGCAGCAGCTGAAACTGCAAGCCTGCCTTTCATGGATCTCACTCATGTGATGGGTTTCTGGCAGCTCCCACCAGGTGACAACCAGAACACTGTTGGGGACATCACAATGGCATTTGGCTCAGAGGAACCATCACAAAGGCTGAATGGCCTCGGCCAACAGCAAGGTCTTCAGCTAGCAACTGGGGGGATGGCCATTAACCAGCTGCATCATCTTCCTCGCTCCTTTCCATCCACTACAAATTCTGTAACACTGCCTCATTTTCACCATGCCTTCAAGTAACTATTACCCTGTGTGGGTTTTCCCCCCCTTTTTTTTAAAGACTGTGCTTCTTAAATCTGTTAGGATTGGGGTGATTTTGGTTTTGTTTTTTTTTTGCAGAAAAACTTTGATGTTTTCAAAGCACATTATGAACATGGTAGTTAAATTCAGGATGTTAATAAACAAGAAGCTCTATTTTTCATACTATTAGTTTTTAGCATATGACATAGTAGAACTAACATATTTCCCTCAGCTCCCTCTATATTTTTGTTTCTTTTCTTGCAAACAGCTGAATAACTATCTTCAATGACAGCAAAGTATCGTAACAGGCACAATAAAACTATGGCTGCTGCAATAGGAGAAATATGGTTAGGGTGAATGGGAAGAGGGGGGAAATCACAAAGAAATCAATTTAATAAGCCATAAATCACAGCAAATTTGTACACATGGCAAATGTAACAAATGATTTATCAACATCAGATAGATTTGTTAAGAACTTAATTAATGAACTTTAATAATGCTTCATTTAAATCAGAATCATTCCAAGAGTAAATCTTACATCCTTGTTTTGCTTGCTTCAATGAAGATCATCACTATTATGATTGTTAAACTAGATTTTGTTGTCTGGCAGGCAGTTCAGCTGTGTGCCTCTGCTGCCTTTTTCCTAGGGTTGGAAATAACTACCAATTCTAAACAACTGTGTAAGAACTGCCGTCTTGGATGCATGCAGTTCTCAGAAGGGGAGGTGAATTGTCTCAAGTTAGAACAAAACATAATTTTCATATAGAGCTGTATCTGTCAAGACATCAGAAACTTTCTCTCTCTCTCTCTCTCTCTCTAGTAAAGCACTTGAGCATTTGCTTAAATTTAAGCTTATGGTATCCTGTTGGGCCAACAGCTTGATTAATTTAACACTTAATAAAAAATAATGCATCCTACCTAAGGGGCCTTTATTCATCTTTTGTTGATAAAAGTGGCCCTTGTTTAGTCTGGAAAATGATTAATAATTGTAACTATCTGAAAATATGGGTTTTCTCAGACATCCAGCCCTGGCCCAAGGGAGCCTGTGTCCTAGCAGGACCCCTGTGGAGCCAGGGACAGGTCCATGCACAGAGGGGCTGTGGAGGTGAGCTGACACTGGGCCCTGTTCAAAACCAGGTTCTGAACCTGCCTTAGAAGTGTCAACTGAAATAAGCAGGTGTGAGAACGGTTAGGCCATTTTACTGGCAGTTCTGCTCAGAAACATTGGGACTGCTGCAGTTGGACTCCAGCCTTTGTTTCTTGCAGACTAGAACCATGGGGACTTCCGTTTGTTTCCTGGGGTAAATTGTCAATAAACAGTTCCTGTGGACAGTGTCCTATCATCTGATGCATGAACAAGCAGAAATTGTGAAAATCACATTTTCCAGATGACATTATTAAACAAAGAAACAAACTCTTCACAATTTAATTTGTTTGCCTAACTCATAGTTACAAAAAATAATCATGGTTTTAGTGGATGGCTCAGTTACTAATGGATTCTGTTTCATCTAAAACAGACACAGAATTTCTGAGCACATTCTCAAACTCCAAGAACTACTCTTCCATTAAATCCAAAGAGAGTCCATAGTACCCCGTGGTCATTGCTAATATAACATGGAGCAAGCATATTCTCTTCTGCCTTGGTAATCACAGGAATATTCCTGGAGAGCTTCAAATAAAAAATAGTTTTTAAATGATTGCTGTTTTGCTGTTACTGAGCTCTGGACCATTGTAGTTGTACAATGTCATTGAATATTCTTACCTGTTGGTTGGTACTTGGATTAAGGATTGTCTTATTGCAGTTCATGAGAGAATGTGTTCTGCAGATGCAGTGCTGAGGGGGTTTTGTCTTGTGAAAAATTTTGGTCTAAGACAAACCAAAAGGAATTTTAAGGTCATTCCTGTAATGACAACAGCAGGAGGAGAACAGGTACTGCACAGTCATGTCCAGTGAGTAGTTATTTAAATTATGAGTTCCAGAATAGGGAAAAGGTTGCAAACAGTGTTATATGCACATTCTACAGCTAGGCTTGTTTTTTCATCTGGACTTGGTAAGGTGTGTGTGTATCCACTTAACTGTATTTTTTCCTTGTTTGCACAAATTGTATTCACTTGGCTTCAAGCAAGCTTATGTAATTGTAAAAAAAACCCCAAAAAACTAAGCTACAACAAAAAGTTCTTTGCTACAAAAAAAAGTTATAGCACTGCCTGATCATACACATTCTGTCATTTTGGTTTGTGCTTTTATAAGAGGTGTCAGTAATTACTGAAATACTTGTCCTTGAATTTAAATGTGATGTTAAGAAGCAAACATTATGCAGACACTGAGCACATTCTTTCAGCTGCTCTTTCAGCCCCTGGAGCAGGGTACCTGAGCTCTGGGCTGCCAAGAGAGGTGCTGCTGCCTCAGCCTCTTCCAAAATATGGAAAGATGAGCATTTCTCACCAATGCACATGTAACTACAGCTTAAACACCATCTAGTTCAAAGAAAAAGACAATAACCACTTTGGATACATTTTTAAATACTTAGAAAGCACGTGGTGATGATGTCTGCAAGTAAAGCACAGAAGCAAACTTTAAACGTGCAATGCTGCTTAAACCCATCAGCCCATTCAATTTTCTTTTCCCAGATTCTTGACAACATAAATGTAGCAGAAGCTGATGATGTCCCATGACAAAGAAAGGCAAGTTATTGCAAAAAGTTATGTTGTCAAAAAAAGTTGTTTGGTTTTAAAATTCTTGCAACTCAAGAAACGTGAGATAGCCCCGAGTCATCTAATACTGTATGCGGGACTGGACTTTCTGAACGTGTTTGTTAGGGAGACCTCTGTGAGCATTTCTCAGAGGCCAGCAGTAGCTGAGGCTCAAGCTGCAGGACATCTCTGGGTGGCACTGCCTTTGGCTCATGCAGGGCTGTGACAGCACCAGTGTGGGGAGAAGCAGCCCAACATCCATTGTCGGTACAGTGGAGGAAGGCAGCAGCCCAAGCACTGAGCAGCCCTCCCTCTCTGGCACAACCCACTCCCCCTCCAAAAGTGAGAAGTGGATGTAAGGGCAGAGAACTGCCATGGAGAAGGTAGGATAGGCCATGGCACAGCAGCTAAGAGATGAGACAGAAAGATATGGGAGATCTTAGGATATTTTACCTCGCATTCAAACAGAGATAAAAACGCTCTTTTACCTGAACTCTGCTTGAAAACCTGTAGAAGCAGAGCAGTATGTGGTGAATAAACAACTGAATTACTATAATCAAATCATACTAAAAGAACAAAACTTAGTAAACAATTGGTCTCATTAAAAAAAATTATTTGTTTTATGAAAGAAGAAAAATTACCTGAACCTGCTGAAATAATGTCAGGAAACTAAAATTATACTACATGGAACAAAAGACTGCATCCTCTATGTAAACACAAGTAGATCTATTGCTAAGTTTCCATCCTCTATGAGAAACCAAGCTCATTTCTTTTTCTTTCAGTTTTATTTACAAACTTTTTTTAAAAAATTTTCATTTTTAGTCAATGAGTTAGTTTCAGAGAGATTTTCATAGCCAGTCTGAACTGGGATGGAACATTCCATATATTAATGATTGGTTCATTTCTAGTGGAATGTTTAAAATGCTTTTCTTCGAGACACCATTTCTGGCCTTTTTTTTTTTTTTTTTTTTTTGTAAGATACTGGAAACTAAGCTATGAAATCCTACACTTCTTTACACAGAAAATAATGGGGACACACACAACAACAAATACAGTAAAACTTGCTCTAAATTTGAGGGTTCATTTATATTTGGTTGTTAAAGAAACTAACTGCGGTAACATCGTGCAGTATAGTTTGGAATGGGTTTAGGGCTTTTTCCCTCTTCTTCCTGGACTGAAAGAAAGGCTAAGCAGCACTGCTTTAATATGTCGGGGCTACTCTCATGCCTGCTTTTTCTAGATCTAGGAGTTACAATTGCTTCAGTGTCATCCTTTCTGTATCCATCTAATCACTATTAGCTAAGTAGTTTTAATTAAGCTCTTTAAAATGTGGTATTTATTACTACTGTGTCCAGCTACTTTTCATCTTCTTTTACTTAATGAGCATCTAATCAGTAAGAAAATTCCTTATGAATTTTAAGTGAAAGCCTTAATGAAAATTATTGGGCTAAAAAGCCCCCACTTGCTGCATCACTGAAAGTTTATGCAAGGTGATCCAAGGCTGACAGTGAATCAAGTGACCAAAAAAATAAGGGATATCCCTCCACAACATTTCTGTTTTGTTGATCAAATTTTAAAAGCAATAAAGTTTTAGTCTGAACTCAAAGTGCTTTGAAGAGATGCCCAGCATACATGGCCATTTATCATGTATCAATCACTATCACTTACTGTTTACTGGAAGATTCTATTAAATATTCACATGAAGTTCCACAATGTTCACTTGTCTTGTTCAATATATCAAAGCATTAGGGGAAAGAAAAAGAAAATCACACGGTACTGGATCTTCCTACATTTTGTTAAAACCATTGAATGAACCACCGGTAATGTCCACCCCTCTAGGCAATCATTTAATTAAATCTTGGCAACGGATAAAAACAATCTCACAACTTTAAAAAGGATAGCACAACAAGAGTTGTAGCCTAGAGAGCAAAAACTCCAACCAAACCTGAGCCAAAGAATTGGAGTTTGCTTATTTTATTGGTAACTGTAGCATTTCAGGGGGAAGCGATGCTAAAAAATTGTGTCGCTTAAGATCTTCCATAATGTGACAGAAGAAAGGCTTAACACATCCTTGCTGACCAGTCACTCATCTTCTGTTGTCTGCCTGTGGTCTAAAAGTAGCAGCAAGCCATATACTTGCTATTTCTTGTTATAGAAAGAGCTTTTATATTTTACTCTATTTTCTCTAAGAAGATTAAAACTATTCTTGGGAAGGTGATGGAGCAGCTCAGCCTGGAAACCAATTCCAGGCACATTAAGGATGAAACCATTTATTTGCACCACTCAAAGCCAGTTTCTCACATCTGCCTTCTCAGCTAAGAAATGCTCTTGGGTAGCACTGAAACTGATTTCTCACCTGCCCAAAGTGCTCTGTAAAGCACCTGGCAAAGCCAAAGTTTTACAGAAAATGCAGCAGCAGTTGCCAGGACCCAGCATCTCCAAGCTCACCTAGACCAGTCTTTTTCACAGTTCCACCCTCCTCTATTTTAGATGCCAGTGTGGATGTCTGTCCCAGAGACCCCCTGTGGGTAATGGCTGGCCCAAGCCTCTCCAAACTGGTTGCAACTACAACCCCGGTGATACCTAGACTTGCCAGTATCCCTAGGGAAAGGAGGTGTCAAGCCTGACAAGTGCCAGGTTTCATAATTCAGTGGCTAAACCTTGAGAATGGTGATGGTATCAATAAATCCCTGTTGGTGGCCTGCAAGACCCTGTGTGATAATACAGATAACAGATAATACAGATGACACCACTGGGTACTGAGAGCAGTTTTCCTGTGGCTGGCAAAGTCCAGGGGGTGCACAGAGCTGATAATGGCACTGTGGACTGGTAACTGCCCATTGCAGTCTTCCCACAGCTGAAGGATCCAGCCACTGACCAGCAGCAACTAAGGACAGTAAAACTGCACACAGAAGAATCCTGCAACAACTTTGACTGTGAGCCTCTGCAACTGATTCTTTTGTGCACATTCCTTTTCATCCCATGCCAAGCCCTCTCACAAGCTTCTCTCCTGGGCTCAAAATACCTTGCCAGCTACAGGGAATCATTCTTGGCCACATTTCCTGCTAAAAACTCACATTCTGTTGTTGTATACGTTTCAGAGGGGTGCAAGATTCTACCTGACTATCTGAGCCATTGTCTTGAGCAACAGCACCACAACCACCTTAAGCAGGGGCTGGAAGGGTCTCTTGATGCTCTGACATGGCTTGGCATGTCCAGAAATGGGAACCCCACTGACTGCATGGTCTGGAGAGCAGGAGCACCATCGTGGTCTGGGAAATGAAATATTGAGGAGAAGGAAGAACCTCCACACTGTCATCCTGACACAATTGTTACTGAAATGAATGCTGGCATCTTCCCCACTTGGACAATGGAAGCACACTGTAAGTGCACAAGATCTGCTGGAGAGGTTTGCACTATCGTGTAGCAAATCCTCTCAAGATGTCTGTTAGAGCAGAGCCCAGTCACTGCCTACTTGGGATGGGGCCGTTCAGTCAACACCAAAATTAGTATTCTCAGCAGCCTACACTGGGGCCCTGAGGAGCTTTGAAACAGATTTCAGTGAAATTAATTGCTTCAATTCCTACAAAGGAGCTCATACTGCAAACACTGCAACAGCATATTCTGTATAACAAAAGCAAAAAAGTTCTTTTAACATTATAATATTGAAATAAAAAATAATAATAATTTCTTACCCAAGCTTTCCTGAAGAATTTTTCGCAGCAGATACACCCATGGATTTTCCTGGTTTCTTCAGTATTTCTGAAGAGGTCTCTGCAGATCATTATTTTTGAAATTTACTCGCCATAAAACATGATAATCTACATAAGTTCTCAAATCTCAGAAATGTAGAGGCCAAGGGTATTGATACAAGGAGTGGTATTATCATTCACAGGTTATATACTACAAATAAACTTTAAAACAACTTTTAAAAAATCTTCTAAATATAGATTGATACAGGTCACGATTACCAGTAGCAATGGGTCCTAGAAAACATGTTATGTGGTATCCTGCTTTGAGGTAACTAGTTTAGGGAAGTGGTGATGTTACTTTTAAGGCTGAATCAACAAGGGCATTTGGAACAAACAACACACAAAGCTTTGTACCTCATCTAAATGGACTTAAGGTAAAAAGGATGGAAAAAATCTCAAAATTGAAGATTAAAGGTTATGGAATTCTTTATGGGCAAAAAGACCTTCAAAGCCAGACTGCAAATTTTAGGTCTATATAGATACTTCTGTTTGAGGACCTGTAACTGAAAATGCATTTGAGTTCCTCCTGAGGACCCAAATGAAAACCTCTGTGCATACAGCCCACACAACAGATCAAGATAATGATCAGGAAAGCCATTCACTCTCAACAACATCCACTTGGAAATTTTGGTCCTTTCTCATTTATACCAAGCATTGTGCGGAAATGAGTTTAGGATTACACATCAGGACTTGCAAAGAAAAAGCCCAGCAAAAAAGTCAAACTTTACAATTCCACATTATTCTGTCAGAAAACTGGATTCCAAAGGCTAGGATCTGCTTTAAAAATGCCTCCCCCACCTCAAATACCTCAGGGTTTGTTATAAGAAAAATATAAATATGACTAAGTGAACTCTTTGCCTGTCTTATGTTTGTCTTTTTGTACTCTCTCCAGAACTGATAACACAGCAGGTGTTAATGTTGGAGTTTTTCTCTCAGTCAATGGTTGCTTGTCCTAGTAAAAAAAGATGCACAATCATCACTCAGCTCTAGCAAGGAGCCCATAGTGAAAACTCTCCAAATTGCTGTTGAAGCATTGCTAGGAAGGAACAGGCCAAAGGTCCACCCTCTCACATTTGCAAGCCATTTTTCCTGCTCTGAATAGGTGAAAGAATAATAAGATTTTTCAACATCTTAAAAAGAAAACAAAAAAAACCAACTAAAACAAAATCCCCCCAAACCAGCAGTTCTCTCTTAAAGGAACTGTTTATGTTATTCTCTTTTCTATAACAAAACAGGATCCCACTTCAAGACATTGTTACAGCTGTTACCCTGGAATATAACTGCAGAAGAGTCTGAAGAAGTTGTCCCAAGTTTTTTGTACTGTCTGTTTCTGTCACTTTTTTAATTAGAAAAAGGGCTCCAGTTATGGACAACTCCCAATATTCAGCATGTGTCTTGTTATAAGAGTTTATCAACTTCCCTGGGATTTCAAGTCTTGTATTATTATAGGCCTTTACTGACCACGAACTCCAGTTTAGCAAATCTGCTTCCAGGACAAGACAAGTGTGAGTGTGTTTGCTTACCAAAGCCTGTCTGGTGGGGTTTGCATCATAGCAGACAGCTTGTTCTTCACAAAATTCCATGTCCCTCTGTTGTGGTGCCTCAGTAAACCCTTGAGAGCAGCACAGACGTTGAATATAGTCTGACAATAAGAAAAGAACAGCTTGTGTCACAGTTTATGCACTACAGGAGAAGAATTCCCCTGCTTTACTAGAGCACTCAAGATGCAGTTCAACACCTGGCCCCACCAGCAGGTGTCCATGATGAATTCCCATCAGCTTCCATAGTACAAACTTAGAAGAACAAAACCTTCCTCTAGAAAAACACTTGGGACACTAACATGCATGCTTATGGTATTAACCCAGCAAACAGCAATTGCTTTCAGGAATAAATCCTGGGGATTAATAAAAGCAGATTTTCTTATCTCTGTCCTAGTCCTATCCATTCCCAACCTCACAATTAACTGAGCAGAGCTCCTCGAGAAGCACGTGAATATCCAGGCCTCTGGCTGCAGGGAGTGTCTGAGCCTGGTGTTAAGTGCAGGAGGATAGTGGGAAAGACACCTGCATGCACTGTGAACAGGTGGATGATCTGCTCAGCCTGGTGGCAGAGCTTAAAGAGGAGATGGGGAAGCTGGGAAGTAGCAGAGAGTGCAAAAGAAAAGTAGACTTGCAGAATTGCACCCTTCCATCCCTGGGAGAAATGCAGTGGATGAAAGATCAGCAGGAGTCTGAGGAGTTCCGCCTCTCTTGCCATCAAGCTGAAGGAGGAGACTTAAAATCAGGGAAATGGAAACAGGTTCCTGTTCAGGGAGGCTGAAGAATCCCCTGCTGGCTTCCCTTGCCCTCTCAGGGGCCCTTATAGAATAGGTATGGAGCCTTGGATCTCGAGGATCAGGCAGATAACTGGAGAAGCAGCTCTGTCTGAGGAGTGCCTCAGGTCGGTGTAGTCAACCAGAGGGATAACAGCTACAGGTAATAAAAGAAGGGTGGTTGTTGTGGGTGCCTTGCTTCCGAGGGGAACTGAGTGTCCTGTGTGTCAACCAGACTCATACCACAGGGTAGTCTGCTCCTTGCTGGAGCCTGGGTGAGGGATGTTACCAGGAGACTCCCTGGACTAATTCAGCACATTGATTATTTTACACTAGTGATTGTTCAGGTGGGCAGTGACAAGGACGTTTGGTCATAGGTTGGAATCAATGAACTCAGAGGTTTTTTTCCAATGTAATTGATTCTGTGATTTAGCAAAACACTGCTGAAGCAGTTGTGCCCTGTCAGCTGACACCTGTCCAAGAGCCAGGTTTCTGGGTGTGAAGCAGCATTGTGAAGAATGTGCAGTGTTGCTTTCTAAAATCTTTTTTGACAGTATTACAGTTCACATTCTGCTAAAAGCTCTTCAGCAACTGTTATGGCAGGTACAATCCAACTCATTCCAATAAACAATTGGTTTTCAGGATCGATGCAGTCACATTCAGCCATCACACTGCCCTTGATGTTCTCAGACCATTCCTCTGTGTCCAGTGCCTTTTACAAAAGCAGCCCAAGTGCCCTTATCGCAATACTAAAGATTCAGCCCTGTAGTACAGGATATACAGTCCTGTAGTATAGGATATATATCCTCACTAGGCCACTCAGGAATTTGTCTTCCTAAAGAGCAGTTCTCAATTCCTTTCTCCACAACTACAGCTGCTCTTGGACAACTTGGTTTCCTCTAAGACGGAGAAGGAAAGGGAGGGTCTGGTCTTAGAGCTGGTAAAGTAAGACCAGAAATAACAGAGTCATTAAAGAACTCAGCAGTGGAAATTCAGAGAGGAGCTTGACCCCAATCAAGAAAGGAAGATGTATCCTGCTGCTTATATTGCATTGCTGTCATCTAGGAGAGGAGAGAGGCTGGAATCATGGCAGCTGCTCTTGCTATCAGTCATGAATCCCTGCTCCAGAAGCCAGCCTGAGGAGCCCCCCTTCTCCCTTCTGCTCTCTGCCTTCCTAATGCAGGCAAGACTTCTCTGAGACCCTTTTCAAGATTGCTTCCACATTTTATAAATCACGCTATCATGAGATATTGTCTGTGTGTGCATCTTTTTGGATCTGTAACTTCTAACACAGGGAGCTCTCTGCAGAGGCTGAACCTGGTGTTAAGTAGTAAACCAGACCTGTCCTTTTCTAAATGCCTTTCCCTGTCTGCAAAGCTGGGTGGAGAAGGGGACAGGGGAAAAGCCAGCAGTGAGGAAGCCTGTGTACACTACTTGTTTTGAACGGAGAGAGGATGTATTTCACCCTCTCTTATAGGATAGTACAGCTATCCTGACTCTCCTCCCGAAGTGTTAATATCAGACCTCAGACTTGCTGCCTTTAAGTTTAAAATGTATGGTTAGTTTTTCCTTCCTCCCCAGCACCTCTGCCTTGCTTGAATTCGTACTCAATTCAAGCCAAAAAATAGAGCTTAAAATTAGACCCTATGGAGGGAATTAATGTTCACATTCTGTTGTGCCAGGGGTGCAAAACTGAATCCCATCTGTGGTTAATAAGATGTCACTGCCTTATCAAAGATCAGTACAAGAACTGCAATAGGAAAGCAGAACACAAATCTGGATTGGTACTTGGTAGGGGAGAAGGTGGAAGAAGGTGGCCTTCCTTCACAGCTTTTGTGACATGCTTGGCTGATTGAATAGTATTAAGAAAATACTCATAATGCTGTTTCCAGTTAGATTCCCTCCCTGGCTGTTTCTATAATGGAAATAAGAGAAGATACAAACTAAACTCCCATCTTACAAGGGACAGAAATATCTTAGAGCATGGTTTCCTTTTTTTTTTTTCTGAGGGAAAGAAAGAGCATTACAAACAAAAGAAATTTGCTTTTTTTTTGAAAAGCACAAGAAAGCTCATTCAGCCCTTCACTGTCTATTGACAGCACCAGAAGAAGGATAAAATACCAATGGCTTTCCAGCAAAATACCATGGTCATGGCAGACCCAAGAGCACTTAGGAAGAATCAGAAAAGACACTATCAGAAAAGACACCTTCCCTTCTCCACTTGTCACATCCTTTTAACTTTCAACTTTGGTGCACTTCTGTTTCTTTCCACAACTTCAAAGGATTTTAAAGGACATTTTACAACAGCAGTCAACCAAATCAGTAGTGAATTGGCATATCTTGATAAAATAATATCCATGCATGTCCATGTGTACTCACCTCCTCCCCGCAAAATTACTTGTTCCAGTAAGAGCTTAAGCATGTTTTCCTCCATCTCTGTAACTAAGTTCACCTCAAATACATTCTTAAACCCTTCAGTAAAATGGCAGTGAATCTCTGCAACTTCATCCGTGAAAGGGCAGCTCTCAGGTTCAACCTTGGGCATTCATGCACCAACTATCTTGAATCATGCTCTCTGTCAGATTTAGGTGAGGAGACATCTATTAGAGATTCACATTGCCTTTAAAATATATATT
Organism: Brachypodius melanocephalos; assembly: GCA_013398615.1. Lineage (NCBI taxonomy): Eukaryota > Metazoa > Chordata > Aves > Passeriformes > Pycnonotidae > Brachypodius > Brachypodius melanocephalos. The sequence goes on along the minus strand of VZSR01003807.1, from coordinate 11,875,495 downwards.
TGAACACTTACTTGAAGAGCAGAGACACTTATGTGCCCAGGGCAGGCATGACATCTATTGATTTGGCTTCTCAACAGAGAAATATTCCCAAACACTAGCAGCACAGGGAGGGGGAGGAAAGAATTTGGCATCCAGTCAAGCACATATGTGAGACTCATCCACAACATCCAGGCTTTGTCCTTGGAGGAAACAATAGTATTACTGGATGAAAGACTTCATATGGAGATAACACATACAGTTCAGTTTTAACTATACCTTTTGCAGGGGCTGCTTCTTCAAAGTGGTGATTTCTCTTGCCCATAGTCTCTGTTTCAAGATGCTGAAGGTCTTGCACTTCCTGTCAAAGGCTTTCTTGAAGCACTGGATCAGCTAGGATGCAAAGAAGAACAATTTATGGGTTGGAGTGATGCTTTTTAAATGATGTTTTCTTACCCAGGCTTTAAAATTACTTATATTCAGGAGCAGGGAGCTGCAGCAGTATTTATTTTGGGTTCAGTTTAACTCCTGAAGGAATTCATCAAACTTTAAAAAGCTGTCCAAGTCCAGCTGTGGTTCAACACAAGTAAGAAATAGAAGCCATTTCCAGTTTGTTCTGCTCAGGGACAGGCTGGAGAGCAGTCCAGATAATGACATGCAGAGAAGAACAGATTGGGTCTGTGAACAGGAGCTGTCCTGTTGGATTCCCACCCTCCCTGGTCTTCTCCCTTCTTTCTTAGTTGAGAGGGAGAACAGTCTGATCCTGTTCGAGGGGTCAATATCTTCACTATTAGTTCTCCGAGTTTAGATGTATTCCAGAGTGGGGTCTCCCCTGATGAACAGCAGTGCTGCCCATCCCACCAACACCACCAAAAGAGCCACAGCGCCAGGCTGAGTGGGAGCAGCTGCTTACCAGCATCCATAACCTGACAACATGGAAGGAAAACTGGAGACGGCACCTGCAGCTGGAAGCACAGGGAAATTTTAGGTAGATACAATACCCAGTGCCAAATTTGTGGAAGAGCCATGCCTCACAATAAAAGAGTTTGTAAGATTCAGAAGTGTCTCAGATTTTAGCATCACTCTCACTCTTCTGCAACAGGACAGGCAATGACCTTTGTGAGGAACAGCATGGAAGCAAGGACCAAACTAAAGCCTCTTTCCTGCCCTGTGAATTGCAGGAGTCCATCCATAGCTGGTAAATTAAAGACCCTGTTCCTATCTTATTTTGCTTACTCCCCTTTTCTAGTTCTCAGTTTTTCTCTTGATCTTCTTAATAATTTCTCTGTTGTCCAGTCTCTTTCTATAGGAATTAGGCAGATACCTAAGCAAGGCATTTTGGTTACAGCTCAGCTGGACTAAAACACAGCTCATTCTACAAAACCACACACCTCTAAATCCTCATTTTCCCTTTGAACCTTCTATTTACATGATTCAGGTCTTTACCTTCTGTTTCTAGACATTTTTAACAGCAAACTTGAGAGGAACACTCCTCTGCAATACCAGAACAGCAGATACCTTGTGCCTTGCTCACTGAGGAGCAAACCAGTCCTGCACCATCAAGGCGTGGAGAGCCATCATAGGACTTGGATCTCACACTAGTCACAGTGACACAAAACTTCTCACCTCTCTCATAACCCAGAGCTCTCTTTTCAAACTATTTTGCTAGATAAAACCATTGGATCTTGAGGTACCAAACACGGAGCTACTAATGCAAAGTAATTGCACCCTTGTCTTCGTTCTTACAGGCACTCTGATTTCAGTGTGTTTTTGTTTTGTTTGGGTTTTTTCCTTGCCAAATCAGATTTTAGCACTATTGTAGGGCTGGTCTGACCTACCACAGAGACACAGGATCACTAACACAAACTGAGGAGCAGAGGGGTACATGCAGAGCCCCACCTCTTGCAGAAAAATCCTGCATTCAAGTTGTGCCAGGCAAACTGTGCAGCCATGCATTCAGTTTGTATTCCAGGGATCAGGGAGGTCAAGGGGAATCTTTTCATTCACTTCAGCAGGCTTTGGAACAGAGACTGGTGCCCACATTATGCTGTCAAAGGGACTACTTATCAGATGGTTTATTAGTCTATTTTTTTCCAAGAAGACTGAAATAACAAATTCAGCCTAAAACCCTGGAACTAAAAGGGAGCTGTGAGCTAGTAATTTATGCCTCACCAAGAGAAAAAACATTATTTTAAATTCAGTGTATAGTAAATATGATTTTGGACAAGCAGGTAAACTAAGACAGTGCAAGACTGAAGATGAAGTCAGTGTGTCTGTGCACAATAAATTCTCTAATCAAGTTCACTAATGAAAGCAGTTACTTGCTGTTTTAAACTTGTTCAACCCATTTCTCTACCAGCAGTCACCTCCTCCTTCCCCAGTGCTCATTATCCATTTCAGCTAAAGGCACTCAAATTCTGATTAAAAGGAAGTTTTACCACAAAATTTGCAAAGTGTTTTCCACGAGTTGTAGAAGGAGCCAGACCTTGACTTCAGGCAGCTGTGCAAAATGCAAAGCATGCAAGAGTCTGGGTTACACAGCACGGGATGTCGTGACTGCGGCAGAGGCTGCACTTGGACAGGGCTCTTGCTGCAACAGTACTTCATTGTCAGAAAGGGACATCTCCATAGAATTACAGAATATCCTGAACTGGAAAGGACCCAAGAATTATCAAATCCAACTCTCCCATTGCATACCAGGGTTCCCTTTTGCAGAACTCCCTCCAATTTATCCTGCTCCAACAGAGCACAGGCTCTCCTTTGCCCTGACAGGCAGCATTCTGTTTTCCACATGACTGCCTAGGTACGTGCTTTCACAGTGACATCAGAGTTGGCTGATGAGGGGGTGGAACAATACTGATGTTCATCACTGCCTCAGTTCAGGGCAGGGGACCTGCACCCACCCAGATTTACGGTTTGGATGTCAGCAGGAGCTAGTGATACCCAGTAATGGCTTAGGAAGAAAGTGTCATGCAAAGTATGGCACGATCTTCATTATTACAGTGGAAAGTTTCCATGATATGCTAAACAGCGTTCCTAGATGACCTTACTTTGTAGATGTTAAATTTGTTGAGATTTGTGTTTAAATCACCTTTTTTTTAAAAAAAAAAAAAAAGTATTATTAAGAAATAGGTGTTAAAGTTACATGGAAATAGTTTCAGGCCCTTTGAACTCCAAAGACAATCACACTCCCATTTCAGAGCAGGGACATGACTGCTATTAAACAAAAACAGCCTTTAGGAAAACTTCAGAAAAAAGAGAGGTGCTTTCATCTGACTTGTAACCTACAGAGGTACTTCATTAAATTAACTTTGGTAAGGGCTTCTCATATTTTTTATGTTTTTATATTTTTTACCTGCTCTTGCTAAAACAAAAGGAATCCTCGTCTTGCTAAGCAGATGAATGACTGCTTTTGTTTCTTACCTTTTCCTTGGGATTTTACCACACTCCAAAACACAGTTAAGGTTACTGCAGTGTTTCACTGATCACAAATACAGAGGAACAAAGCAATTCTGTACTCTTTTTGACTCCTTTCCTATTGCCTCTGTTTAAATGTCTTTCCTCTTTTGTTTCCAAGCAACAGTTGTGTCTGTCCTTGGTCCAGACTACACTCTTACTTTCAAGTCCCTTCCTCTGCCTCCCCATCTATTTATTTTGTTCTCATCCCCTCAAGGTTTTTTTAAGCACAGTACCACTGAACCAATAATGAGAAATCTAGCAAAGAACATGTGCACTGGCTTTACTAAAGATTGTCCTTTTTGGTAAGCTACAAAATCATATTCCATCCCAGAGCACTGAACAGTATGTTACTTACTTGTTCCATTGAAGTTATTTCCTGGTATCTGAGTCATCTCAATAGAATTGCTTCTCAGATTTCCTTTTCTGTTTTGTTGTCAGGAGTCATGAGTACTGGGTGGTCAGTATTCCAGTTACCATAGAATCAGTGATTACACAATTAGCAATTATGACACAGGCAGACCCTGATTAAGCTTGTCAAACACATGAAAACTAGTACAGGTATCAGCTAAAGGAAAACACTGAAGCTTTTTCTAGTCTAACAGATTATTTCTATTGATTCTGTTAACAGACAATTCTAGAAAATGAAGGCTTAATCTAGATGTGTATACTGTATTGATACTTTAGCCTTCTGAACAGTGATCAAGACTTGCAGATTCAAATGCCTCTTTATTCTCTTCCCCAAAATCATGTTACTTTACCAATTAACATGGTATAAAAGCCTTCTTCCAATAAAAACAAGTATTTTGAATCGTTTCTGTATATTAAAAGACTTCAGCAGTCCCTGTTAGCTTGTCTCCATCTAGTTATTGAAGGAATACTGAAGATGCTTTGAACCCGCGAGTAGTCAAGCCACTCCACTGATGTGTTGGTTACCATCTCCCTTCCAGTAAAAAGGTTAACTTTTCACATAAAGGCAGAAGACTGCCCTGTCTGTAACATACAGACATAAACCCAAGGGGTTTTTTATGAATACAGAAGGATTCAGGACTGACTACAAATCCTATTCATTTCATCCACGTTATGGACTGGTCACTATCAAAATAATTCATCTTCACAGTATAAACATTAAAATTCACCCCAGAACTACAAATTTTGGCCCTCAGCTCATCTTTTTTACAACAGTTTTTACATCAGTTTTTACAACAATAGTAGTGGGTAACAGTAAAAGTTTGTATTCCAATTAAACCAAATTGAACACAAGACCTGAGGAAGAGTATTCCAGAAACACCAAGACAGTGACTAACTGCAACACACACTATTTATCCAAGTATCTGCTGTTTGTTTGCCATCCTACTCAGACTGAGTACTTCCAGCAAAGCAAATTCCAATGGCAACATTAGGAGTTGCTGAGTACTGTAACTCCAACACTCCTTGTGACAGATTTTATTTGCCAGGAAATGTAAAACTCACATTAGGTAACAGGGATGTCTAGCTACACAACAGCTTTTCAGACACCTTTGTTTACAGAAGGCTTCCATCATAGTACCAAAACAATAAATAATCTACCCCCAAAAAAGAACCAAGGAGGAGTGGGTGTAAACTCCTTGACTAACAAAACTGTATCACAGCAAGGAACTATATTCAACCATCAGTATAAGAGAGAAGATACAAATGAAAATACTGTTTTTTAAACAGAAATAATTTAATAAAAGAATCTAATCAGATCCAATCTCTAGGATTCTGCAGATTTGCTGAATACATTCAACAAATATATATCTAACTCTGTTCAGTGATAACTTGTAAGAAAAATATTTGTGATTTTAATACATTTCTACTGTAATGAAACTTGGCAGCAATTGCCATGTCACTCATGACAGAATAGACATCACCAATACCTTATCTTATATAGAATTTCAGTTCAGAAAAAAATGACAAATTTCTGGGTGTTGTTACAGTGAGATTTGAACAACCCCCTTTGAGCAGGACTGGCAAAAGTGTGAGTTAGCAGTTCTCAATACAAAAGAAAAATTAGGGATGTTTCCACAGTAAGCTTCTCAGTTTCATCAGGACAGCTTCAGACCTTGCATGTTTTGTTTCAGATTGAGCAACTCTTTCTCTTGTCTTGCTTTCTCCTGTTTGAAGGCCAGCTTGTTGGCTTTCTTTTCCATTCTGCGTTCCTGCACATATGAATAATGAGAAACTTACAAAATATGAATTAACATGCAAAATCCAACCATTCCAATTAACTCTTCTAAATCATGAAAACAAGAGCACTCTGAACAATATTATTATTTATGACACCAATTATTAATATTCAAATATGTGTACTACCAGGACAAACATCTTTGGTTAGCTGAAGCTTCTAATACGCTGGCAATTTCTGCTCCTAAATAAGACAGCTAGGATTTCATTGTGGCCAATTAGGATTTTCCACATTTCTTTCAGACCGTTTTCACTTTGTGTGATCTGAGACATTGTAACTATCTCCTTTGCTACTGTAGATTGTAAGGAAGGTTGATGTTCCTTCAGAAGTTGTATCTGCAGTAGTGGCCACAGTAACAGACACCAAGTTTTGACACTGGAAACCCGTAAGACAAAAGTATGATGTCAACTTTCTTTCCAGGTGATTTTTTTTTTTTTTTAAGAACACTTTCAGACCAGCAAGTTTTTCCCATTACCTTCAGACATGACAAGTGAGTTTTAAACAAAGTTTGTAAGACAGAATTCAGGTAACATAAAATGCTTTGCAAGGTTTTGTTTGCAGTCAGGCATACCTTTCGCTCCTCTTTTATCGCCTGTTTCCTGGCTTTGCGATCCTCTTTGCTCTCAGCTTTGGACCGAGGCTGTGTTGATGCTCTTGGCAGGTCACTGCCATTGATCATTTGCATGCGTTCCACCTGCCTAGCAGTGAGACCCTTCTCAGGCAAGACGTGTAGGGGAATTCCAGTCTTCTGAGAAATTTTTATTGGCTTGGGCTAAAATAGAGAGTGCATATGAATTAGTGGCCCCTAGCTTTCTCTCCAGGGAGTGCACATGGCACTGCCTCATCAGTGTAAAAACTTCAGATCCAGATTTAACAGTAATAAATGCTAAGTCTCCTCATACTATATTTAACTCCCTCACAAAAACACACATTAATTCAAAAGTAGGAAATCAAAACACCTGTGACAAAATCTGGCCTTCCAGAACAAGAAAAACATTTCCCCTTTATTTAAATATTACTGAAAAAATAAAGAACTTAAGTAGTCACTTAATATTCTTTTATAAGCTTGCAAGAAGAAGGTTTAATTTCAAATCTGGGAATATCAAGCTGTGCTCTAATGATGGGAAACATATGGAAGACCAAAGAACTAGAATAAATTGCTTCAGACCACAGGAAAATAAATCTGAACAAATATGTGGCTGTGAGACACAGATTACAATGGTGTCTCACAGGTAACAAGAAAGGAAACTCCTTTCTCTGTTTCTGCCTAGCTATTACAGAAATTCTGAACTGATTCAGTTTTCCTTCTAATAAGAAAAAATATATCCAAACTCTTCTTTAGTGAAGAAATAATACCAGAGCCCTCCCCATCCCTCATTTCTGCTCCCTGTCTTTAAAACAGATACCCATTGGGAAAACAAACACATTTATCTCAAGTTTTCCCAGTGTTATTCACCAGAGTAAGTTTAATAATTTTACCTTTGATGGCTCCTTAATAAGTGTTGGGTGATTATATAAGTTTGAATAGGTACCTAAGTCACAAAGAAAAAGAAAGTAGTCAAGAAAGGATTGCAAATAGAAATTATTAATTGTACTGCTACTTAGGTTTTGGAAATTCCTCCTGTTGTGCTCAGAGAATAAATCATTTTACCAGAAGCACTGTCAGGAAAGTTCTGAAATCACCTATTATTTACTTTGAAATCTTAAGAACAAATAAGCAAACTCCAAAATACTTACTCAAAATGGATTCACAATCCCACTTTTCTTTTGGCTCCTCAATAACTACAGTTACTATTTCTTCCTTTTCTTCCTCACTTTCTTCATTTGCAGGAGAGTCCACATCTTCATTGGGTTCAAGAGCATCCAATTTCACACAACTTTGAAAAAGTTCAGAGAAGAAAAAAATTATTTATCTCTTCTTGAAAATGTGTAATTATGTAAGCCCAGACTCCCTTAAGTAAACCCCCAGACCCAAGAAAGCTATTTCCAAGGAAATTTGCAGCAAAAATGAAGTTTCCTTAAGTAAGCCTTCTCAAAATAAACTAAAAACATCAGGACAAAGACACAGTCAACAAAAGAAGTATTTCTGCTTTACAAGAGGATGAATGCCTCTAACAGATACTGCTTACATTAAGTTTAACACAATTATACAAAAGAACCATAACCTACTCAAAACAACAAAATTTCTCCACTTAATTTTATCATACAAATGGATAATACTCATATGCAGCTGTTTTTATTGTGAGATGCAATCTTGGAGTATGTGAACTTGAAACAACACACCCAAAATTTCAGTATAAACAGAAGATTACAGAACTACTTATGTGAAGCAGTACTTCTGGGAATACACACTTCTTTGCTTTCTCTTTGTAGTAATCATCCAGGACTTCCTGTAACCGAGCATTGTCTGTGTTAATGTAGCCCTCTAACTCCACGTTATCTAAGGCTCCAATCTCATCTTCATCAAACTGTTCATAAAACTAAAATAAAGAAGTAGACATCTGTAATTAGACCACATTTGTCACGCAACTTCATAGCTTAAAGAAGAGCCACACATTTCTTTTTATTTGCCTCTTTTTCCACTCCCCTCTCATTTGCTGAACAACTGCCAAATATATCTGAAGTAGGATTTCCTCTTCACTGTCAGTATTCTTTCTGCATGGGACTCACAATGTTATCTTTTATTAATATATAAATCAGCTTCTAGAAAGCTTTTTTATTCTGATGCATCGTTTCAATCTACGCCTTAAGAAGCCTATCACTGCTCAGAACAAAAGTTGCACCCTATTTCCACTGCTCTGACATCAGCCCATGAATTGATACATTATCAGGGACCTGTAAATGGTTTGCTGTGTTGAACTGAGCCTCTCAGACAAAAGTGTAACACTAACTGTGAATGCTCATATAGTCATTGGAGTAATTTTGTTCACCTCCATCAGTGCTAGGCCTTTCAATAGCAATTCACACTACAACCTAGGTGACAAACCTCTAAATGCACCCAGTATTAAACTCAGAACACATGCAAAGAGCAGTGGCTTAATGCACTGACTGCTAAAGCAGTAAAACAGGTATACAGGACACTGCCTGATGAAATGAATCAATAGACAAAGAAGCATTTAACACCCTGCAAAGTTACACTCTTGAGCTGCCTCACCTTCTCAAATCTGTCATCCAACAGGGTTAACTGCTCATTCCGTCTTATTACTGAAGATGACATAGAATATTCCGTGAAACGACTCCTGGTTTCTTCTTGCATAAAAAGGAATTCCTTTGTCCGCCCATTAACCTCATCATCTGACAAAGGACCCTCTGAATCATAGTCTTTATCAGTACTGCAGCTATCCTTTTCATCACTATCATCTTCCATATCTTCCCATTCATCTTCATCCTCAGCATCTGGTCCCCTGAACAGAAGTATAAAGTAGTTTTAGAATAATACATGGACCTTTACATAGCTCTGATCTATGCTGGGTTACCTGAAACAGTTTGGCAATAACAGATTTAAATCTTGAGTGAGACTTTCGTTTGAGAGCTGAAAGCATTGCTGGCTGGATCATGCATCTGGGCACTGAGAGTGAAGTTATTTTTACATTCAGCTACACATGTCAAAGCAGAAAAATATCAGCTGCATTCTTGACTGTTAAAACGAGCAACATTTCTTATTGTTCAAGAAATTATGAGAATGATACCAAAACCTAAGTAGATAAAATGCAGTGGGGTATCACACAAAGCATTTGCAAAGGCTTTGGAAACACCTATTAGCTTTCATCAATACTATTACTGATGTATTTTACATGTAACAGACAATGTTTTAAACAGTTCAAGAACACTATTATTCCAAACATTGCATATAATACATGAGCTCAAAGTAACAAATGAAACACATCCCTTGGATAACATAAGAAATTTGATTCTGCAACCTACCATCCAAACAACACAAGGCAATACTTTTTTCAACACACCAAAGCATTCAATTTGAAATCTGAAACCATTGTGGCCTCCTACACCACCATATGCAATAGCAAATAGCATTTCTCCTATTCACATACGACAAATATTTCAACAAAGCTCTATCTACCCCTTCTGTGGTTTATTTGCTTGTAGAACAAAATCATCTTCCAGGATATTTTCTGGATTGTCAAAGTCAAAATCATCATCAAGAGCTGCAACAATATCTGGGTCAAAATCTAGCCGTGGTCCTAGAAAGTTGAAAATACAAAACATAAATATTTACATTCCTCTGACATTACAAAGCTACTTTCCTGGATAAAAAACCAAGCCAGCTGGACTGTTAATTTGCAGTTAGGAAAGCTTAAACCAAAGAATCACAAAATTCCCCATGAATATTTGTAGATTTGATAGAAGACAGAGCTTGTCACCAAACTCCTGTCAATTTTTATCACTCAGAATAAAACATTTCCCAGAGGTCTTAAGCTTCCATAAACGTATTTTAATACAGAATATTGTAAAAGAAAGAACATCCAGGTTAAAGCACCACACGATCAACGACAGCATTGGCTCCAGCTCTAAAATTCTCTACATTACAAAAGGCTAAAAAGTGTTCCTCTGCTGCAATTAACAGAATTCTCTTTAGCATCCTTCTGTCAGGACAGAGAGAACTGCTACAGTTCCTTACTGTTATGAAATATGGACATAGCTGTGGAGTCAATGTCCAGTGTAAACATGGATATATAACAAAAACCTACTCACAGCCTCTAACACTGAAATAACACTAATGAAGGAATGTAAACACTACTCAGCATTTGAAAAGGAATTGAGTGAAAATGCAGTTTCAGACTCAGGTTCAGACAGAATAATAAATTAATAGTATTACCTACAATCTTCCCCTGTTACTAGTTTGTATTTGCTACACAATAGTAAGGGCTCATGAATTTAACCTCTCCAAGCAAAGCTAAAGAACTCTTACTAGTGAATCACAGAAGTAAGTCTCAAATTGAAATATGGATCTCTCACAGATCATTCCTTATGTCTGCTACTGAGCCTGTTCTAAGCCAAAAAACCGTATGACATCACAATAGAAGTCTTAATTACCATCTACTTCCTAGATGGCAACTCACACCACAGAAAGGTGAAAAATACCTGAAACAGGAGCAGCTTTATTTAGCAAGCCCACATCCTCTTCAAACTCTGTGGCAAATACCGAGGAAGGCAACTTAATGGATGGAGCCTTAGAAAAAGAAACAGAAAAACATTACCACAATGTATTTGTTCTGTTTCATATTTGAGCTCACATTAACAAAATCATGCAGACGCTCCTGTGACCAAAAGAAACTCTATGAGTGCTACTTAAATGCTACAACAAGCACTATGTTATATATTATAACTATATAATTACATATAGAATATATAGCTTTATAATAGATATCATTATATCTATCATAAATAACCTTATACTTATTTGTGATACATGGCAAATTTTCAGAGTTATGCAATGATACCTATGTAAAGTGCTAGCAGCATCAATTCTCATGTCAATATTCTCCAGGTACAGAGACAGTATTTTTTGCATCTCTGAAGTTTTTAGAGAATGGTTGTACAGCAGGCACACTAAAATTTTAAAATTTTTTTTGGTTTGTTTTGGAGAACACTAACACACATTTGAAATGAGCCCTTTACTGAAAGGCTTGTTAAAAGCTTCACAACATGCACATCCTACCCTAACTTTAAACCTTATGTAGTATCAGCAAGCTGTACCTGAAAGGTACTTCTGACTAAGACTATTGTTTTTGACTAAAATTACAGTATTTGGTTAAATCAACCACCCTCAGCTATAAGTGACTGGCAATGGCCTATTTCATTGCTTCAAAGCATTTATTGCTTTTCTATTCCAAAGTAATCCATCATCATGAACTTCCACAAGTTATGCCAGCAATTGAAAAGTTTGTTTTGATTCCATCTGATTTCCATTACATTCCCCTTTAAAAATATGGTATGCTGATAATACAGCCTAGCATATTCATAACTCCCAGAGCATTCAAAAGTTCTAAAAAACCTTAAAAACAAACACACCAGAAGAACACACAACTTGTTCAAACAAACACCTTTGCAAGCCACCTCTGTAGAGAAAAGTTTGTTGTGGGAAGCTGAATGAAGTGTTTTAACATTGTGCTAGCAAAATAATGTTCATCAGTAAACTCTGGCTTGTCAGCTTCTGTGTTTACTTGTAGGAAAGTCTGGCTGTGGGTCAAAAGGATCCTTATAAATATCTATACATATACACACAATTAATGTGTCTAGAGGATGTTAATGCTCCAAAGATCAGCATTACCACTAGCAAAAATACTACTTACTGAAATTCTCTGAATTTCATCTTCTATGTGCCCCTCACTTGTGATGACAATTCTGCCTTGCTGTCCACGCACAGATGGGACAAGCTCAGAGGGACCAGAGGCTTCTTTGAGGTGCTGCAAATAGTCATAGTCATCATCAAAGAAGACACCATACTTGCGCTGCTCTTCCCTTCTTCGCTCCTCATGCCCCTAGGAAGCAGAGGGAGAAGAAAATAATCAAAAGCAATACATTTAGTTATTCAAGTCCATTGAAAACTTACTAGCAAAAAGAAAAGCAGCACATCTACTGAGAGTGTCCAAATGCTGAAGTCCTTGTAGTCTCTCCACTTCTTACCCTAATTCACAGCTAATTAGAATGTTGTAATCAGCTGCTTCCATGTTGGGCTGCTGTCTGAGCAGGACCTTTCCATCAGCAACATAACCAACACTGCCTGTTTTATCAGTGAGTCAGGCAAGCTTTGTTGTTGTTTTTCAAATACATTTACACCTCTAATGACAGTTAAGTTATCCTTCAACCATCAGGCAGTAACTCACAACTATGAAATTCCTTACAACATCCCTTTTTTAAAAATAAGCTAAACTAAAAAACTTCCTTCTCTCAGACTACGTTTTTGAATTGTGTAATTGCATACCAATTTTTTTCTCCATGGTGTTTCTTACCTGAATGAACCTCAGTATTAAAAGTGAGTATTTACCTTCTGTGTGGGAAGCAGAACTCTCTGGGGTGCAGTATCATCAGCAGCAAGAGGATCCCTCTGACTTCGGTGCACTAAGTGAAATGTTACTGCTTTCTTCTTCTCTATGAAGGGCTTTTTCTTCTTGTGAGGCTGCAAAAGAAAATTTGGTTAACTGTTAACAAAAAATGAAATATTAAACGCACCTAAAGAGAACCTTCTCTTCGTAGTGTGCTGCTGTATTCGTTTTAAGGCAATGCATTATAAACACATGCTTGGAGACAAAGCATAAAGAGACCAGTGGGAACTTAACTCATCTCCCCCCATGCACAATGGACACTTCATATGTTCTAACAGCAAACACAGCTTATTCAGCTGCAAAATGGCAATACATCGAACAGTAAATATCTGGTAATAGCACGTACAGTTTAACACACAGCTAGAAAGGAATTCCGCAACACACTTCATCCAAGAAACACGGGAAACTGACATAAGGAAATTCATCTAGACACCTCTTGCTTCGTTAGAGCTCTTTACAGGGCTGCTCCTACAGCAGCAATTCAACATCAGTCATGAGGGCCACCCGCAGCACCACCACCCAGGCACAGCTCTAATATCGGAACACACACGGGTTCGGGATCAAGAGATCCACCAAGTATTCTCAACTGACTGAAAGCCTTTCCTGCGAATTACCCCATTTGACCTGGAAAAACACGTCCAGCAAGGTTTTCGGCTTTACTTACCTAACAAGACGCGTTACAGCCGATATAGACAACCTGGGGGCGCCTCTATTGCTCTAACCTGCCTTGTTCCCCTGGAATTCCGAGTACAGAACGCGGCACACTCACCATGGCGCTGTCCCTCGCCCGCTCCCGGTGCCCCGATCCCCACTCGCTCCCACGCCGGCCAGGCCTCAGCGCCCCACGGCTGTGCCCTCCATCTTGGGATAGACCAGTGACAAACGAGGGGAAGGAGATAAGCGACCAGTCCGGCCCGGTTTGTAAGTTTTTGTTTCCCAGTTAAAAACAAACAAACAAACAAAAACCCCCCAAAACCCGAGCCTTTTCTCAGAATGAAATCGTGTTTTGATAAAAAGATAGGCTCAGTGGACCCAAGCAGGATGCTCGTCGGAGACACATTTTCCCAGTTCTCCCCTCAAAATAGTGAGGAATGGTTCGGGCCGCCAGCGCTCCCAACGGCAGAGCGCGGCGCAGGCGGCCAAGGGGCAGCGCGCGTGCGCAGCAGGCGGGGCGGGGCGGTGCGGGCGGAGCGCGCTGAGGGGGACGGGCGCGGAGTGGGGGCTGAGTCTCAAGGAGCGGGTGTAAATAACGCGTGTTGGCATCAACAGTGTTTGGCCCTGTTTGAGTTCTTATTTCTGACGAGGAATGGCTGGGGGAACTGGGCCTGTTCAGGGGGCAGACGACTAAGGGAGGACCTCACTAATGTCTATGAGTATCTGAAGGGAGAGTGTCTAGAGTTTGAATCCAGGCTCTGCTTGGTGGTGCCCAGCAATAGGACAAGAGGCAACAGACAGAAACTGATGCACGAGGAGTTCCGCCTGAATATAAGGACGAATCTCTTTACTGTGCGGGTGATCACGCAGTGGAATAGATTGTCCAGAGAGGCTGTGGGGCCTCCCTTGCTGGAAATAGACAAGAACCATTTGGACACAATCGAGTGCCTTGTGCATTTAGGATAGCCCTGCTTGAGCAGGGAGGTTGGACTAGATGATCCACTGTGCTCCTTTCCAGCCTGAACCATTCTGCAGCATCACACTGTAGTTGTACACATTTTACCTACACCATGTAGCGGGGCTGCGCACAAACGCACTCACCTACAGGCCCCTTGCTAAGGAAAAGAGAAGTATGCTTGGTATTTTAAAACCTGCTTTGTTACTTTCCAAAAGAAAGTGTAAAACACAGAGGGGCGTGAGTTTTTTCCGTGTGCTTACAGGTAAATAAAATAGTAACAGCTAAGAAGAGGTCTTCACTGAAAATTTAGAAAAGTTGTCCACATTATGTATGTATGGATGCAGCAAAATATATATGCATGGATGCACCTTAAAGTATTAGCTTTAGTTGTATTTGGGTGGATTTCTTTGGTTTTCAGTAGGTGTCACTAAAGCTCCAAAAGAACCCAGATTTTCACTCTTCTGGCTGTTTTCTGAAGTCTTGAATCTTTACCAAGTTTGATCACACCAGTCTTACAGAAGGGCACAATCTAAACTGATCCGCTCCATCAGCTGAAACAAGTACAGTAGCTGCTGTACTTGGGGGATCCAGATTATCTCTGCATATATCTGTGCAAAGGCTGGCCTTTCCTCTTTCTTCCAAAGGGTGCCCGCTGTGTGTCTTGTCGCAGTCAGCCGTGTGCGGGTGTGGTGCACACCCCGCGGCACAGGGACATCAGCAATGACTCCTCGGCAGCGCAGGCTGCGAATGGATTTTTCATGACTGAGCCCGATAGCAACAACTCCCCCCCTACAGTATGTGTGTACTGCCAACCCAGCGACAGCTGGAATAGCAGAGCTGGATTTTCACACGGTAATTAAGAGCAGAATCACTCAGCTGTTGAAAACACAGTACTTAGCGTTTATTTGTGGGGCAATGATGTAGATTAGATTACTCCTTGTGGCTTCCAAGTTCCTGACATGCCTCTCTGGCATCCACAGAAGTGCATATACATAGACTCGGTGACAGGATTGCCCTTCACAATCCCCTAAACCTGGTGAACTTCAGATCTGGTGGTGGCAGTACTGTCATTCCACAAGCCCCAAATCTCATCTAGGAGCATTGTATCAGTTTGGATGTGGGAAAAATTAACTTTTGCTCTCAGCTCTGTTGTTAGTCAGCTGTTTCCTAAGTGCAAGATAAGTTTACTTATTTAGTTAAGTCTCAGTGTTTTTTGTCTTTCCTTAATTTACATCCGTCCACTGAATTTCTTGGTTATATTCTAAGGATATATATTATATGTTCACACAGAGATTGAAACAGGTTCTTTCCCATATCACAGAAGGTTGCTAATGTGTACTAAGAGTAATACACCTGGGGAAGAGTTTGAATTGAGGATTAGCAACAATAGGCACCACATGTCCTCCTTTGTTGATACCTGAGGGTGAGTCATCTCCTGATTTATATCAAAATTCGGTATTTATTGTTACATGTATATGAACTGTGTATGAGACAGTGACTCGGAGACTCTGCTTAAGCTTCTCATTTCATCCAAGCCTTACAAGGCCAACCATCCCATTGCACTCTCTCACTGGTTTCTTTGCAGAGACTACTGACAGAACTCAGCAAAGGGCATCTGCAGAGACTGAGGGGGTGAGTGCTCAGGTCACTAACTGCTGCTTTTATGCTTGCAGAAGAAAAATGGTCAGTATTGAAACACTGTCAAGGCAGCTACTTAAAAGATAATATGCTGGAAGCATATCCTTAAGATAATCATCAACTTGCCTTCTGTGTGAGGAAATTTATGCTCATTTTTTTCTCTTAGTTCTTGCAAAGAAGAAATTATTGCAAAGTAATTAAAAACAAAGGTTGTTGTCAGTCACTTTGAAAGTTAAAAGATTGGCAGGTGCACTGCTGACTAGGCTGAACCCTCAGCCGTGCAGATCAGGTTCGTTCATGTGCAGAGGGTGTATTTCCACTGCAAGTCTGCTGTCAGTGAAACTGGTAAAATGCACTTCTTGCTCCAAATCATTGAGCTACAACCCTAACTTTGTATTTTTAAATTGAGGATCACCTTTGAACACACCTCTCCATGAATACACCACACACAGGGAATTTACCAGATGTGTTTGAAGGACTGCCAGAATTCAAGGGAAGGTTTCAGGAACCTTTTTTCATCTCATTTCCATGAGGAGGGAGTTTAATTTGGCCTCTGTAGGCTCTCTGAATTTACTATGTGTGCCCATGTACATACTAGAGATTCAAGAACAAAATATTTTCAATAAAGATCTTCTGAACAATTTTATTGAGGTGATTTTTAAAATTTTCTATTTATTTATATTTATTCATATATATATCTATAATTCAAAGAGCTAAACAATTTTCTAAGGCACTTGGAACTGTGCACAGCAGAGTGTCCTACAGTCCTGTACAATTAGGCACCACACTCTCAGTTTCCTTGTTTAATAAAAACACCATAAAACAAGCATAACATATGTACTGTATAACCCCCCGAATACATTCTTCGTTTTTTTTCAGGTGATGATACGGGACTGTATTCGTGTGCATATGTGTGTGTATATATGTATTACATTACAGATAAAACCTCAAGCAGCAGCTATCATTAATTTGTAACAATTACAGTTACTTGCATTCACAGATATCACACACCTGTGTAAAATGCAGCATCAGATCTGCCACTTCTTTAGAGTTACCATATTCAATCACACTGAGCCGAGTAGGTGCATTCATTTTAGAATTGTTACATAAAATCCACCCTGTAAGCTGAAAAGTTATCAGTATTGATTCTCCACAGCCTTCCATCTTTTGAGAGTAACGAAACATGTGGAAAGTACATTTTAAAGGGACAGCAATTCTAAGCTGATAATGCTTCCAATACTTTTTTGGTAGTTAGCAGTAACTATTTAGCATGATGGGCAGTGGGGAACCAAGGCTTGAATTTTGTTTGCCTTACTTGACTTGTAAATGGGAACATTTAATGAAATCAAAGGATGTTACTTGAAGAATAATTTTTCACTATTTTTCATCAGATTAATAGAAACAGTAAAGTCTAAGAACTGGCCCAGTGTGTATGAATAGGTCACACTCTGTATGCAAAATTTTAACTCTAATAAATTCACGTGAAAAGTCCATTTCAGGTGATTGTGGCTGCCTTAGAGTCTATTCAGCAAATAAGAATCTTCTGGCTGTCCTGGACCCTTGGGATGCCCCACTGGAGCTCAGCAACCTGCACTGGTGTGGATGTGCGATCGAGCCCTCCTTACCGGAGTCACCGCTCCGCAGTGTCCATGCGGACGTGCTTGGAAGAGGCAGGTGTGCAAAGATTCCTAATGCTGAACCTGTCCTGGTGTACAGCAGCTCTGCCAGAGCTTGTGATCTCCCAGTGTTTAAGGTAGAGCTGGGTCCCAAGCACAGCACACAAACGCTGCCATGATTTAGTTTGAGTTATCGCGCCGCAGAATGCCGGGAAGGGACACAAACTTGTCAGCTTTATCAGCTCCTGTGTGTACAGCAGTGTCTGTGCTCTGCAGTCTGCTTGTGCCTCTCCCAGATTTGCAGTTCGGTTGTAAATGGAATTCTATTTTTTAAATGAAACCCTCCTACCCCCCAAAACTTAAGAGCTATTTAAATAGTTGCAGGCAATTAAGTATGTGCCATCTCCACACCCTTCCCCTGCTGCTGATATGGTGGGATGCCCGTTCAAACAAGCCATTGATATTTTTGTTTCAAATCACACCAGCTAAAATAGTAATAATCCAAAACACAGTATTTCTTTAATTCCAAAATTTATACAAGTTTACAAATCAATGTACCACCACACAAAGTAGTGAAAGGAAAAGAAGGTATATTTAGCAACGTTTAAACATTTTACTATATCATAACAATGTTCAAATATTGTTAAATTTGACATAGTATTGCAAGATTTTTTTAATGTAAAGAATTTATACTTGAACAGTAAGATACTGATAATACCATTGCTTTCTTTGTTTCTATCCGATGCAATATGCAGCTTCTAGAAAATATTGGTGAAATGCTGTATCTAGTTCATATGAGCTTTATTTCCATTAAAATCTTGAAACGAAATGGGAACACAAAGTGAAACAAGACCTTATTAATTATTAAAGTTAATAAATAGAAACCTGCTTGAACGTTACAGCAAATATATGTTAATTTCACTCTATTTCTCCCTTTCTCTCTATAGATAGAGTTCTGTAATTTTGGTGGGGGTTTTTTCAGATTTCTGTTAAACAAAAGTTTTAAGCTACTCTGGGGACTTTTTTTTTTTTTAAATTTGACCTTCAAAATATTTTTGTATCAACCTTATAAAATCTTTCAGAATATTTTTTTTTCTTTTCATAAGATTCCATGTCACATCAGTGAGCATTGCACTGATCTTGGTATAAGAATTATAAGAATACAGATAGCAACAATAATGGAACTAAATGTGGAAGATCCTAAAGGCAGGAGGCAAGTTTATCCATACTTTTTTTTTTCACCCTGAGTATGTTTTCAGTTTTGTTTACAGCAATGGCACAGGTCTTAACTCCTGAAGATCATTAAAACCAGAGGATGTGAAAGTGTTAAACACAAGATTCATATACACCCAACAGTCTTATGCAAATGTCAGCCTTTAGCTTGGTTTGCTTTATCATGAAAGCATTAAAAGAGACATTAAGACATGGGCCAATATTCTGGTCTCTGCTTAGGATGTCAGCAGTGCTCACATAGGCCTGTCCTGCCAGGTACCCAGGTGAGAGTGTGGCTCTCCCTACCCTGACTCCAAACCCTGCCAGCTGCAGACAGTCAGGAGTTTTCCTTGATTCCCAGGCTGCCATACGGGATTAGATGCTTTTAGTCTGTTGCTGGCTGGATCTTCTTGCACTTTACGATGATACAAAATTGAGGCTCAGATGGAGTTTATAGTCAGGTTAAGCTACTGTTAATTTGAAACAAAATTTCTCCTGTAGCTGTAGTGTTATTAGTTACAGGTCTGAGTTTGAAGCATCTCTGCAGGAAACCAAGCACTAATTTCACTTGGAAGGAGGGGTCTGATTTCTATAATATCAGGGATACCTCATCCCTTTGTTTCACAGCTTTCATTTGCCTTTCAAGTTAAAAAATGGGTGCTCATCTGATGTGGTTTTTCCATGTCAACACAGGGATTATGGTGCTTCTCTAACAAGTGATCAGGGTGGCCGAAGCAGATGGTGAGGCTGTCCTGCCCCACACCACATCAGAGGTTGGTTAAGACCACCACAGCAAGGGACATGCACAACTGTAAGTAAATTATAAACCCAACAAATAAATGCAGTCTTGCAGAACTACAAATGGCCATGAATACTTACAATGATTTTGAAGAGATGTTGCTTCTGGTCCTACCATGTTTCAAATCACCAGTTGAAATGGTATTTAGGTTAAATAACCATTAGCATTTAGTTTAGGGTTTTTTTTGGACTTGTTGAGTCAACATATATAGCACAATTTTTTTAAAAGTCAGATATATTGTATTTGAGTTATAAAGACTAACATGTATTACCTGAAAGAAGAGAGAGACAAGACACTCTAGAACCATTTCAATTTTTTATGTGAAAAAGAAATTAGGATTTGATTAAGAATCCATTCTTTTGCACCCACAGCAACATGCTGTGATGTGTGATTATACTAATAAATATTATATATGGGATCATCTCAGAAACCACTTGTTCAAGCTGCTCATTTTCTCTTTCTGTGGATGTAGACATGCCTGACTCTGTGGAACATAGGTATTGTAAGGTTTGTTATATATTGTGGATGACATTTAAATTATTTGTCCAACTTGATAAAAATTATCTTAGCCAACTGGACTGTACTATACGTTGCATGAAAAGTGGTATTTTCTCTCTGCCTGTTTAACATATTTTTAACTCTAGGATTACTCACTCATGAATTTCCTGATTTTTCCCTTCTAGTAGGCATGCAGCACCATAACAGGTATATGGTGTAATATTTCCAATGAGTTGTTGATGCAACTGGAAAACATTTGAAATTATCAATACAGAGGACTAGGAGAGATAACAGAAATTGACTTCAGGCTTCTCAAAGCAAACTTGCTTCACTGCACATGGTGACATACCAAATTCTCATTATTCTTTATTGTATGGACAACACTTTACAGCTGTTGTTTTTCTGCCAGGTGATATTTATAATATAAAAATAGTATATACAATTCTGTGTCTCTGTTTGTATACAATACACTGTGGATAGTTTGTAGTTCTAATTCTGCAAGTATACTATGTAAGATTTTACATAAGTTCCCATGAAGGCAATTCTTTTTGTCCAGTTACATAAATGTGCTTAATTAGTTCCCTGAATTGTGGGCCAAACAATGCATCTGACTATTATCAAAATAGTAGGAAATGAAAAATTAACTCAGCATCTCTACCATGGCTAGCATCCTGCATCTTGCAATGGCTTGGAGGGAATACTTTGCAAAAACTTCTCCAACCCCAGAAGGAGGATAGGGAAAACCTAAGTGATACCTCACCTACGCATCTTTATTCCTTATGATGTAACTTCAGCTTGAAGAAGTCTGAGCCAGAAGTTGTATCCTCATCTTGGTGTTATTACTCTTAAAACAAAAAGGTTGGCACATGACTTTCCATCCATGGTCCAGGCCTAGCATAGAGGAATGTTTTCTTGCAAAGCCAATATTTTCACTTCATCCTAAGAGTTTACCAAGTTTTAGTTTGCCTGTAACCTGTGTCTACCTTGGCTTGGTGGGGGAGCTACTATCTTATATAAAATATTTATAGTCTGACCTTACCTTTGTCTGAGTTATTCTGCCTGTGCAACAGCTGTCTTTCTGCCTTCATTATTTTGGCTGCTTTCAAATGTTTCAACAAGATTAAGGCAACACTGAGATCTATTTAATTGCTCCACTCATTTCCTTTGAAGTGTAATACTGTGTTTTATACTTCAAAGTCAACATAGTAGACCTTGATACGACTTTGGACACACATTCCTAAATTTGGCAACATCAACATCAGCAAAAAAATGTTTAAGCAGAACTATTCTAGTGTAACTTTTAAGTTTACTCTTCAAATTCTAAAAATAAAAATTAGCATTTTACCAGAATTGCTGACAAATCTTAGCTCTAATGCCCTCCTAATTCCTGTATGATTTAGTGCCAAAGAATACATTTTCACTGCTTCCTTGATGTCAAAGTGGCATTTCTATATTTATGAAATGATGGACTTTCCAAAAGCTTATTTTCTGCAAATGGAATCCTAATGGCTCTTATTGATTCCATTAAAAAAGGAAGGTGCTGCTTCCTTTTCTTTGCTACAAGCATGTAGATGGCTTTTTAAAAAATTTGGTTATTGATATTTTGTGGCTTGTACATCATTAGATTTTTACCAAAGTGCAATGGATCCTAACAGTCATTTAAATCTTACCTTTCTTTTAAAAAGGTTTGCCAATGTCTTTAAAAATCATAGAATGACAGAAAGTGACAGCTGTTGGAAAGCATTCTCCTGTTACTAGAAGTGCTCTTCGTTAAGATGATCCACCTCATTTATGCAAACCTGGTCTTGTTGTAAATAGCTCTAAAGAGGGATATCTAATTTTAGCCACCAAATTGCCTTCCTGCCTTTAGGCTGACATCTCTAACAACAACCTTCAATTTTATAAACTAAACACATTCCACAAGAATCTATCACAGGTTCTGAGGTAAAAATCACATCTACACAGACCTTTTATTGCCAGAAAATGAAATACTTACACTTCATAATTAAAAACTGAACAGGACACATAAAAGACAAAAATAAATTGTAATATGTACACACATTAGAAAGGATAAATAGCAAATATATTGTAATACTGCATTAAATGTATGCATATGTGAAATCCAGACCCACCCCTCAATGTTGTGTACACTAATTCAAAGGATAAATAAGTGCTAATATAAGACAGAGAATTTCTTAGTGTAAACAATGCCACAGGCTTTTTAATAGGCCTTTGGGCCAACTTAGAAAAACCATGTATTGCCTTTCACACTCCATACCACTTAATTTTAATAGTACTGCATTCACATGTACAATTTCAAGATAGTATAAAAATTATGAATCTAAGGAGCATTCTTCACACTCAACAAAAACAGACTGGAGACACTCCAAGGATTTTTCTTTCACTTTTAAAGGACCACTAGCTGAAGACATACTAATTCATCTGAGAGTTCTTCCTCAAAGCAGTGCAAGAATCCTTAAATGTAAAAAGTTACATTAGTAATCACTGCTCAGGCCTATTAATAAAGACTTCTGTGCCTAATTTTAATTCTGGCTTTGGATTCACGCTAGAATGATGTCAAAATTGTCACTTACACCTGCCATGGATGACAAAGATAATGATCCCTCTGGTTTGAATGGCAAGCAAGAGACAGCAAGGAGTGTTTCTAAACACAAAGCATTTCATTGCATTCATAGTGTCACATTATTTGTCCTTCAAATCTTGTTTATGTATTTCTGAGGATCCAGAGTATGTCAACATTAAAAAACCAAAAAATGTATTACTTGTTCTGTATGAATGTTCCATGTGTTTTCCTGAAGCATGTGCACAGGGATTTAAAAAATGATAGTTGAGTTATACTAGGACTAATTTCTGGCAACTGTATTTACTGGCACCAAAGAAAATTATAGTTCTTCCTAAAGTACTGATGACACGAGGACTTATGGCTTGCTATCTTTTTAAGACAGGCTGCAGCCACTTAAAAACCCTACATGCACCATTGCTTACACTCTCCGCTTTTTTTAAAAATAATTCTTTCCACTGGCCAAGTGTATTGTTGAGCAGTCCCATCCATTCCACTTTTCTCTGTGGACTGACAAACAAAGTCTCTTTTCTCCCAGCTCTCAGTTCTTTTGTAACCCCCCCTCCCTCCTTGTTACCCTCAGTCCCAACCCCATGAAGCCCAATGAGATCCTGGCAGCAGGCTCTCCAGCGATTGTCTTCAGCACTTCCTGACTTGTGGAGCTCTGACAAAGAAGTCCTCTGGCTTGTCTGTGTGGGCTGGCCACAGAACCATGGTCTGTCTGGACATGGACAAACGCTTCCTGTGGGTTCTCCTCCCAGACTAAGCGTTTGTCCATTGACAAAGATGAGGGCCACTTTCTTCATTAGCCTCAGGGTAAGCTGGAGCACACACTCATAATCAAGTTCCAGTGCAATTTCAGGTCTTCAGGACGCAATGATTTCCCCAAAGAAAATTGTTACTTGAATTATGGGATGTGGTCAAACAGTTATGGACGATGAAACCTGCAAAGATAAATTTAAAAAAACTTTGAATTATGTTATTTCAACTGACAATTACACTGATCCTCCTTCCGCTCTCATAGCTGTTTCCTTTTGTGGGCCAATTATTCCTGATTTTCCTCATCTGTGTTGGTTTAGAGTCAGGCCTGTTATTTCCTGCTGTCCATCCCTCTCTACTTAGGAAACCAAACAGAGATTTGGTGTGGCTCAAGCACTGGTGTGTCGCTGTCTGTCCATACCATTAACCTGCCAGTGTGGTCCCTGGCATGGTTTTGCTTGGGTCAGTCAGTGCTTTCAGGTACTGCCTGGGCATGGTTGGGCTTAGCACAGGACAGCAGGCAGGCTGGGCAGGGGGGGTCATCACCCTCTTTTGAGGTGAGAGGAAGAGGTTAACTGCATGGATTCAAGGTGTGCCAAGCCTGCTGGCCTCAGGACCAGAGAACAGTCTCCAGTCTGTTTTATTTGCCAATACGGATTTAGCCACAATTGCATCCATTATTTGGAGATGCTGTCAGTAACTGTTATCAGAAAAGCTTGCTAAACCATAAAAATTAAATCTCTGGGGTTTTAATCCTTACAAAATGAGGTTAACAAAAATTTTGTATTTTATTCTAAAATAAAATTCTTCTAAAAGCAACAAATTTTATGGCACTTCAGATGCTTTCTTCTTACTAACAACAGTGAACTGAGGTACGTGAAGGCCCAAATATACCTCACTTTTTTAGGCTTTTAGGTAGGGCATGTATATCACTCCAGATTGCCTGTATGATGGCTAGAGAAGTGGGTTGCTCCAAAAGGTGTCACCAACCCTTTCTATAATAAGTTAGGAAGCTACAGCCATTGAAATTCTAAATCATGTTAAATGTAATGAATCCAAGCAAAAGGGTAAGGAGGGCACCAGTATCAGGTTCTCAATCTATCTGTCACCAGACATAAATCTCTGTTTAAATGGCTTCAAAGATTTATCTGTCCATGAAGTAGTAATACATGCAGCAGCTTGAAAAAGGCATAAATAATGATGCATCTACACGATAGATTTACCTAAGATTTTGTTTGACACATTTTCTCTTAACAGTTCCATGCATTGTCCCTGTCAGCTAATTCAACACAATACAGGGATGCATTTCTCAAATGAAGGAGGTGTGCACAAAGCCTGTGCACAAAGCCTGACATTCACAACTAAATGAGGGTACAGAGAATTGCTAAAAAGACAGGGGGGTTGTGATTTTGTAGAAAAACAATATACTGGACTACATGTAGCATTTTCATTAGAGACACTTCATGAACACCTGCTAATATGCTCCTCCCAATTTTGTATTGATTTCTCTATTTTTAGAAACTAATTTTCTTGGGTTTTGTTATGAAATAACAGAAAGAATCAGTCTAAATTACTAGGAATATAAAACCAGTCAATTGACAGTCATTACAGTAAATGAACAATGAAACCCATTGCTCTTTCTTTTCCAAGTTTAATATAAATTTTAACATTTCAAATATATTGTAAGTACTGATTATAACATTAAATCTTCTATATTTAATTTCCAATAATATAGGAAGCCATACACTATAAACTATTTTTGTTTAGTAAGCAGCTTCCTTGTTGTCTCAGTTTATCACAGAATAGCCTTTGCTAATCAGGTGCCAGTGCAAGTGCCTTTTGGTTTGCCTTACCTCAGTGATCTTCTTGAAAATAATTACAGTAGGAGAAATTAATTCTCTGGCTAGAGATTTGTTTTTTTAAAATCACTTTTGTTGTATCAATCCAATATTATGTAGCAGAAAGTACATAATTTTTAATGAGATGTCCCAGAGAAACTGGGATCTCTTTTTATTTTCAAAATTGCAATTGACTTAAAACATCTGCATGTTATTCTGCTCTTAATTAGGTTTTTCTAGTGTTACTCTTCTGACTTCTGTGTAGTAACTCCACAACATGTCAAGTGAAACAAAAGAGCATGGATAAGGAACAGAACAAACCTGATTTTCCTCAGGTTAAAATTCTTTTAGGACCCTATAGAATCATTGCCTATATTTATCACAATCTGGCTGTGCCTATTTTTTACTCCATTTTCAAAGGCCCTCCTTGAAAAAAATAATTCACTTCTTTACTGGTTTGTCACTCCACTAGATCCCTGGTTCAGCTTTCAAGAATCCAGTTGTAATCTGTCTCAACTGTTCTCAAAGCTCCTGAAAAAATATCCAATTCTTTTTGTATGAATCATGCCTGCCTGTACTTAGGTTTTAATATTGCAATGCAACTCAAGAAACACAACAATGTAAGCAGGGGGTTGGTTTCTGTACCTGCTATTTTTATTCTCTCCCTTGGGATGCTTTTTTTTAAAGGCAGTATTTTTATATATTCTGAAAAAGATATACTACCTGCTACCTAAAGAGAAAACGACATCAGAAGCCAAATGAAAAGACACATCTCCATGTTTGAAAAGGACATTTTCTAGTGGTCAGAATGCAACACTCAATTAAAACCCTGCCTCCCAGTTCATCTTCTGGCTTAGGTTTGCTATCTGTGAAACTGGTTTCAATTTTTAAAAATGATTTTGTTTATGTTGCAGCTTCATAGAAGTGACTTTAAGGTATTATTTTTAAAAACTCTATGTTTTGGTGAGAAAGAAATCACTGAAGTTGTGAAATCAAGCAGTGAAGTAGGAGATACATGAAACAGCCATCAGCCATTATGACTTTTCCTTGTGACTCATTCTTTAATTAGGTGATTCACACTCACTAAGTCAGATCCTGAGTTTGGTTGAAGCAGTAGCAGGAAACAGAAGGGACCAGTCTTAGACAATTGTTTTTATTTGACTTAATTTTCTGCAGAAGCAAAGACATTAATACTATGTACACAATGTTGGCCAACCCCAACATCAAGTTTTGATTGCTGGTGGCAATTCTCAGCCTTTATAACTTCCAAGAAAAATGAACACATGCCATGGAGATTAGAGACAGTGTGTCCTTCCCCACAGGAATAACTCTACCAAATTTGAAAGCCTGGTAAAAAACTGTGGACACTTCTGACCTCCTTAAAATAATAATGCTTCAGACAACATCTTATCTCATCTCTGTTATCCAAACAGAGAACAAAACAAATCCACATTAACGCATTAGAAGTGGCAACAAGGGAATCTATCTTGTTCCCCAGAAACTGCTGCTAGGAGCCTAAATGACCTTTAGAAAGCTCACCAAGACACTGGTGAGATTTTCTGAAGTTTGAAACATCATCTAGTTTTCACTTAGGAAATGCATCTACACAAATGTATACTTTAGTGAGTGAGGGAGTGCTGCCAGAGAAGGAAAGCCCTTTTATTTTGCGTGCTTGAGGATTAATATCTTCAACTGTAAGAACTTGACAGGTTCTTTCAAAGGATTATTTTTTAGATTACCCAAACAATCTTTTTCTACATAGTGACCAGTCCATTGCAGTCACCTGCACTGCTGTACCAGCTAGAGATGGCATCAGCAATACTGGGAATTCCAACAGAATCAGTGGTGGGATTCAAGGAGACTCCTGATAGGAATCCACACAAATTGTGACACAACTGCAGAGAACTTGCAGAAAAGCAGGCTGTTGCTGTCATAATAATTTCTCACACTTACACAAGAAGAGGGATTGACCCACCTGGTAAATTGCCGACTTTCCTCATGTACTTCCATTTCTGTGCTTTTAAATTCATTCAGTTCTTTCCGTATTGCTGCCTAATAAACAATAATGACACAGGCAACCATAAGAAATATGATTTTTCAGGAAAACAGAGTCTGAAAGAAATGTGGTCCTACTCTTGCAGGTGCCATACATTTCCATTCTCCCTTACTGTAATCCACAGCTCTCACACATTTCTGATCATTAACATGAATGACTTGTCAACTACAGCTGCTCAAAGAAACATCCACTACAAAGAAACACAAAGCATCAAGCACCAAAAGTAAACCAAGAAACACCAAAACAACTGTAATGGGTGAACAAAGCTCACACTGAAATAGGGCACTTTTACTGACAAAAATGGGAAAGGGGTTGGATTATCCTGACCATCACTTGCTGAGTAGGCAGACAGGAGGAGACTCTATCTGCAGGCACAGCCCTGAGGAGCTGGTGAGTCACTCTGCCTGCTCAGGCACTGAGCACACAGCGGGGCCTTCCTATCTCCCCTCTGGAGACAGGATTTCAGGAATGCAAGATGAACAGCTTTTTTTCTTTTTTTTTTTTTTTTTAAGTGTAATTAGTTACCAGGTTTGATTAGTTTTATGTAAAATGACATGAATTATTTCAGGCTTGGGTTTTCAGCTGGCAGATATTAAAGAACAGCAGAAATTCAGTACAGTTTGTAAATGCTTGTTTCTTACATTAACAGATTGATAAACAATTTACTTCATCAAGTAATAAATACAATTTCTGAAATATTCTAATATATACTACAAGGGGTTTTGTTTCTGTGCCACACAACTTCCTACCTTCACTGTTAAAGGAAAAGACAGTTTATTCTTACTCATTCTTTTCTTTCAACATTTTAAATAAAGACAGTATCATTTCATTAATTCCTAAAGAAATGTCATCTGGAGTGCATGCATTTCAGTGCAGAACAGACAAGCAGCATGATAAAATTATAGCATCACCAGGCTGCAGTCTTATAAATGAGAAACTTTGTTCTAAGCAGGGGTGGTTGTATTTAGTCACAACAGCATGATTAAATGAGGCTGCTAGTAAAGAGTAAGTGATTTCTGAGCACCAAATCAACAACAAAGAGAGCAGAGCTCCAGCTCTGTAATATAGTTGCAGCACAATTTTCTGCTCTCAGTGGAATTAGAAGAATTCTCTGGGAAGAAAAAGGACAAGGGAGTTTCCAGGCAACCCCAAGTCTGCCTTTCTGCTAAGGCCAACAAACTTGGGGCTCACAGAATCAGCCTTGGGCACCTGTTAATTACAAAATGAATTGAGACTAAAAACTGCTACTCTGAAGTAGGTAGGAGTCAGTTGTTTTTTCTAGTGCAGTTTACCCTGCTTGGACCTCTGTCAAAGTGGAGGTGCTGGGTCCTCTAACCTCCCACAGACTATGGGAGGACTGGACAGTGCTCAGCATCTCCCACAACCAAAATCTACAAACATTTCTGACTACATTTTTAACTACTTCACCTTGACCTGATACGACTGTCAGATGAGCTGGCAGTTTTTTAATATTAATATTAAAATACAAGCTGAAATCAAATCAGTGCTTCACTACCCTTAGCTAAAAGAGAGTGGGTTCTTGCACATACCAATTTTCATCTCAAGCACATCTCACAGGAGCTGCATAAAGTCCACAGGTCTTGGTTCAGACCCAGTGCTTTAAGAGCCAGCACTTTTGGCTACCTGAATCTTACAGCTCTTCTTTCATTAAGTAGTATAGGAGGGAAATGGAAGAGTACTTTATGGTGATCTTCAATTGATGTTTTTTTAAAAGGGGAATCACAGAATCATTTGTCCCATCCTTTGAAGTCAGAGCTATATTAACTGTAAGATGTTAAGGACAAACTTCCCAAGAAGGTGTGCAGCATGCACATGGTCAGTTCCTACACTCGTGGTTATGGCCAAGAACCTTGAGGAGGATGGAGCAGCTTCCACCTTTTTTTACTCAGCTGAGTGGCAAAAGCAACCCTTGGTAGCAGTGACGCAGACTTCTGCCTGCAAACCCCTGCCTCAGTTCCCACAGATCAAGGCCACCTTTGGTAAACATTTATCTGTATTAGCAAGGATTTAAAAATTAGGAAAAAAAAATCAGAAATTCTGGCCTGAACTGTCATAATGGAGGTGGAAAACATGCTCTTAATAGGCACCTGAGTGGGTTTTCTTAGCTGCAAGCAGTAGATGCACAGTAGCATCATGACAATCTTGCTGTCACCAGCAGATGTCATTTGTGATGCTGGCATCAAGAGAATGCTTGACGAAAGCTCCCCAAAAGTGACAGATGAAAGCATTTTCTTATAATCTACATTTGTCTCTTGCCTTGTCTGCAGGAGTTAACCTGGCCCAAGGCTTGTCAGCACGACGGTCGTAATCCGGAGATTCTGTGACCTCCACGTACTCATTAAATCGAAGGATTCTTCTCGCCTGAAGTTCAGCCACTGTAGGCCTCAGACTGAGCTGTAAGCAGGAGGCAGAAAATAGTACGCTTAATAAGATGAAATAAAATAAAAGAGGAGGGTATGATGTAATCTCAAGAGAACTTTAATGGTATTTCTAAATAGGGTCACTTTCAGGTGTCTAAAAAAAGGTACCATCCTGGGAGCGCTGTGCAGGAATGGGGAGGCAGCCTAACCTGATTTCTTCAATTATAAAAATAGTCTTTTGTTGGGCAGGTCACAGAGAATCATGATAGTTATCCCTGGAATATTAATCGTGACTTTGCAACTATCACTAGCCCACTAGGCCATTTGCATTAACAGTTATAATGTGTTAAAACTGTAATACCAAAAATACATGAAATTTGGAAGTATCTGCCTAACAAAAACCCCTGGCTTTGACCATCTAGGGGTCATTACGATGCCAAATTGTTTCAGTTACCTTAAACAATATGCACTTCAGTTAACTAAGGACAATCATACTAAGGAAACTGTATTTTCGCAGAGATGGGCACACCAGGGATACTTATGAAAACTCCCACCCTCCCAGAACAGATCTGTAACTGCTCCATTACCAGGGACAATGACCATGATCCCATCTGCAGAAGCTAAGACCACTGGTGTGGTTAGAAGAGGACTGAAGAGATTTCATAGGAATCACATTGTTTTGCCGCCCTCTCCACTGCTCTAGGGAAGAGTGGATCTACAGGTGTGGCTGCTCTTGATTGTATGTGATGGGGTGGCCATGCTACAGAGGAAATGTGTCACTTATGTCCCCTGCTTAGAAACACCAATATGGCCAGACTCGGGATGCTTCTGCAGGTGTGGGGAACTGGACAGCATGGGGTTTCCCCCAGCATGCACTTGGCTTGTTCTGCTTTTTAAGCAGATTTCTGATCTGGGAAAATGGCTGATGGATATTTGCAGCAATGCCTATACACAGATTTTTAGATTCTTATGAAACAAAATTCTATGTACAAAAATACACAATACAAAAAAAGCACATCATCACCTTTCTACTGAGTCTACGTTTTATTTCTCTTTTGGCTTCCTGTTCCTCTTCTTCATTCTTCTCTGTTTTCAGAAGAGATAAAAAGGAGTGAGTATTTAAGTATTATAACTGCACATACTGTATTTCTCTTGGTTGAAAGCTTCAGAGCTCCAACTCCTGGCTCATGTTTCCTCATATTTCTGGATGATGCCGCATGTGTTGTCTGCTTTTTGGCTTTTGTATGCTCTCATTCTTTTCCCTATCCGCATTTCCCCTGATTCTGTAGACATCTCAAGTCAACTGTGGGTCACGAGCACAGCAAAGAGAAGGTGCCTGTCATTTCCTTTCTGTGTACCAGCAAGCAAGTACCCTGAAAGAGTTGCTTGATGTTTCAATTACTTATTCTAACATTCCAATCACTGTTGCTTTTACTTCCAGCATTGATTTTAGAATAAGAGTCTAATTTATAAATGCCAAGTGAAAAGTTTGTTCTGAGTATTTTAATTACCCAAGTTTTTTCTACTGCTACAGGACATGAATCAATGGCATTTGCTTCACTGTCATTTTTTAGCAAATTGGTTTTATTATTTAATTTTTTTCTGGTTTTATAACAGAGGCATTTGATCCAACAATCAAGCCCTCTTGTTTAAGGGCCCCTGGCTGGACAAAATGAATCAGTACAGCAGAAAATTATGTCCATTTTTAGAATGTATTTGGGCATACAAATGAAACTATTTCCTTTTAACAAATTTCTGTTCTAACCAAACTTGATTTCTTCACTGCCAGTGAAAAGCACACTTAGAAAGACATATTCATGTGGGCTCAGCATGTTTTCAAATTAATGTATGGTTTGAAGGACAGTATTTGCCCTTTCAGTCCAACTCTGAGGGTTACATGCAAAGTTCTGTGGCTGAAATATCCCACCTAGAGAAATACATAAAATTCTGATCCTGTTTTATTCATTGCTGGGGATTATGGACTCTGCATTACAGTTCAAGGCTAACTATAAATTTAAAGAAATTAATTTGTTCTGGATACAGCCAACTTGTATAGATGAAAAGGGAGTTTTAAATCCTGGTATAGTTGTATTTGCCCTGTCTTCTACAGCCAGCCTGCTGGGTTAATAGAGGTGACCTGCCCACAGAAGAATTTTTGTGTAATGACTTTTACACTGGAGAGAATGCTACCACAGGACACATCATGGTACTTGCAGATATCCTTTGCTTACTCAAATGCTTTCATGTAAGAATATCAGGGAAAGGAGGTGAGAACAAATTATAAAAATGAAAAAGTAAGGGAAGAAGTAGGAAAAAGGCAATGCCTGCCCAAGATCTGCTCTGTGAGAAAACTCTAACACCAACATCAGGTTTCCAAGAGCAAGGTGCAATAGCACAGGCTTGCTGCCAGGATTAGGTTGGATCTCAGGTTGATGGTGATATTACTGAGATACTGAAATATGGATGTAATTTATGATTTATTAATTGCTTTTCTCTTAAATGGAAAAGAAATTGATAGCCTTTTTCCATAGAGAAATTGTAAATGGACTCAAACTGAAGAATAACTATAACTGGAGAGTTATAGATTAATCTACATTTTATTTTTTTTAATTAATGTATCTATCAATAAACAAGGTGGGTATATTTAAGGACTTGTAACTCTAAAGGATAACTCATATCATAATAGCCTCACCTAAAAAAATCAAAAGATCTTTAGCTGTTTTAGGACAGATAAATCAGCTGTAGGCTTTTGTTTAAACATCCTGTCTTTGCAGTCAATAGACATAGTAGCTGAGGTAATTAAACACAAACTATTACTTTGGGGTTCCATTCACTTGGGAATCATCTGACATAAAAAATTTTGTCCCTTCATGAATGGAATTGTTAAGACAATCTCCAGTAGCAGACATACCAGGAAAAAAAAGGAACTGAATGTATACATCACTGTACTGCCCTTTTCTTAACTTAGTTTGTAAAATATGCTGTGTGTTGTTCATATCTTGGCATTTCTTTGCTATCTAAACCACAGTGTCTCCTAAGAAGCAGCAATAAGATGCTTCATGTAAGAAACAGGGGCTCATGCTGCTTAATGCATACCTTAAGGAAGAACTACCAACAGCATGGCCACCTGAAATACTGTTTCTCTGTATTTTGGGGGAGGATAAAATACCTTAAAAAACTTGCTCTAGGCATTTAGGGAGGCTGAAGGTTAGGTGCCTATCCCAAGCTGTGAAGCCACGTCCCTGTGGAGAGCAGATGGCTGCACATTGGGATGGCTGGACAAGGGAAAACCTCCCCAGAAGGGCAAGCACCTTAGTGACTGGGCAGAGGGTCTGGGCACCTCTTGGAGCAGGCCATCTTCTGGAGGACAATACCAACAGCAGGCACCAGGAGCTTCCATAAATCTTGGCCAAAGCAGGAGGGCATCAAACCCATGGGGAACAGAGTCTTCTGCATGAGAGGTCAGGGACAGGATGTGTTTTATACATCCAAGTTGGTTTACTTCTAGGAATAAAACTCAAGATCTAAGGGAAATGGGCTGAAATCTCGTGGCTGCTGCTAATATACTGAATCTGCTGTTTGGCACATGGGCCCCTGTCTCTGGCACTGACTTGTACCTAAAGCACCAATTTCCCACCTCCAGCCTGCTGGGCAGTCTTGCTTTAAGCCTGGTGCTACAGGAACATTGCCTGGATACAAATTCCTGGGAACAGTAAAAACTACAGTGTGTTTCTGGTCTTTTAAGGTAAAATTTTTGAAAGTTGCTGTTAAGTTAAGAAGATATGTGGTGCTAAAAATAATGGGTCTGGTGCTCCTGGTTCCTGTAGGTGTTGTGGAAAATTCCAGCCAGAGGGCCAAGATTTGGCTGCAGGTATGAACTGACTCACTTGGCCAAACAGGAACACATTAATGGACAGGAACACACTTATGACTGCTTTCCACCTTAAAAGCAGATCTAATCTGTGTGATGTGGAGAGAGAAAATATAAACACAAAATTCTCAGCTGCAAGTCCCCTCCTCAGATGTCCTGCTGCTGCCCTACTGGCAAAGACAGCCCAGTGAGCGCCCTTTGCTTGCAGAAGTCTTTGATTAGATCCCAGCAAAACTATGGCTTCCCTCCTTTCCTGCCTGCAATTCCTAGGAGGTAAAACTGGGGTTTGACTCCTAATTGAAACAATTTTATTTAGCATCAGTTATTGTGGCCGTCAAGTTAAACAATCCACTAGTCAAAGCCAAACAAGCAGCTTCCCTGTCATCTATATATTATTGCTCCTGTAACTTTTACCACATTAAATCTGGTCATCTGCTGTTCTGTGGGACATTTGTTTTGTAGCAGAAGGGGAAAAGAGAAGAGACAAATAGTCCTGCCTGAGGACTGCTCTGTTCTTGACCAAAAAGTACTCCTGGTGCATAAAACCGAACTTTCCATTGTGTCCCTATGGGATTAGCTATGTTTAGACTTCTCTGCGGGCTTGCTAAGGAAAGAGAAAGAAAAGGCAAACAAAGCACTTGCTTCTTGCAGTGCTCTGAAATGCACAAAGCAGTTTCTCTTTCCTGGTTTTACAGGCAAAGATAACCATTAATATTCCTTAACAGGCATCGAGAGCTAAACCCCATTTTCTACAAAGCCATTACTGGCAGGCGTGCAGGTGCACTGTACAAGAAGTTCACTGTCCCTTACAAATACAGGGAAAAAATACAGTTATCTTAATCTGAAATTCTTGGAAGACTAAAAAGTTTCTTTGCCATAATGCAATACTATAAATACTGTTGGTTCAAAGCCAGTACACGAGAAGCCTGCCTTTATAAAAAACACAGGGCTTTATGTATTCCTTCAAGTGGACTCTTGAGTTATCGTAACTTTGTTTTAGTGTGGGAAGTCTCAGAAACCTGGATGGTTTTATCCAAACAGTTTTTATACAAATCTGCCTGCAATGTCTTGCAATTGTACTTGGCTACAGGATTTTCAGTAACTGGCTTATCTGGAAATATCAAAACAAAGCTTCTTGCAAAACAGACTTCCTCACTAACTGGAAATACAAAAAAAGAAATAAAAAATAGGGATTTTTTTTCTGAACCGCTTAGAAGATTTGGACTGAACTTTATCCTGAAGTAAACATTTGGACCTTTACCACTTAATGTAACCTCAAAGTCTGATAAATATTACTCAAAACAATACATCTCCTTAGCTGCAGCTTACATACACACAATAATATAACTCCTTCTCCCCATCCACTGCTTAAGAAATATGAGGAAGGAAGCTTTATGAAAGAAATCCCAACTAACTCACAAAGTTGACATCAACGAAGGTATTTAAGACGTGTAAACATTTTCAAATGATCCACAGGAAGCAACTGCAATAATTTTGATGTAAAATACAAGTCCCTTATGGCTTAGGCAGAACTTGCACCCTGAAAGGACTCTGAGTCAGACTGTCATCACAAATCCTATCTTGCTTTTGGTTTGCTTTGGTTTTTATAGATCACTTTCAACTTGAAATATTTTGTATCTCAGTGATGATCAAAAAGCAGTTCCTCCATGTGCTCGCCAGGGTCTCTGTGATTTTTTGTGATTTACAATTCTACTTCCCAGCCTTTTTTATTTTTCGCTCTCCCTGGCCTCTTTAAGACAAGCCCCGTCAGCAGCAGGGGAGGGTGGCAGGAGGCACTGAGTGCAAAGCCTGGTGCGCTGCCAAAAGCTTAAAGTAAACAAGCTGAAACAGGAAAGGAAATCTATTAACTGCTTTCCAGTCTTGAGCTACTTATTGCAAAACCAGTGAATGGAATAAACACTGGCAAAAGGGATATGGAATACATCACAGGTTCACTGCTGGGTTGGTTACCTCGAGATAAGCGAGAAAGGGCAATAAGGGAGCCCAACTAGTGCTCCCAGCTCAGAGGCCATATCCTGGCCCATCAAAGATGTTTTGGGTTAACCTTTCCCACACAGTCCAGGATGAGCAGTTTGTCACACATGAAAAAAGTTCTTATTTCCAATTTTATCTTTATTTATCTATGAAATTTATAGCTTTGGAAATTACAGTTTTAGAAAGTCTATTCACATTATGTGCCGGACAGGAGTCCCCTGATCCCTCTCCTGTGCAAATATGAACTGCAGGTTCCCTTTTCAGTAAAACATGGCACTATTTGGCATTTGAGAGCTCAGACAACAGGAGTAAAATTTTATTAGCATTTTATTATCAGGATGGTTTGCCTGAAAGCCAATAATTGCCCGCTCCCTGATTTGCTAGCCTGAGCAAGTGACAGAGTCATCAGTCCATGGATGCTGTTGGTAAACATTCCATTTTCTTGTCTTCCCTTCCCACTAGCATGCTACACATCAGGGCTGACACCAGGCTTGCACAGATGAGCTCCAACTTTACTGAACAATTGCTGGAAATAACAGCATTATACCAACTCTTTGATCGGGTGTGAGAAGTTCTCATGCCTTAAGAGTTTTTTTGTTTGCTATTTCTCTGATTTTTCATCTATTGCTATAAAATGCCTTTTCTTCATTTATTTCTTCTACTTAGCCATCAAGTACTAGCTACCTCTGCAAAATGAACACAGGACTAGGTGGAACTGGGCATAACAACTGTTGCACTGTGTGTTTAGGTAACATCTTTATTATGGAAAGATTCATAAAGGAAGACAAAACAATGCTTGTTCTGAAGAGTTTGCCAGCCAAAGAACAGAAGCAACATAAGTAAATGGTAGAATAGGTATAAAGGGTAAACATCCAGTGTACTTCCTCTGCCCTTGACTATCTGAATTACAGACTTCCTTTTCAGCAGGAATATGAGGAAGGATTTAGTCAATGGGAAGATATTCAGTGAGAATCTCATGCAAGTTTCAGGACAGAAGACATTTATATCGGAAGTGAATATGAAGGCCAGCATGCTGAAGTAGTTGGCATATACCTGTTGACTTTCTGCTGAACACTTTGCCGTTCCTCTTTCTACTCCTCCTTCCAACCTTTGCCCTTACATCCCACCCTCACCTCCAACTGATATTCCTTTCTCCTCCTCCTCCTCCTCATAAAAATCAGGTGGAAGGTTAACCAGCCTAGAACTATTTCTAAAGGGTATCCAAAGCGTCTTTGGGACCAGCTTCAAGAAGTGAGATTGTGACAAGCCAAATTTGGCATACTGAATATACAGATTTTTCAAAGCTACAATTACAGGTTAGTGTATAAATCAAGTGTTGACACATTATTTTCTAGAACATCATTTCTCTCTAGTTATGGTTCTAATACTGGAGCAACAATGATGGGCTTCCATATGAATCCATCATATTCTCTCTTTCCAAGTAAACACTATATGAAACCTGAAAGAAATACTTACGCTTCAGGATATTTCTTTGCTCCAGCTCTTCAGTTGTGGGCCTCTGGCTAAGTCTCCTGTGAGAAAAAAGTAAGTGATTGATTTAAAACCAGATCTAAATGACACATTAGGATTTGTAATACAGTTTAAAATATGTAATTTCTGGAATTAGGATTTGTATAATAGTTTAAAATATGTAATTTCTGGAAGTAATTTCCAGGCAGTTACAATAACTGCTCATGTAACCAGAGTGGCCATTTGTTTTAAAAGATGTAGTGTTGCCATTTGGACACATGACTAACTGATACTTGAATAATATTATAGAATTTGTACCAGCAAATTTAAAGTCCTCACAGGTATAATTTTATGAATGAATTCATACACCTTCTTTGTTCCCAAGCACCATCATTATAATCAATTGTGCAATTGTTAGATTATTGTCAGACATTTTTAATGAATTTTGATATTTTTAATATTTTGAAGTTTTACTAAAATTTTTTAAAAAGCCAAAACCAAAAAATCCCATAAACTGTTCATTCTTCATTAATTTGTATATACAATACAATTGAGAGCTTTACCTGAAACCTAATTTTATTTAGTTACCTATATATAACAACTGCCATCACAAAAAAAACCCCAAACTAAGATATTAATTTTCTGATTTGTACTGGGGAGAATATGGTTGATGTTGTCTCTGTGTTTACTAAACAAGTCCACTTGTTCACTTGAGGAAAGGAGCAAGAGAAATTTCAGCAGTAAAACTTATTTTGCAGGTGTGTCCATGATAGATGTCTCTCTGTTCAACACTCACACAGTTTGCTACAGACTGTCTTTAGCCTCGTAACACTCATCCAATTCAAATCACTCTTGGACTTACAGATTTGTCCCAGAGGACTGGCAGGTTCACCACAGCTAACCAGTCCCAGCTGTAGGAACTCCCAGGTGGGGACCTGACTCACCCCTGACTGAGCTGTGGGAACAGATTTTCCACCAGACCTCGAGGCTGCTAGGTGCTGACTGCCATACCAGGAATTTTTAAGAAACTGGCATCAAACTTGGATGTGATTTTGGGTATCAGCACAGCCCTGGTGCACACAGATATTGTCTTCTGCCACCAAAGCAGAGCTGTGTGCAGTGCCTTTCAGCTCTCCAGCAGAGCCCACAAAGCAGCTTCTGCAGTTCCAGCCCCCAAGGGAGGATTGACAAGCAGGATGTGATCACCAGAGCTGGGATTTGTTCAGGAAAGTGGTGATAACAACCACACCTCTTTATTAGCAGAAGAAAAATGACTCTTGGGCTCTACATAGTAGATGTATCACTCTTACAGTTCAATAATGAAATAGCTGCCTTGGCCAGACACTCAGTTCACAGAGCAACACAGCTCATCCTCTGGGTGTTGATGCAGGGCTGTGTACTTTGTACTGGAGCTACCCTCATATCTGGGAATCTCCAACAAACACAGGACATCCTCCAAATCTGGACAACATTCCTGAGCCAAACAGAAACAAGGACAGGTCTAGCAAAATACAAGCATGCTGTAGTCTATTCTCAGAGACCACAAAAGCCAAAATAAACATCAAGATTTTAAAAAAAAAAAAAAACCTGTAAAGGGAAGTGAAATCTTTTATGCAATGTTCTCAAGTCCAGGAGAAAGTAACATACATCCCAAAGTAGTTTAACAGCTTGAGAAAGACATGCTTCAGAGGTGGGCATAGTAAAACACTAAACACTGACTGTCTCAATTTCTTGTGCTGGAATCAGCATATGATATAAAGGAATGAAGGAACTGGAGAGCCAGGGGAGGAGGGGTAGGTTCAGAAGGGACAATGTGCACAGGCATGCTCTGTGTGTCAGGAACTGCTGCTTTGTCTGATGGGTATACAAGTGGAAGGTCTGCTAACAAATTTGAGGAAGAACCTGAACCATGGCATTGATTATTGTGGACTCATTCTCACTCTCTTCCTCTTTCCTTTTTTAACCAAAGTACT
The DNA here is from genome assembly GCA_013398615.1 of Brachypodius melanocephalos. NCBI lineage: Eukaryota > Metazoa > Chordata > Aves > Passeriformes > Pycnonotidae > Brachypodius > Brachypodius melanocephalos. The sequence goes on along the minus strand of VZSR01003807.1, from coordinate 11,836,494 downwards.
CAAAACCCCAAAAGCTCTCAGATTTTGTGTCTTGCAGGACAAAAAATCTTTTATTGACAGCTTAAAGTTTTGTGAGAAATAAAACCTCATTTTCAGACAATTGTACCACAAAGATCCTGCAGTGCATACTGGGCTGCATTTAAAACATGAACCCAATGTTCTCAGTTCTCTTCCTCCACCTCCACCCAGTTAAACCACATTTACCCTGTGACTGATACCTCACTAGCTTCGTTCCAATCTGATGTCTGATTTCCTGCCTCTCCTCTTCAGATGTTCGCTGCAAGATGTTTTTGTCTTCTAACTCTTTCTTAGATGGTCTGTTGCCAAGTTTGATAGCAAGAGTGTCCCTGCGACGAATTTTACTTGCCAAAGAGCCTGAGGAAAGGAGGAGTAGGGTAGATTTAGTTCATTCATGCTCAGGTTACAGACACAAACTCTGAGTAAGAACTTTAATACCTCCCCAAAGCAACCTTGTTTCCACATGCAGGAGAGGAATTTTAATTAACATCAAAAGCAAAATTTTAGCTCAGTTCATGAAAATAAAAAGCTAAAAGGCTTGGAGGAAAAAACTACCAGCTAAATTGATACAAACATCACTTGTCATCTGTGAAGTGATAGGATAAAAATGACAAATCTACACTACAATGTCTTTGAAGTCTAATACATTACAGGTTGGCTTATTTATCTGCTTAATATATTTAGCAACCTGCTGCTCTTTTTCTTCAGCCTTAAAAGGTTTAGTCTCATTCTATCATAATTTCCCTCATTCTTTCATTTTTTTTTCAATCAATTACCACTTAGTTCTTTTATAGTGCTTATAAGTTATTCGTAAATTAAAACAAAATTTTTAATACAGCTTAGAAAAGTGCTCTGAGTGCTTGTCAAGTAACCTAAGCAGGAACTCCCAGACATTGAGGCAATCTGTTCTCCATAAAACTGACACTGTAGGGACAAAGGATTTGCAGCTTGGCCAGCATTAGGTTCAGCCAGCTGTGGAAGGAAGAGCATTTTTCACAGCCTTTATAGTATTTCCCTTGACATTCTGACTGAGGTGAGCTACATATGCCCTAGGTTGGCAGATTTTTACTGTGTAAGGCTTTGGTAGACCACAGGCTCCCAGCTTACTTCTCATAAGACACTGTGCTGCTGTGTGAACACATGAACTTTTGGGTTCTATCACTTTGGGTTGTATTCAAACCCAACACAGAACTGCAGAAGACTTCAGCCTATTGAGCTACCTGGCACTTCACCTTGTTCTGCACCAGTGGCCAAGATTAAAACCAAACCAAACCAAACCAAACCAAACTTCATTTTGCCTCATGCCACTTTGGCACACTGGGCCTTGCTGTTCAGGCTTTCTTTGCTAAGCACAGCGAAGCACATCCTCCAAAAGAGCTGTGAGCAAAGCTCTCAAACCATGGTTTGATGGTGATTTCATTCTGACATAAGGCCACCCTGGAGGAGGCAGAGGGAGGGCTGCTCTCCTTCCTGCTCCTGACAGCCTGCTGCTGCCACTTTCTTTGCCCAAGCAAAGGAGAAACCTTTGGGTGAGCTGGATCAGGGAACCATAGATTCTATTGAAAATCAGCTCAACAACAGCTGCTCCTGCGAAAATAAACATGAACTCTAGCCTAAGGAAAGAACAGCTGGGAGCAGGGCTTAGGCAGAATGGGGGCAGGACAACCCCTTCAGCACAGCAAGGCTTCTGCCCAGTTAGGGCGATGATAGAGTCATGACCCCAGAGGAAATCTCAAAGCTGTAAAACTTAGATGTAATCCACTATGATTTGCTCTGTCCGTTAAGGTTGCTCCAATGCTTAAAACATCCTGATCAGAGGAACAAGTGACTTTCAGACAGTGAAGCTGCTGACTGATGGGCTTCCTGTCATCCACCACACCTGCAACTCCCACAAGGAACTCATAATGTGGGCAAGCCAAATGAATGGCTTGTGATACCCTAAGGTGGAGGCCTTGTTCCACCCTCATGTCCTTCTGATCCTGTTCCTCCCCCATCCACTCTCCTCCATGCAATGATTGATCTGCTCTCAGCCATGCATGGGCCCTGGCAGGTTTCTGACTGTGACTGCCTGGGAGAAGCCAGACACTCATTTCTCAGTAGTGACAAAACACTAAGCCCCCTAAAAGCATTCCCTGCAGCGATTCCTCTCTCTGCCTCACACCAGCATGGGTCAGGCATGCTCACAAAACACAATCTGCGAAAGGCAGCCTGCAGCTCCTGGGCAGGATGCTTACTCTCAGAACTTGCTTTCTCCTCATCATCATCATCGTCATCATCTGTGTACAGGATCGGCCCGTCTGAGTCCGAGTCACTGCCGTGGCTCTCTCTGCTGCTTTCACTCTCAGGAGGAGCAGCAGCATCAGAAGCCTCCTCCACCAGCTCAGACAATGCTTGATCTGGAGCCTCCCCTTCTTGGTCTTCTTTGGTAGCCAAGCTGTTTATTCATGAGCAGATAGGGTGACACATTAATGCAGAACAAAACACAAACGAGAAGCAAATGAATAAGCAAGGATGAAAATAAAAGTTCTGTTTATCAAATTTTTTTTTTTCTAAAAAACATATATATATAAGACATTTTTAACATGTGCAGATACATATATGTATCTACGTATGTGTGTTAGGAAAAAGGATGCAAACAATTCGGAATGATGTGCTGTAAAGACTGCATTAAGGCAAATCCTAATTGTTTTTTATTTCTTCTGGAGTAGGACCAAGAAAGGAAACAGTTCATAAAGCTGGGGGTGAGAGGAGCAAGTTGGAGAGCAGATGAGAATGCAAATTTTCCTGTTTTGGAAGCCTACCCCTATTTATTGTAAATTCAGTTTCACTGCAGTTGAGTTCAAAATGTTCATGCTCATCACTGATGAACATGGAGATCAACAGCAGATTGCCCTTTGCCTTGGGAAAATCTTTATGTAAAGGAAGGGTAGAGCAGGGGGAGATGCAGCACTGGAATGTAGAGCTGGCAACAGATGTACCAGCAAGAATTTAAAAGGTCTCTAGGCTACTGGCATCTAGACTAAACCCTCTTGGTTTTATATAAAAGATGCTGATTTTTGTGGCATGGAAAAGACAAATTAATAAGCCAGTTTAATTTCTCTGCCAACTATTTTGCTTAAAATATGTAATTATGACTTTTCTCTTGGCCAGTTTTTACAGTACCTGAGATTTAGACAAGTTACTAGGCAGTAAAAAACCAAACACCTACTAATTGAACTCTGAAACCCTCATTTTCAAGTGTTCAAGTAAATTCAGCTATTGAATTGAGAACTTTAACAGTGAGATATTTATTGACATCTACAGAAAAAAAAAGACATCCAGAGAAAAGAACCCCTTATGATTTGGCATCATTTCTTGTTTGCCTTTATGAGAGATAAATAAAAGTGTCACCAGCTTTGAGCTGAGCTGCTGACCCCAGTGCCAGCCACAGAACGAAGTGAGAGACAAGGTCATGAGCAAGGACCTTCTGGGGCAACATGAGGTGTTGCAGGTGCTCAAAGGCTCTGGGAAGGAACAAACTGTGCTGGGCTGCAACACAAACTCTTCCCAGCCAGCAGAAGAAACAGAGGAGATCCCCAGGTGCCTACAGTGCAAAGAAACGTGGCTTCCTCGGCTGTGCTCCCACCGCTCCGCCAGGACAGCCACACTGTCTCACCTTTCCGTGTCTTCTCCTGCCGCATCCGGAGCGCCGCCCAGGGCTGCACTGCTCAGACTCCTGTCTGTGCCACACTCAGTCTGCAGAGGAGGCTTTGTGTCTGACCCAGGGCTGCGTGGCCCTGCCACAGAGCTGTCTGACGCATCTTGGGCATCTGAGGAGCCAGCAGGCTGACTGGCTGCAGCAGGAAAAGGAGGTGGAAGTGGAGGTGGAGGAGGGGCAGCAGTGGGAGGAGGGGGCACAACGAGCTTGCTCGACTGGTCTGCATTCTCCATTTCAAAAATTACTATGGAAGTTTGCTCAGGCTTGGGTTTTTCTGCCTTCGTTTCCGAAGTGTCAGCTGTCGCACCTGAGGGGGAAGAATCAGCCCCATCTGGTGCTGTTCGTGGGGCTGACTGTTTCCCAGGTTTTTTCTTGCCCCTGGGAGTCCCTGATGTCCCAGATTTGCTGGAAGTCTCCTTAGAAGCTTTGGGATGAGATGATGTGGATGAAGGAGATGGTGATGAAGAAGACTTGGAGACTGGTAGTTTTTTTGCATGAGAGGAACCAGCTAAAACAAGAAAAGAAAAGGCATTTTACAGTATTGCAATTATATGATTTTTGCACTGTATTTCCTGTATGGATTGACTTGTGCTGGTCTTTTTTTTAAAAAAAAATATATATACTTGATACGTCTACAAAACTTCATGTAAATGCTTGCGATAACTAAATGTTGCAGTTCCAATTTCACCTTTGTGTGGGAGACACTGAAATGATGAATACTTGTCCAAGAACAGCAGAGAGGACCAATGTTACAAATGGGTAAGAATTTGTTTTGAGCATTCTCCATTGGCCCATTACACCTGGCCTACACATCATCTAAGAAGTCCACTATTTAATTCTAAAAATATGTGTAGTGTCCTAAAAAAAAAAATTTAAAAAAAGCAAGCAAGCTCCTTGGCAGAGAAAACTGCCTGACCTTTCCTACTACACGAATTTTTGGTCTGATCACTGGGAAGACCCTGTGACTTTCCTTATACTTTTCAATTAACATCTCAGGACTGTTACAGAGTCAATTACTATTGATCAGTCAATTACCTTTCACAATGTTATTGCAACCAATGTCCTCCTACTTAATGACAAACAGCAGAGGGGCAACAAAATAAGGTGTGCTTTCAAGTCCAGCTGGGTCTGTCCATAAAAGAGAGGCAGAAACCACTGCTGTCACTCTGCACAAATGACCTTCAGAATGGAGGAGGCACTGAAGGCCTCCTGTAGGTGCTGGAGGTCTTCGTCTTACTGGTGACCAACTCAGGCAGTCTTGAAAATGTAGTGAAGCAAGGTTTTGGCAGTAGCTGTACAAGCTGGCCAAGCTGGCCAAGCTGGCTGTTTAATCCTTGGTGATATTCACCATACTGAAGCATATATGCATAATGTATCTCACTAGAGATTTCAGCAAGCCTGCATTTCCATGTGCCTTCCAGCCACATTTCTGATTGCTCTGTTAATGCACCCATCACCTGGGATTGGAGGTTCAAACTTCTGACTTCCATTTAAAAAACAAAAAAATGACAACCATCTAATGGTCCAGTACTATTCATCAAAATGCACGCGACTCAAACACTTCCGATGGAGAAAAAAATCGTTAACTTCTGGAGAACAAATGAAAGCATTATAAAGTTACATAGCAGCCTTCTGGCTAAGCTTACTGAGTAAAGCAGAAAGCTGTAATAGAAATCTGCTGAAAGCCCTACTCTACTTATAAGCATTTAAATAAAAACAACCCCACAGCAGACTGGGAGAGAATCAAAGTGCAGATATTGGCTATAATAAGTTCACAATATAAAAACAGCTTTCACAATGAGACTGTTCTCAAAGGAGATGGAAACTAATTCAAAAGACACATCCTACTGTTCTCTTCTGTACATGTTGTGGTTTACAAACATTTAGAATGCTGTGAAGCTTTCAGTACATCTAAAAAGATGCATAGAAACTTCAGGCAAATCCCTGTTCTTCTCTGTGCTCCCAGGTGACTGTAAAAGGTGACTGATACTGCATTCATCTTCCCACATTAGGTACAAATCACTCAATTTACATGCAAAAAAAAATGAAGCAGAAAAATGGCATAGGCAGAAGTTCAAAAATTACAGTAGAAATAGATGGTGGTTCCAACCTGCATATTATTTAACAGAAATCTTACTGAGTAGGTGGATGGTAGAAAGAAAAGGCTCTGGTTCTGATCCACTTCAGTGCAGGCTTGAGGCCAACGGAACCAGTTACACACTTACACTTAAGAAACACAGCATAATACAAATATGTGACCACACAATTGTGGCTGGGAAAATGTCAAAACATGTTTCCATTGTAAAAATCCTTACATTATTCTCAGAACCTGCAATTAGATACAGAAACTCAAAAGATTTCTCCCACAGAAAACCCCCTACGTGTCCACATGGGTCAAAAGTGCTATTGCTGTTGTTGTTTTTGACTGGGCTGGCTGACAATTTTCTGTCATGCCTCTTTTCCAGTAGGAGCCTTGAATTCTGATTAAATGAAAAATTTAATGGCTGTTATTTGCTTTTTGGCATACATCCATGCCTACATTTAAGTCCCATTCTCCCAGTTCCACTGTTTCAGTATGGAGACATGCTGTGCTGCCCTCAGGAGAGCCGTGGCTCAGTTGTTACTCACATCCCTTTCCTCCTTCAAGGGACTTGATCATTGGCTGCATCATGTGTTCACTCTCATGGGGATCTGACAAACCTCTTGTACTAATACTGTTCCAAACCAGCTCTGCTTATCAAGTACTGCCCCACTTTGAATGTACACAAGGTATTTTTAATGTTGGAAGAAATCACCAGTAGAGTAAGGGATACATTATATGTGGATATATTTTACATCTGTATGGTCTCCAAGCATTGCCTGACATTTCAGCAAAGCTAATAGAAGACAAATCTGGATCCTGGAGGTATTTTAATCTAAAAAGTCAGATATCTGACAGCTTGTTACCAATCACTGATATAAACATTTCTTTATGTGATGGATTGTTTTATTTCTAAAAGGTCTGCTGTTACAAGGCTGCTTTACTGAGGAAGAGCTGAGTTTTCAGCTGCATGTGAAATGCAAGCAGCAAATTCTGGATTTTCAAAATGTTTATTCTTGTAGTTGTCTGATGTAGTAGGACAGTTAATACCAAGTTAATGGATATTTTATGGCAAAGTTATTATGGTAACTCTAGAGGTCTTGCAATGTTTTTAAACAGTCCTCTTCTGTATGCTTCAAATACAAAATGTGCCAAAATGTACAAGCTGTGAAGAGAAATACTTGCAGAGAAAACTGGAGGGACTGGAGGGCTTTCAAAGACAGAGAGAGATTGAAAATACAAGGCTTGTATAAGCCAGTACATATACATATACAGAACCCATTTATCACAAGTACTGGTTGTGTTCAAATTATGTATGGATGTTTTAATTTTGGTCATTGTCTACACTGCAACCAATCAAACTCAAGATCAGTGCCTTAAGAGCATTTACCTGTACTCTTTAATCTTGCATTGCTGCTGAATTTTGGTTTAAAAGCGTGGTGATAAGCACATGTGCTATGTGCCTGATGATTGATATTTTCCATTTCCAGTATGTACTTAGAATCACAGCACCTGAGGGCAGCCTGGTCATTTCTAACAGTTGTAAATTTTTTTTGTCAGTTAAATCAACTGCTATTCAACAGTCTGATTGGTTTTAAGATGTCTGATTGGTTTTATTCTTAACTTCTTTGTGATCTTGTAATATTGTCGAATTAATTGGAATAGTGGATACTTCCAGTAGAAAGAAAAATTGGTTTTACTTAGGGGTGACTCATGCTTGGTTTCAGATGTCACCATCCTCCCTGCTGATTCTTGATTGTTGATTCTCTGGGTCTTTTTTTTGCTAGCTTTCACACTTGAACTGGGAATTGAATGTTGTCTCTGATGTGCTCAGTGTTGTATATGGGTTCATTAAACAGTAAGAGGGTCTGTGTGCTGTCTGGGGTGTTTGTGGCCAGCAGAACCAGAGCCCAGCAGGGAGCTCTCTACAAACATCCACGGCATGCTCTTCAGTATCACTGCTACGTACCAAGGCACAAGTCACCATAGGACCAAGCCAAGCAGCCCCATGCACATGCACCCACCGTAGCTGCCCTGCCTGGGCAGTACTCACCAGCTTCCCGGTTTGCACTGGCACCTGCTGGCTTGGGCGGCGGGAGAGGAGGCTGCTTAGCAGGAGCCTTTCCCTTTTTTTTAGCATGAGGTGCTTCGTTACCCTTATGGCTGGTGCTGGTGGTGGAAGCAGCAATGGCATTTTTTGGTGGTAGCGGAGCTTTTTTAGGTTTAGGCTTAGGCTTAGGTAGTGGTGGAGCATGGCATGTTGGTATTTCAGGGCAGTGATCAGTGCTCTCTATGGATAAGAAAGTGAACAGAAGCCAACTGACACAGACATACACCACATAAATTCAACAGCAACCCTCGCAACAGTGACTACTTCTGCTGCTTGAGCTCTTGGGAATCAGGAGAGACTTCATCTTCTGCCCCTTAATGAAGTATTACCTCAGAAGAAAACTACCGTTCACCTCAATTCAGGATCTTCTCGTGGAAAGTATTTACCTGGAACTTCTCTCAGACAAATCTATTTTAGACCCCCAAGGATCAGCCTTTACATTCAGTATCCCAAACTAAAGTGCTGGCTTTAAACTAAACAAGAGAATGCTATTTATTTCTCTAACAAATCTCCATAGATTCTTTTCAACCCTACCCACCCTAAGATCAACAGGCTGTAAAATCCAGATTCATGTGAACCTGAATGTGAACAGGGCCATTCTCCCAGCACAGGCTCAAACATGGCTATGCAGTGGAAATTTTCCCAATTTGCCCCTGGAGCAGTCCATTCTTCTGAGCTGCACATTACTTGCTCTTAGCAGCTTTATTTTGGGTAACTTCCTCAGGGTATTTCTACTCTTCAGAAACAAATGAAGCTAAATAAGATAGGTTATCATTTGGCATGGAAATGCTCTCCCTTCCTGCAGGTTCTTTGGGTATTGTTACACAACTGCACTTTCAAGAGTCTAGAGTTCATTAGTCAGCAGGAATTTGGTCTTTATCTACATTGTGCTATGCAATAGGAATGGCTCTGCAGAGTGAAAGAGGTAGCATTGAGGACCCAATATCCACAATCTGCATTTCAGGAAACTTGACTGTGGACTTTATTCAGACTATTCTGTAGATTGCATGACTAGTGCTGGAGGGAATACAAGTTCCTGAGTGGATCTTTTGGCTTCGTTTCATCCAAAAGAAACATGAGGAGTTTTTTGTAGCCTGCAAACCAAAAAGTAAGTGGGGATGATGAGGAAATTAATTTCAAAAGTGCATGCCTAATGCCAGCTGTAATGTTAATGTAGGTGAGCCATTCGCAGTCAACATACAATTTTGCAACATAATCACTATGGCTGTAAAACTCAGTGTTCCCAGGTGGGAAGAGCTAAAGTTCCCAAGTTGGAAGAGCTGAAGTTCCCAGATGGGAATCTTTATCTATTCAATTAAATCAATTCTATGCCCATTTTGTCTCAAGATAGCCTTCCAAAACCTTTCTGAAAAAGGATATTATAGAAGCAAGAGCATTCCATCAGAATAATTTAAGCTTTGTTTGCATGTTACTGAAAACTGTGACTGGGGAAGAAAGAAGATGAGCAAATATTGTGAAAACTTTTAACAGTCTCTATCACTCAAGTGAAAACCATTTCATTTCTTGCAGTATGTTCCTATTAGAGCCTTACTCTTAACACGCACTAAATGGACATTCTCATCTCTCTTTCCCATGTTGAAGATTCCCAAGAGATAAGCAACACATTTTAATTTTCAGATTAGTAGATGGAAAACAAATGTGTTAGACAACAAAGACATTCTTCCTCTCAGAAACAAAGCCTTTCCAACTTCTAGGTTAAGGCTTGTTAACATGAACCCAATGCATCACTGCAGTTATTAAAAGCAACATGCATACGTGTGTCTTCACGAACTTAAGGAATTAACATTAACTGTCCAGTGCTTCCCCCTTTATTTCCAGCCTATTAAGGACTAACATGCTTTTGCTAAGGCTTTGAAAGAACCATCTCATAGAAATCTTTTACAACTTCCAAACAGATCCTTGTACAGTGCCTTTGTTTTCCATAGAAAGACTTCGGATGGAGAAAGAAACATGCTTATTTGTTACATTTTGACCTCCTCTTTCACAGCAAAGGGGTCTCCTTGTGAATTCTACCTACCTTCATTCAAATTTGAAATGCTGATATAATTCTGAAAAAGTAGGACATTTTAAAATTTTAAGTCCACTAATAACAAACATGGCAAGAGAAGATATGATTTTGTACTTTGAAGATCCTGAAGGACGTGATGATCAGAAATAATTATAAGTGTAAAGAATTCTTTGCTATATGTATTAACTAAAGATCCATAATGCTAAAATTTTATTTACTAGTAAGAAAGAATTTAAAATTTGTTTACTTATATACCATTACTGTGTTTTGTTTCAGGTCATTAGTAGAGAAAATGTTAAAAACAGAATGATAACCTAGAAAAAATTATACACCATTCACCACATTCTAAAGTAATACAGTCAATCCACACTAAACTATATAACTGATTAAATAATATATATATATCAGAATTTATCTTCTGAATCAGGAAGAAAGGTACAAAATAAAGCAAAATATAAGGCTAAAGCTTTATTTAGTTGCAAATAAACACATCCTAGTGACAACTGGTAATTTTCAATTTTTCTCTAGACAAATAACTAAAAACTATAAATGAAAACCAAAACTGGAGCAGTTCATTCATATTAAAGGTCTTTCTTGCAGACTTCAACTGTGATTAAAACTGACAATTTATATAGCATTTATTTTAATAGAAATCCCTCGCTTAATAGAAATTACTGGAATACTATCTTCATCTAAGACAGTTCTTTTCATACTGTTATGTACCTCATTCCAAAGACTGCCAGACTCCTGCACAGCTGCATCCTACTTGCTCAGATAATTACACCTCTCATCCAGTTTTGACTGCTCCTTGATTACCAGGGAACCTTCTTTTTACTGACAGCCAGGAGAAAATCAGTGGTGAAGATTATTGTCTTTGACCATATTGTTCCTCCTGGCATCTTATTAGCTTTGCTGCTTTTACCTTTGTTAGCTTCATGTCTTTATCTCACTGCCAGTCTGATTTTGCCCATAGTATGGTTTCTTGTTTACTTAGGACAGAGATTTCCAGTTCCTACTTGGCCAGTCCACTATATCAGCTTTTGAGAGTGACAAGCTGAGTTTGAAGGAGATGCTTTTCATTGTTTTTCCTATGTTGACCATCAGGCTTTGTGAATATTCACTGACTGTCCTCCCTCAAGCTCCCCTCTGCTGTGATGCCAAAGGCTTCCAGTATTTATCCTGGTCTGGAGTACTCTTGTTTTCCAGGGCCTAATCATAATGTCCTTCCTTTGGACTGCAAGTCCATTGGAAAATTTTTGTGGTTTTCTGCATCTATGTAAGATGGTATAATAAATGTCTAGTATATACACTAACATTGTAGCAATACAAATAACTAATAACTGCAACAGGGGCTTGATCTTGAACAGTGACAGAGATGGTCTGGTGTCTGTAAATGGCCACAGAGACAATTATGTTGTAATTGTACCTCTCTAACATGATTCTGCTTGAATATGGACCCTTGGTCTTCATGTCTGCTCTTTCTTTTGCCAAAAAAATGAAACATCTGAATCAGTTCAGACCCATCTATTTGTTCAAAACAATCCCCCAGGTACCTCAGGACCAGCTGCAACACACTTTTTATTGCTGTTGTTTTTCTTAATTTAGACATCTGCTCATCAAGGACTGACCTTTTAACAAAAGGTCTCCAAAATGCATCAGATAGGAATATCTTTTATCCACTGCTGCCATGATGGAAATATCTGCTGTAAAAGCAACTTGCCTATAAATTACTTCTTTAACAGGAAAGCAAATGTTAATATCTCATTAAGCATTTGGATCAATTATATGTTTATCTTTAGAATAAAATTTCTAAAGGCCAGATTCTAAAGGCCAGATTTTCGAGAAATCCCACTTTCAAACCAGATTTTCTTGCTTCCAGAAACTGTGATTGGGCCGGACCCTTAACAAAACTCTGTTCTCACGTAAACACCTAAATGATGGTCAGATTTACAGAGTACTCCGTATACAACAGCTCTTGAGGGGAGACTCATCAAATCTGAAAGGCTGTCAGAGATGCCAGTGTGCCACATGCACTAAAAAATCAGATTACTTATTTTCAAACTAAAAGTAGGATCTCTTGCAAATTCTGAACCAAATGAACCTATGAAAATCCTGGGCCTACTTTCAGAAGATAGGCTGTAAAATACAAGAATTTTTTCTTTACTTCTGTGAATTTCTAAGGAACAGAAGACCAGAGCTTTTCTACCTGAGGATTTTGTCCACTGGTATTTTTGTTTGTACAGCACAAGCAGTGTCATGGAGCTACCTGACAGAAAACCAGCAGTGCTGTAGCACAAGTGTATGATCTCCATCAGCTGCAAAGCACCCTCCTGCCAGAGGGTGACTACCACACACTGAAGAAGCACTGTGTAAAATGAAAGTTGGAAATAATGTATGTTTGTTGTCTTCTGCAGGATGACTCCCTGCACAATGAATCTCTGTAAGAGTTTTGCACATCATGAGTTTCCTTTGCAGACTATACAGAGAACTGTGTTTTGATTAATCAAAATCCAGGAAGCTGTCAGTCAGGAATATGGAACACAGGGCAAGACAAGGTGTCTTTTGTCACTTTTTTGGACTCACTGATTGTCCTGATGCAGGTGGTCAACTCAGACAAATCCTTTGATAAACTTCAGATTTAACCAGTTCCATTTTTTGTTCCTGCTATTGCTAATAAAATTCTGTTCAAGAAAAGACCCATTCTAATTGCCAGAAAGCATCCTTTAATTTCCACTCTAACTGTATTTCCAGCCACTGTTTATTCCTTTCTACTTGTGCCAGCATTGTCCTTTAGCCATGCTCTCTCCTGGCTGTTTACCAATTTGCAGCATTCATCTAATGCACTCAGGCTCTTTCGGGCTCTGTTTGGCCACATTGAACCAGGACAGCTGTCTCACAATGCTGTTTGAAGCTCTCTCTGCAGTTCTGAAATCATCTTTCTTGGAGATGGATAAGCAGATCTGCACATCTGCAGACTTCTAGATCATACTGACTCTGTAATTTCAACAGCACCAAGTGCAAGAGGCTTTAAAACAGAGACAGTGTAGAAAACAGGAGAGGGGAGAAAGGGACAGGTGTAACAGCTCACCTAAAGCAACCACATTCAGGTATTTTGCATTAGTTTCAAGATAAAAAAGGTTAAAAAATGCTATCATTTTACATTTGTAACTGCTCAATCTTATGGTAAGAAGTAAACTGCTAAAAAAAAAGAGAATGCCTAAGACATTCACTGTCAGCTAATCTGTGAGAACCTTGGAAGGTGGAAGGCATGTAGGCTTCTACATTTTCTTATACTTTTTGTAAAGATATACTTAAATAATTGAATAGTTAGTTCATAAAAATAATGTATACAATATTAATTCTGGAGCCATATTAGGATATCATTCCTATAAAATAAAAAAGCTGATACAAACAAACCAGCTTTACGAGTCAGGAGCTTTCTTCAGGCACTCAGTTTTCATGGGTGAAAGCCCGTGCCTCTCACGTCACCCTATGAGCATGAGCAAGCCCTGCTGACTGAGTGGACAGGCTCTAGCCAAATACAGCTTTATCTATAGTAGCTTTCCTTTTAAGAATTCTTGGATTCAGCCTCATTTACATAGTTCAGGTGATGAATCAAAGATATACTATTCTTAGAAGAACTGGTTTTAGCCCAGCAAATAACTCAGCTGGAGTGAGAGATTCTTAGGGAGTCAGGCAAAAAAGCCCACAACCTTTTATGTATGCTGTTCATATCAATGATCTACAGAGCTCAGGAGTGTAGGGAGCCAGCTAGGCCCACAAGAGGGATGAAAGATTGCCTAGTTTCTCACTGTGACTGGTTTGCAGGTTTAATCTTCTGAGACAAAGCAGGCTCTTGTCTGAGACCCTGGAAGATGAGTGTTACTACCTTATATTCAAACAGTTTTTGTTCTCTTTGGGGAAATAAAGACAAGATCTCTGAGGAAAGGAACCTAGAAAATTAGACTTTGAAGAACATTCCTTGGGAGACAAACCAAAGGATTAGAGAGCAATGATGCATGGTCGTAAGACCAGAGTTTGTGCCTCTAACCTTCTTTTCTTTGGTTACCCATACAAAAAAAGAAAAGATTAAATTTAATGGCAGATTTAAGGAGAGCAGACAAAATACAGATGAAAGAACCCGTAAACCCAGCATACTAAGGCCTGGAACCTTTTCTAGCTCTCATATGAGAATTAGCCTCTTGGGGAAAAATTATGCACATGCAGCCCAACAATTCACTTAGAAACAGAACTAAAAACTGTTTCCTTTACTCATGCTTACTTCAGACATAAAGAAACCTGAGAAGATCAATCTCCTATAAATGGCCCAGGAACATTCCAGTAGCTTATGCCCCAAACCACCCACAGCACCTGTGACAGAGCTCTGGCTTTCTGCAATGAAATTATTTATCAGAGCAGCACCCAACACACCTGACTAATGGTATGCAAAACAAAACTTCTTAGTGTATTTTTCCAGGCAGTATCTTGCTGAGGGTTACCAAGCCTTTCACTTCTTCGAGCCCAAGCTAGCTATGAATTCTGAAACCGTCTGCAAGAATCACTAAAAGATTTAGCTTGCTTTGACAAAAATTAGTAAGACCAAAGTTTACAAACCGAACTCAGATACAAATAAGGAGTTCTCTCATGCATCTGTGTTCCAAAGGTATCTTGGGAGGGATGAAAGGAGAAAAGCACCTCTGACACAGTACCTGGAGGCTTTACCATGTGCAGCATGCATGCTGCATCACCATGCTATGTCCCAATATACAGGGAGGCAAAGAGAGACAATTTTGACACCTATTCTACAGATGTGGCTTTTGATCCTGTCCAACACTGCTAAAGGGGACAGGAGGCAGAGAGACTCCTTGGATCCCCTTTGCAATGCTCACACCCCGCCTGGAACCTGGAGTTCTGGACACTATTGGGGATTCTGCAGAGCAGTGCCATGGCTCAAGAGCCCAGGCACAGCTGGAGACTGCAGTCTGCTGTCCAGACATCCAGGGTGTTCTTTGATATTCCTGCCTGTCCACTTGCTGCTCTGTATCCCTTGCAAGGCTCACAAATAAAATAGCTATAGTTCAGCTCTTTATTTTCTGCAAAAGATGCTAGTGACTTTCCTTAGCCAAAACAAAAGAATTCTGAAGTCAACCCAGTACAAACACATCATGAATAAATGATCTCAGGAAAAGATTTATCTGACTTTTCAACAGCAAGGCTTTATCCATCAATTACTTGCTTTATGTTTGACTGTCACTCGGCTCTTATCATCCTGCAATAAATGAGAAATTTTCTTTTAAACACCCTGCTTGTATGACTGCCATCATTACTACAAATAGTAACAGTTATACTATTAAATTGCCCAAGAGAATTTTTCACCACATATAAAAAGCACCTGTGAGCTGATAGGCAGCAGATGGGTACACAGCTTATGGAACTGCCTGGCAGCAAGGGGAACAGCTTTCAGGGGTTGTCTTCTTCACTTGCTTCTGCTTTACTCATTTTTATATGCATGGCTGAGCCTCTTGCTTGCCCTGTGGATACTGTATTTCCATAACCCTCTAATGCTGAAAAAACTTTTTTCCTTTAACTTGTTTTAATTCCTAATATATACCTGTTGCTGCTGGCTCTCACCATCCTATCACAACGTGCCTGTATCATGTGCTCTTTTTAAGCTTCTGGCTCCTGCAGTCATCACATTTATATGAGAAGGCCATTTTCAAGACCCAGTTGAACAAGAGGGCAAATAAAGAGCACCATCATTTCATAAGAGCATTTTAAAATAACCTTATAACTTCATGGGGCTGGGATGCATTTTTTTTTGCAAACTTTGATTAGTGGGAGTTGGAAATGCAGCACACTGTGCTACTAAGCAGCAGGAATTAATCCTGTGTTTGGGTCTTACAAACATGGAAGGTGTATACATCTTCCTTCAAGATTTACACCTAAGAGTTCATGACTTTAGAAGCCTCACATTAGCCTCACTAAAGATGAACTTCTTGCAGCCATTACTCCTGGCTGTCAGCTAGTATTCAATCCACCTGTCTCAGTTCTCATGATGGAGGGTTGTGATCTGAAGCATCGGAACATTTAATGATCTTAGCAGAAGACTGCAAGTTCCTGCTTCAGCTCTGATTTTGATGTTCACTGTTGATTCCTCACTCTGCCAGTGGGTGTGGGTGTAATGCAAAACTTCTGAATCTGCCAAAAAAAAAAATCACCAGGATTAATCTGTCAGGTGAGATGCTGTGGGCCTTACACTTCCTCTGAGTTCAGCAGGCTGCCTCACCTTCTTGCTCAGTGTGCTATAAGTAAAGAATATCTGAAGTGTATTCACAATGACTGTGCGGTGGCTTGTACTGGGTTTACGCAGTGTAACACTGTTTCTGATGTGTGCAATTGATCCTTGACACTTTGTGTGGGGAGAATATTCTCTGCAATAAATCTATCTCCTTTTGTTTCAGGGGACTCAAGATGTTAACTCATAGGAGAACTTCATGTTTAGGTGCAAGAGCAAAGTACACTTTAAGGGGTTTGCATCTTCTGGATGCTCATATTGAGATTCAGTGAAGCCTAGAATACCAGTTTTGCTCATTTTTTGTTTTCCTTCTCCTTCCTCCATATATTATTTTTCTGAGAGGGACTGGAGTTGTAGCTATTAGTTGTAGCTACTTTCTTTTGTACAGAGTCTATTCCTGTAATTTCTCCCTATAAGGTCAAAACAATATCTAGGGAGTACAGAGTCTAATAAGATGTTTGAAATAGATATTGAACCTCTCCTGCTTCACTGGAGCTCTACATTCTGCAAAGTCAGCTAGAGGGGATTTCAACATGGTTAGAAATGTGTATTTCTAAAATAATAAACTGCACCTTAGGAAAACTTCCAAGTCCTGACAGCTAATGGTGTATTTAGTGATGCACAAAATAATAAGTGGTCTGATCTAACCCCAAAGTTAAATGAAACCATTTTAAAGGAGTTTTCCATGGCTTTTATAACTCTTTTCCCCTGACCCAATACACATCTGGTTCTAGTTGGCACCAAAAGATAGACGTATTTAAATGTCATGACAAAGGCTAATCTTGTATTTCTGCCTTGTTGGGAGACAGGAAGTACTAGAAATCTCATAAGATTTTCCTTGGACATCTATCCACTTTTTACATAGTCAAGTGATTTACGTAGCTCTGAGAGGAATCCAAATTTTTGTGTTAGCTGAACTGACCCTCTCAACCTCCAGAGGCTCATTCATCACTAGGTAGAATTTAATAGAAGACTTTGGAGAGGCTGTTCAGTCCTGCCTCCTTGCCTTTAGCCAGCCATGAAGGTCTTGATCTTTTGTATCTTTGCTCTTTCTGCTAGGAAAATGCAATAAATGAAATGGTATTTAAGAACACTTTTAGACAGGGGAAAAAAAAGTGGTGCATTATTCAAGATGGTAGAGAAAGAAAATAAAATTGGTTAAAATCCTGTGATTCCACACTAATCTTTACATTTCCTTTATGAGTCAAACTCCAGTAGATCTGAGTAAAGGTAGCAAAATTAAGATGGGTCCTGGGGCTGCTAAATATTTACCAGTATTTACTACAATCAATCTATAGAACACCCTATAGTCATAAAGTACTAGTTCTTCCATAAATGGCCTAATTTCTGTTTGCAGTAGTGGCACAGCCCCTTGAATGTTTGTGAAAAGTTGGACTGCAAGTGTTTATGATTCCATGAAAACCAATTGGAATGAGTTGCTGAAGCTACTCTCAAAATGATAGATGGTTTTCAAGTGACTTAAACATTTTGAACATTCAACCCATGAGCCACTTCTACAATGGTACTGCAAGATGATACATATGTACTCAGTGTGTTCTTTCATAAGAGGAAAACCTGACACCAAAGCTTGGCCATGGCTACAAGGAAAGGATCACAGAGAATTTAGAAATGGAACCTTCCTGCATGCATTGTGATGCTCAGATCATGCTTCTCTTTATGACCTTACCATATGCACAGGAAGAGGCATGCCTACCAGCAATGGAATACTGATGTTTCACAAGTTCTTATCTTCTCAGCAGGTTCTGATGGCATCCTTGTGGCAGAACAGAACTCACAGCATGTATAGGTGCTACTGGAAGAACACATTAATGTTTAAAGTAGGCAAAAAACAATCTGTGAAGAACGTGTTAATTTACCTTTCTGATCATCTTTTTTTCCTTCTGATTCTGATGCTTTCTCTGATAAAGTGCCATTATTTCCACTGGGTTTCACCACATTTTCTTCCTGTATGGTTTCTTCACCAATGGCTACGGTGTGTCCATTTGAAGTTTCAAAATTTACTGTTACATCACCATCTGAAATGAAAATTAGAAAGTTATTGCCTAGTTTAACTACTTACTTAGCACCTACTTACAACACACAGCATCCCTCTGCTTTCAAACTTCTGTGGAAGAAAAGCAGATAGACTTACTGAAATGTGAAACATCAGGCTGTAGATCTGCTCTGGAAAGTAACTCTGGAAAGAAACTCTATGGGCTTTCATGTTCCTTGGGTGACACCTCTGCAGTAACAGGCTTGGAAGTCCATGCTGGTTTCCTTCTTCATGTCTGTTCATGAGCATCCTGTTCTCTTATCCCTGCATCCTGGTCTACACAGCAAAGAAATGTGTGCATGGACCACAACAAAGCTGTAACATGTTCCAGCATGCTTCAAAAATGGACAGCGTGGGGGCAGAGTTGCAGAACTACTCCCAGCATGTAAATGAGCCAGGAATTCTTACAGAAGTTCTCAGAATATATGTGCCCACTTAATTAATAAAAATATGTCACAAAGACAGCATCCAGTCTTAAGAACCAAGGTGAAGTCTTCCTGTATCACATATCATATCATAATTAAATTCTGCAATTCAAATTCTTTCTCGGCTCTGATGATACTTTACTCACTTACCCAGACTAGCGCAGCTTGAGAGTATTTTTGATCCTGAAAAAAACTTCTTTCTTTCCCTATTTGTCTCTATATTGCTGAAAAGTGCTACTCTTGTTGGCTTACAGCTTTCTCTGTTCCATGCACTTTAAAGTTGCTGCTGATTTTCTTCTCCGGTAATTTCTTTCTTCAGGATTGTCTTGCTGTCAATCCAAAAAGTAAAGAAATCTACATGGCATCTCTTCTGATTTTCTCCCACTGTTTCTTCACTAACTGTGACAATTCCACTTCTCTTCCTTGCTGTATGTTATCAGACCTGGATGTTTGGCACTTCCTTGGTTCCAATAGAATTATGCAGCCTCTGTCCTATCACCTTGGGTGCTCCCACTAAGGTGATTGTTTCATTATCTTCCACACACTAACATCAACTTGATTTGTAAAAAATGAGTTCTGCCTTCCTAACTGTGTCTAATTTACTACAGCTGACACTGGCACTTACCTTAACTGCAACACTCAGTTTCTTCAGCTTCTCTCTTCCAGGGATTCTTAAATCCACTCTCTCCTCTCCGCCTCCACATACGACACTGCCACCTCTTATTCACACCTTGCTTCTGCAAACACCTCCTGCCTCCAAGTGGAACTTGCCACTTTCCACTTCATTCTTCTTCACTCCATGTGAAACACTGTCACTTGTTCTCATTTCTTACCTCTCACATTTCAAATCTCCGTGTAATTTCCTCTTTTAGCTTCCATCCCCATAGTCATTCCTTCTAACTACCTTCACACTCCTCAACTGTCTTTCCTACCTCTCCATTTTTAGCACCTTCAAACCAACCCCATATTCTTTCAAAATGTCCTTAAAATTACAATTTTCATCAAACATGAAGCAGAGCGGGATGAAGATAACACAGACCAGATTGATATGGGAGGAAGAAAATTGTTCATATTTATATCCTTTTCTCTCACTTTGCTCAATCCCTGTAAGGGATCCAAAGTCCCATCCCCTTTTAAGGATGGAAGAGAGGGTCAAAGACACTGATGACTGAAGTATTCATACTTTTGTCACAAATTATAGTATTTATGTAACCAACCTGAGAAGTTACCGCCTTTCATTAACTGTCCTAATTGTAAATACAATTTACAACCCTCACAGGAATGACAAGGTCATGCAGGTTCCCAGTAATGCACGTGCCAAAACTCACAATAGATTCACAGATGGACAAACTGAGATATGGAGAGTTTACAAGTCTTGTTTTAAGACAATGACAGTGGCAGAGACAAGTGCAGAAGCCAGCTATGCTGAATGTCATAGTCTGATAATTAGCCAAACTCTGTATGGGCAAGTGATGTCACACATCAACAAACAAGCCCTTGTAAATATCTATGTGTATGATACAACCCATACACACTGATACTTTACTGATTATTCAGACCACACAGAAAAACTCAATTTCTAGGAGAAAATTATTTTTGGAAAATGTGGAGTTCTAAGACTCCTTGATAGAACGACAAACGGTTTAATTTTAAGCTACAGAAAATTATTTTACTGACTTGACTTTTATTTGATCTAGATTTATAAAAGATGGAGACTATTAGAGAGAATACCACAAGAAACATAACTGGATGTAGTATAGAGGTATCTACCTTGGCTTACTCAAGGTTTTCAAAATGCTAATTCTCACTAATGCCAGTTATTAAACCTTAGAGCATTTTGAAACAAGTGATTTCTTCCCCACAGATTTATGCTGGTGCCATTTGTGATTGTGGCCTGTGTAATAGTGGTGGGATCCATATGATCCCAGCACTGGTACTTTTTGATACCTGAAATGCATTATATTAATTTTTCTGTGTTCCAAAGCCCCTATTTTTTCAGCCAAAATTTCTCATTTTATACTCTAGTGGCTTAAGATAGCAGACCTTGACTCAAAAATAGATTCACCACTAATACGAAAAAATTCTGGCAAACAATAAGCAGGAGCCACAGAAGTCACTTTATTTACAGGGAGCATCAAAATACTCCAGGATATGACCAGAAGTCAGCTGTAGCACCTATAGCAGAAGCAGTTACAGAACACGAATCCCTTGACTTAACCTCAGTTGTCAGCTGGCCCAAATTACCTCTCACACTTCTCAGTTTGTCTCCTCACACCTATTTATACTACATGGAAACAAAGCAACAGTGGCTTTATCATACATGTTTAGTGCTTAGTAGCTAAATTCTAGTTAATGTGTTATCACCTTGCTCAGGCATTTCCTTCAGCACTCCCCGTCTTATCAGCTCCTCTCTGCTTTGTCTTGTCGAAATCTTCCTTTCCAACACTAAAGAAAAAGCACAGTTAAGAACAGATTTATTCTCATACTGCTGATGCCTGTGAAAAAAATGTAGAGAACTATTTTTATTTTAGAGAACGAGAACACTTGTTTCCTCTGATTCTGCAGGAGAAGTGGTCTGAGTTTTCATCGCCAGTCTGAAAATATTGCCCTGCAATTTCAGGCACAGAAAGTTGAGACTCGTATAATCCAATATCTTCAGCTCAGCAAGTCTCCTTGAAGCTTCTTTTATGGTCAATGGAAAAAGGTACTTTGAGGATGAAACTGAACTTATCCTAGCATAGGCATTTAACATGTAAAAATAACTTTTTCTCACTGACTACATTGAGTAGCTCAGCTGGAGATACCTCCATCTGCTTCATACAGGTTTTGAGTAGTAAGACACAAATCCTGCTCAGAGCAAGCAACACACAGAGTAGCCCTTGTGACATGCAAGCTGTTTAAAGGAAGAAGAAGAAGAAAAAAAAAACCCAAAACACAACAACAAAAACAATCTTTAACAGAAGTCAGAAAGTTGCGTTCTAAAAGGAAATATCCTCATCAATCAATGCTGGTTGGCTTTCACAGAAAAAAAAAGTGCAGCATCCTGGTTTTAGGTTAAAAAAAAAGCAGAAGACTGTGGCATGAAGGATTCTAATTATTATGTTTATTTTCCACGGGAAAAATGGGAATAGTTTTATAGGGAAAAATATTTGCAAATGTCAAAATAGAATAGCTCCACACTGCATCCCATCCCCAAACCGATGCAGTGATCTGGGAGATTATTGTAATGAACCATGGGACCATGGTGCATAATGTTCACAAAATATGAACATCACTTGTAAAATCTTGTCTCTCCTGTTAGGAAAAGGAGAAAAGTCTCCTATCCTGATTCTGTTTGCATACGGAAATCAAAACCCATGTGACATTTGGACCTCAAGCTGAGGGCACACCAGGGCTTCACCACACTGAAGCTTCAGCTGTGCTGGACTTCATCCTGTTAATGCTATGGGATAGGGCTATTTGTCTCATCAACTAATTCAAACACTCGCTGGAGTCAGTCTAATTGCTGTATGCAGAGTGATAATACCTCTTGCAGTGTTTAATCTCACTTGTGCCAGCCCCGTTGGAGTGACTCAGTCATACAGTGAAGGGACAGGGTCCTGTGAAGGCAGGAGAGAGGCAGTTTGACTCTTCTGAGAAAGCTGTCCTTCGTGCATAGCAAAACACCTTTCCCAGCAGCAGGTACTCACTCAGCTGCTGACACAACCAGACTGGCTGATCTCAGGTGCCTGAAGGCAATACTGCTTACAGCTTCCCACTCCTCTTCTCCATCACAGAAAGGGATGGTTGAACAGAATGATAAAATTTGGGTTTCAGCTGGAAGGGACCTTAAACCATCTCATTCCAACCCCTCTGCCATGGGCAGGGACACCTTCCACTAACCCAGATTGCTCAAACACCCATCCAACCTGGTCGTGAATGCCTAGAGCAATGGGGTATCCACAACAACTCTGGGCCACCTGTTCAGTGCCTTACCACCCTCAAAGTAAACAATTTCTTCCTAACATCTTATCTAAACATGCCCTCTTCCAGTTTAAAGCCATCCCCCTTTGTTCTATTGTTACATGCTCTTGTAAAAAGTCCCTCAGATTCTGCACTTTCCAAATTTACAGTATAGGTTTATTTCTCACACTGCAAATTGCAGGGATTCAGCAATTCCTCAACATAGGACACATTTCCCCATCAAAATAGCACCAACTCTTGGCAGAAGAGCTGGAGGGAGTAAATATTTTGACCAGTCCAGCTCCAGCTACTCATGCCTGTGAGATCAAGAGCTCACAAACCAAGCATTACTGGCTCAAGAACATGTAAGCTAGCATTAAGTCTGTGTCTATATACTCAGATACTTTGAGGGATCTGTCCATTAAAGGTCAAATCTCTGCAGCATTCAAGTCACATTTGACAGCATAAAGGAGCCTGTGAGTGTGGCTGCAGACTCTCCATACCAGCCAGCCTTCTTGGGGAGAGTGTGGTAGCCTGAACTCTGGTCAAGTTAGGCTGCTTTGGGTCCCACACCTAAATTACTCACAAGCTCTTCCAGTTTCCCCCCTGTATTTTTTAAAGCATGTGCCTTGTAACTACGTGTCACACATGGGCACAGGAGCACACCTTAGGCTTGCACAGAGTTTTTCATGTAGGGAAACAGTCCCACAAAGACTGTTCTAAAAGAGATGGGGGGTCATGAAGACAGAGGACTATGTGGGCAGGCATGGATGGAATGTCTCGGTCTCTAGAGGGCAGATGCATTCACAAACAGACTGAAATCTTTGACACAGTCCTGAAGGATTAACACCTTATGCACACACTTTATACTTGTTTTGCTGCTGGCATAATAAATATTGTTTTATTATTATTTCAGCATTACAGATACTATTTAATTCTCACTCTTTTTTCTCTCTGCTTCCTTTTTACGTCTGTTTTCTTGGGGACAGTGAAATGAGATGATCTCTTACTTATCTGTGGGACAATTAAATGCCAGTTGAAAATATTAATGTTTTTTCCATCAAGCTTAAGAACATTGAATCAGACCTTCCCCCATCAATGCCTCTCTCTAGTTTTCAGGATCATATATTTTTCAGTTCTACAACATTGAATTAGCAACTGTATTGAATTAATTATCATGGGAAATGCCAATTGTCATTAAAAGGCACGAACTTCTTACACTTCAACTAAAAAAACCTCAAAGCATTTCATAAATTACACAGGTTTCATAACAACCTTGAGACATAACTATCTCATTTCACATACTAGAAAATTTGTGAATAGATAAGAAGCTTAAGTCCCAGTCCTCCATCTTCTAAAATGTTAGTCATGATTGGTGTTTTTATTTAAACTGATTAAGCTCAATTAATTCAGCTTGAAAATATAATTTATTTTAAATATTATTTAGCCCATCGAAAGAACATAAAAAAGCAGGCTAGTATCATAATTTTAATTCCTGCAAAGAAAAAGGCAGAATCCTTATTTGAATCAAAGTGGCAAAAATATATCCCCTTGTGTAAGAGGAATGAGTAGCCTGTCTTAGGAACTTATACTGGGTACTATTTAGTCAGTTGGACTCATCATAATAATTTATGGTTTATTGCAGACTTTAGCTTATGCAATATATTTCACATTTACACAGTCAAGTATTTTGTACTGTCCTGTCACCCAGCACCATCATTCAAACATTTCCTGACTTCTGAATGCTTAACTTTGTAACTCTATCATTTTAGGAGAGCTGAAACGTAACAGTAGTCAAAAGCAATTAGCTCAGCAGACCAATTTGAGACTCTTAAAACTCTGTGCAATTATACTGAGTGACGACCTGATGCTATCAGTACGAATCTTTTCTGCAATATGTGTATATAAGAATGTGTGTATATATATATATATCTACGTGAATGTATTTATATATCAGCATTTCTGTCATATATATGATATGTAAATATATAAATCTATACACGTAGATGTATATATAAAGGTGTGAATATATATGTAAAATTTCAACATGAATACCAACATACTGTTTATAACTTCAAGCAATAATAAAATGGAAAGAACAGTTTTTCCATCTGTGTACATGTATGTATTGAGATTGATTACAAAGAGATCAGTCCTTACTGTGAGGGTAACTGGTTATGAGTCCTTGCCTACTGAAGAAGTCTGAGGCAAGGCAGGCAGGCAATCTCCAGTCTCATGCTCCAGAAGAATCAAAAAATCCCAGGTCAAAATCCTTCCCCTATTGCAGTCAGAAGCAGAACTTGCCCTGACTTCAGGTGTAACCATCAGAAAGGATGTCAATTTATTGTATTGTATGTAGCCCTCATTTACTCCAGTAAATCTTCCTCCCCTTCACAAATATATGGGGTTTTGCCCAATACAATTAATAGTAACACTACTAATGGGAACAATTTACCCTAAAAAGCAGCTTCTCTCTCTCTCTCTCTCTCCCTTTCCTCATCCCCTCAAAAAAGACTGCTCAGTGATGGTCAGCAGCTGCAAATCTCAGACAGTCTTAAATCCCATTCTTTTACTCAGAGAGTGCTGTGAGATTCTGGATATTCTCCAGTATTTAGTTTTGTTCTTTCAAGAGAAGCTTGAGAGAATTCAGATTATTAATTTTTCTCTGACCTAGTAAGAGCTAAAATTGCCTTCTGATCCCTCTCTGTATACAGTTTTGCAGTGAAGCTTTGAAGTGGCATCTACTTTGTGCCAAGACACAAACTGCTGCCTTTTCCTTTGCAGCAAAACATTGCAGAGGAGAGAAACCTTTGAGATGATGACATTTTATGTTTATTTTTCCTTGATTATGAAAGCCCTCTAGGCACAAAGCATACAGCCAGTGCCCAAAGAATAGACTTTCTGAGATAGAGCGTGGAAAATACGTTGCTAAAGGGAAAAATTCCAACCATCATTCCCACATTGGCACAGATATTAACATCTAACATCTAAACATCCCTCCTTTTTTTGATGGTTGTGGTATTTGCTGTTTATAAACATCTTCCAGTTGCTCCTAAGTCAAAAATGCTCCATGGTACATGTCCTGGCAAGGCCGTAACAAGAACCTATTTCCAAAAGCTTATTAAAAACTCTGAGAAAGTAGTGAGAGTTCTTTCCAATAGCCCACATTCTATCTTAGAAGAAACCCTTTATTCAGCTGCATGTGGATTTACCATGCTGAAGCCCTGTTAAGAGAACTGGCAATAAATGAGGGTCATTGCGCTCTCTCCCCTGGTCCCAGGCCAGGAAATGGGCTTCCTGCATGTAAGAGGCAGGCACACACACAGCCCCCACTTAGTAATGTAAATACATCTCTGATTGAGTAGGGTGAGGAAGAGGATATCCTGTAGGATTTTTATTTTGAATGGATGTCTTCCCATTTCCTTCTCAAGCTAGATAAGCAAGTTTCTTCTGTCATGTCACTGAGCAAGCAACAAGGGGCAACACGCAAATGCATCTTCTCAGTCTCCATTGGTCCTGGGTCTATTTTCTCAAGAAATACGGGGAATACTATTTTTATTCATCCCTGAAATTACCATCTAAGGCAGGATGGATGCAATTCAAACTACTTCTCAGTTCAAGTTCCAGCCTCACGTGAGGCACATACACAAACACAAGTGATCCCATGCACAGTTTAAAAGCGAATCAGTGTCTTGAGGGACCACAACATTATGAACAAGACCAACAAGCTATGTAGAAGTGAGTAGCTAAGGAGACGCTTTTGAAAATGTTGACCTTAATTTCTTTGTGCTTAGTTTCCTGCTTTTGTAAAAGAAATACAAACACAAGCTTTGCCTTGGTATCATAAGAATTGATGTGTCATGCTTGCAAGAATGGATTCAGGCCCTTGGAAGAAAGACAGTAGAACACAACAAATACTATCTTTAACACGAACTTACCAGATATTACTTTTTATAAATAGTTGAAAAATGATACATGTGTTATTCTTTAATGGCATAACAATTAGATGTGCTAATAGATTGTGAAAGCTTAGGGAATTTCTGTATACACAGCTTATAAATGGTCATTACTCTGAAGAATTTGTTGCATATAAAATCACATACCTGTCCAGGAGAAGCTGCAGAACATTCAGGAGTCATTAACTAGAAAAAACTTAGCTTTAGGAAAATGATAAAAGTATTGGGAAAGCTGAAGGAAACAGGAAGCAGTGAAGGAGGTATCAGACTGAGGGGAATTTTTTTTAAATTGCAATAATATAAGAAATAGCAGGGTGTTTGTTGCAGGGCATGTGAAGAAATGAAAAAAAAAAGGGAAAAGGAGAGAAAGAAGGATTTGAAGATCTCAGACATCTGTTCAAAACTTCAGCTGGCACCTGGAGTGATGAAGACACCAAAGAAAATGGCTTATTTTTTCATTTTTGCGTAAATAAAGTTTGTTTCAGAAGTTTCATGGTCAAACGATGGAGCTCCTTGCTGTAACTGTTAGGGGTTGGTAGGGGTTTAAAATGTCAAGCAGTGTACTTCTAAGAGTTCAGGGGAGCTTCCTGAAAACACTTTAGGAGAGTAGAGTTGGTTTTATTGCCTACAGCCTTGGAAGACCATAGACAGAGGGCTTGCACTGTGGCAATGAATCTAAAGAGGTCACAGAAGCTTACTGGACTCTAATTAGACTCAAGTTTAGGAAACCACAAGATCAAATGTTTGAATCCCAAACCAGGAGTTTGGGATTTTTGCAGAGAAAGTTTGGCTAGAGCAGTGACACAAAGATACACACACACATATGCAGGGCGGCATTCAGTTTTCCAAGCAAGGATGTCTACAGCCATTTCAGATGCCCCAGGGTTTTGAGCTGTCATCTGCTTAGGATGACAAATATTATATCAAACCTTCTGGGAGAACAGCCAGGACACCCCACAGCATCTCAAGCGGCCCCAATCAACTATGTTTGGCTAACTAAATCCCAGCCTTCAATATCCCTCTTTTTCAGACAGAATATAATTCAGTTACAGCATTTGATTTCAGACCATCCTTCCAGCCTTGTCAGTGGGGAAGTGAAGGAGCAGAGCAGCCTCTGTGAAGGCAGAGGCTGCAGAGCTGATCCTTGTTCTTCTGCTGGGCATGGCCACATCTATTTCTCACCCAAACTTCTGTCCCCATGAAGGCAAGGTTTGTTTCATAATTCAAGGCACCGAATACCAGAAGGACAGGAGGTTTTCCAATATATTTGAGGATACGTATAGTAAACAAATCAGCTGTGTATTTTAGGTTCAAGACAGAAGCAGAACAAGGTTTGGTTTTCCCTTGCCAAGGATCAAACTGTTTTTCTGTATGTCAAACACCATGCCTAAATAATCCCTGCCATCTAACAAGTTCAAAGAGCTTTTCAAAGGTTGCCCTGCAAAACCATCACAATGTTTTCTACTATTTGCCACCAAAGGGCCACAGACATACCTGCTGATGTTTCTCGGAATTTTTCACTGGTCTTCTTCTTCCGCCATTTCCAAGGTTTAAAGATTTTGCCGATGTTGGAGAGTTTGCCCTTCCTCTTGAAGGGGGGAGTTTGGGATCCTGGGGCTGGTCCATCTGAGTTAGCAATTGAAGCCTTGTCCAAACCATCAACTGTATAAAGAAAAGAAATAAAAATAACTGAAGGATGGAAAACAAAAGAGTACCCAACAGCTAAACTCCTCCACTACCAGATTGCAACAGGCTGTGTGTGCATCAACATGGATTTTTCCTGTTCCAGAAGGCAGCCCTGGCTTCACTGCTTCTCAGCACCTCAACTGCAGCTGTCCAGAACTTGCTTCTTTTGATGCTCATCTATCATATTTGCACAGTTTGGTGGTTTTCTATCACTACAGGAGAATTTCTTTCAGCATGTGTTTGGGTGATTTTTTCCCAATCCTTGGTAAAGTTGAGTAACTAGCTATCATCACACGGAAAACAAAACCCTTGCAATGTGAAAATGTGAACTGTTTCTTTGGAGTAAAATTAATCCTTTCTTAAGCAAACTCTGAAGATAACTGTTCTGGCAGTGGAATGGGAACAGGTCTGTTTGATATCCCTGGTAATCAGTCCTTGCCAGCACAGCCTGACATGAGTCAGGCTTCTTATTAACAAAGTGTATTTAACAATAAGCTTTTGAACTGGAGACAAAACTTAAAGAAGAATTTCTTTACTGCAAAAACATATTGAATGATACGAAAGCCAATACTTAGCATCAATGACCAAACTTTCAGTTTTGTGAACCAAATTAAGACTCATCCCACAACATGCTATAACATAGAGTTAAAATAAACTACCCTGAGAAATCTACTATTATTTATTTCTATTTAAGAATGGAAGTTTCTTAAAGCCTTACATTTGTAGTCCTGCAAACACTTCCAATGTGCTAAGTTTTACTCCTGTGAGCAATGAAGTAACTGCCATTACTTAGAGACACAAAAATAAATCATGGGCTTAACTGTTTGTGGCATATAGGCTTCGTAATTGCCTTCATTCATCTAAACATTCTAATTATAACCAATTCGGAACAGAGTTGATGCCACTCTGAACAGTAGTAATGATAATCATAGATCATTAAATCAGAAATGCTATTCAAAGAAAGAAATATCAATGCCCCCATTTTACAGATGGAAAATATGAGAAACAGAATTGTTAAGTGCTTAATTTTATGTTTGTCAAATAGCTTCCTGAATCCTCGTCCTGTGTTCTAGCTGCTAAAAAGAAACATATTCAGCTACATAACATCATGGTGCAACCTTATTATTCTGTTTCTCAGACAAATTACATTTAATGAGTCCTATATTTGTGCTAGGCTTTAGATTAATCCAGGATGCTAAAAAAGAAAATAATTTCTGTGAGAAAGCTGATGTAATGCAAACAGAGTCCAAGAAACTTTATTTCCAATGTTTTGAAATAAAGCACTGGGAAGAAAGATTCATTGTATAACTCCATTGAAGTCTATGAAGTTACAACAAGTGATAAACTTCCTCACCTGTGTGCCCTGGAGAACAAGGGGAAGCCTAGAGAGATTTAAAATGAGACTGCCTGAAAATGAAAGAAGTTACTCCCCAACACACCCTCAGAAGTCAGGTGAGATGAGATGATCACCAAAGGCAGTGAGCAGCTCTGCAGAGAGGCTTGGGGCAGCACAAAGAGCCCTGCAGGGGTGCCTTGCCTGAAATTAGGGATTGCACTTCTGTCTGGGCTTACAGACATTGCCTATGGAGTGCCCTACGGAATACAGAAGCTTCTGCTGGAAACTGTGGGTCTAAGGGAGAATTACAGTTATTTCAAGTGTATGCACAAAGACAAGAGAGCAAAATTTATCTTTGCAATTCCAGCTGACATAAAAAGGGATGAGTGCCACAGTTTGCAGCCAGGAAAAGGCAGGTAAGAGGTAAGGAAAACACCACCAGAAGTTGGGTAGTGCAGCACTGGAACAGGTCCTGGGAGGGTGTGAAGGCTCAGCCAGGCAAACCTCCAAAGCTCCTTCTGGGGCTGACCTCATCTACTGTCAGGAACAGTCCTGCTCTGAGTAACCTCCTGAGTCCCTCCCAGTCAAGATTCCTGTGATGCTGAGGGGTGTGGAAACACATGATTTCTCTGTGAAATCAGCACTTGTAAATCCAAATACTCAGAAGTGAAGCTGTGAAGGAAAGAGACCTGGATCTGCTGGCTGTAGAGTTTTGTCCTGGGATGGGAGCCAGGCATTATCTCACTGGCAGAAACAGTGAGATACCAGCTCAGCGGAGTGAGAGGCTACCCACCCTTGAGGCAGCAGGACAAAACCTATGTTCTTCTCTCCAGAGGCTCAGAAAGGCTGGGCTACTGGTGTGAAGAGCCTGCATCCTGGTGATACACAGCATGGTCTTATAAGCACTAAAACACTGATCCTTTCAAATCCTCCTGAGTCATGGAGCAGCCTGTTGCAGGAAACCACTTTCACAAAAACCTCACCCACATTTTTTTTCATCCTGTACCTACTAGTAGAAATGGAAGTGGATTAGGATTTCAGTAGCTTCCCAGAGAGAAATACAGACTTGCATCAGTCCCTGTTCTGCCCCCTGCTGAAAACTGGTAACTCCAAAATAATGATACTCCTCCTACATACAGAATTCTGTCTGCTTCAAACTGAGCAAATACATGACATTCATGGCCAATAATTCTGTTCAGGAAGATGGAAACTTTTGAAAGCAGATGTCAACATTAATTTCTTCTGACAACAGAAAGCAAAGAGTTGATTTATCTAGTGAATTCAACAAGCGCTCAAAATTTGGAATTTACTAATCCATGGACCTTGTACCAATCCCCTCACTTGAAATATGTATTTGAAAAGAAGAAATAGGCATAGCCAGATATCACAAACTAACTTTAGAAATAATCTAAGAAAAAGTAATATGTCTAGAAAAAAGAACTTATTTATATTCAAAAGCACATTTATTATGTGGGTATATATACTCAAAAGCTAGCACATTTTATCAATTAATAAACTAGTTAGAAAAAAACCCACAATTTCAGCAATGACATTTGAGAGCATTTATAGAAAGATCTTTACAAAAGTTATTACTCCTCTTGTTTGAAACACTCCACAGGAAACTGGTGCTTCAGATGCACACTACTTAAGAATAAAGCAGTGTGTTTTTCACCTCAGAGAACTTATCTACCTTCTATTAATCATTATAAACATTATACATATTCACTGTGGGGAAAAGAAATACCTTAGCTTTACAAGGTTTAGAGGAGCTTGCTGACTTGTAGTACTCTTCTATTTGTATATAGTGTCTTGAAGTCCTGCCTTCTTCCCACCATCTTCAAAAAGCCAGTGAGTCACTTCATTGCCTTCAATAAACATTATTAATAAGTTTGACACTAGGACTTCTGGCTATAGTACCTGCATAGTTTACATGATCATATTCCAGTCCTTTGCCCTAGGCAAAGATTTTCCAGCTGCAGGATCAGCTGGGTGCACAAGAAGGACAAGAAGAGAGGATATGAATCCTGCATGTGGATATCACAAGATGAGGAGATCTTGCTGCAAAAGGCCAACAACAAGGCTAGCAGAGACACCACAAAGCGAAATCGTGCCACATGGGCTGTTAATTAGATGAAATGTACAAAAAGGACAGCCTCTCCTCAAGCTTGTGAGCAGCCAGAGAAGGTTAGATCAGTCTGTGGATTACCCTGACTTTCCTACAAATGCTTAGAGATGCCTGAAGATGTCTTATTCCAGGAAGGCTACTTGCAATAAGCAGTGCTGATCTCTGTAGCTGCTAAGGAAACACTTTACTGCTGTGAAGGATCTCCAGAGATGCTGTGTGGCTGAGGCAGGCATCTGAAATCATCACAGTTTTCCCAGGGCATGGTACACTTCAACACTAAGACATCAGCACTGGCACACACTAAGGCTTTCTTCAGATAAGAACTCACAACTAATTTTATAAGAGCAGAATGCAACAGAAGAATGACCCACCAGATCATTTCAAGCAAGTCTAATATCAATTCCTGTGAAGTAGAGTGTGTTTCTGCTGGTTCCAGGCCTTGTGATCTGGAATGCAGCAAGACCATTTATAAAAAACTTTGACTTAGAGAAATTCATGATCAAAACAAAAGAGGACTGTATTTATGACATTAGATATTCTGTATTTTCTTACTTCTGTGTATTTTTTCTCTTGGCAGTGAAAATGAAAAGTCAACAGAAGAAC
Source organism: Brachypodius melanocephalos (assembly GCA_013398615.1). NCBI lineage: Eukaryota > Metazoa > Chordata > Aves > Passeriformes > Pycnonotidae > Brachypodius > Brachypodius melanocephalos. The sequence goes on along the minus strand of VZSR01003807.1, from coordinate 11,804,139 downwards.
CTAACCTGCACTCCCCTCACCAGCACCTTTCTACACAACTGATCTAATCCAATCCTGCTGGAGCACTGGTATATATTTAAGAGATTCTTTCTCACATCAGGGCTGTTAAGTACAACAGATGGTACCAGCAGAACATCAAGACCTCTTCTTTCCCCACCATGCTGCACCTTTTATGCTGCAATCCCTTCTCTCACCCACACCAACCAAGGCTCACCCACCTGTACTGCAACTCTGCTCTGAGTCCTTGTCATACAGCAAGGTTAAGAGTGGCAAGATGAAGGAAAAGCCCTCCTCCTATTGCTGGACAACATAACCAAGAGGGAAAAAGGCACACAATCAAGTGCTCCACTGATATCAAGGCACTAAGGAAGGACTGGTGCCTCATGCTTTCACTAGCAATAGCTCTCTTGCAGTATTGCCATGGTATCACCACATCACTCTTAAAACATGTGAGGAAAACCTTTTCATCCTGGTGAATGGTGTTATGGATGATAACATCCATCCATCACTCACCTGGTGAATGTGATTCACCATGCTTGAAATGATCTGGTGAATGAACATAGAATACAGGTGACTTGGGGTATTGCCTAACCACAAATGAATTGAGAAATACACCACAAGGTGCCTTGGCCACAGTTCAGAGTTACTTTACACATGGATTTGGATACAATTTCTGTGCTTAATAACTACCACTTAGCTAGTACAATTTTTTTCTCTCTCCTCCTCTCACTGCACTCTGCTGCCTCGAAGGGATGTGCTGTGAAAGTCATCTTGGTTTATTGAGACCTCAAAACTTCTTCTGACAACAATATGGTTTTCTGTACTGCCTTGCCAGAGGGCACAGAGTTGGAAATCATGGTTTTTATACCAGCAAAATGAACATGTTTTTGCAGCTGCTTATTATCCCCAATTAGCAGTAAGTCATCAACTTGCTATAGAGTATAAGCTGCTTATTCCTTGAGCTTACTGGCAAACTTCAAGGCACTGCATGATAAAAGGTTTGACGTAGCCATTAAAAATCAGAAGTCATTCTGACACTATAAATGTCATTTTCAAGACCTATCTCAAATTATTATTTTTCCTGACCTGAACCAGATGGAATTTTTTTTCCTTTCTCACATTTTTGTTTTGTGGATGTTTTTGCTTTGGTTTGGTTGTTTTGTTGTTGGTTTTTTTAATCTACAGGGAAGGGAAAAAATACAGCTAATCCATGGTGGATAAACTGGTAAATGGGAGAGATATAATCTACCTCCAGGCAGCACAATGAATTGGCATCTGCATGATTTTGCCTTGCCATACATCTGGAGTTTAACTTTGGAGAAACTCTGTCATGAGCTAATTGACTTGATTGTGTTTTAATAAATGAAAGGAAAAAGCTGAAGTTCAAATGTGGGTGGCAGAGTGGTAGTTTCCATATGGAACTGCCAATATTGCCAAATGTTAATTGGACCTCCCACTGGCAATGAGCTAAACAGGCTGGGTAGTGGCTACTTCGTGGGGATGCTGGCTGCTGCCCTGGAAGAGCCAGAGGGAATCCTCCTAGGATAACCACAACAGGGATGGAGATGATGGCCTGAATACCTCCAGGGTTTTGCAAGGATACACACACAATGCCTTTGGTGTTGTTGAGATCACACTTGGATTAGCAGTGCTAAAGTCCAGAAAGGGCTTCAGGTCTGAATCCTGAAACTTCCACTGCTTCCACAAGCAAAATGCTACCTTGCTGCAGAAAGTCAACCACAGCAAGAGTGGGAAATTCAGCTCAAAAGACCACATTCTGTTCTGCCTGTGATGAGCCCCTGTCTAAGCTCTGCAAAAAGCACAGGCACTGCTACACAGGTACTTCAAAGAAAAAGAGGGAAACCTGTGCTTCCCTGAAAGTGATAGCATGGATACTCAGGGCTCCAAGTTTCAAAGAGCTGTGTGGCTCAGGGGGATGCTCAGCCACACTGTTCTCTTCTGCAGCGTGCCGAAAAGGAATATGACCAAAGTTACAAACATTTATTTATTTATTTATTTATTCTAGCTCTCACTAGAATAAATACTGTACACCTGGGATTAACTGGCTGAAGACCTGGAAAAGCTTATTTAGCTATCTGTCTCTTAGGCAGAAGGCCCTAGTCCTACAGGACACTGATCCCCAGCAAGCAAACAGGGGACCTGACCTGAGCTTCCTACTAATTACACAAGAAAGAAGACATAAAACAGGGTTGACATTAGGACTTGACATGTGCTTGCTGCATCACTCAGGTAAAGCGCAAAAAATGTAGCTTTTTTTTTCCTTGGTCACAATAACCACCTCAACTTGGTTGTTGGTTGAGCTGTTGGTTGGTTTGTTAGGTTACAGGCCATCATTACCACAAATTATCTCTTGCTAGTGTATCCCAAATGCAGATAACACACTTGTAACATCCAGCTTCAGTGTTACTTCACAATATAGTTTTCACTCCCACAGGGTTAATTCTATAGAAAAAAAATAAAAAAGCAAAGTTATGCTAGTAGGACACTCTGTAGAGACACTAGAAATACCAAAGGCAACACAGCCAAGTCAGGGCTCCCCAGCCTCACTAAATTACACTTCCCATGCAGAAACCTCATGTTTCAGAGCTCATCTGCTCCATCTACACTGGCAGCTGAGCTGGGTGTGTTCTACAGCGCACTGAGCACTGCAGTCAGACCTCCATAGTCACACCACCTCTCTTCTCAGCTGTTTCTTATGTCAGAACACATCAAGGATTCTCTTAAGGTCTGAAAAAAACCAAAAGATCTGACTATGCTTGCAATATGCCCACAAACATGTTTGTAAATTAATTATTTATGTTTTGGCAACATGCAGTCCTAGTTGGAAGAGCTACACAACAGCTTCTTCCTCCTCTTCAATAAAATGTTTAACTTCCACACTTCCAACTTCCTGAAGAAGGAACAAGCCAATGCTCAGCCATCATCTTACACAGATTTGAAAGCAATCTGGTACCAATTCTTGGTACCTCCTCTCTCACCCTGGCCACAGCCAGCTCCAGCCAGAAGGAAAAGGATCATAGGTTTAATGTAGGCTGCTTATTCTTTTATCCTCAACCCCAATACTTGAGAAAAAATCAGCAAATGGAAAGTTTCCAGACAGTTACATTTTCCAGATATATGAAACATCATATCAAAGGTCAAAGCAACTCCTCCAAAAAACGGGGAAAAAAATCCAGGCACAATAACAGATGTGGGAGGACAGAAAAAACAACAACTAAAAGCAGTGTACATAAAAGAGCAACCAAACTACTTTGAGCAACTGGGCTGCTAATTGAAAATTAATGCTTTTTGTGTCTGAATATTGAGGGGTAAATCTCCTTGGAGTACAGTGGTATGTATTTCTATTTACAGTTTACTTTTTTTGGGGATGATTTTGTAATTTCATCTAAAATAAGCTGCATGTACTTATCTTATTAAATTCTATTAAATTGTATTGACATTTTAAAACATCACATCTGAAAAACAGAACTGCAAAACTGGAAATACTTCTTTACTGACTTTTCTTGGCATAGCCTTAATATAGGGGAGAAAAATAACCGTAATAAATTTAAAACAAATCATTTTAGCTGCAGGCAAGTGGTAAATCTCCCCAGTAGATATTGGCTAGAAGTGTGAAAATAAGCTGAAGCACCTGTGGCCCTTCTTCTTTGTGGCAATAAAGAGGAATTAAAAGCAACCACCTTTGCAGTAGTTAATAGATGTGTTTTACTGATGCTGAGATAAAACTGGCTGAGGAGAGTCACAGGGAAGCCTTTGGCCCTGGTTTCCACCTCCCCAGCAAGCAGCAATTTACTTTCCATCTGCCCCAAACAGGGCAGGAGCCCCTGGATGGCTGATTTTAGCAGCAGCACCTGCTGAGGCAAGGAAAGGCAGGGAAGGATCCCCAGTGCCAGCTGACTGACAGGAAAGATGGGGCAGTAGGTACACCACACCCTCAGGTGGCCCTAGCTACTCACTGTCCTCTCCACCTAGCAAAACAGTAAAAGCATGGCCAAAGTTCCTCTGGGCTGTTTATAGCTTCTTTCCATCCCTAAGCAAGCTTGAGGCTTCCACAGGTCTCATCTGGCTGGCTCCTTTGGAGGTGTATGTCATCTCAAAGAGATGCTGTAGGATGTTAGGGGATTATCCTACTAACTCACCTACTCTGCATCACTAGCTAAAGGACTCAGCTGCTATCCCTCTCCACTGCACACAGGTACAGCTTTACAGAGATGCTGCCACACAAGTGGGCTTCCAGTTGTCTCAGCCTGTGTTTTTGCACCAGCACAACAGAAACCTTAGACGAACCACCAGCCACGCTGGTGACCATTGGTAAGGCTGCACTGCACTGAAACAAAAGAAAAATAGCTTTTTATCTGGGCTTCTAAAACTGAGTCAGCTTCTACTGCTGAGCTGGAGAGTGTACCACTGAGGTGGGGCAGGAACAGGACAGGAGTGAAGGGGAGAGAAGTCTGTGAAGAGAGGGAAAACTTCTGCCAGGAAGCGATCACCTGAGCTCACTGCCAACAGCTGTGAGAGGGGCTCTGATGGCTCCAGTGCTGAAGCAATGACCACATGAAATGCTGACATCATCAGCTCTTTTCTTCTCCAGCATGAAAAAGGTGGGGAACCCACTCCAACTCATTCCAGACCATGCAGTGCCCTTGCAAAACACATTGGCATATTCTGTATGAATATTACATGTGTTTTTCCCTTTATTATTACTATCTTTAACCAAATCTTTCACAATTAACATGTTTATATAACCTGAAAGCAAGTTTGGTTTTGTGAGCTCCCATCCCAATGCTTCCCCACTCCTAAGTACTATGACAAGGAGTTCCTGATCTATGAACAACAGAACATTTACATACCCACAACCCTAGGAGCAATTTGATCAGTTATGTCATTAAATGCCTGGGACAGGACAGCCCAGACCTCATTGTGCTGCCTTTAAAGAGCAACATTTTCTTCTATACTGGCACCACTTCAACGCCTTTTGTTCTAGTACAGGAAACAGCATATTGCACTTGTCCAAATGTGTGCAAGTCAACCTCAAAGCAAATAGTCTCTTTCTGTGACCTTGCTGGCCCCAGCACTCTGCCAGGGAGGTCAAGAAAACTTTTAAACCCAACCAGCAAATTTCTGATTGTTGCTGTCACTGCAAATATTTGTACAGGCTTTTAGCTCTGCTGTCTTTGTAGAGAGAACTGTGTTTATTTTTAAGTTCAGTTTTTAGCTGCCTCTAAAATTATCATCTTTGTTGCTAGATACCAGCTTGAATAAACAATAGTAGTAAAACTCCAAAATACTCAGAACAACCTATTAATGATTATACACAGCCTTCTTAGTCAAAATACTAATTTGCCAACTCTAAAACCTGCAAATGCCTGTAAAAATCATTCATATAATTCTGTACATATAATCTCATAATTCTTAATATAGTCTAAGTCATCTTCTTTGCTTTGAGGAAAAGGGAGTTGCCAAGTTGCAGATGACTTTTATTCTGCATCATGTTTCATTACCCTCTTCATCCCCAGCCACACAGCAAACAGCTCATTTATTCCCTGTAACTTGTTCTTTACTAGGGCCAAGGCGGGAAAAACCAGGCACAAGCTGACGTGTTTGTGAGTCTAGCTGCCCTTCTTTTGCCAGCTGAAACTCAGACACTCAGGGGCATGTTCATGTCAAAGGATAAGTCTGTGCAACTGTGATAGGATTCAGTTTTACTTTAAAAACCAGTATGGTCCCTTTCCTACACAATCAAGAAACAGTAATTCCATCAAGCAAGGTGATGGCACTGTAAATCACTATAGTAAAACCCAGTGGAATTGTACCATTTTCATGAAAGTTTGAGGCTGTATTCATACTTTTTTTTTTTTACTTCAGAATTTCCATGGAATCAGTGTTTATGGAAATGAGGCACTGGTAATAAAAAAAACTTCAGTTGGAACAAATCACAAATGAGAAAGCTGCTGCCCTTCAGCCCATTGCACTGGGATGCTGGGCTGGAGCCTGCCCTGTTCACAGTGCATGCAGGTGCTTGTCACTCGTGGCTGGAAACCAGGATCACACTTCCCTGTGGGAGACGCAGCAGCACTCTCCCTTTAGATCCAGGCACCAGCCCAGGACTAACCACAGCATCAATTACTCCTGGGAGCAAAAAGGGCTAAAGAAAGGGACCTGTTGAAGCTTCAGCTGGGGAGACGTCATCTTGTTGTCAGAGAAGGCACTGAGAATATGCTTTGCTCTCCCAGCAGACTCTTCCCTTAGGGGAAAACATCTACTCTGTAAGAGCATCATCAACATGGCAGATACATAATTGATACCTTCATTTCCCATCTTGCTTGTTCCTGATGTATTTGAGGCCTCCACTTCTCCTCTGCTCTCTGTTAATAATGAATGACGGCATTATCACAGTGCCTAAAAGGGGCTGGCCATAGATCAGAAACTCTTTGTTTAAAGAGTGGGGTGGACAAACACCAGAAAGACCATTCTTGTTTCAGCTCCAAGTATAAAATGAAAAACAATAGCTTGAACACCAGATTTCTGGTATTACTGACACCTGCTCAGCTTTTACATTAAAAAAAAAAAAAATTTAGCTATCCACAAGCCCCTATGACTCTGTTTGCAGCATGTCCCTTTCTAACTTTCTCATTCAGAATATTTGAAGCAATCATAAAATATATCTTTGCTGTCTGTAGGCTAAAACAAAATGCCAACTTCAACTTTTATGTGACAGTTTAAACTGCACTGTTTTAGCTGGAGCTGGATGAGAATCCCTTGACCCAGAAAGCAAGGACCGACAGAAAAAACACCAGACTCCATCTCCTCCCCACCAATGCATTCCAGTACTATACTACCACATGGCCTAACAGTATTAATTCAGTACTTAGCTCCAGCACAGAGTTTCAAAGGGCATCAGAAGAAATGCCTGTTTGCCTGTCAGGGGCACCTGAGCCCACCCAGTTACTCCAGCATGCATCAATACATTGCTGTGCAGGAAAACCACTCATTTTTTCAAGTGGAATTAGGAGTTAGCAGTCGTCATAGCCCAATGAAACATTTTAAGTCTTCCAATTATCATTAAGATGCATTCAGGCTGATTGTAAATCAGATAATATATTGATTTATTTACTTTGTACAAAACAAGGTACAGACAGCAAGGATACTTTAGCCAGATTAATTCGGTCAGAGGTCACTTCAACTATATGGAATGACATGCTCCACTGTATTTTGTATTTTCTTTAAGACTGTCTTTAAATCTTTAAAAAATGCAACTTTCATTAAAAAAATGTTTTTATTATTCTTTATTTATTTAGAGGTAAACTAGGCTACCTGACCCTTGAGTAATTACAAACCAGAATACAAAACACTGACGTGAACTACTTAAAAAAAATGAGTGAAACAGAAGCTGTTCTTGCATTTATCAGGTTTCTTTAGTTTTACGATTACAAGTGCCACGACCTTGTTGATACAGACGAATTGAGCACAAAAGCTTTACTATTTAGCCATGTGCTTAAGAGTGCCATAATAAGAACATGATTAAAATAAAAGAGGTGGTGCAAAAAAACCCACATATGACTGGCAAGCACTGGACCTGTTGCTAGCAACTCCAAGCACCACTGGAAGATCCAAATCCTTGCAAATTAAGTATGTACAGCATCAGTCTCCACAAAATTCATCTTTGGCATTATTTAAGCTCTATAAAGCTTTCTTTTTTAAACTACTACCAAATGTTTTCCTAAAGAGGGAACATTATGTGACAGAGTGCTCGCCTGTTTCCATCGGTCCCTGAGAAAGTGAGCCATTTCTTAGGAAAGCCCACAGGAATACTTCATAAATTCCTGCTTGCAATTTCTGCCTGAACTGACTGTTTCTCATCCTGGGCTTTCTGCAACTCACCCAGCAGCTGATCCACCCAACAAGGGAGAGAAAGGGCTATTTATCTGCTTAGTTAACAATGGACACCTAGTTAACACACAGACAAAGTGTCCCACAAAGGAACGAGCAATCACTGTTTCCACTGGTGTTACTTCCACAGGGTCTCTCTCTGAGGGCCTGTCCAGAGGTGAACAGTCCATCCTGGCAGGCAGGGCTTGCTTGGGTCTCTGCTCTTCCCACCCAGCAGCTCCCAAAAGAACATTGCTGCAGGGATCCAAGGAGGGAAAGGAAAGCAGAGATCCCAGAGGCGATGGATGATCCTTTCCCCATGGCCAGTGGGCACAGAGGGAACGCTGCAGCCCGGGAATGGCCAGCAGGAGTGAAATGCAGTCCCTGAGTCCCTCTGCAAGGCACAATGTCTTCACAGCCACTCCTCAGCGTTACTTTGACTGCGTGGTTTGAAACTTGTTGAGCTCCAATCTCAACTGAAGGAGCAGAGGGCCTTCCTGCAATCCCTGGCAATTTACCTCCCTCAGAAAATACCTCCTGAAAAATTCTATGCCATACTGAAAAAGCTGCCTTGTAACTCCACCTCCAGTGAAAAATGCTTTGTACGGGAACAGGTTTTGAAATAGAAAGGTTAATAATTATTCTTTAAAAGAGCACCTTCAAGCAGCTTACAAATAAATGATGGCAACGTTTTTGAGCTTAGCAAGAAGCTGTGACATTTTGGAAATGAAAAGAAATGATAAAGAGTTCAGTCATTTTGCTTGCCTTGAAAAAGGTTTACAATTTCCCTTAAACCTCCCTCCCACTCTTGCTAACATTCAAGTACTTGGCACATATATTCAACATTTTTAGACCCTGTACTCACTTTTCACCCTCGCTGGATGCTGAACTTTGGAACAGAGTGGTAATTTTAACACTAGGAGAGACCCAAAAAGGGACTGGTGCATTATACCACGCAACTCCTTGCCGTGGGCAAGCATTGTCTTTCCCATGCTGTGCTCACAAGAGCTATGGTACATCAGGGAAAAACCCGGAATTGTGATGAAACCTATAAAAGCCACAATAAACAAAACAGAAGATTTCTGTATTTAGTATGAAATTTTCTGTATATCAATACAAATGAAGAATGCAAGAAATACAGGGAAGCACAGCAGCACAGTCTGACTCAGGTTTAAAAAAAGTGCTAGAAAAGCACCACTAACCTTCACTGAATATTTTCTTGTTCTAGAAGGAATGAAATTAAACTGAAGGAAATAAATCAAATCAAGTCTTAACTGGCTCTTTTTACCTTTCTTTAAAATTCCTGTATAGGATCACGAATAACATACTAAACTGAAAAGTACAGAAATGCAAGATGTATCCCATCAGAAGCTTTTTTGACAAATGTTATGACATTTAATGCATTTATGAATATTGGTCACTGAGAACCAGTCCCATAAATATTTTCACTTAAACCAGAACATTTTAGTTTCATATTTGTGAACATGTACATGGCCCATACAAGAGGGCTTGTATGCAGCCTTGCATTTGAAAGGCTGCCTTTAGTTTTTGGACAGATGTCAGCATGAGGAGGAGCAGCCTGGCCAAGCATCCAGCTGGTGACCCACTGTAAATCAGCCCTTGCCAAATCAGCTCAGCAATGCTGGAGCAGCCAACTAAACGAAAGGGTCCATGGATTGCATCAAGGTACCAGGGAAAACTGGATCTTATTTCAGGTAACAGCTGCTCTGAGGACGATGAAAAATCTTCAGATGTGTCCTCAAAGCTTCCAATCCAAACTGCTCCATCACCAACAACACCTTCCCACTTCAGTCAGCCTCTCTGCTAACTTTAAACTTCTGCCTTTTAAACCACATGGGAATCAAAGTTTTGAGTGGACTTTTAATTATCTTTCATGCCAACACAGACTTTTAGAGCATAATTGGATTTTGTGGGAAGTTTAGCTTTGAGAAAAGTTAAGGAGAAAAAAGTAATGAATAACAAGGGGAAAAAAGGAAGGATTACTATGACACACACATTTTCTTCACACTCAGAACAAAACAAAAGACTCTATTTGTCTAATTTGCCCATGTGCTAGGAATACCATGATTTATCACTAATACTCCACACTTCTATGTAGTAAAAAGGCCAGCACAGAGGCTGGGAATGCCCCCTGGCTGGAGTGTGGAGCTCACAGGGATGCACAGTTCCCTTCCCCAGCAGTGGCAGCACTCTGGGCTCAGCACCTGCTCCCCAGGGAGGCAACTGAGCAAGGAAAAACATGAACAAGGAAAAAGCCACAAAATATGAAGTGGCTCTTGTTATTTGTGCAGAGGGAAGTGCCTCGTTACTAAATACTCTGGAATCCATGGCCCTGCAGGCTGGCTTTTAGAAAGGACCTTTGACTCCATATAATATTTTAATAAACCCACCAATTTTACGACTAAAACAAGGCAGAGTGTAAAGCCAGGGCTAAATGTACAGAGCTAGAATACTGCACTTGGTGTACTTTGGTCAAGCTGTTGAATGGAATGTAATCTCAGTTTTCTATGAAGTCATAGTACTTGTCTGAGTGTATCTGGATGTCCTTTTTGCAAGTACAAAACTCTGCTGGTAGGAACAGGTGAGTAGTTAGTGAAAATACTGCAAGGACTATAACTAAAACCATTATGTAAGTTTTTGTGCAAGGAAAAGTTCTCATCACTAATTTCACTGACATGCAGTTTAATGCAAGGGGCTCTTTTTTAAGGCAAATATAGAAACAGTGGAGGAAATGCAGGGCTATATCCACAAAACAGAGGGACCCAATTTACTTCTTATGGCACCTACTCAGGACTGAGGAGGCCCAGAGCAAATCCCTGCTATTGAAGGGACTCTTAACCTAAAACATGTCCTAAACCTGCCTTAATCTACTACTAGGGAGCTCTGGGGAACATTGCTCTCTCACCTTCTCTCATGTACCCTTCCTACAACCACAAACAATTGCTACAAACAGACTTCTGGCTTCTCTATTTTAATGGACATGACAAATATTTTGAAAAATTGTCAGTTATCTTGAAAATTGTGCTAAGGACATTTACAGCAAAATATAACATCAACCTTAGTCTGATGGTAAAAGCTTTGGTGAGTATATGTGACTCTACACAAATGTGCATCACTCAGTGGGACTTCACTCATAATTCCTGGGTTAGAAGAAAAACGCTCCTGCCAATGTGTCAGAAAAAGAGCCATCAATATGATACCAACAATAAATGCATTGAGATAAACTAATGGTTGCCTTTCTCACCTAACCTTGCAGCAAGATGCCAGACTAAAGAGGGCTACTGAAGTCCTCATAAAAGACTTCCTATTTTACTACCCATCTCCTTGAAGCATCATCTCTTGCACCATCTCAGCATTATCCCAGTTTCCTTCCCTTCTCTCTCACCTCATACAGTCTTATTTTTTCACCCAACAAGAAGGACATTTTTCTGTCTCAAAAATGTCTTTTTGTCTTTTGCAACCACTCCATATGTTAAAAAATAAATTTTAAAAAAGGCACCAAAAATGGTAGGTGGAAAGAATGGATTATAAGGAAATATACACAGTAAGATAAAATAAACCTCTCTACATTTGCAAGTTTTCCCTGCATTGACATCTGGACATGTAACTAATCACTTAAAGCAGAAAGAATGGGCTCTATACTGGTATTTTTTAATGAGATTGAAGTGCCTGCTATTTGCTTTTAGGAAATTGCTAATTTAATTAGCAGCTCTGCATTTGTTCTTCCTTTTCTCTCCATCCAGTCTTATGTGGAATTTACTGCACAAACAAGAAAAAATCTAAACTGAAAGAAAGAAACCTCTGGGCCCATATATACAGAGGATTTATCAATTCTTAGTTAGTTAAGAAATTTTTGTCTGTGCCACCAGACACCTCCCTGCTGACATAAGGACACTGCTCTCAGTTCTGCCCTGCTGCTACATACAGGCCCTCAGGATAAAAAACAGGTTGCCAAATATGCTAATCAGTAGCATTCCCACCCAGGGACTGTCAGGGTGTAATGATGCTATCTGCTAAACCACAGGCAGGCAGGAGCTGAGGAGCCTACCCCCCTGCAAAAGCTAAAGAAAGAATTAACCACAGCAGTGGGATAATTCGCTAGATGTCTTCAGCTGATTCCTTCATCACGGTGAACTCACCTAACAAGGATTTTATATAGCAATGCTATTTTGGTTTTTTGGTTCATCTCACCTTCTGGTGATGTTTCCTGCAATGTTTCTCTTCTGTGGTTGAGGAAACCCTGAATGCAATGTAGGATGAGCTACCGAAAGAGAGAGAGAGAGAGAGAGAGAGATGTTTTCTCTACAAACAGATCCCTAAGGACAGCTGGTGGAAAGGTAAAACCACAAAGATCCATTGCATGACTTCAATCACTTGTGCTCACTTACGTCCATGCTCTATGACTTTCAGGCCTGACATGTTCCATCTGTAGCAAGGAGGGGGGGGAAGCAATTTTTAATTAATACACGTGACCCTTTTCAAGACTAATTAATACTCATGGAAGACTTCAGAGCTGGGTGACACAAACCCTTCCAGATCATGCCAGGATGATTATCTCTGGCCTTTTTTCTTACATGCTATCAGATCTTGCTGATTTTGCACTGAAGCAGCTGGGAAAGGCTTGTGCCTTAACAGGGCAGAGCTGCAGCCACTGCAGCCATTGGCAAACTAAAAATTGGTCTATGCAATAGATACAGTGTGCAATAGACATCAAATTTTGTGTCCAGCTTCTCCTACTAACTAGAGAAACCTGCAAAGTCCCAAGCTTTTGTTAATGGTTTAAAATGTATTGAAAATAATGGTTAGCTTTTGTATACTTTCTAGTGGCCTAAGCCTGTATTCTCAGCTTTTTCATCATTCATGGATGTCAGCTAAAAAGGTATATTCTTTCTTCCTCTTTTTCTCCTTCAAAAATACATAATCCTAGAGATCCAATAGTGACATTAAATATCTTTTCTTCCTTCAACACATTTTTTACTATGCACTTCAAACTAAGCTACAGAGTTTCCAGGTGCTTTAAATGTTTCAGAAACACACTATTCATCTTGCTGGATCTGGCTAAAATATGCTCTCCTCCTCTTCTTCCCCACTTGCCCCCGGTAGCAATGAGAAAATTAAATCAGCAGGAGGTGAAGTGCAGGGGGGAGTTAAGAGAGAGGTGTTGCTCTAAGTGTCCAAGATTCTTGTTTTTTCAGTTTCAGGTTTCTGAGAATTCCCCTAGGCTTTTCCAACACACAATTTCTTCCTCTTTTCAGAATCATGTTCTGTCTGTAACGTGACAGTTATATGACAGTACTGCCCAACAAAAAGCTTTTCAAGCAGAGTGACAGGTAATTTCTGCAATGCTTTGTAATTAATATCTCTTTCTTTTTCTTGTTGGCTCTTGTTTTGCTACAGTCTTATTACTTTCTCCTCCAACTAAAGTATATACTGTTTCTGCTTGGTCTTTGTCCAGCTCTAAAGAAACTGGCTTTATCCATAGTCTTAGTTGTCTACTTTACTGTTCATTCCCTTGCGCAGACAGTCTCTATTATGTCTCACTTATTTCTTCCATACCCTATTTCTATGTGTCAAAAGCAGCAATATTCAAGCAAGAATAAACAACAGCATTGCTCTTCAAAGAAATCAAATCTAGTGTCCTCTCACAGGAGTCAGACCCGCCTTCCAGAACTTTCCTTCAAGAATTTAAGCAGAGGAACTACCCTGCAATTACTGCAATTGTTTTTAACCTCGTATGCATTTTTAGCAATAATTATTAATCCAATATTCCCCCTTTTTTATCAATCACTTGAACAATTCATGAGAGTAGAGAATCATGGATGGTGGTAAAATGTGTAAGGCAGGAAAACCACTACACCGTCCTCTGAATCAACATAAAAGAGGCCAGATTTTCAGTGCACTAGAACACTGCTTCACATTTTCAGAGCAAGAATATTCTTAGCATCTGTGCCAAAACCAACACTTCCTTCCCCTCAGAAATGCAATAAATCTATAAAACTCCAAGAAACAAACCAGTAATCTTCAGACACATTGAATGAATTTACAGGGAAGGAAACACACAGCCAGTTCTGAATTATTAACAATGAAATAAAATACAACACATTATAAATGCATAATTTAAACACATCTAATTTCTTGGCAATGAAATGTTTGGGGTTTTTTCCCTCATAAAGACAGCTAGCATCTAAAAATCATTTCCCACCAGCTTAGAGGGACTTTAAGTTGTAAAGTGACTAAAATTACTTGATTGTATCCCACTAAATCTCTTTCATAAGCAGGTAATGAAAGTGTCATTTCTTTGTTGATTCATCCAGGATCTCGGGGGGGAAAAAAAGGAAGGGGAAAAAAATGAAGGGGAAAAAAAGACCACAGAGATTAGGCTTCAGCCTGAGTGTCTTTACATTGCTTGTTATGACATAAATGCTTCAGGTAAGTTGATCTCTGGGGCTTATAAGCATGGAGAGCAATTGGGAGAAGAGTCACAAACTGGACCCTCCCTTACTACTCACATCACATTGTCTTTTTAACTCAGGAAGCTGCTGCTGAGTGAAATTCCCTTGTTAGGTGCCTAAGCACTAAAATCCCTTCAACAGTAGAGGTGAGAGATGTACGAGCCACACTGAGACTCTCCACGGCCTCAGGGGCAAACAGTAGCTCAGAACACATGTCCTGGGCATCTCACTCCCTACAGGAACTGCAGCTGGGGCTCTTCCATGAACCCCTATTGCTCCAGACATCCACCCTACAATACTTACACTGGGATATGCCAGCAGAGGCTGCAGTCTGCTGAAGATGCAGACATGGATGCTGGCACATGGTGCTGGATTCCCAGCTCCTGCTTTAAGAGAGAGGATCACTGGTGCACCCGCATGCAGCAGGCTGAGCTGAATGCAAAGCCTAGCTCTTAGAATCAAGAATGTTTGGGGCTGGAAGGGACCCTAGAGATGATCTAGTTCAAATCCCTCTGCCACAGTCAGGGAACCTTCCACATTCTGGCTTCCAGGCTCCCATTGCAGTAGTTTGTTTCTTCAATACACCATCCTCTTCCCTGACAGGCTGCCCTCCCATGAGGTTTCCTGGGCATTCAGACCAAATTTCACTTATGACAAATGCTATTTTACTTAGTTGATCTGACTACCAAACAGAAGTTGGGATCCAAATCACTTTCCTTCTGTTACCTGCACCTGCTCTACAGCCATGCAGGCAAAAGGCACGAAGAGCCAGCCTTGTCTTCCTCCTCAGCAGAAAGGGTCAAGTGAAACAACAATCATTTAAGTGTGCATCAATAATGTTGCAAACCCCAGAAATAAAACCAGGGCTGACAAATCCCCACTCAAGAGTTCACTTTCTGAGCTGAAGCTTCTAGCAATAAAGAAAAGCTCTCAAGCTTGAAAAAGGGTCCCTGTGTGTCTTTAAGTCTTGCCAGCAATGTTTTAAGCTGAAATTGTAAATTATGATAACAGTGAAAACATCAAGTTTCATAATATATCACAGTTATTCTAACTGTGCAACTCATTAAGTTAGCTAAAATCAATAAATATTAGATATTGTATTTTTTGTGAATTATCTCTAAATAATAAACTACATGATCTGTTTGCATAGATCATGCCATAGCCCAGGCTTTAAAGCCCAACCATTATCCAAGGCCTCTGCACCATTCTTGGGCTTCTACTGGGCAACGCATTAAAACACTCAGATTCAGAAAATACAAAAAGGATTAAATAACACTGAAATTAGTGTGGTGCATCTACCTGATGAGGATTTGCTGACAGTCTGGGCAGATGGTCAGAGTGAAGACATCTCAAAACACTAATTAAAAAAGCCCATTCTCAGGGGTGAGGAAAGCAGGCTGATCTTTGGGAACAGAACTGGTTTTGCTCATATGGTTTCAAATGTTAGGACAGCTGTATCATAGCCTAACTCTGCTAGGCAAAACATCATTCTAATTCATATGAAACCAATGCAGGAATCAGAGAAGAAAAACACAACATAGCCCTTATCTTTTCAGATAAAACTTCATTTTCACAAAGCTATCATTGACACAGTTTTAGTATTAACCCTCTTGATGATCTGTCATTCTCATTCTACTTGCATGCAGCCTGACAGCAGACCCCATACTTGCATACAATGATGGAGCAGCCGCAGATCCTCATTTCTCCCTAGCTTTTTCCCACTTATACTGATTATCACAGTTGTACAGAGCAGTGTCAGAATAAAAAGGTAAATAAAACTTTCCCTTTGGACAGAGACTTTATTCCTGGATGTCTGTAAACCAAGTCAGGGACAGAAGAAATTCATATTCCTTTTCAGCAGCCTTGTATCCAGCCTTGCAAGAAACTCAAGTCTTAAATCAAATTTCCTAATAATGAGCTGCCATATGATTAACAGAGGTGATTTCATGGTCTCTGTTGATGGCTAGTCCAAACCACTACATGGACTACAAAAAGGCAAGGTTAAATTGATTCACCAATTGTAATATTTAAACCCAGAAAAATCCAAACCTGGAACAGAGGACATCCAGCCCTGTTACTGATGCGATTCTGGTCAAACACAGTGAGAAGGAAAAACAGTCCAGCTTCATACGCTGCATCACATGGATATCCATGGTGATCTTCCTACCTAGTTCCTATGGAATCATTTCATAAGACACTACAGGAAATGGCACACTCCAGACCCTACTGTAATTTTACATTTGCCCTAAAATGCACTTGACAGTGTAGGGCTTGTAGAGTTCATGTACGGGGGGGAAGGGAGAGAGATATAAATTACTCGGTGTCACTCTTTGATTTTTGCTTTAGAGTATTAAAAAAACTAACAAAAACTGCCCCTCCTTATCTGCCTACTTCCCCTGACCATGGTTTGTAGTCACAGTTTCTTCTAGCTCAGAAGGGGCACCAGCATCCAGCCTCACTCTCTGGGATCTGCTGGGGGCAAAACAGACCACACCTATCACTGCCTGTTATTAGAGTAATTTTATTATCACCAGCTAACTACCTCCTTTCTTTATTCCTATGCCTAGCACTGGCCCTACTTGAAAATCAATCCTTTCATATCAGAAAAAGAACAGATCAGGAATTTGCCTTGTGCCAGCTAGGGAAGACAATGCATGGACAGTTCAGAAATTACTTCTCCATATGGGACTGAATGGCAGCTAGTTGGGTTATTTCTACATATCAGAAATATTTTTCTAGCCACTGTTACAATTTTAATACAATGGATAGAAATAAGTTCTGGGAGCAGGCTGTTTGCTGAAGTATTTTTAAAAAATCCATCAGTGATTGATCCAAGACATTAAGAGCACTCAGCGTTGTGTTTTAAAACAATTAATTCAGTAAGAAAACAAATTCATACCAGCACAAATTCAGAAGTATTTTTCTGCAAAGTTACATTTTTTGAACCTCAAAAAGCATCAGTGTCCAAAATGAATAAAGGACAACTCTAAGGAAAAACATATAAAGAAAAATATAAATATGTAACCCTTTTCTGTTTTTAATAGGCTGGACTATGATATGGTGCAAACACTGATGAGGATTTGAGAGCTTTTCGGTTTCCTCCTGGCTGTCTTAGGTGTTGTTCTGCTTCCTTGTGATAGGTTTTCCCGTTTAAACCAAGGAATGAAATGAGAAGGACTAGAAAGCATTTTGAAATCTGTAACAGAAAACATCACCTAAGGACGAGGCCATATTACTCAGGAGCAGTAAGAAAGCCAAGGAAGAGCATCTAGGAAGGAAGGACAGCTGATCCAAGGGGTGGCTGGGATCCAGCGGCATGGGATCAGTTGTCAGTGGGGCTTAGCACAGGGGGCTCAGCAGGAAACAAGATCTTCCAGGAACTTTTCATCTGGTGGAAGTATCGGGGTGGTCATCTGAGAAGACAACCCCCACACAAACACAGGCAGCCGGCAGGGCTCTGCCCCCTGCCCGGGAGCTCTGGTTCTCCTCATGGCAGAGGAGGAAGCCGATGATTAACGCTGCGAACAGGTGATTAGCGGCTACCAAACCTCAGCACATGGAGATATCTCAGCCAGCATGCCGGACATGAAAGGTCACGTACCCTGGCAGCTAAACGAGGAGCAATTCCGGTCATCCTTGACGCAGCCTCAGAGGGAGAAGAGGTGACACACCAACCTGTTGAGCACTACACCTTTGTTTTCACACACACGTGGTCCCTCTGGTGTGGCTGTGCCCTGTGTCCTTATGAGACTCGTGTTCTCAGCCATGCCCTAGGCTGCAGGCTCAGGTTGCAGCCTCCTCTGCAGCGAGGAATTGCTGCAGCTGAGGAGCTGCGGGGGCACCGCTCTGCTCTGGGGGATCACAGAGCATGGGGCAGCACGTACACTTTATATTCCATAAACACGCTATACTTAAAAGGGCACACAATTTTTTCTCTATAAATAGTGATCCATTCCACACACTTCCATTCAGACCCTCAGCACAAATCAGAATCATGGTGTTGGGAGCATGATGAGACCTACATTTCCAGCAGTTGCCATTGCTCTTCATATTTCAGCTCAAGAAACACAAGCACCAACTTTTAAAAAGAGCTCTTGCAGTTACCATTAATAGCAGGCAACTCCATTCTGTCTGGAATCATGGGGGTTTTTTATACCTTTGACTAGGCATCCAAAATATCCACTCAATCAGCCTCAAGTCTAAGGTAGATTACATATTTAATTAACCCAAATTCTAGAGCTGTCACAACTGTAGTCCCATCTGACAACACTGGTAGGGTGAAGAAAGAGTTTCCCCAAAAGCTGAAAAGCTTCGGATAGAAATTTAGTAGCAAAGGAAAACAGAACACCTTTAGATTGTACTTAAAACTCTTGCATAACTTACAAAAGCATAAAAAAGCAGGGAAAAATGAATAGGATTCCCAGCATAGTCTTATGAGGGTTCAGCCTCAAAGTCCCCAATCAATTTAAATCTCAGGAAAAAAAATAAGGAAGATGAGGCTCTCTGCTAAGAATGTCCTTTGTGGCTGTGGACAAGTCATTTGGGGCTTCACGTCAAATGGAAGTTACCATTTTGTCTCAAAAGCTCTGCTCTCCACTCTTTCAAGTGCAGCAAAACCTGAAATGCCCAGCTGACAGGTAGTGCTGGGAGAAGTTCACTGCACCTGTAAGTGCTTTGAAATGCCTTCCTGTAAAGTGCAATGAGTTTCAAAGTTCTTCCACTTTAGAAAGGAAAAATAGCCAGAGGAGAAAAATCAATTTCTGTTTTTCAACCCTTTAAGAATTATTACTTTGAGGGCTTTTCTGCACATTCAGAGTCATACTGGACTGAGTCAGGATGAAAATTCAGGTCTATGGCTAAGCATCTCCATGTCCAACTCTTATGGAACAGGAGGGCTTGCTCCACAACAGTGCCCTCAGTAAGGCTCACAAGTAGCTCCTAATGCAGACCACTACTGGAATAACTTATTTTACTAGACGAGTCTTGGAATTTCTCCATGGGTAACCATTTAGTTTGTTTACCAACACCTAGAAGTGCTGAAGCAAATATTAGTTTTCCATTTCATTTCAGGATTATGACAAGCTTGCCCAGTTAACACAATCACAATTCCTCTGCACAGACACAGGTGAAGCTGCTGTTTCCTCATCCATGAACAGGAAATCCCATAAAGCCAAGAGAGATGAAAAGCAGCAGTCTGAGAAACATGTTCACTTCTGACCTATGAGAATCATTTCACTGAGTGCCAAGGTCAACAAACAACAAGATCCTACCAGTGACTGCTTTCATCTCATGGGGGGAGCTGGGTGGGAAATGGTTTTCCTGTGCTGTTGAAGTACATTTTCATGCCCTTGAAAAAAACTGTGTGTCTGTAAAAGGATGAAATGAAAGCCAGACAGTTTGTGTTCTGTTTCAGCAAAACGTATGCAAGGAGAGGAACTCCCCCCACCCCAGAGTAAACAGCCCTACAGATCATATCCTTGGCACAGGAGGTGAGCACAGGGGTCTGACCCTGATCTTGAGATGGCCCCATTGAGCAACCTGACCAGAGGGGCAAGAGTTTCCCAGGACCTTCCCTTTGCAACTTGTCCTACCCCTTCCCATACCCTCTGCTTGTGCTCCACACTCCATGCTGAGCTGCCTGACCTACTCCTAGGAACACTAACAAGGTCTGTTTCTACTGGAAATTTCACTTCTGACAAGGTATTGCTACTCAAGAAACAAAAAAATCTTCTGCCACCTAACCAGTTCTGCTTTGAAATGCTACCTTCCCAATATGCTGATCATGTCTCTGCTGTTTGTTTCTCTGTGCTATGGCTGAACTACCAAAGAACAAATCCAAAACAGAAAAAAAAAACCAATCTGAAAAAAGTGCACAGCTCTGCTGCCCTTTGATAAGCTGTAGATCAGAAAGTAGAAGTGATAGCTTTGGCACACAATGGCTGATAACCCCCAAAAGCACTCAGGTCCAGCCAGTAAATGGGGAGAGAGCATGTTAATCAAGTCCTGCCAGGCATGGGAAAATCAGAGAAAAGGAAAATGAACAAGGATAGTATGTGGTCTTCCTTATCCACATGTCTATACTGTCTATACTGTCTTCCCAAGCTCCTGTTGTGACTGATGTTCGTTCACATTTTCTAACCATGGCAAACAACAAACAAGCTTTTAAAAAGCTATCTAAATGACTGGACAGCTGTAACCTAGGAGAAGGAGCAAAAGCTGCCTATGGACACCAGCTGGGCAATCCAAGATCTGCTTTGCTGCCCATCTACCACTCATACTTATGAGAGATGATTAAAGCCCAGATCCTCCTGTCCACTTCAACACCCACTCACACACAGCTGATGGCAAACTCTAGCACAATGCTATTGATAAAGAAAGTTCCAATGGAATATGAAAACCTGAAATTATTCCTCTCTTTATAGGCATGCTAATCCATCTGGTATGAGTCTACATCTGCCCAGTCGAGAAGGACTTCTGAATTTTATGATTAGGCCTCAGTCCTGCCCTTTAACCAATGGAAAAGTTACACTAGGACCTTGATCTGTTTAAGTACTTCAACACATATCTACATTTCCAAGAGTAAAAGAGTTTAAAGGAAATCTTAAAAACACAACCCTTCAGAGGCCCAGAAGTCTGGACACACTGAGGTCCATCCTGAGTATTGCATTATGTATATATTTTATCTCTTCTAAGTCATTCTGTGACTTTCAGGAAAAATCTTTTACTTTAGTTTGCTACATCAAACCATGCTCACTTTACCAGTCTACCTGAAGGCTCCATGGTGATTGACTTGTGGTGCCCTCCCTTGCACAGAGCAAACAGCCCCTCTGAGCCCTGCAGGGGCACAACACGGCTCACAGGGCAGGGTCTGAGCTCTCCAGGCTGGCATGGCTGGGGGAAAGGGAGCCAACAGGCAAGCAACTCCTCACAGCTGCTTTTGTGTGGCTCACTGGGGATCTGAATGCACTATTGATTCCCTAGCACTAAAACAGATTTGTAGCCCCTGCGTGTGCAAGACAGATATCTCCTTCAACTCTAATCTCTAGCAGCTGTCAAAGACTTAAATGGCTTGGAGCTGCCTGGCACGCCAAAATCAACGAAGATTTTAGGCCTGCTTGCCTAAAGGGCAACCCATGGAACAGAAACCAGTGGAAGTCATTCTCCTGCCCTCATCACAGATAGACAGGGCCTCCCCAGCTTCACAGTGGATTAAGTGTCCAGATCATGTCAGTAAAACAGACTAGAGAAAACAAATGAGTGCACCCCCAAGAATCCATGCCACTCAGAAACCCACTTTGGTTTCTTGTTGAGGGTATACCCTCCCAACAATTTCAGCAGTGATGAAAGTGCAGTGGAATTACTCTTCTGTGAAACTCCCAGAGGTACTACCACTGTCCCATCACAAACTGAGTGCTCTTAAAATGAAGATAACTAAAATTTACTTGGCAATATTGAGGCAGCATCATCCTAACTTACATCTTCAGATATCTGTCTCTTATTGCTCTTGATCAAAAATTTTGGTTTCAATCAGGGAAGAATTCAATGGTGACTTTTTTTCTTTGAGGTAAAGCTAGAAATTTAGCCCAATTATTGTCCATTATCATCCAACCAAGCTAACACAGGGCACCACAGTTATCCTTAGTCAAGATACAGACCTCCCCTCCCCAAGGCAAAATACTCTCATAATAGACTTTTGCACTTATTTGTACAGGAAGTTTGACAAAAGTTTCTAACTGGTCCATCTGTTTCCTTACATCTGCTTCCCGATGACTACCTTGAAACAATCCTAACACACTGGCTGCGGGGTGAAACCTTCAACAGGATGGTAACATTTATTGGAAATGGTCCAATTTCTCTTTCATGCAATGTTTGACAGGTGAGAAAATCCTCCAAGGTTTTAACTGGGGTGGTGTGACTACGAACATAACAGAGTTTGTCTGAAAACTATGTGTTAATACTAAAACTATTCTCTGAAATGGCCATGAAGGAAAAATAAAAGAGGAAAAGAGAAAGTTTGTTGCACTGTCTCCTATTTGACAGAACATTCCCACATTAACAGTAATAAGCAAATTCAGGATAAAGTTCAGCCTTCAGCATTAAAGTCCACAACAGGATTTTGAGGCTTAGAGGGTTTTTTTGGTTGGGTGGGGGTTTTTTTGTTTGTTTGTTTTGGAGTTTTTTGGGGGGTTGTTGTTTTGGTTTGGTTTTGGGTTTTTTGTTTGTTTGTTTGTGAGTTTTTTAGTGGATGTAAAGGAAACAGGCATTGAGGAAAACCAGGCGTACAGGAATTTCACAGGAAACTTCAAACCTCGCTGAAGTTAATTTAGATCCTACATCCTATTATTGTGGGAAGAAACTCACTCTGTTTTTCAGTAACTAAAACACACCAGGTTATCCTAACATGTCTCCAAACAACATTCCCAAGAAGCTCGTACTCTCTTCGAAAAGTTGCTAGCAGCCAGGACTGCTTTATTTTGGAGGTTGGGGGAGCGGGGGGGAGGGGGGGAAGAGGAGAATCCAAAACTGTTCCACTCACACGCTATTTGTTTATTTTCAACAGCCTGCTTACACATAAAATGTCCTGAAGCTAAAAGCGACCAGCTGGGCGGGTTACTTAGCCGCGCTCCTGGGCGAGGTGCCAGAGCTCCTTCCCTTCCCTTTCCCTACGAAGGGGAAGCCTTCGTACTTCTTTCTTTAATAACGGGGAGAGAAGGAGCCCCGAGCCGCGGAGGAGGTGGGAGGCACGGCGGAGCCTCTCGTCCCCCGGGGCCGTCGAGCCGGGCAGTTCAGCGCGGAGAGCGGCCGCCCCTCCCGTTCCGCCGCGCTCCCAAGGAACGG
>VZSR01003807.1:11763861-11780838 GCA_013398615.1 Brachypodius melanocephalos | reverse complement strand
CCCTTTAGTTACATGGAGTTTGGGAAGTACAGTGCGCAAGTGGCGGGGAGTCCCGCGCTGCTGGCATCCCGGTCCTTGCCCACCCCTGCCCTGCTCCAGAGCGTTACTCTAGACACGGAATTATTCCCACCTCTCCTCATCCCTTCTGAAGGTACAGGGGGAACTTGAGGCAGCTGCATGGAGGGATCCCGTCGCCCTGCTAGAGGTGTTTTACTATTGAGAGCAGTTTTCACGAGTGGAAGTGGAGAGCCCGGGCAGGGCATGGGATCCTGACCAGGCTCATTTGCCTGTGTCGGAGGTCTGGAAAAGTACCCGACCCTCGCCACACACACAGGTACAAAACCGAAGACAAGTTTTGAATGAATGAAAGTTCTAACTTTGAAAGAAAGAAAGACAGCGGTATCCATGCCGTAACAGGTGGCAAGAAGGGACAGAATCAATTAGCCAAACTTATGGGGAAGATGAGGGAAAACAGACATTGTGCATTACAGCACTAGGGCAAAACGAACCAATGATTAATTTGTCTTCCTTAAAGTATAAACATCATCCAAGCCCATAATACAAGTTTAATGCTAGAGCAAAGAAGTAACTGTTACCACTGGTGAAAAAAATAAAGACAGAGAAAAATAAAATTAAAAATAACCCCCCCACACCAAACTTGAGCATCTAATAGCTATTACTATGCAGTATGTAGAAACAGGCAGGGAGATGCATACATATCACAGGAGGACACTTGAGGCTTGCCTGAAGAACACCTATTAGCAAGACATGGTGAAAGTACCATTTCCCAGTGGTCTGGAAATCCTAGAGGAAAATTCTAGAGGGGTTGAAGTGATGTCTGGCTAGCTGTGTTGGCACTGCTAGCTGCATGTGTTGGCACTGTGGTGGTGTTTCAAGAGCTGGAGAAGTGTGTTAGTGTGGGGCCCATACCAAGGACACAAAAGGAGCACAAGAAGTAGCTGCTGCCTGCATGGTAGGCAGAAGAATTGTGATTGTAAGCTAGACTAATGTTAGTCTCCATGTTTGTTAATAGAAAATAGGTCCTAGTAAATAGCTCTTTTATTTCCTCATTTTATATGATTATGCATTAAATTGCCAGAGGCTTGAGTGTAATAAACTTCTGCTAGGTATTTGATTTAGTAAGAGAAAGAAAAGTGACTACAGCACAAAATTAATAAAGCACAAGCAGATGAAGAACTAAATGAAAAGCAGATCAATTGTCCAAGCAGCATTTAATGAGGATGTTTCTGTTGGTGAGCTGCAGGGAGGCTCTTCGGAGTTTTCATCAGGAATCTAGAGAAGTACTATTCCAAACAGCTTTAAAAAGACTAAATAAATCACCACTGGCAGCAATTTTAGACAGAGTAAATATTAACAGAGTGATAATGAGAACAAGGCAGTCACAGTTATCTGGATTATTTAATAAACTCAGGTCTTTCGAACAAGTAAGTTTTAATAGGGTCAAAAAGAGAAAAAAGTCAGACTTGCAGGATGGAACAACACAACCTATGGCCAAAGAATGTATCTTTGAAAGCCACTCCATATGAGAGCTTGGAGAAATTCAACATGAGCTCCTAGTGAGCTAGTGCTGGTAGAAAAGGGATTGATATGTACATACAGCTGTGCAAGTAGAAAAGGGTAGGTAGAAATTCCATTACATTCCATTACATGTGCTTTTTATCAGACAAATGTGTTGTTCCATATCCAGAGTTGTTTTCTATCCCTTGAAAAGATGCTGTGTGATGTAAGAGGACTGGAAAGAGATCCACAAGATAAGATGGAAATCGCAGAAAGCGGTCTCCAACAAAAGGTGTGTAAAAAGCCACTGCACTTGGGAAAGACACACATGTTGCATTTTAACTTAAGAGTGCCTCTGCAAGGAAAGAGCAGCATTGCAACACTCCTGGATGTTCAAGCACTGAAGGAAGGACTCTTTGTCTGACACCCCTAAATCCAGGTTCCATACAAAGCATGGTGTTGAAGACAACCAAGTGGGGCTTATGCAGAGACCCAGGCTGAATTGTGCAGTGGGAGCCAAGGGCAAGGTAGATAGCCTAATGGTCCCTTTGTCAACCCAAGGAGAGGGTTCCAGAAGGGTGTCTTGTTGTATAGACAACCCCTGTCATTATTTTCTCAGGACTTTTTTTGCATGCAATTTGGCACGTTCACTTTTCTTACCTAGAAAAATTATTTTTGAAGTGTTTGTTTTGAGAAACTCGAGTTACCTCTTTGGAGTCACTTGTAAACAGGAACATAAAAGTGTTCCTGTCTGCCTCTGGTGAATCTCATTAATTTTATCAAAGGAAATTTTGTTCCCCTCCTGCATAAAAGTTTACAATGCAAAAGTGTATACCATCTGTCTGCAGTGGTTCATGTGAAGTGATAAAGTCCTCCAAGTCAATTCATGAGCTAAATAAATGAAATTTAGTTACCACATCTTTCATGTAATTGAAGTAGTTACCAAATTTTTTGTTTGTTTGTTTAGTTGTTGTGTTTGTTTCTGTCTTTTTCTTCCTTGGTTAACTGATGGTGTCAACTTTCTTTTCTATGAATGGTAAGGGAAGCTGGGTTGTTGAAAGAGACATTACATTTCTCATATGTAGAGCTATATATATGTAATTGCCTCCACACAGAAGGGATTCTAACATCCTACTGAGCATCACACAAAATACACACATTTAATATTTGGTTGTCTGTAGACTTTTATTCTGCAGTATGATAGAGGTATTCTCACCTGTGCACTAAGTTTCTTGCCATGTTGATAGTTGGCAGGCAGAACAGTTGAAAGTTTAAGGATATAATGAATGATTCTAGCAGAGATTTGAAGTTACAATTATGTAGATAAAATACACTTTTATTTGGTATACTTGTTTTTTAGGGTGTAGATGATCTTATGATAGCTTAGGCTGTATATTCCACTTTGCTTCTAAATAATGAAGAGGATAAATCACATGAACTGACTTCCAAGCTTTTTCCAGTATTTTAGTCTT
Source organism: Brachypodius melanocephalos (assembly GCA_013398615.1). Lineage (NCBI taxonomy): Eukaryota > Metazoa > Chordata > Aves > Passeriformes > Pycnonotidae > Brachypodius > Brachypodius melanocephalos. The sequence continues at coordinate 11,777,848 of VZSR01003807.1, read as the reverse complement.
CTGGGGTTTCTAGAAATCCACAATTCCAAACAAAGCAAAATCAGGCAGGGAAAGATTAAAGTGAGATTTTCAGGATTAAAAGTTTCATGACCATTTATCCAGGGCACAGACTTGTTTAGTATAGAGATGATCTTGACTCCTGTTTCAATGTCTATTCTTATTTATCCTTACTAGATCTTTGCCATTAGAAGCAGGAAAAACAGCACAGCTGGGCAAACCCATTCCTGGTGATTTGGCACAGACAGGTTTTCTTTCTGCTCACGAATTATCTCCAAATAGATTCTGCACTTGCAAACCTGTTTACTACTCTAAATTATTCACCACAACGGTTTGCAAACCAGATTTGAACACTAGAAAGCAGGTAAACAATTCATGGCAACAGGAGTTCAATAATTTATTACCCAGGCTCTGTGTTATGTGCCCTCAGCTGTGGGCCTCCCTTTGTGCTCTCTGACTCAGGGGTTTTACCTGTGCCTGGAGGAAACCTGCATAAAACCATATCAGTATGGTTTTAAATGGTTACTAATGAATGCTTATGGATCTACTTGTGTGGTTTTATCATCTGATCTGTAATTTTCTTTCGTTGTACCCTTTAACTTAACATTGCTCTTTCCTATATTAAGTAACTCTTAGCAAGTTGTTCTGGAAGTGACTTCTACAGACTTGTACATTTGCAAGTATGTTGAAAAATCTCCGTTGTCATTTTTAATAACAGATTGCTGCTTCTGTGGTACTGTACACGCTGGACTTTTAAAGTAATTTCCATATTGTGTGTGGTTGAAAGGCAGAAAATAGAAAGAAAATGATCCCAACACAAATATTTAGTGAGTCAAGAAGAGCAGATCTGCTCCTCTCCTGTGCATATTCCTCAGCTTCAAAAACTGCCCTACATCCCCACTGTGCTTTCTTCCTACATTTCAATTTCTACGTGTTTCTTCCCCAGCCAGTTCTGTTCCACAATATCTTTTAAAGGTGTTTTCTTTCCCTGATGCTCCTTACAGGCAAATTCTAAAACTTTAAATCTCTCTGAGATTTTAGACCTTACCCTCCATCCTACACTTGTTGCTAATGTTTGTTTTCTTTGCTTGTGATGATCTGGAGTCAGTTCCCTTGCTTCACTTCATCAAGCCTGGCCTATGTAGGAACCTTCATTTTCTCACAGACTCAGAGTATTTCCCTAAATATTTGGAGTACTATTACTTTCACATCTCTTGTTTTAAAAATTATCGGCTGCCTAAAGACTTCTGATGTAAGTAGTAGAAGTGGTGTAGTGCAGATTTTGGAGAACTACTTGTGTAATATTGTGGAAGTTAAAAAATGAGAGATTAATCAGACCCATCTGACACAAGTGTTGGCATTTTTAAATTTGAATTTATTTAAAGCTAATATGTTATAAGAAATGCGTGCTCTTCAGGATAAGACTCTTGCCTTCTTTTAAGAAGGTCTAAATGTTGTTTAGACCAAAAGCAAAAGCTCCTTCTGTTTTTGTTTAAAGCATCAAGGGGAACTGGCATACTGGATCACATTACGTCCCTAAGCCTAAGTCAAATATTCCTGAAAAACAGGTGAAGAACGCCCAGCAGGTGGCATGGCATATTACCCAAAGTCTGTAAGGTCACACTCTAATGCTTAATAATGTAAATGCCACAGTCCTGGTTTAAATTTTAAACCTTGAATTTTCAAAAACTCTTCTGCATGTTTATGACTGTTAGTTGCAAGAACTGTTGGTATAAATGCATTTCATACATGACCATTTCCTTTGTGCCTCATACTTACTCCTGGATCCCAGTACCTCCTGTTGTGTGGCAGCACAGTGACAGCACAGGACAGAATTTCCTTTCCAGGCAGAAAATAACCATCAGACATTTTCCAATCAACAGTGTGTTTGTCACCAGATTTCAATTTTGTCCAGGGTTCCAGATTTATGATGAAAGACAAAAAAAGGACTGCATTAGAAACTATAAATAGCAGTCTGCCTGTCCTAGTTCACGCCACTGGGGAAGAAGAAAACAGTGGCACAACAATGACACGTTGGAGTGTAGAGTTCCTCAACAGTCAGGTTTCTGCCAGGTTTTCAAAGGCTTTAGCTGCTGCTAAAGTTTGTATCAGTAGCTACAATAAACAGAATGACAGGCCCCTTTACTGATACAAGCTGGCATGTCCCCAGCAGAGAAAATTGAGTAGTGCTGCTAAAGGCAGCTGGAGGCCTATCCTTACTGCAGGTCACCACCTTTCCTCTTCCCCCTCCTCCCCCTCTCAAGGCTTGTTGCACCTTTCATTGTGTTCACCGTAGCAGAGGCACAGTACTGGAAGTCCCTAATCCATCATTTCAAGGAAAGGCTCCTACCACCTGGACCAATTGCCCTCAAGCATTTTTTCTCTCTCCTGTCTGGGCCTAACAGCAGCCTCTGGCTGCCTTCTGGTTGCTGCTGCTGCAGCAAAGCCCAGCTCTCCAGGAGAACTTCTGTGCTCTCCAGCCTGTCCAGCAGTGCCTCTTCGCCTCAGAGAAGGCAGCCATAATACTGATCCAGCTGCACTAACCATTTCCCATAGAAAAACACAGCTTTCTGCTCATCAGGGCATGTGTGGTGGTTGCTGGCTGTGGCTTTTCCTCTGTGTTTCCAAGCTCCTTAATGAATCACTGCTTTTTGGCACTGAAGCAAAATAAACACATCATTTTGGATGCCTTTGCCAAACGTATGTACACTTGGAGCAGGTTTTGAATGGTAGGAAGCAAAAGGTTTAATGAAATGTGCAGGCTGCCTAGTTAAAAGTTTCAAAAGAGCCAGGAAATATGAAACTGAGGGTCACAACAGTATCATCAGCCCCCAAGTTGTTCAGATCTTGTGTATTTTCTGGAACACACGGAGGCGACTTACCAGTAGTGTATCCACTACAGCCCTCAACAGGAGAAAACAGTAATAGAAAGCAGCACAGGGGATCACTCATCAGCATGATGGTTAGATGCCCACCTCTTTCCTTTCCCTTGCCCTTTCCATTTCCCTTTCCCTTTCCATTTCCCTTTCCCTTTTCATTTTTCTTTTCTGCTCATTAACCACTTCAGTGTAACTACACATAGCACAACAGAGTTTTGCACTGATGCTTCCTAGCCTGTGTGAAGGGGAAAAGACATCCAACAAAAAATTTGGTAGGCATACTGAACAAAATCTCTCATTTGCTCAATCCAGTTGTGTGTGCATACCTTGTTGTGCACTTTGGCCCTTGTGAAGTGCATTAACTGCCCATGACTTCAACAACATCCATTTGCTCTTGCTGACTTGAGTGAGAATTGAGAAAATGTTTCCAAAATGTTTGGCACCAGTGTTCTTCTAGTTCCTTTCCATTCAATTAGATTTTAGAATGAATTCAAATGTATTGCTAGACTATAATTAGCTCTGAAGGACAGAAGGCCACTGGGGACGGGATCTTTTCTCTTTAAATGGCCAGCTGTAAAGACACTACCTTGAGCAATATCCTTAATTCCAGCAAGGTTTCAAACCTGGACCCTGCCTGATTAACTGCTGAAAATCAGAATCATCTCTGCCTTTGGCAAATCAAAGTCCTTCCCTATGAAGCTGGTTTACTACAGAAATATCTGGACCAAAATGCAAGTTTCAGGCTTCAGTTTCCTTTCACTGTATGTTTCTACTACTGTGAAAATGTGGACTTTTTTTATCCTACTGGGAAAATGCATTTTTTCCACTCTCCCATGACTCAAAAACATCTGAAAGATTCTCCCTCCAAGCTGAAGAAAAAGAAGGGGGAAAAACTTCACCTTTTGGCAAAGATACAGATGGAAATTTTTGACTCAAAAGAGGATTTTCAAAATAAAATAAAAGAAGCATGTGAAAACAAGGGGTTATAATGGAAACTATTTTCATAGCCAGCTCTAAAGTAAGCACTGCTGTTCCAGAGACACATGGTACTGATGCAAATATTGGTTTGAAGCCAAAACCCCTAGCATGCTAGTGGAATCCGGAAGCACTACAGTATTAAATACACCTCAAAATATATATCAGACATCTCCCCGTGTCTGTTCCACTTATTCTTCACAGCAAGACACCATACACTTAATTCATCAGTGGCTGTAGAGTAACAGAATAAAGAGCTGCTGGTGGATATTCTTTCCTGCACAACACTTGCTGAACAGTCTTCTGGAAGACCCAGGCTTATTATTCCCATTTTGCAAATACTGAGCCAATATCCACTTTCCATTACACAGCATCTATTACTGTAGCATGTGAGCACCCCTTGCTGCTCCTAGGGAAGTGTTGTTATCCCCAAGGTACCATTTCCACGTTTCATTTGGGATGAGGGAAGGAGGGAGTGTGCTACAAAAAGTGTGAGGGCATCCTGCACTCGTCGTTGGCAGACTCTTTCTCCTATCTTTTATCTGCTTCTTTCGGATGCTACAAAGCAGTTGTCCTGGTCCTGAACAGTTTTCTATAGTGGAAAATCCCCTTTGTCTGCTCTGGTGAGACCCCAATAGTATTACTGTGACTCACTCAGCACATGAATGACATGGACCTGTTTGAACAAGTCCAGAGCAGGGCCATGTAGATGATTAGAAGAATGGATCCCCTCTCCTATGAACACAGGCTGAGAGAGCTCGGGTTGTTCAACCTGGAAAAGAGAAGGTTCAGGGACACCTTATGGCACCTTCCAGTATGTTAAAGGGCACCTACAAAAGAGCTGAGAGGCACTTTTCACAAGAGTATGTGGAGATGGCACAAAGGGGCAATGGCTTGAATCTGAGAGGAAGTAGATTTCGATTCTGTATCAGGAAGAAATCCTTCATTGTAAGAGTAGTGAGACACTGGAACAGGTGGCCCGGAGAGCTGGTACATGTCCCATCCCTGGAAATATTTAAGGCTGGACAGAGGTCTGAGCAACCTGGTATAGCTGAAGATGCCCCTGCTCCTTGAAGAGCAGTTAGATTAGATAACCTTTCAGAGGTCCCTTCCAGTCCAAGCTATTCCATGATTATTTCTGCACCTGCCATGATTACAGCTGTGGTGCTTGGCCTACATCTTTGCTGATCCATAAGAAAGCCCACAACCAGTTACAGGTGTCCAAAACAAAGGCATAAAATGAATCTCCTCCTTTTGTGCAGACTGTTTTTCCTGCAGATTTGAGGCTTTTGCTTGCAGTTCTTGCCTCTCAACAAAATGCAAACACTAACTGACATTTTTCCCAGGAGTAGGACTGGTGGAGCATCCCCCTTTCCACCTGTATTCCCCAGAGGTTTAACAGGAAAGTGATGTCCCCTCCCTGCTGGCTCTGTCATGGTCTGGATGGCTGCAGAGACACACCAGCACTAGCAGAGCACTGACCGAGGGTGCTTCTTCTCTGCCTGTCTGGCCCCAGCTCCTCACAAGGCTCTTCATAAAGAGGATCCACAGAGTTCACAAAGAGCAGCCAGAGGCAAACAAGCAGAGCTGGCAAAGCTCACAGCCTGCTCTGCCAGGGATTCATAGCACCTCCAGAACGGGAATATGTTTTGTGGGCGTTGGCCTTCGTGTCTGGGCCCTGTGCTTTGAGTGGCAATGTCAGAAAGGTGTGACTGATTCAAAGATACCATCAGATCCAATTTCATGCTAACATGCACACCATGCACCTCTCTCCCCTTCTAAGCACTTGTTTGGGTTTTGTTTTGAACCTTCAGAACCAGCTGCTTTCATTCTCCTAATTGGAGGTAGCTGCCTTTGCAGTAGGTTTTACACACCACTTGTTTCTAAAGCCATCCTTGACGTTGAGAAACACATCATCCCTTTTTAACTTCCCTATGACCAGGAGTGCATGGCTGTGCATAGGGAGGGCTGAAAAGCATCGTGTTTTGCACCCTTGCCAGTGTGCTGTAGCATAATTCTGATCTGGTCAGCTGCTAGCATCTGCCTGGTGAGGGCTGCTTTTAGTGAGGCAGAAAGCCTGGTGAGCTTGGCCTCCAGCTCCTCCTGTATGCATGGCATTTGGTCTTTACATGGTGATTGTATAAATCAAGTGTCAATCTGTGAGCCTCATTTTGCTATTTAAAAGCCTCCTGTGTCATTCATTGACTTGCTGGTGATCAGGGGAACCAGCATGCTTTAACCACGCTGGTCCTGGGGGTCTTTTTTGTCCTGATTTATTTCAGGTTCATTCAGTTGCAAACCCACACATAAGGAAACTAAAACAATTTTATTAAATACGGCAGGAGAGGGTTTTGGGAAAAGTGCTTTTACCAAGACTAAACATCAATATTACACATTTTTCAATCTGCTTTTTTAATACAGCAGATTGTTAATGCAGCACATTTAGTCAGTTCAAATGAAAAAAATTCATTACATTAAAATTTAACAACATTAGAGCCAGATGGGCTATAGGGGCAAAATGTAGAGACTTTTAAAGCTAATGTAAGTGTAATATTATTGTTTTCAACTACAATCCAATTAAATTGGGCTGACAGAAAAATGCCTAGGAAGATAGCTTCTTTGTGAGGAAAATCAATTTTAAAAAGAAATAATACATCAGAGGTTCTCATGGTTCTGTGGCTCACTGAATTACATTCCAGTATAGAAACAGCAAAGCTGATGTGGGAGAGCCAGCAATAAAACCTTTACTGGTATGTCACCTACTGGGAGAAAAAGGACTTAATTTCACAGTGCGTTTTGCAAGTATCTGACTGTAGAAAACATTAACTTAACAAGACCCCTTGTGGAAGGCACAATATACAGATTTCTGAAAACACGACCTACTGGGAGAGCCGTTGTGGCCCTTCCATGGTCCCTGGTAGCCAAGAGGCAAGGCCAAACTCCCTCTAAAACCTCATGTGGGTGCAAGGCACAGCCCCATGCCATGCAGCAGTGCCTCCATGTGCACTGCAAATAGCTTCTGCTGGGCTCTCTGGATGGAAGACAAATGCCTTTTGTTGTGGGGTATGACCCACAAAGTCCGGCTTGGCATTATTTTCTGTAAAGTCACTTGGGGAATTGTGCTAGATGGTGATAAAAAAAATAAGATACTCTACATAAGACATCCACACCCACTCCATTTCTCTTTTTAAACTGTTACCCTTTCCAGAATACCTGAGACATTTCCTTGTATGTTAGCTGTGTGCCACAGTCAATAGTTGTTTCCCTCAAAATCAGTAAGCAGAAGTCTGTAGAAAGTCTCACCTATACAGATGATGGAGCAGGATGAGGAGCACTCTGAAGCATTCTCAAGCACAGATCCCACTCACTTAAACTACTAAAATATGATAGAAGATATCTTTACAGTTTTGCCATGAATGGCACAGTAATTATGAACCACGACCTTGACTCACACATGGTGATAAAACCCAGTGCCTGTAAATCTGTGAGTGTAGCTGGCAGTCATGAAATAAATTATGTAGAGGTCAGGTCAATGGTCCTTTCTATGTTTATTCCTCTTATTTAATGGTCCATTGCTGGAGACAGATTGAGAACTTTCAGAATGTTTTACAATGCATTTATGCAAACAAGAAGTCTGTCCTGTGCTTTCCATCCCCATTATCCTGACGTGATGAACATATATCAGAGTGCAGCATGCAGATTAACATTTGAGGAAAGCACAGAGCACTTTTTAGGTTTTCTGATGATGTATACAGAGAAAAAACATCTTCCTTTCTAGAGTAGCTCTTAAGAGAGATCACCTTTTGGCTAAGGGACGAAATAGGGCCACCTTCAATTTGTGCAGCTGAATTTCACAAAAGCTCAATGTCCCAGCATGGAACATTTGGATCCAGGCAGACTTCCATTCAATTCAAGACAAAGTGTGGTTAAAATAACATTACATTGTCAGGGGTCAGATACTTGCAGCTCAAGCTAATAAAAGTAATTTTTTTTAAGGTACAGAGACTTAACCCTTGTTCAGCACTCAGTACTAACTCCTGGCCTCACAAGGCAGGTTGTGTTTAAGTAAAATAATTGACAAAGTGAATGTATTTACAGTTATGCATATATGCATGTATAGATACATGAAACGGTTTCCTGTGCAGCCAGCATCACTGAAAACCTTCTCAGTGCACAGACATTTGTGTTAAGCCATCCTATTAATCCTACAAAATTATTAGAAATCTGAACAGGAGTTCCAGCAGCGAGACTTCCTGCAGTTCGAATCTATGGATTGGATGAGGTATAGAAAGGAAGACATATTAAAGTTGTCTATTTACCAGTGTAATAGAAAAAAAAACACCTGCTTTTTAAGGTATTTCATCATTAAACTAATAGATGAAACACTTTAATAAATCTGGTAGTGTTATTAAACTAGTATGGTGCTAGTAACCTATTCAAATTTGGCAATTCCTTATGATATGATAAATGTTAGGTGGTTTTATAAATAATTTAGCCCATCAAATTAACTAATATGAGACAACTGGATCCACAATTCATGCAAGGCATTTTTTGTTTGTATAAGTTGTCCAGCAACATTAGTTAACTAATGGACCATAACACCTTAGTGAGAAAAATCCATGTGCTTTCTGATGTCTTCTTTGACTTGTGCATTAATTTTTACACTGAAAGTAATTTGTCTGACTGCAAACTCTTCCAAATGACATAGCATTACCTAGCTCTCAGGTTATTACTTGCTAAAAGCTGAGTCAGTCTAAAGGACAAAAGACAAACCAGAATATGGGGGAGGGTGACCTTCTCCACAGACAGAACATTTCTGTGCACATATCACAAGTCTGCTGCCAACAGCCTGTTGCTGAACTGCCAAAAGGAGTCATCACTCTGCTCCTCTTTGGTGCTGTTTCACTCAGGTCACTACAATGTGTTTCACTGACAATAAGTTTTACAACTAATATACTACAAATTTGCTGGTGCGGTAAAGACTTCTAATGCTCAAGCACATGTGCAATGAAGTAGCCACATAGGAGCTCTGTTTTTCAGCACATAGGGACTCCTGGTTTTCCCTGGCAAGGCATCTGATCAGCATCTGAATAGCTCAAATACCATGGAAGGACCTGGGCCATGTATTTTTCACACACATGAAAAGGTCTACCCCCATTACAATTGCAATCAAGCCTTTATGAAAGCTCCACTACCTACATCAGGCTATGCACTTCTAGAGAAGAGATGTGTCAAGATAACTGAGAAGTTAAAAAATAGCAGAAAAGAAAGCAAACACTGTGTATCTTTAGGTATAAAATCCATTTCTTCCAGGAAGCTTCCAAGTGTTGAGAGTAACAGCAAAGTTCAGTGTGCTCTATCTTATCCAATTCTCTTTCTTGCGAATTTTTATTGACCCTTGGAAAGCTCTTATGTTTTATCACATTAGAATTCAATGTAAGAAACCTGAACACATGCTCATGCTTCACTGCTCAGTGGTTATTAGAATAATCTGCAGGAAACAACACCACAATAGGCCATTGTTTGTGAATGTGAGCAAAAGGTTACAAGGAAAGTCTGCACAGAGAGCTGACTCCTTGGCTCCCATTCCCTTTGCTATGAGGAATGCACATGTTGTGTGTGGTGGCTGTTTCCATCATGGTCAATCTTTTCTGCATCCCAGGAGAGCAGAAGGTACAGCAAGAGCACATTTATCCTGAAAACACAGAGTAGCTGGAACAGTGTGCTCAGTGGGAGGTGACCACCTATGGCATAAAACCAACCTCAGGCTCCTCCTCATTGCAATATTTGAGTACTCCACAGTACCCAGCAAACAGATCTGCAACAGGTGTAATATAGGCATAGCTTTGTGGGAAATCATTTCCTTTAACCGAAATTTGCTTGAATCCACAAACTCTCAGTTCCACAGTCCTCAACCCCCTCTTTCATTGCTGCCCAGCCACACAGGCACCAGAACGACCTCTACACTTGAGCTTTCCTCCTTGGTAACTAAATATCCCCCTGGGAGTACCTCCACAGCTGTTGGCACCACAGCAATGCCCTGCTGGCACTCACACTGGTGGAGAAATAGTGTCCAGTCCCTTTTGAAGAGTCCTGGAGAATCCTGAAGACTTTGTTGAGAAGCCTTTTCAAGTGACATGAGGCTGTCCAAAGAAGGCGTGTTTGGGAAAAAGGCTTATCCTTTCTCCTAGGGTCCCTACTCCTAAGAGATGAGCTTAGATATCACAGTGCTTTGTCATCTGTGTCACTGGGGCTCTATTTCCAGCCTAAATCCCACACAACACCAGCAGTTAAATGGAAAGACCTTTTCTGTTCATCCATGCAATAGCTTGGGCAGGACCCAGAACAGTTTAGGGGGTGGTTTTTGACTCAATATTGTTTTCTGCTTGAAGGGATTAATTCCTGCTTCTCTGACTTTCCAGTGACAGAAATAACATGATCTTTTTGCTAGTATAGTACTAGTATTTGAGGACTTTTATCTTGCCAGCTGGGATTAGGGGGAAATACTGGTCGTGTTTTTGCATGGAAAATAAAGTACTGTTAGCATAGTGGCATAGGGCTGAGCTCTTGCTTCTAGTTTTCCTTAGAAAAAACCAAACGAAACCAAAACCAACCAAACAAAAAACAACAAAAAAACCCCAAACAAACAAACAAACAAAAAATCCAAAAAAAATACCACAACCAAAAAAACCCAACTAACTTCTGCATTTTAAGTAGGTGCAGAGAAGGACAGACGAGGGCCCTCAGCAGCAGGCTGTATTATCATATCCATAGTCTATTTAAGGCCTAATGAACTGCTTGTTATTTTAGGCACTGTGGAGTTTGCAGACACTGTCTGTGTGCTCCAGCAACAGCATTCACGCTCACCACAACCCACTCTGCTGCTTCCAGCTCTTTTGTCCCAGAAGGCCTCTTCTGGCAGGGGTGTAGGATTCTTAGCTGTCACACAAAAATTACACTGAAGAGCATGATTTAAACTACTTGATTAAAAAAAAATTAAGAAAAGGATCTTTCTCTGGAGTTCACAGGAGAAAGTGACAGCACCTGCACAAAGCAATGGTAGTAAGACTGGAAAGTGTTGCCTTGCAGTTTGAAGAGCAGCACCAGTAACCCAAAAGTCAGGTTTAGCCAGTGAAACCTTCCAGCTAGTTGTAACACCCAGGCAATGTTTAACCATGGTCTTCTCTGCAGCTCTGTAAGAGTTCCAGCTACACTGTCGGCCTGACAGCAACACCGAGAAAGAAGGATGGTACCCAATTTGAGAGATGCTGGAATAATGCCAGAATCTACTCCTCCACTGGTGCTCCTGGATATAAATGACTTAATTGGTTCTGGTTTACGCCCACCTGCCCCTCTGACTAGTACTTAGCATCTGAAAGGAACATGAGTTAATGTTTTGTACAGGATCTCTGGCTAGTGCTGACTCTGAGGTGATGAGAAAGAATTAATCTTCTTTCATTTAACTACCTGTGCACTGAAAAGCAGTATAATGGGCATCATTTCAACAAGCTTTTCTGGTGCTGAGAAGGCAGGACAGCCAAGGCTTGTGTGTGCCTGCTATGCTGTTCTGTTGTGTCCGACAGGTGGCAATTAAGACAGAAGCAGCAAGATCCAGTGGGGAAAAAAAAGGCTTTATTAAAACTGGAAGGAGAAATTCTGAGTGTTGGTTAGGAAGCAACTTGCTGAAGGCTTTCTAACACCTGGGACCCCTCATTTCCAGCCTTCTTAGCAGTCTGTATGATCTAAGTTGTGCAGTATAGTTTTTCACTTGTGCTACTTAATAGTCATCTTCCTTTTCCAAATTTGAAATAGATTCAGCATCACCAATGACCAATATTTTAATCTGATATAGATACACATGTTAATGTAGACATGTATCGTTGTTGCCAACAATATACCTCTACAGAGAGATCTTTGTGATATTTATTCATAAATGGGATCTAAGAGGTCCAAATTAGTACTTTCCAGTAAGAAACAATGAAAAAATAAATAGGATTATTATAGTTAGAAAGTTGCAAAGGGATTTTAGGGTTAGGTGAAAGGAGATTCAGAATTACAGATTTTTCTTGTACAGTAGCTCAGATTGCATTGTTGCAAGGCTTCCTGAACCCTCCTCAGATTTTTGTGTTTCAAGGAAGATATGGGAGACCAAAGATTACTTAGTGTCCCAGGAGCAGTCACTCCAGAGCTCCAACTAGAGCAAGACAGCACATTTCCATGTTGCAAATACATGTAAGGGGTGTTTCAGCTCTCTGAGACAGAGCTCATCAGTTGCACATGTGCTTCCAACATAATACTATTATGCAAGTATTTTTGAAAATCACTGCCTCTTAACACAGAGCCTCCCAATATGTAACTATGATCTAATTAGTCTTGTCCTTCATTATACGGCCTTTCCTTTGTCTATGCTAAATGCATTAGTTTCTTGCCTAAATATAATTTTGTATTTTCTTGGTAGTCAGTGCCAGCAGCACCATACAGCTGGAGCAAAGAACCATACTTGCTGGATACCTCCTGAACCACACCTGAGTGACAACAATTCCCAAAATACACTTGTATTTTGAAACATGGCATTTAGGCACAGAAGAACCCATCTGATACATAGCATATAGGTTTTGCATAATTTTAGGTTCTACAAATCAGAACCAAGCCAAGCATTTTCTCATGCAGCAAGATAGATGTATGAAATATATTCCCTCAAACCTGTTTTTCCTCCAACCCATATTAATTGAAACTATTTGTATTCAACCTCTTAATTTTTTTCTGGCTCAATCTCTGTATCATCTGTTTCACATTTTTGCCTGGGACTGATGTCAAACTCACTAGCTAATGCTTATGAGTCTATTTCATTTACTCTCTTTAAAAATTGTTGCAAGGCAGATTAATAATAATTTTTCCAAGAGCATGCAATTCTCTCATAAGGGAGACCAAGGAATACATTGTGAACCTTACCTGGTTAACTTCAGAATGTTCCTGAGCCCAGGCAACTCATTGCCTTCCCAAACCACAAACAGAAGGCCAGAAAGCTATGCCAGCTCCATCTCTGGGCTCCAAAACAAATGTCAGCTCTGTGCCTTTGTGTGGCCAACTGTTTGCAGCTCTTTTGCAGTACTCTCCCTACTCACCACTACTACAGAATAGCATGTATTGCAGCGGGCTGGGACCTCCCTGCCTCCCTACCATACTTGCCTCCCTCCTATATGTACAGGAGAGATGCACCTAGCCCAGCATTCCATCTCTGAGAGTCTCTAAGCACTGCAAATTCTCGGCAGGGTCCGTGGATGCCACCCATGTGAGTCAGTACTCTACATGCTGAGGAGGGCGTTGGGAATCATCTTTGTTCCTTTGTGTTTGCAATGTCTCTTGACCTGCATAAAGCACATGGTGCAACCATCCATAAGTATCATGAGAACACAGCTTGTTCTATAAATGGACATGTAATGGAATTTGGTTAAGTATAGTGAAATAGGAGGAAAATATTGGGAGCAAAGTGGAAATGCTGATATGCTTAAGGATGGTAAATATCTTGGACTAGTCACCTTTAACAGAGCAAAAGCTGAAATAGGTTAGGGGCCACTTCTCAGCTATGGGAAGTCCTTTCACATCTGTGTAAAGAATCACTAATTTCTCACATTTGGGTCCAGCTGATGTGACCAGAGAGTTGGCAAACAGGCAAATCATGGAGCATGTGAAAATTCTAGAAAAAGCTTTCTCCCCTTTAAGCAAAAAGCCTACCTAGAGCATCTCTATATAAACATAATCAGTGGGTCCTTTAACAGCTGTTTAATGGCTTATTCATGGTGGCCTCTGATCTTGAGTCCCTCTGGACAGGCAAGCTGCTTCTGATATGCAAAGCATATCAAATACAGGAATTAAAGACACTAAAAGTGATCAACCCTATCCATGCACTGTGCATAATGGGAGGAAAAATGCGAGTATGTCATCTATAGGTACTATGAAAACTGAGGTAAACCTACCTTACCCGACCCCACTGTACCCTACACTATCCAACCTCATTGTAATCTTTCTTACCCTACCCTAACCTACCCTATACTACCCCACACTACCATACCCTGCCCTTCCCTACCTTACCATATCCTATCATACCTTACCCTACCCTACCCTACCCTACCCTA
>VZSR01003807.1:11752065-11763041 GCA_013398615.1 Brachypodius melanocephalos | reverse complement strand
TCCAAAACTGTGGTTTACATTATATTTGAAATCTCTATAGTAGTTAAGTCAATGTTCTACTCATCATTAAAAAAAAAAGCTCAAAAAACAAACAAACAAAACAACAACAGCAACAAAAAACCCAAAACAAAAACAAACAAAAAAATCCCACCAAACTCCCAAACTAATTATGTCTTACTATTATGTATTCAAATCTTGACATCATTCCTGTGAATAATTTGACCTATATAAAGGTTTCCTATGGCACAAACACTAGAATATTATGGAATATTATGAAAGAGTGGACTATATTCTATATCGATGGATATATGAGGGAAGAAAAGACCTTCAAGTAGGGCAGAGGAGAAGGTTGAAGTTCTGGGTTTTTTACAAAAAATTCAAGCTTTTAAAAGTACCTATGATATTTGGCACCAGAATGAGGAGGAGAACAAGTTCTTGAACACAGCTCTCTTCTATTTCATGGTCTGCACAACATATAGAAATATATTGGATATTTAAACTAAACCACTGACATGGAGTGTTGGAAGTCTGTCAGTTAACAGTGTAATTTTCAAGACATTGTTTGCTGCATTACCTTTTATGTTAACACAATATATATTTTTCTAGAATTACCTTTGTTTGGAGGGAAGTTTGTTTCTGTATTGGCACCCAAAAAAATCCAAAAAAATCATTCTGCAAATTAGAGACTTGGATTTTTTAGCCACAAACACTTGAATTTGTATAGAAATGCATCAAACTAATGTTCTGTTTTAATATTTCACACAACACACATATGTATATGTGTGTATATATATATACACATATATATACACACACACACATATGTGTGTACATATATATATATATATATATATATATATATATACACAGGATAGGCTTCAAGACATCCTGTACTTCAAGAAATAACAAGAATCAAAGTAATTTCAGCTGGTTTCACATTACAGGTACATAACATCCTTTTGCTTTCTTTTAGTTAGTATAAGTATGCATAATATGCAAGTAGAGACACTTTTTTTAAAAAAAAAGTCCACTATCTGCACAGCAAAAAATATCATCTGGCCAAAAGTCCAGTATCTAAGTAGAACATATGGGAATATAGTTTTAGGGGGTTAGTATTTTCAGCTTTCATTATTCAAACTATTCTGTGAAAATAAGAGGCCACAAGTAGAACCAATGCACTTGAATTTTGCATTTGTTTCACAACTAGCAACAGGCAAGAGCAACAGGAAAAGGAGACATTATGGAGTTGGATTTTACTGTAATTTTCCTCTTCAGAAAATGGAGTCTAAAACAACATAGACTTCATCACCCTAACTCCTGAAGGTCTATAGTGCATGAAGGCTTTACCAACTCTGATTTTGTAGTTTAAGCCAAGAACAGAAGACATGTAAGTAGCGCTTTGGAAAGATTTGTTTTCTTGAAAGATGAATGTTTAATTCGACAGCTGCACTCTTAAGCATTCAATCAGTTAGATCAAAGCCACATGATTTCTTTGCAGACAGAAGACAGAGGCTTTTATTCCTAAGATAGCTCTCCTATTGCAGAAATGAGAAGTGAGGAGTAAATATAGAAAACAGGTTGAGAGCTTTTAACCATAATTCCTTGAGGTCTATCACAAACACATAACCCTACAGAGATAAATACATATAGTATCACTCAAGCTGAGAACCTCACTTAAGGTAGGGTAGGGTAAGATAGGGTAGGGTAGGGTGTTTTCTTATAATTTTGTCTCTGTTCCTAGAAACCAAGCTACTGTTAATATCTCCCCTACTCCCCCTTCCAAATAGCATGAGACAGCCAATGGGTGATCCCTGTTGGAAGCAATCTAAATCAGCGGTGCATACACTGAGCTGACTCAGAAGACTCCGACAAAGCCTGAGTTTGAGCACAGCAACCTATTTTCATGGCATCAGTTGCAGAACTGGAGCTCTGGTGTGCAGTGCATAGCAAGATAAAGGGAAGTACAGATCGTAAGCACTCCAAATTCCTCTGCAAAGCCAGGGGAAAGCTTTATGGTTGCCAGGCTACTAATATCATCAAAATACTTCTTTTCCTTTTTCATTCTGCCCATAATACACTGTGACTGTGAAAATGGGCAGAAGGAAAAAAATGTTTAATTTTTTTTTAATTTAAAACAAAATAAAATAAACCCCAGTTATGCAGATCCACACAGAGCATGCAGATCAACATGAGAATGTGAAAGTGAAGGGGACCACAAGAGCTATGGGGAGCAATCCAACATGGTAGCAGAAAATAGATGCTTTTCTGTGGGAAGCATCACTTTTGCATCCTGTGGGTACTTAGGTGATTTCCTGAGAAGCTGTAAAAAGCAAAGGTGTGAAAGACTAGTGTGGCGTGCCACATGCAGAGAAAAGGAAAACCTGAAGTTGCACAACTCCATCCGCCATGTGCTGAGAAGTTTATTTGTGGTGCTTTTCAGGCAAGCACATATCAGCTGGTGGCAACCCTCTTGTGCACTAGCAGTCTGATCAACTGCATGAGGTTGCACTTATTGCCCTGGGTGAAAAGCTTAAAGGCAGAGCAGAGAAAAGGAGATCACGGCAAGAGGCAACAATGACAGAAAATTGTAGTTAAATGATGATCTGGGAAGGATTTTGACTCCTACCTTCACCTTGCTCACCCTGAGGGTGCTCCTTTGAAATGGATGCACGACCTATCTGCATCTGAAAGATGTACACAAACTTTAACACCTGGGAGCCACCTACCTTACAAGGAGAAAAAACCGGAATTTTCAGAATTTCGACTTTTGCTTAAAAAAACCCCGAAGAAGTCTAGCTGTGGTTGCAAGCAGCAATGAGGGAACTTGGGGCAATCTTGCCCCCAAATTTGCAAGCCATTCCACAGAGCAACTAACAGCGTTTCTCTGTCACAACAGGCAATGGGACTGTAGGGAGAAGCAGACTTCAAGACTTCACTGATGCATAAACAGCAGTACTGGTGCAGTGGAAAAACACTACCCTCGGAAGAGTGTTCTTAAACCACAGCTGCACAAACTGCCCCCTTGGCTTAAGTGGCATATCACTGGCTTCTTCACCTGGAGTGCACAGTAAAGCAGTAGGCAGGCTACTGCCTGAGGGAGGAAGGAGACCCCACAATCATCCTTCTTATTCTTCCCTGGGAGAAGATAACATTTTGGGAAATAACACTGGCTCTACTGTTTCTCCTCCAGGAGCTCAAAATAAGGCTCTAAGGGTGCTGAGCAGTATGTCTGCTTTGCCAGTTCTATACCTTCCTACTCTTCTTTGCTGTCAGCCTTCCTGGGGTATAGTATAAGAGAATATACAAAACACTTCGAGAACATGAGGGTTTGTAAATGTGACAGAAACTTGTGTGAAAATGAGGAGCTTTGTGTAGAGCTACTTCATCTCCTCTAGTATTTGAGTTAAAGAATTGTTTGGAGGTGACAATACCCACAGCTAAAACAAAGAACATTGATAGATATTACATTATTTTGAGGACAATAAAATAATATAATGCATTGCTCATCACCCTTAGACGTTGCAAAGTAAATTATACATCTTCAGGGACCTTAAAATCTTGCTCAAGACTTCATCACATTTACTTTTGCCCAGAACCTCCCGCATGTAGGTTAAAAAAAGTACTTTTTCCCTACTATCTAGACCATCTAACCTCGGGAACTGCAAAGATGCCCTCACATGGCACTGTGTAACCTTCTCCAGCTTCTAAATAAGACAGGTAATTCATCAGGGTGAATGGCACCTCCAAAATCGTGGGCAGGGGTAAGCTCTGAGGCCTGTTTGCATCAATTAACAGCACAATGCTGAAAGATCCTCCAGCTCCAACTCAAACAGCTGTGTCCTGAGCTGGATGCTGTGCAGGTGTAAGAGCCTGCATCCCATCTAACCCCAGCTGGCTCACCAGTCGGGTCCAGCCCCCAGTGCTGGTGTGACTATGCTGTTCAGGGGCTCAGAATAATGTCTGCTGGGCAAAAGGTACCACACTGTATCAGCATGCTCAAAGCTGCCTCAAGGACCTCCTGTTACCCAGAGCAGACATGGCCTTCATGGGGTACCAAGGGAGAGAACAAACAGACAAAAAACCCCATTGCCAAGTTTTGTAGGAAAACTGAGAAAACTGACTCTACCATGGCTTCCCATTTCCCTTTCTAACCCCAAAGCCATCACTGTTCCTAAATTCTGTGGTGCTTTATGCCTCTTGAAGCCACTCATGCCAAAGTAAACAGCTACTTCAACCTCTTGTGGGTGCCTTAAGCTGTTTAGTAGGAAATGCATGTTTATGCCTTACAGAAGGCATATAATACATCACAATCACTGTGCTAAGTGATACAAACTGGGGAATTTAAAAGTTACATTTGGCAACCTGCCCTTACTGTGCTCTAATTATTCCTTAATATCCCAATTTAAGGGCAACATATTGGCCCCATTTATAAATTGTCTGGCTTTTATGAATTTGTGTCACAGAATTAATGTTAAACAGTTTTCAGATTCTTTATTGAAAACTGCTGATTGTGTATTGCCTGACAAAGCAAAATGTCTCCATTAGAATAATGATTTATTGTAAATATGGTAGTATTAAGGCTGACTATTCTGGGTATTAAAAATGCATGGAAAAAATCCATTGTAAAAAGTGTTATGTGAGCTGTCACAATTTGTCAGTTTAATATCTTGGTAGTTTGCATTTCTTTTTAAAATGCCAAGAGTAATTAAACTTTATCTCATCAGTAGAAGTTGCCAAATTTCACTTGAAATTAAACCAGAATAATGTGTCATGTTAGTTATTTTAATAATATTAAACAATAAAAACAGAAACAGAAAAGAGAAGAAAAAGGAGACATACAACAACTGCAGCTACAAAAAAAGCAGCTAAAATATATAGCCTGTTTTTATGATAAAATCACAGTCATGAACTCCGTAGGCTTCTTCCATCAACAAACCATTTTCCCTGACAGCAAGGCCATAGCAAAGTCTTGCTGAACTATGATTTAAATGTCAATAAACAGCTCCCAGCAGCACAAATTTTATGCCTGAGATCGCCATATTTTCAGTTCATCTCTCCACATGGTTTCCAGGCTAGCCTCCATAATGTAGCACCCCTTGTTTTTTGGACTGACTCAAGTCTCAGAGAGAAAGACAGAAGGGACTTGTGAGTCAGCAGGAGCTGGAGCTAGGATGAATTGATCACAACTTTGTCTCCTGTGGAAATACCAGCTGCTGTCATATTTGTGTTGGAACTACTACGCCTTCTAGCAATGGTCAAGCAATGGGTGAAAATATTGTTTCTAGGATTGTTTCCCACTGTGCCTGACTCTCTACAGAGATATAGGGTTGCCGTTATCATTGTCATGAAATATTCTGTTGCTTTTCAGAAATACATTTAAAGAGTATTTCCCATACAATAAGTTGTAAAATAAGCAATTTCTGATAGTTACATTACAGGAAAGGTGCTGCGGAGAAAACTAAGATTAAGCAAATACTTGGCCCTGGCCAATTACTTTTCTCCTAGCCTTTTGCTTTATTTTAAAATTGGATGCTACAAGGGACATAATTCTTCACTCAAGTCCACTGTTTGAGCCATGTATCTCCTCAATATATAACTCAACCCCTCATGGCTGACAAGTCTGGGTTAAGTTTCTCTCCTCTCGGAGGAAAGCAGGCAAATCACCCCTTCTTGTCATCTTTGCCAGAAGTCCTTGTTCTGGTACCACTGCCCCCATGGGGTGCTTGGAGAGGATGCTTCTGTACAGGCATCAATACAAACCACAGTATTTGCAGTAAAGGTGATAGATCTGTTCAAATGGATACAGCTTCTTCTTTCTTCTTGCGTCTCCAGCAGAGAATGGGACATTCCTTGTGGTGCCAAGCTGTGCCCAGAGTCAGGCACACACAGCTCTGTGGATGTAGGATAACAAATCCAGCTGCCCAGTCTTTTCAACACCCTGCCTCTCCACAGGGCACTGGTTGGGGACATTCACTTTGGCCTTGGGACCTTCATGTTCATCCAGGGACTGCCAGGCCCCAGCTGCCAGCAAGAGTGATTAGACACAAACTCAGCAGTTTTATTCAGGATTTACTCCTGTCTGCTGGGAGAGGGATGCTAAGTATTCTTATGATCCTAAGCTACTTATGTTTTCCAATTATACTTCAGGAAGAAGCCTCGTAAACGTTTTATGTGAAAATATAAAAAATGCTTAAATAGTGAGACGAAGGAAAAAAAATAGGGAAAAGTGAGGATTATTTTGGTAAAATTCCATCCAGTCTACTTTTTGAGCCCGAAGAAATACCCCTGCAAGTGACCCCACAATTAAGCATGGCATTTCATTAAAGACTCACTGTTAGAGACAATGAATGATGACGAAACAGCAACAGACTAAATCCTCATTATCAGCCACCAGCTCTTTGGTCATGCTGTCTTGTTTTCCCCCCTGCCCCTCACTTCCAGCCCCCTCAGTGTGGGGTGTTCAAAGCCCCAGGAACACAGGCTGGTTTTCTTGGAATGATTTGTTACAGTGCCTCTTTCCTTGTCTGGACTGATTTCTTGTACTATCCAAATAATTGGCTCCTGCAAGTTTGGTTTCATCCTTGTTAGAAGCATATGGGCAAGTGCTGCCTCTCAAACTTGGATTGCTACTTCTGTACACAACACTTGCTTCTTCACCATAGGTGGCAGTGATGACCCAGAGTGCAGAACAGAAGTCTGAAGGCAGCTGGCCAAAAATGCCACACAACAAGCAGATGTAAACATAAAGCATGAACTCAGAATTTGATGGTTTTATGCCAGCTTTTACCAGAAAAAAAGAATCAGAAATTATTAGTAAGTAAAATCAATGTTATACCATCTATCCAAACCAGCTAGAGTCCATGCTGCTTCTCCATAAGGAGCACTGCAGCAACTGGAATCGTTGCTTAAAATATCATGAGTGTGTGTCAGCACAGTGGAACCAGAGGATTTCTGGTGAAAGAGGGCCATTTGAAGCAGGGTGGGTGGAGTATCTCCACATTAGGAGATGCTCCATCATTTTAATGCTACGTGGTATTTGGCTACCTCTAGTTCCTGTATAGTCATTCAATGTGCTATGTGTATAGAGACTCGAAAATAACACAGGGAGCAGCAGCACCACAAGGAAGTTTAATCCTCACAGAAATGTTTTCCACGGTCAGGGATTTATAAACACACTGTTCCAGTTCCTGGGTAAAGGGGCATAAGCCATGAATATTATTCTAAAATTACAACAAGAATAATTCAACATTCCAGCAGACAGTGACCTGTGATGGACTAGAGTATTCACTTCAGCCAGGGAATGGGTGAAAATAGGAGGCAAATTAGAATACACGATGTAGTATAAAGGAATTACTTATTGCTTTTTTATTTTATTGTTCATAAGCAAGCAATTTTGTGATCTATAGAACATGACAAACGGACTCAATAAAAGAAACATGGCATGATGGATAGCCCCATTTACATAAGAGTGGGACAGAGAAAGGAGGTGCTGTTGTCCCCTCTAAAAACACCTTCACACTTGGGGAGAACATGGACAAAGTACCATCAAAGATCAAAACAAAAGCTGCCAAAGAATGTGACTTGTTTTGCTACTGGAGTTGGCATTGTCTCAAAGGGCTCACAAACCTGTGGTGACACTGCCACCATCTCCATTGCAAGTGGTTTTGTGTTAATGGGTTTCCAAATTCATAGGGACAATTCAGACGAGCTTAGATGGCCAAAGAATTTCAGAGCCCTTTATGGGCAACAAATGAACCTTACAACTCACTGAGATTGTTATCTAGCCTAGTTCTGCACACAGATCAGCTCAGCTACATTAGAGGTTTTTGAACACTATGAATTGATGAGAAATCATGATCATAAACTGAAATCCTCCTTTCAGTTTATTCCTTCTGCTTGTTTTTTTTCTCCTCTGTACTTTGGAAAGATGCAGTCTGTTTGCCTCAAAATCAGCTAAGACATAACAAAGCATCTCTAAGGTCAAATCCTCAACCAGCATTCAATCCCAACAGTCTTATATTTAAAGAACATTAAATAAGTCCTATTGACTTACGGAAAGACAAAAATGACCAGTTACTTCAAAAGCAAGGGAATTTCCATCCGCAGACAGTTTCCTGTGTCTCTTACCCTTCCTGTGAACACATGATGTCATGCAGAAGGCTAAATTGACCACTTGCTATCCTCCTCATCCCGCAGCATTTCAGGCTTCAAGTAAAGTCTCACCTCATTGGAAAGCTCTAAGCTTCACTATAGGTCAAATATAGATGTTGCTACTGGATATTCCTCAGAGGTAGCCTGTACAAGACCTCAGTCAGACAAGACCTCCAGTCCCTTTAAAACACATTTTCTACTTGAAGGCATAGCCTGCAGCCACAGCTGCAGAACCTACATAATTCAGGATAACAATTAACCACAGCTAGCTCATTACTGCTAAAATAATATTCCAAGTGCAAAGAAGTCATATAAATCCCCAAGAAACATGAAACAAGGCCTCCTGGTTTTTGTCACTACTGGTATGATATGCATAACACAGGACCTCACTATGGTGCCATTCACCCCCATGAGATTCATCCCCCAAGCCCTTGGCACATCACACTGGCATTTTTCTTGGTAAGAATGAGTGTTTAAGATTTGTCTATTTTCAGGTGAGATGCCTGTCTGACCAGGACACAGGTGACTAGGAGCTCTGGGGAAGGGATGTTGCTGATCTCACTCCTTAAAGGAAACGCATCACTTGGGAGCACTTCTGTTTCCACAACTTCTTCCTTCCTGCTACTGTAAGTTTCTTGCTGCTTTTATATTTGCTTCCCACCCTCCCCCTCCAACACCCCGCCCCCACCCCACAAGGTATTTCCAAGCCTTCCTATTCTTTAAAAATAAATTTTGTTACATCACTGCTGTCTCCAAGCTTGATGTGTTTGGCCCAAAGCAGATGTGTGCAGCAAAGCAGCAAAGCTGCCAGTGGAGGCTGCTGGCTGCCCTCCCCTGCCCCAAGCAGCAGGCAGCCTTGCCACGTGAGTACCTGCAGACAGCCTGTCACAAACAGCTGATGCCAAAATAGGCAAAAAATACAACTAGAACTGTCCTGTTGTGCCCTACACAGATAGATGAATATTTTATTGTTATTCCCGGAAAGGCTTTTAAAAGAACACACGAGACAACAATTATGTGGAACTGTCTCGGTACACAGAATAAAAATAAGAGCAATCTAACACTTAAAGGAAACGATTTTTAAAATAAAAATATTGTTCCTAAACCCCACAAAATCGCATCAGCCATAACAGCTAAAAGTGTACACAGGTGACTTATTAGCGACACGGATATTTTAAAATGACAGTTTTGGCCAGAAAATAATTTTAATGATGGCAGAGGAGAAGAGTGATGAATTACAGAGATATTTCTGTTATGCAGAGCAGAAGATGGAGTTTTGCCCAGCAATTATCCATGGTTTGACTTTGAAAGTCTCTTCAGCAGCATGATGAGTTTAATAACAGAGGCCTGATTCACTGACACTGATACCAGGTTGTTATTTCTAACGTTCAATAGCTAAAACACGCAGCTTTGCAAATATTCTGCAGTTCTGTATTGCCAGAAATAGCATCTCTTCAGGAAGAATTTGGGCAGGTATCCAGTTTATATACATCAATGTGTTTACATTTTAGTTGGCAGACTGCTGAAGAACAAATCAATCAAGCAGTTGGGCTTAAGGATGCAAATAATCCTGCTGCTCTCTGATCTCATAAGTGCCCAGATGACACCACAAGGGTTTTCAGAGGTGCTCTCCCATCCCTGTAGATATCAGACAGACAGGCCAGATATGCAGAGGTATCAGAGCTGCACAGTCCCCACATTGACATCCCAGTTAGGGATCATGAGCCCTAAACATTCCTCTACAAACCTGGCTGTGTTTACCAAGCACCCTATAGGCTCTTTGGAAATGGATGTATTCCCTATACCACTCAAAGAATGGAAGTTGCTGGACTGTTAGAAGAGCTGCCTGGAGAAGGGAGATTGTCCACACACCATGTGGGGCTGAAGCCCCCTGGGAGTTTGGGGCAAGCTGACCATAGGCAGAAGGAAGATCACTGGTAACTATGGAAGAAACTGGATCACAGCCTTATCCTTTGCCATGATGTCTTCAATATGGCTTAGTTTCATCTGTAGTTGGGTTGGTCTGGGTCTTTTTTTTTTTCTTTTAACAGGTAGATTTTAGTCACTGTTTGAAAGGATTATTTTAACCATTTTCAATGGTATATAGGTTGTCTTCTAGAAATGGAAAGCATCAGTCACTGTTTCCGCATGAGGAAAAAAATCTGGAGTTATTCAGCAAACTAATGTAATAAGAAGCTTTGAGAATAGCTGTTAATTGTGCAGACATCAAGCCTTACTTATTTTAACTTTTTGCAGATAGTAACCAAACTGGATTCATCCTTAGGCAAAAAAAAAAAGATAAAAAAAAAAAAAAAAAAAAGGCAAACCAAACCCCCAAACAAAAAAACACACACAGAGGAAAATCTGTTTCTATGGTTTTCAGTCATTAGCTTCCCTCTGCATCCCCCCAAAATTGGCCTTTAAAATAAATGTGACTCATCCCAGAACAGATTCTTATAGTTGGATTAAAGCGGTATCCCCATCAAGACTGCAATAACATTAGTTGTTGATGCTGAAGAGTGTAAAAACCTGGAGGAATTAGCAGCTCTGCCTGCCAGGGTATCTCTTGCCCACAGGCATTCTGTGTCGGAGAGCAGGAATCGTTCTCCCCCAGCAGAAAATTCTGCCTCGTCATGCAATATCAAACACAAGCCATTATCATTTATTAAGTTAAGGCTTCTTAAAAGCTAGCCAAAGCACCAAGTGCTTTGAATATTGCTAATCTTATTTATTTCAAAAAATGAACATTTTACTAGGACCATGTCAGGTTTTTTAGATGCTGGCAATGTAATTTTCCATGATCTTACATTTTAAATTCTAGAAAA
>VZSR01003807.1:11496840-11734669 GCA_013398615.1 Brachypodius melanocephalos | reverse complement strand
AATAGTTTGTGGGGGAGGAAAAGGTCGGGTTTTGTTTTCTTTCTTTTTTCTTTTCTTTCCTTTTTTAGAGTGTTAATAAACTATCTGTTTAGCTATAAGTTGAGCTTGTTTTGCCTTTTTCTTCCAAAATCCTATCTCATATTTAGTGAATGAAATTTGGTGAACTGAAAACCATTACAGTGTTGTAAAGAACCCTTCCTGGGATAAAAGCTGCAGCAGTCTATTCCAGCCCAAGCCTTTGCTTTGAGTCTTTGAAGTCAATAGCAGCACTGCCAATCACAAGTGCACCAACATCATGAATCAAACCTCCAGGAACATGTGGATGCTGTAGAAAGCATGTTATAACTTCTCTTGGAATAAAAAAAAAAGAACAGTAGTTTTTCTGCCTCTTTTTCCTAACCTCTGAATGCCTGGGTAAGGGAGAATTTTTTCATATATACGCACATTATCATACCCAAGAGCTCTCCAATGCTTATGTACAGGGCACATAAGCTTGACATGCTCTTCTTCCTCATGTGCTGTGAATTCCCAGCAGAAGAATTTGTACCGCAAGAAAAAAAAATATGCAGGCCTAATAAAAACTGTCCTGCAGTTCTGTGGCAGCATTTATTTCAATGCCTGCTATCCACATGACTCAGCCAATGTTCAGTGCTATTTGGGAAATTCCAGGGCTCAGAGAAATGCACTCAGGGACATTACATCCCTCAGACTGGCACAGAAGGGAAATATTTAATTGAAATACAAACAAGGAATTTTCTTTCCTTGAACCATACCAGCCTTAATCCTACATGAGTCTTCAACAACAGAGTGAATCCCACAGATATCTGGCATCTACCAAATGCCATTGAACTTAGCTTCTGATTTTTCCTTAGTATAATTATTAGACTGGCCAAATTGCTTTCACAGGAATCCCCAGTTTCCACAAAAAAAGTAACTCTTACAACTCTGCTTCTGTAGATAAGCCTCGCATTAATAAATGGAGTTTAGGACTACTGCAAAGTGCACATATTTTGGTAGCTTTTATTGACATGTAAAATGATTGTAATCAGAAATCATTTGAATGTATTTTTAAAAATCCAGTCCTTCTTATAAATGTGCATAATTTGAAGAATCTTGTTCCTAGTCTGAGAGAGATACATATTGACATTTGCACAGTTCTTTCTGGACTTTCCCCCCTCTCTCCTATTATTATGATAATCAATATTTTTGTAAAACTATTTTGGATCAAATATCGCTTACTTCATACATGATATACATGAAGCTTAGTTTTCTGGGATTTACTTTCTCTATGGGGCATATATAACTGAGAGGTTCATTGAAGCAGAAGTATGGAGTTCTAATAAATATTAGAATCTGCTTCATTAATTAATGCCTGAATTAAAATCTCTTTAGTATCATTTCTTTAAAGAAGGTGATTGTCTTAGAAAGCAAAATAAGCTTGTTTATTTAAAGTACTTCTCACTGTCAAAACCCCATTGCCTAGAATTCATTTAAATATTCACTGCAAATCATCTAAATACACACATTAAGATACATTTATCTTAAGCTTAGGATAAAACTGTGTGTAACAAAACTCCTCATCAAAATACTAAAGGTGAATTTGGCTTTGCCCTTTCATTTTGTTTACCTAGTTTTCAGTTATTTATTTGCTGCTTGGGAGAATTCCTTTCCATCTCTTTCACTTCTGTCTGCTTTTAAAGGAGGCAGAGAGGACACACCGCCACTGAGGGTGGGTCATGGATGTGGCTCTTCTATCCGCTAATGAAGAAAGATCCATCTTTATTTCTTTTGCCCAGTGAGTCTGGCAGATGGATGGCTTGTATACTCAGTCCTCTGTCCCTCTGCTGTCATTCCTGAGTGGCCTAAACACAGCAATAAAAAAAAAAAACAACAAACTAAAACCCCCCAAACAAAACACTCACAACCGCAAAAGACCCTGCTCATTGTTGCTGAAAAAAGTTTCTTTTCACATACATTTTTGTGTGTTTCCAGCTCTGGTTTTAAGTACTTCCAGCACTTAAATGAGAGCAACTTTAACTGTTCCTCCTGGGAGGCCATTCCCCAGCCCAATAAATCTCACTCCCAAGAAATCTCTTTTACACATCTCCTCCTGTGCTTACAACATTTTTTCAATCTTGGCCTATCATGAGTGGAACAGATACATTGTTCCCCACAGAGTTTGTATAATAATGCAATAAAGTTGCAAAAGCTGTGTGCTCCACTGAGTTACTTCCACTCACCAGAAATTTATGGGGTAACGACTTCCATGTTGCCAGCAAGACATAATTTCAAATATCAATAAATTACAAGATTTCTACTGAAATGCAAAGCCATTCAAAATAAACAATATTATTACAAACTTCATAGAAGATGTAGTAAAAGAAGCATGGAAAATCTTTGAACTGCTGACACCAAGGTAAAGTCTGGTGGGTTGTTCTCCCCCTGAACTCTGCAGACTGGTTACAGGTATCTTGCCAGCACTCACTCTGTCTGTGATGTTTTCTTTCTCTTTTCAAAAGACCAGCAACTGAGTTATTTTAGAAATTATAAAAAGAAGTGCTTTGGTTGCATTTTACTTAACCCAGCTTGAATCAAAAGTGATTTCAAAGTAATGCCTTAGCTGCTGTTAGGCAATTATTTTGCAATTTGAGACAGTGTGCCACCTCCCCTCACCCAAGGACAGGCAAACCTGTGGAGCTGCCTGGCACTGCCTCCACAGCAGGCACGGATTGAAAAGCAAAACCAAAAAATTTCCTATGGAAATTGCAAGGAGAGAAACTTTCTTCCAGAGCCTGGTGATCATCAGGACAGCTCTTTGATACAGAGCCAAAAAAAGGGGCAGGCAGCACATCCGAAGTCTTTTGCCCCTGTCATTCACTCTGCTCATTCCCTCCAGGTCTGGTTAAGTGCTGCACTGCAAGGGTGTAGCTTTCAGAGCTTGTTTCAGACAGATCACTAAATGGCATGGGTGTGTACAGTGCTCTCACATGTGTCCAGTGATAAATATCTGCACCACAGAGCAGCTCGTGGCTTGTGAGCTGAAATCGCCTACAAAATTACACACAAAAAATTCGCCAGTTTGCCATAGAAAGATCACATTAGACAAATCCCAAGATGACCAGCTAAATATGAGAAAGCTCTGGAAATTACTGCATCAATTTTTGGGAAATCTTTCCCCAAAATGATTTTTGCTATTTGTAGATCAAACGCCATTGTTTATCTCAACTTCCAAAGAAAAGCAAAATTCATAGCAGATGTGTCTCCAAATACTTAAATAGCTGAGTGGCAGATTTTTTTCTTTTAATTTGCTATTCACTAAAATAAACATGATGTGGAATTTGCCATTCAGGTTTTTTTGCAGGAAGGCATAACAGGAAGGCACTATGATTTTTTAAAAAATGCTAAGGGCTCAAAAGTCAGACAGCTGGAAGAAAGATGCCATGTCCCTGGGGAGGTGTAATTGTCTCTCTTGGCTCTCTCCTAAGGATAGAGAGTTGAGAGTCTACTCAGAAACACAGGCAGAGGGGTTACTATAAACCTAAGTAACAAAGACAGCTTTGCCATGCCTCATGCTTGGGGCTGGAGCAGTTCTTATCATGATTTGAGATGTCCCTGATCCCTGATCAATTACCTTGGCTCTGGCTGTAAGCAAAACAACCTATTCCAAATCCAACCCTTCTGAGCTGCCAAAACTTCTTTAAATTAGACTAAAAATCAGAATTATGTCTTGCAGACACTGTCTTTTTGTGCTACGCCTTGGTATGACTCACCTTTTTTCAGATAAAAAAGTCACAGTTCCACTGGTGGTTTAAACCACTAACATTTACTGGCAGTCCTGACATTGGGCAAGAGAGGAATTAAATTAAAAAGTGGCAAGCAGATGACTGCTAATTATCCTTTCACTCACAGAGTTCAAATATAGCTGCCTGTGTTTGAACACAAAGAAGGCCTGCAATTAGGGCACATTCAATTGCAAATGCACCACAACCCCTCTTTACCGTGCTTGTAGATGATGCAAAACAATAAAAACCTCAATACCAATTTTACTTAGTGGTTGTAATTTTCTTCAGTAATGTGTGTATTAGTCACAGATATATCTTAAAAGCTGTAATTCTACCCCCAAAACCAAGAAAAGCAAGCACAGGTGCTCTGGAGGGAGAGCTTTGCTCAACGTGCTCTTTACAGTCTGGTTCTACAATATATTCAACATCCTTATTCTGTCAAGCAGGCATTTGCACCTTTTGATATCCAATAATTTGTAAAGGAATCTGGCAGTGGTTACCCTTGCCTTGGAAGTGTGTACACTTGATGGACAGGATCCCTTAGGATAATCACATTTCTGTGGAAATTCTGACACTTCTCTGCTGCTTTAATTCCTCTTGCTGATCCCCAAATTAGAAGAAAAAAACCCCTGCACCAAATATCTGTGTGATGAAAAGTTACAGAAACCTCAGTTAATTTTTTGAAGTGACAATGTACCGTTTTCAAAATTTTTGTCAGATATTTCTCCTGAAAATTAAGAAATATGCCTGAACTCAGGGTCATTTCTACAGAAAAAAAGGAAAAAGTTGATTTTCACAAAACCCTTATTTTATCAGGAAAAAACTGTATTCAAAGAAACTTAAGCTAACTTAATAGCTTTAAATAAAGTAAGTACGATGCCAGAGTTCATGTTTCCTGATCCTTGCCACTGTGCCAAACTTTATCTTAGAAAGGCTCTCAAGCACTTTTCCTTCATTCCTAATAGTCAGCAACCCTTTCTTTTAGATTTTTTAGGAAATCTTTTACCCTTTCCCAACGAATTCTTAAAACTGAAGGAATCTCTGCTTGGCCTGTACAAATTTTGACCTTTATCTCTCTGTGACAGATAGAAAATAAACTTACTGTTTATTTACTTGATGTTACTAATTGCAGGCAGTTGCATTATTATTTTATTAATTTAATGTCATTAATTGGAGATTCCTAGTCCCTCCCCATCTCAGTGCCTTAGTCTCAAATGGGCAGGACACAACAACCTCACATGTATTTAACCAGCCCTCGAGGGAGGATCACCAAAAGTGATGTCTAGGCTATCAACACAATATAAATTACATGAACTGGAACCTATGAAGAATGCAGAAAATAAGTTAGTAGGGAAGAGGGGAGTGAAAGGGCAGAAGTTGAAAGGAAGAAAGAGGTGAAAGGAAGAAAGGAAGAAAAACTCTTATTTCCAGTATAGTTTGGATAGGAACAACCTGGTAAAAGTGTCAAAACAGAGCTACTGATTGATGCATCCATCTAGGGGAAATAATGTGTGGTGGTGTGCAAATGGGAAAATTCCCCAAGCTGGAGCCAGCACAATTTGTGTGTGAGACTGAAGTCATGCCTGAAGTTGAAGGGAAACAAAAGCATCTGCCTTTAATGGGAGTCCATTCTGTCTAAACAAATTTCCTTCTAGATACTGTAAATTGCGCAGACATTAGAAAATGTGGGCCAAGCTACAGAGTACATATTTAATTCAAAATAACTGTTAAATGCTACGTTGTCTGAAAAAAAAGTAAAAATATTATCACTATTTTGAAAAGAATTTTTAAAATCTTTTATCTGGTGTGAAGTGTTGCCATGTTGCCGCCTGTGGTTGAAAGCTTCCTCTTCCACATTTCCCTCCCAGCCCCACACTGTTAGGTCCTGTATTTCTCTGAATAGAGCCAAGCATGAGAAATGTGAAGGGCAACGCAGGGTGTGTCAGAAACATGCAAGAAAAGTGAGAGAAATGGGAGCGGGTAGAAAAGTTCTCACAACCAAAGGATGCAGTGGTTTAAGCTGCCCTTTAGCTCTTCTTGGAGAACTCCCTTTGCAGCTTCAGGCTGTATTAAAGCAGGGCCAACACTTCTGAGCCCACTGTAACAAATACTTGATACTGATAAGATTTACTGATATTTTACTGTTTCAAAACTCAAAAATCATGACAACATCAAAGGCACTAATAGAATTTATACAACACATCGTCTTAGAAGTCCAGTTCTGCATCAAAACCTCATGATGGGGAGCAAGTTTTCTCAGCTCACCACCAAGGGAAGTATTGACTACCTACAAACTCGGCTTGCATTTCAGGAAAATCACAGTGCTTTCCATATGAATCAAGAGCAGGGTACCCCTTGTTGTGGTGGGGTTTAAGACTGACATTTTCAAAGATAAAGTGAGAAGTGAATGAACTCAGAACACTGAAGTCAGGATTTTCTATTTTCTTCTGGATATCATTCCTTTTGTGCTGCTCAGTCTGTACCAGAGAAAAACTAATTTCTGCACTTGTTAAAAGTAGCAACATGCTAAGTAAAATGCTGGGGGAAAAGGAAGAAAAAAAAGAGATTATCACTAAAAATGCACTTGCTTTATGATAAAGCATATTCAATGAGAGTAAAAATTCAGAAACATAACTAATATGGGTTATTTTGAAAGCTGAAATCTTACAGGATGTCTGGCACTGAAAAGATCCTGATTTCAAAAAGCCTAAATAAATAAATAAATAAATGTAAATTCCTCATGAGCCTTTAAAAAACCTGCTAATTCTCCCCAGCCTTTTGACCATAAGTTGTGTCTGCTTTTTCAGGAAACAATGACAAAAGGAGAAGGACAATGCAGAATTGGGGTGAGGAAGAAAGATAAATTATTTATGCTAATGATGGATTTGGCTAATGAAACATTTAGGTTTTGAAACCCAAACAACAGCTTCTTTTGAACAAATTGCTTACATTCAGTAAGAGAAGAAATTTTTTTCTTCAGCTACTTTTTGATTCACTTCTTCAGCCTCCATACTTGACTTGTGGTCTGATATTAAATGATTACTCACTAAGAGCCACAGAGCAGCAGGAAGTGCTAAATGCCAAAGGGCCTTGAGAAACTAAAACACACTCAGCAACAAACCACTGAGCAGATCTCACCATCAGCTACTGGTCTAGCTGCTGCAAAACATGCATTAAATACTATGCTGCAGTTGTTTGGAGTTAAATTTCTGCTCAGCCAACCATCAAGGTTATCATCACATGTAATTTTTTTTTTAAGCCTGAGTCCAAGTCTGAATATATTATTGCAAAGCTTTTGTCTCAGAAACTATGCCATGTATAAATGACATGTAGAACACATGGTTTATATTTGTAAACCATGGTATTCCCAGGGTTTCCCTTTCACATTTAATCATCCTGGGCTAATAACAAGAACCTACTCCACTTATTCTACAAGAGTTGGTGGGGAATAATGTTTTTTAGTCCAGTATTAAACAATCGGGTTCTTATTTTGTGTATATTTTGGTATAAACTCACATTAGAAATGGCTGACTATATTCTGGCACATGCTTCTTCTCTATATGCTCTTCTATTTTATAAAATGAACAGTTTTTCAGGCAGACTTAAACTTTGTCAGTGTACGCAGTACAAATGATTCCTAAATTTTTCCTCAGCATCATTCTGAAACTACAAGTTACATGTAAGGTTGACCAGGATGGGATTTAACATTATGAGATGATGGCCTAAATAGATTATTACAAAGTAGCTGCTTCAATTCTATAAGCATAAATCAGATTTCATTTCGTTATGCTTCTTGCCTCTTCCTGATAGTTTACATTTTAAAATTGATGCGAAAATATTAATGTCACCTTAGGACAGGATTCCCTAACTCTTGCAAATGACCTAGTCATGCTGAGTTGAGTTTCTAAATCCCCCCAAATTATTATTTGTCTTAACTTCTACTATAGATTTCTACCAACGATTGTCTGCCTTGGCCTCTTGCAAAATTCTGTACTTCAATTTATATTGTGAACAAGTCCTGCTTAATACGATGGAGAATCATGTTTTCCCATAACTCCCATATTTTCATAACATGTACCAAAACCCGCTGCTTTATTTACGGTGTTCTCCCACAGCATGAATATTCTCCCTCATCATCCCCATCCTAGGACTGAAAAACAACATTTTTCTAACTCCCAGAGAGCTTGGTAGGACTCTTGCTTGGTGTATATGGAAACTGGAATCTGGAATATTTGGGAAAACACAAGTAAAAGTGCAGAAGCAAATACAGGCACACGTTAACAGCTACCTATCTACCCACCCAAAATTTACCTTTTCCTCTAGATTCCATGCTCCCAGACAATCAGGTCAATGTCTAGAGCATATTCAGGGTTTTACTCTTTCTAGATTCTCATACACTTTCAGCTGTCAGAAACATGTCCTTTACATCAGCCAGAGAATTTGTGCAATAAAAAGAGAATCTGACATTTGTTAAGTTTGCAAAATGGGATACTCTAATCACAAAAAGCTTAAATAAGTCCAAAAATCATCAATTTTCTTTTCATATAGCATCAGCCACGTTGATGCTCTGATCACTACAAGAAAGTTTCCCCAGTTCTTCGCTTAACTGGGAGATTTTAAGCAATCTTTTCACCCACCCTACTTCAGAGTCAGCAGCAGATGGCATCATAGATGTCACTCATTTTCATTTTGAATAAATTAACCCACAAAAATACCCCAAACCATCCTGGTATGTACAAGTTTTGAGATAGGACCGCTGTTTGCACTCAGGCTTTCATTTTCTTCTGCAACCCAACATCTGGGCTATAGCCTGAGGTACTGATGAATTGCTGTCTGTATGCTTAGGTAGGGTTTTTTGTCTGTCTTCAGAAGGGCTCAGAGAATGAAAGGAATGGAAAGATGCGTGAGAAGCTCACCCCTCCACCTGAAAGGTGCATTTCTTACTAATGGAACAAATTATCTGAAACTTCTTGCTGCCAAAGAGCAAGACTTCAAGAGGAACTGCAACAATACGAGAGCATCAATCCCAGAGCAGAGAGATGGGTGGTTTTCTGACTTCTGATCTGAGCAGTAAGGTTCCCTTTTCACCAAGATGTACCTCACCACAGACCTCACCATCTTCGGAACAAAGTGCAAGGCTGTACAACAAAACCCACAACACTGAAAAGAGAGCAAACTGGAAACTGCCTGCACGGACATGCAGATAAAGAGCAGGCACCGCAGCGGTGGAGACTGGTGCCTGCTCTTTATGCAGAGAGAACCACTGCCACTGCTTCGCCATCGGATGTGATGTGAAACAGCACCCCTTCCACCCTGCAACCCAGGACCCACACTCTCAGCTCATGCTGAGAGCTACCTTCAGCCCCACAACCACCAAATCTAGGTTTTGGGTGAGTTCTGGGAAAGCATTTGAACAGGGTCATTTTTTTTAATTGCAGTTCAGTCCCCATCTCTGTTGGACACATGTAATTCAAGCAGCTTTCTGCAAGTGGCTCTGGTGTTCGCCTGAAATTTTAGAAGAGTATGTTTTCCTTCACCCATCTCCTTCAGATGCTCTGACAAACCAGCCAGTTGTCAGCTGGGGCGTACCACAATGTTGAAGTGATGCATAAGCTATGCCTGCCACAGAGGCTTTGAATTTTGCTAACATTACACTTTTTCATGGTCTAAATCAAAATTCTAGATCATGCCACCTATACTCGTGATGAGTATCACTTTATTCCTTCTAGGGGCTTACCACAAATGAAAAGGCCTGACAAAACAGCGGATGAGGTGATAGCCCAGAATGAGAAGTGATCTTCTATGACTAGCACTAAAAGAAAAGATCAGCTTTAAGAAGAAAATCCTGAAAATATATTGTCCTCACATACTGGATAGCAGCTAATGAAGTGAGATGCTGCAAAGTGATACCAGGAAGTTGCTTATGTCAGTGTGTAAGAAGAGCAGGAGTGGGGGTAAGAAAGCACAGACAGTATAAACATGGGGACGACCCGACCAGCCTCACTGCACTATCGAAATACATACAGTACTGACCTAGAATAACAAACAGATGCATTTTATGAACCACTGTCAAAACTCCTTTTAAAAAAGTTATTATATTTAGGGACCCTAGCTATAAGGGTCCCTAAAAATATTGTCTTGGTGGTAAAATAAATGACAGTGTGAATCTCTACAGAATACCAACTCATCACTGAAGGAGTGCGAGTAGACAACATCTCAGCACAACTCATGTCAGGTTCTAGAAAATGGAAACAAAACATGCAACAGAAGCTGCCAACAGTTGCAAGTGACTCAGTCTCCGAACAGGCATAAAGCAAACATTTTGCAGGTTATTTAAAATGCAAATTGTTCTTCTATACACGCAGCTGTTGGAGCACAGGTAACATCTGATGTAAATGAGTCACCTACTTTAATCAAATGGTATGGCTAGAGGAAAAGGTAGAAGCAAAAACAATGATATTTTTTCTTCATATTGTTTCTTCACTTTTCTGCCCCCATTACACTTGTTCTCCAGGTTAGTAGGGGAATGAAAAAGCAGATTATTTTAATGGCACCTCAGTATAAAACCAATTCTCTAGCCACTATATTAAAAATTAAACAGCTTTGCATCTTTAATGCATACTTTCCTTTTCGAAGGCAGAATCAACAGTTATGTGGCCATATGGGAATGTTTTTGTTGTGTCCAATGAGCAGCTGGAAAATGATACAGGAAGCAGCAAGGGAGAAAATTCAGGATTTAAGAAAATATGACCAAAAAAACACCAAACCAAAACAAAAAAAACACCCCAAAACCAAAACAAAACAAAAAACAAACAAACAAAAAAACCACACCACTAAAAAAACCAAAGAAAGAAACACTTGTTCCTTACTGGCAGGAAGCATATCCTCAAAATTAAAAAATCAAGTCCAGCAACAAGGATATTAAAATGTTGCGTGTAAGAAATTACAAATGACAACACATCTTTGAAGAAAATGCCATTTTACCTCCACTAGATTTGCCAATCTCTCACAATGAACCCAACTCGTTGTCAGTAGTCTTTGTACCTAAGCCACCAACCAACACATTGATACGGTCTCAATCTTGTCAGCCTCTGTGGGGATTCCTCTGCAGGGATCCCTCTGGATCCAGGGGTGTACACATCCAGTCACAGGGCATTGTTCATGCAGCACTCTCCAGGCAGTGCTGAAATACACCTTACACCTAAAAGCAGTCCTTTCTGAAGCCCTTGAACCTCCTCCCTCCTCCGTTTCCCAAATGTCCTTCACTACAACTTTTAAGTAGGCACAGAAAAAGGTAGAACAGAAAATGATACTTGTTTTTGCTAGCAGCCTCTGGCCCCATAAGCTGAATCTACTTGCTCCTATGTGACTAAGCAAGTTTTCATTCCCTCTCTCCTCATCAGGCAGGCACAGCTGTATACTTGATCTCCCCCAAACAAATGTTCTGCTTCATCTTAAGATTCCCTGAGGAACAAACATAAGAGAACATTGTGGTCCATTGCAGA
Organism: Brachypodius melanocephalos; assembly: GCA_013398615.1. NCBI lineage: Eukaryota > Metazoa > Chordata > Aves > Passeriformes > Pycnonotidae > Brachypodius > Brachypodius melanocephalos. The sequence continues at coordinate 11,723,382 of VZSR01003807.1, read as the reverse complement.
CCCAACCACTCACTGCACTCTTATGCTGCAGCAGAGGAGGTCCCTCAGTGCACTCCAGAGCTTCCCTGATGGTGTTTCAAGGGTACCTCTGTGCAGTGGTATGTGAATGCATCCAAAATACTGACATAACCCAGGGTGTCTATGCATACAGACTTCTAGTCAACAGAGCAGGGCTGATTTGCATCTGGGCCAGCGCACATTTTCAAATGTGCTCAGCCCTAGGGAGACCAGAATTTAATTTTCCTTAGTGCTCTACCTCAGGAAACAGACTGAGTAAACCACAGCAAAGCCACTTTGGTGACTTTCAAGAATCTGCACTGTAAACTAGGACCCTCATGTCCTCTCATTTTATACAGCAAAACTTCTCCAAATCCTGCAGGAAGCCTACTCTGTCCCAAAGGGCCACCTTCCACCTCCAATCATCCTGTGTGCACTTCCAGGGATTGACTCCTGAAGGAAGGTGGTGGGATTCTGACTTACACCTTGGTTTTTCTCACCTATTAAAATCCCGAAGCAGATACAAGGGCACGAGGTAAAATTCTGACATGCAGTTGAAGTGTAATGTGTGAACCAGCAAGATGAGGAGTTTTGATGTCCTGGCAATACACCCTGAAGCTTTCCTGGGAGTTTTCTGTCCTTGCAGTCAGAGATGCTTTGGCAAATGGGTGTGTAGCCACGGTGCTATCAGGATTCATTCATTCATTTGTGTGAACATGGGTGTAAAAAGCCTGGAACTCTCCAAACATCAAGGAGGAGATCAAGCACCACGTATCCCAGAAATCCACACCACTGGCAACCGAGACAAGAAAATTCCTACTTCTGCGAGCATGTCTTTTCCCAAATTCCCAATTTCAGCTCGGCTCCGAGGTCTCGGACACAAGGACCCTTCCCTCCCTCCCCCTTACCTGAGCCGCCCACGTTGGACCGCAGCAGGCAGGTCCTCCGGGAGGAGGAGAAGGAGGAGATGTCGCTTTGGGAGCGGCCGCGGGGACCGGGCAAGGACCAGACGGGCAGCGGTGCTGTCCCGCTGCTGCCCGGCCTCTCAGCCATCGTCAACGGGGAGCCGAGAAGGGCAGGGAGGAGGGAAGAGGAGGGAGAGAGGCGGCGAGGGAGGGGACAGGGAAAGTTTGCAGAGGAAGAGCCGCCCCTCTCCTCCGACCGCCCCGCCGGGACGCGGGCGGCGATTTTGGGTCTCTGGGAACATAAATTTTGTGTTTGCACAGGAGCGAAGCAAAGTGTGGGGTTGGGTGCGCAGATGCACCCATCCCCCGGGGTGTCTTCATGCTCCCGCCATTGCCATCTCTCGGGGGGGAAAAAAAAGAAGAAAGAAAAAGAAAAGAGAATCAGTTAAAAAGAGCCGAGCAATCCACACCACCACTTCTGCTTTGTGTAACAAGGTGCCCTCTCCCCCACAAAGCCGGAAGGTTGCACAAGGCACCGCATCCCTGCGAAGGAGACAGGTCAGATATCCTCCCCCCGCCATCACCTCCCTCCCATCTTTCTTAAGGATTGGGTTGCATGTAAGAGACTTAGCTAACTTCGGCAGGGCGGTACTCTCCTGACTTTCAGATCAGCCACACAAACCAAGGCAGAAGCAAAATCAAGCTTCATGGTTTCATTTCCTGGTGTTTTAAAGAAACCCTTTACAACAAGATGCATCTTTAAAAAGAAAGTTAATGTTCACACTGCTTCTTACAGGCAAGTCACATTACATTCTACCTTGAATAAAATCCTCTCTGCCCTGCAGTCACGATGACAAAGACAGAAAAGACAACACCCTATATTTTTAATGCATCCAGAGTTGCATTATCTAGTTATCCAACGTGAAAGTTGTATTCAGGCTGCATTTTAACAACTACCACTCTCCAGGTCTGAATCAAAACTTATCAAGTCTGAAATTCGTCCATGCGAAATTCAGTTTCTGGTTTCTGCTTCCACCCAGGCAAGCAAGTGCCTTCATCTCGATGCCGAGCCTGAGCAGCGCTCCAGGCACAGAGGCTTTGTGATCTTTCCAGCAGTCACCCTCCGCATTTGTGGAAGCAATTGATCCAGTACAGAAGCCTCGTATGTCAGCCATTAGTCAGGTCAAAAGGTCTTTTCTGCTCAGCTTCTCTCAGGGAATTGCCTTCATCATTTCCTCTCATTCTTCCCTCTGCTGACAGACCAGCCTGCTCCTTTCCCAGCTGCAGAGCTTTCCCAGCGGGACTGTGCTATGAGAGGGAGAGGCAGGGGCTTCTCTCAGGGCAAGCAGTGAGCTCCGTGCTTACAGCCCCTCTCACGGAGCCCAGAGACTCCACGGTCACACAGGCAGGAACGCTGGACCCATGGTTAGAGAGCTTTTTGCAGCTGCACACACCAGTCCTGTGTTATTCACAAAACCTGACGATGTGCTGTTTTTATTATTTACTCTTTGCAGCTTGCATCATTACAAATGTGATCGTACACCAAGGACCTTTTTACCCACCAGGGATTTCACTACCTGGGCGTGTGTGGGCTGGTGACATTTTCTGGACCTTTTTATGCCTTAATCAGAAGTGTACTCATCACTGCTATTTACTGAAATGTTTGCCACTTTTCTTTTCCCTTCCATTTTATTTTATTGAAGAGGTGTGATCAAGTTTGTTATTGAAATACTCAGTCACGGCTCCAAACCTCACCAAAGTTTATGGCAGGTCAGCGAGCTTGGGGTGAGATCCTGACTTTTTTTGAAATAATTTTTTCTTCCAAACATTTTCAGCTACAGAGCAATTGTAACTTTGTCATGCTGTACAGAATGTATGCTTCAACATTTCCACATTAAGGAGCTGCTCAGTGTCTGCAATCCTTTGGTGTGATCAAAAAGGAGAACATGAAGAAATTGAAAGATAAACTCAAAAGGATACCAAAGCAAGAGGTCAAAGATTCCTTTTGAGAAGCAAAGTGACACCTAAAGGGGTGAAGGAAAAAGAAGACATAAAGTAGGTCAATGGTGAATGTAAAAGAGATATGAAGAGGCTCCTGTTGTAATATCAAAGTGCTTTGGTAAACCAGAGTAATGTGAACAGTCAGTCAGAAAGAATAACATGCTGGAAATCACGATTTTTTTTAGCTGTCTGTAATTTATTATATTAATCAAGGTATATCAGTGAAAATATTACAAAATCATGTACATCTTGTTTTCACAGCCCTTTAAATATTTTTTAAAATTAGATGTAACAGCTGTGGTTAATGGCTCTGGAAGCTGCAGCTCTATTTCCATAGAACAGCACTAAAGTATACATCCTTCCCAGTTGGAGAGAGATTAATTCAGTTGCCTTCTCATTCATTTTCGACTGTTCTGATGAGATTGCCAAAGAAATTTCCATTTGTGGTAATGATTATGGGAAGTCAGTATTTGCTGATTAAACCACATTATATCACAAAAGCTGTCCCATGGCAGCTGGGGGCTGAAGTAAAAACACAAAATTCGAGCATCAGGAAAGACTGGAGAAGCACCAGTCTTCCACAAATTGCTGGAAGATGTATCTTTTAAAGTATGTGCTTGCCACCCATGATCTGCAGCCCAAATGCCAAATGCCATCTAATGAATTGAGGCAGCTTCCGCACAGGCCGTTCTCATCATCGAAGAGAGAAATGTTTCCTTGACAAGCTTTGGGCCACCTCTCTGACCGGGAAGCCTCCACGTACATGTCGGCTGGAAGGAGCTGCAGAGCGATGTTACACCCTGTCCTTCTCGGGAGGGCGAGGGAAGCTGAGCCTGTGGTCGCAAGCAGGCGGGAAGGACAAACCCAGCAGGCTGCCGAGGCCAGCTCTGGAGCGGAGCGCCTGCAGACCCAAGGCCCGGGCCGGGGAGATCCGGCAGACACCGCCAAGCCGCACTCGGGACAGGCTGACGGGGGAGGAGCCGGCGGGACCCGGGGCGGGGTGTCGGCCGAGGCATCAATCAGCCAATTACTTCATTATCTTAAAATCCTTAAAAGGCGGGGGCAGTTTGTGCTCGAGCAGCCAGATGGAGCGGCAGCAAAGTGGATGGGCCCCCAGGCGGCAGGCAGGGTGCGGGAGATGCGAAGCGGCAGCGGTGCCGGCTGGGTGCTGCCAAGAGCAGAGCCCGGCACCCGCCTGCTGCCGGCGGGCTCGGCGGGGCGGGGACAGCCCGAGCCCGCCCCGCTCGTGCCCCTGTTCCTTTCCCTGCTCGTGCCAGTGTTCCTTTCTGTGTTCCTGCCCCTGTTCTTCTCCTGGTCCGGCCGAGCAGCGCCGCCAGCCCCGGCCCGCGGAGCCGCGCCCGGCCCCGCCGCCGCCATGTCGGGCGCGGGCGCCTGCGCCGCGCTGGCGCTGCTGCTGCTGCTGCTGCGGGGACAGCCCGGGCTGCTGCAGGCCCGCCCCCGCTACCAGCCCACCTGGGGCTCGCTGGACGCCCGGCCGCTGCCCGCCTGGTTTGACGAGGCGAAGTTCGGGGTCTTCATCCACTGGGGCGTGTTCTCGGTGCCCAGCTTCGGCAGCGAGTGGTTCTGGTGAGCTGCAGCCAGAGCATTCTGGTCGCGCCGGAGCCGCTGCGGCGGACGGGCCGTGCCAGCGGCCCGAGGGCTCGGTTTGGAAAGCAGCGCTCGGGGCAGGCGGGGATGGTGTGGTGAACCCCCGAGCAGCGCTGGTTTGGGCTGGAGCCCCTCTGCAGGCTGGACACGGAGCTCAGGTGTGTGGGAAGAGCTCTGTGTCCACCCAAGGCCACGGACTCCATGGCGCCGTTTGCAGAGGAAGTGAACTTTAAAGCGCTTCTGGTGTGTCTGTCTGCCCAGCCCCAAAACTCCTGACTACCTTGGCTGAAGTGACTAAATTACTCAGAGAGCTGGTAAAGCTGAGAGAGGGCTTTGCAGCATACCGGTGTTGATGAGAGAGCTGGTTGGTGAAGTGGCCAAAAAAGACCCCTCCAGGACCACCATGAAGGGTTGGATGAGGGGGGTCTCCATTGTAGGAACAGACGTTTGGGATCTCCCAGCCTCTGGAGCAGCCTTGTACAGCTGCTGGAGCGCTGTGGGGAGCACTGGAGCCCATTGCTTCCCTTAGTTGGCAAGCAGCCTTGTGACGTTTTGTGCTGCTGTTGGTTTTTTCTTTTTTTTTTTTTTTTTTTTTTTTTTTTTTTTTTTTTTTTTTTTCCTCCTGTTATTACTATTATTCAAGAGTGCTTTGCACTTAGGAGAACCTAAAACTCTGGTCTTTCACACAATTTTAGTTCAGGGGCTCAATGAAATCTTTGTTCTGTGGTTGTTCACTGGTTCAGGCTCTTTGGCTATAACCCTGTTTTTGCTGTCAGCTTTCCATGCTCTACCAAGTGCTTCTTGTGAGACACATTATTATTTACAATATGAAGATAAGGCTTTGTGGCACAGCTATGGTGAAGCATAATTACAATATTTCCAAAACAAGCCAACATGGATCTAATCAAACCAATGTTTTCTGACACCTGGTTTTTTTTTTCAGAATTAAGTTCAAGTGTTTCAGCAGGTTTTTAATGCAGACTACATTTACTAATAAATTACTTTTAGAGGAGTGAGACAGAACTAGTCTGGGGTTCAAGTCTCACTCAGAGTGCTTTACTCTGATAGTGGTGAATAGACTCAGGATTGAGCATTTGGTTTTTGATCCTAAAACTCTAATTGCTTTTTATATTCCTGTAATCTCCTATCCCATGGCAGGTGTGGGTATTGAGCTGCTTCAGGGCCTTCTGACAGCCTGGTCCTATATGATGACTGAGTTCCTGTATTAGCAGCTTCAAATGGGAGGTCATAAACCATTATCACCCATCCTGTGTGCCTTCCCTCAGAGCTCCACAGCCTTGGTTAGGATGTTTCTAGAATCTGATCATGTCAGCATGGAAGTGTTCATGTTAGCAATCCACATGACTAAGGGAGAAAAGCAAGGTTGTTACTTTTTACTTTAAGAAATTTAATATTTTGAAATCAGGGGAGGTTTCTTGTTTGTTTTTATTTTAAAAATTTGTTTGTTTTGCTTTATTGTTGTTTTTTCCTCTGCCCCTGGTTCTTTCAATGAGGAAAGCTGTCTCAGCCTCTTTCTTCTAAGTTTTTTTCCCCTGTTGACTGCCAGAAATTTGTGTTGGTTTATGCTAAAGTGTTTTTGGGAAGGTTACAACAATATTCACGCTATGGTCTTAGAGAACTGAGGTACAAGTCCAGCTCAGGATAAGAGAGAGAAGTTAATTTCAAGCATTCAAATTCTGGCTTATTTTAATCCTTCACTTACAATCTATTTTCAGATATGCCTAAATTTGACAGGAGAATTTTTGCCGCTTGGTTTAATTCATAGAAAGGTGACAAAAGTGTATGGCATTCTTGCAGGGTCAGGTTTTGGGTTAGAGGATGTGCCTCCTAAGAGGGGGCCTTTTCTTGCAAGCTTCAGGTGTGCAGAGTTTGCAGTGGCCTGGTCACAGCTCTCTCTGGCTGTGGGGCTGTGGACATTGGGTCACTCAGCTGCAGTTGTGTAGAGGATTCAGGGCTGTCAGGGAGGTAAAGCTGATGATCCCCATGTTTGTGGGTGGCAGGGATTGCAATGTGGGGGGCAGAGCAGAGATCCTGATGGCTGAGGTGTGAGACTTGAGGAGGTGAGTCATGCAAGTCCAGGAAAAAGGCATTTTTCTTGCCACCTGAGCTGCTTACACAGACTGTCTGTGGTCTCTAGTACAGTTTTGAGATTTGGGTATTGACCAGGACTGCCATTTTTCCATTCTCAAAGTGTAGCTGTTTTTTTCATTGCTTCAGATGAAATCCTGAGACCTTTCTAAAGTGGAACGCTTCAAAGATGTAGAACATGGATAAATAAGACAGAAAAGGAAATCTTTAATAATTAATACTCTTCTGGAGCAATTTTGTCTTATTGCCAGTGTCATATACCTCCAAAGCCTTTACCTCTCAGTGTTAAAGAGGAGCTGATGATTTCAATTCTTTTCTTTGTCTGAAAATACATCAGCAGACTTATGTTGTTCTGTGTTTTGTAGGTGGTACTGGCAGAAGGAAAAGAGAGAGCCCTATGTGAAATTTATGGATACAAATTACCCACCTGGCTTCAGCTATGAAGATTTTGGTCCTCTGTTTACAACAGAATTCTTTGATGCCAACCAGTGGGCAGATATTCTGAAGGCTTCAGGTGCAAAATATGTTGTCTTAACTTCAAAACATCATGAGGGTAAGTGGAGGTTTTGTGAATGTTAGTAATTGCTGCATTTCTGTCAAAAGATGAAAAAAACAGGTGATTTTCCTGCTTTCTAAGAGACATAGAGAAATCCAGGCAGGCTTACCTGCCCCACCACAGCCAAAGAGGAAACAAACACCACCCAAGAAATGTGCAGGTGTTTTCCTGACTCTAACACAAAAGCTGTGGAGTTTGCATAGGAGGAGCAATAGATTGTGCCACTGTTCTTTTGCCATAGGTAAGACAGCCTGAAGTAGTGGTGGCAGCTGAGCCTCCTGCAGTGGCCATAGTTTATTTTTTATTTTTGTGTGGTTTATTGCTGAAGGATCCATTAAAGTGAATTCTGCACTGTTTAACATTTGGGGAGCTGCTGTGTGCAGGCAGTTAATAAACTCCCTTGGTTTCCCCAAGGAATTTAGGAGCATGTTCCAAGAGTCAGCTTCAGATTTAGGAAGGTATAGCTCTTCCTTAGGTAGTACACAGAAGCCAAAACCTTGAATCAGACCTGTAGCTTTGCAGGCACAATTGGTTTTTTTTAGCACTGTAATTGTAAGATTCTTTGCAGGGAAAAGTAAAGAGAGTTTCTGGAAGGAAATACAGTAGCAAAGAAAGTATAAAATATTAAGATATACAACAATACATCTAATGAATGTTGTTGCTCTTTGTGAGATGTGGGTTCAAGGCTGGCAACTTGTGACGTGTCAGTTTTAATCTTAGCTCTGACACACATAAATCTTGATGTTGATGATGCTTGTAGTGAAATTCCCAGTGACTTCAAAAAGAACCAGGACGCATTTAGCCTTTGTCTAATAGCCTTGTGCATGAATTTTTAGGTTGTTTAGTCAGTATATTAGCATGTATCCAGTTCACAAAAATAGCACAAGATTTATTAGACTGTGAGTATAAAGGGGTTAGAAGGTGAGAGTGGAGCTCCTCTGGCAGTAGTATCTGAGTCTGCAGTGCAGTAGTATTTGTAAGTGCTTGTGCTGGACTGGTGGATGTCTGAAAGGTCACATCCCTCCTGATATTTAATCTTGATGCTTTAAAAGCTGTTTCAGGAGGTTTTGCCCTCTCCTTATACATGTACAAAGTAATTGATTGAGCTGTTATAAATATCAAGGCAAACAAAAGTGAACATTTGCATGAGATGGAAACAGAAGAGAGGAGAACAGTTTTTGAATGCAAATGATAGCTTGAGCTTTCTGCAGCTGTGAAAGAATTCTATCTTCCAGTTGCTGATTGTGTATTTACAGTTCACATTTGATGTAGATGCCTCAAAATCTGCTGTATTTTTGGCTAATTTCACAGTCACAGAGTTAGAGAATGCCTTGTGTTGGGAAGGGCCTTAAAAGTAATCTAGTTAATTTAATTGGGACATATGAATAGACAGAATAATTAAAGAGAAGGAATAATTATCCTAAGCAGTACAGAACTGGAAAATATAAATGTGTATGTATATGTATAAAAAAATACATGGTGTTCTGATGTTAAAACTACTATCATTGTGCATAAACAGGTTATAGGCACATTTTATACCATAAAAATGTAATTACATATATAATTTTTATTATTTTGTTTTCTGCAGTGCTTCCAATCACTTTCCAGAAAGAACTATAACTTCTCTTTCTTATCCTCTGATTTTTTTCTTTTTAGGCTTTACTTTGTGGGGGTCCAAATATTCTTGGAACTGGAATGCTGTTGATGTGGGACCAAAACGAGATCTTGTTGCTGAACTAGCAACATCTGTTAGAAACAGGACTGACTTGCATTTTGGGTTATACCATTCCTTGTTTGAGTGGTTCAATCCTCTCTTCCTTGAGGATGCCACCAATGCCTTTAAGACAAGAAAGTTTCCAACCAGCAAATCACTACCAGAGCTCTATGAAATTGTGACCAAGTACCAGCCAGAAATAATTTGGTCTGATGGGGATGGAAATGCTCCAGATACTTACTGGAACAGCACTGGTTTCTTGGCTTGGCTGTATAATGACAGGTACATAATGATGCTGGTTTAGCTCCTTATCTGAAATTCTGCTCTGTGTCTAGTTTGCTTTGTTTTCTGTTTGTTTTGTGGAACCTGCCACTTCTGCTTAAGAGGATTTAACAAAATATTAATTCTCATGAAACATAGAATCCAGATCTTTCCTAGAACTATCAAAGATGGCTTTAGAAAAAGACTGTTTTGTATTTTTAAAACATATTTATGTATTAATAATTTAAGATGGTACAGGCTATTTTGCTTAATCATAGTCTTCCCTAAGTATTTGTTGTTGCACAGAAACACAGGATAGCAGTGTTTTGAGAATATTGGTACATTGTTGTCATCACAGACTGAACATCTGGCAGTGGCTGTCAAGTGCAGAGTGATTTCTGGCAGACCTCCTGTAAAAGTCTGGAGCTAATTTCCCTAAGAAATTCTGATCTGGACCTTTTGTTAGTAAAGCATGAGAGTAGAATTCCTGACATTGTACTTAATCTTATTGACATAAATTAATAGTACAGAAGTCATCCAAAATGTTAGTTCCTGGGAGGGGTAAGTGTGGGAAGGGATTACAGTGGCTGTGACTGCGTTGTATAGAATAAAATTAATAGAAGTCCTCTGTTCCCAGCCCAGTCCGGGACACTGTAGTGACCAATGACCGCTGGGGAGCTGGCAGCCTCTGTGCCCACGGTGGCTTCTACACGTGCAGCGACCGCTACAACCCCGGGCACCTCCTGCCGCACAAGTGGGAGAACTGCATGACCATCGACCGCCGCTCCTGGGGCTACCGCAGGGACGCGCGGCTCCGGGACTACCTCGCCATCGAGGACTTGGTGAAGGTACTGTGGCCACAGGGGCTGCTGCCGCTGCCCATGCTCTCTGCTGATTGCTATACTCTGCTGTTTAACACTTCGATTATGTGTCTGGTTTTAGGAATCACATGATTTTAAATCAGTAGTGAATCTGTGAAATGTTAAATAATTTTGTTAATTTCCACCATAAAGCTGACAGGATGGAATATCCATGTAATTCTTAATCTTTCCCTTAGTCGTTTCTATAGGGTGAATTTCTAGTGAAACTTCAGTCAATTTCTTAGAAGCCATTTTCCCTGTGAGTAACTGGCCAAGGACTGATCTGGACGAGTCCCATCATTGCTTTTTGGACCAAGTTTCTCTGGTAACTGCATATGCAAGCTGATGAGAAGCAAACAATTCCTGTTTAGGAACTCCTGCTGGAAGGCTACATCTTTTCCCCTTTACAAATAGAAACAGTTTATGACTCAGCAGTAGTTTTACTTTGTAGCAAGAAACTTTCCTTACAGACACACAGGTAAACACTACCAGAAGCAGACCGCTGGTGGTGTTAGAACATTGATTCCCTTACTAGTCTGAGGTATTAAAAAAGATTTGAAGCTTAGGAAACCTGAATGAAAGGAAGACTGATCAGTCTTTGAGAATAATGCATTTAATTGCAAAATTGAGCTAGTGAGGGAAAGATTGATTGTTATTGTTGCTTAATCCAAATCTGTTTCTAGTGCTGTCCTTGCGAAAGACAATTTGAAATTGAAGTAAGCTCTTTTTAGAGCCAGAAGGTTTGAATTAATTCAAATTCAGCTTGTCTCCACCTGTCTGTTTCTCAGACTTATGCATCTCAGTTGATGATCTCTGGAGGGCAGTGTGGATGCGAACACAAATTTTATGGGCTTTGTAGGAGGCTTCCTTATGTTTTACAGATGTTTCTGTGAAATAGAAAAAGCATCAAACAGGAGGAAGTTATTTTCTAAGATTCAATAAAGATGAAGTAGCAACTATTTGCCTTATTCTACTCTGGTGCAGAAAGATCATCTGTCCCTCATGACATTCTTTCAGAAGTTGAAATGATAAGGAGTTGGAGGATCTGAATCTAATGTAGATTCAGGCAGACATCTTGGTGCAAGAAGGTATTTGGGACTGGTTTTGGACATAAGAATTGACAGAAGATCTTTGTTTTATGGGAGCTTAAATTTTGTATTAACTTTTGGGATGAACCCCAAAGTCTCAGCATGCAGCAGTAGCATAACTCATTTGGTTCATCATTCTGAAGCAGTACGGTAGACTTTAGAAAGTATTTCAAATATGTGATTTAATTACTCCTAACCATATGCTCTGTGTGTTTAAAAATTCTTTAGCAACTTGCAGAAACGGTGTCCTGTGGAGGAAATCTCCTGATGAATATTGGGCCCACTCATGACGGTCGCATTGCTGTTGTGTTTGAGGAGCGCCTGAGGCAGGTGGGTGCTTGGCTGAAGGTCAATGGAGAGGCCATCTATGGAACAAGACCATGGAGAGCACAGAATGACACAGTCACACCTGGAGTCTGGTAAGTCTACTGAGCTCAAATGCAGGCTGTGCAAAGTACCACCAATGTTACGTGAAGCTTTGAAATCCCTAATGACTCCATGCTACAGAAACCACTCTTAGTTTGTATGTGGTGAAGGAATTAATGTCTTTTTTAGTGTAAGTAACTGCATCTAAAATGTGTATAAACCTGTAGGCAGAGACTAGTTCTGGGATGATGATGACGCTGAAAGGAAAGCTGCAAAAATTTCTTTGGTGATATTTTGCTTCTCGGTGTAGGCTAATCTGTTAGATAATACTCTTTCCTTCTAGTGGGCAACAGAAATGAAAAAAAACCAAGTGGAAATACAAGATTGCTATGAAGTGTTTATCTGAACAAAGGAATACTCAATGCCACTTGATGTTTAGAAAGTGGGAAGATAACAGCAATTATTTGGTCACTAAATACAGCCAGTCTCTGGCATCTCCTCTGTCCTTCTTACTTGTAGCTTCTGTAAGACTTGAAGGTTGGAACCCAGTTCCATCAGGGTTTTGGTCTTGACCTGCTGGTCTCAGTGGGTGTTTATACTCCCATTCCCAGTAAGGCTATCTGGCTTTAGCCTGGAGATGCTGAACTGTTGACTGTTTGGTAAAATCTCTTTGAAGAGCAATCAAAAATTACACCGGAAGGAAGGAGGAATGTTTCAGGTGTATGCCACAAGATTTCCAGTGGCATAGTGATGAAAATAGTATTTTTAAAAACTAGCTATGCAAGGTAGAAACTGTTGCTCATACTATTTTTAAATTCTTTTAGTCTGCATGTTAGTGTATAGATGGGAATTACCATTTTTTCTGAATATAACCTACACTTATCTATTAATGATTCTTTGTCCTGCAAATATCTGCTTCCTATATGGCTGAGTTGTTACATTGCCCTAAAGTTGCTACAGATGTTTACCTCTGAATTCAGTTCTTTAATAGTTTTCATTACCTCTAGTTTGTTGAAACACATTTTCAAGGCACAATACATTATTAAAGGGTTAATCTTGATTTTCCTGTTTTCTAGTCTTGAAAACACTCTTATGTATCACTTCTAAAAATTTACAAGGAAAAGCTAACATGCCTTTTTGGTCTCCATTTCCAACCAGGTACACTTTGAGCCCTAAAGAAGGAAAAGTCAATGCTATCTTCCTTAACTGGCCAGTCTCTGGGATTCTGGAACTTGGTGAGCCACAGGCTAAGCTTGGAGAAACACAGGTAAGACAGTGCACACACACACACCCCCGCCTCCCTTCCTTCTAGGATGTGTTGTGTCCCATCTTGTTTTATTTAAGTTTCTGGCATCTTTAGGAATGCATAGCTCTTAGGACAGAATACTTTGGAAGAGACCCAGCAAAATGTTTGTTTTCTTTCTGGGACCTCCTTGTCATAGTCCTCCCAGTGGGATGTTTCTTCTCCAACAAAGTTAGACTGAGATGTTGGTGGGATATGTTTTAGCTTGCAAACTAAGCATCACAAAGAGTCCAAGGAGCAGGTGAGAAAAATTGTGCCACCCCTCCTGTTTCCTGTGCAGACTCCTAACTCAGCATGACTTTTCTTTAGAAGTAGCTGTCATCATGACTTTGGTGATACTGGAGTTGCTGTAGTGGTGCAGTTGTTTGAAGTCAAAGCCTTGCAGGAGGGGATGTACAGAGAGGTTTTTGTTGCCCAGAGAGGCTGAAGAGCAATCAGTGTGACACTAGATGTGCATCTTATACCCAGTGGAGGTCAGAGGTTGAGGACAGTGATGCCACACCTACACTGGCAAGTAGCAAGTAACCCAATGGAAGCAGAAGTTGGTATCAACTCTGTGCATTTAAGGGCAGATTCACTTGGACTTAGCTCTGCTCTAGGCTCATGCACTGCATGTTCATTAGCTGCTGAAATGCATTAGGATTGTTTCTGGACTACACCTTCTGGTCTAGTTCCATATGAAAGTAGTCTGACTGGTGCCAAGACAGCTCCATGATAGGGGAGAAAGTAATTTCAGCAGTGATAAAGATGCCTCTGGAATTTTGGGGGGGGGGGGCAGCTAGGCTCTATGTGCACTAGAAAGTACTGTTCCTCTGCAGCAGAGACTGGTCTGCAGCTGCCCTAGCAGATCACCAGCTCATGTAAGTGACAACATCAACCTATTTGTGGTTTTTAGTTCTTCAGATCAGCTTTCTCTGAGATACCTGGCTGCACTCTGTAAGGAACAGCCATGCTTACTCAAGATTACAAGTTTCACCATGGGAAGCAGGCAGTTTGGAAACAGGGGATGCAAAGCACTGCATGGTGACTCCTAGATCCCCACTTAGACCTAAATTCCACCCCTAATGCTTCCAAAAGGTCTTTATGTACCTTCTACAGCTCTAAGTACTTCTCAAGACCCAACATGAGTAGCTTTTTTTTACTTGCATATCTCCTTGAAAATGTTTTCCCATTACCTTTAATAATTATCACTCATTTGGCTGGTAAGTGGCATTTAAGGATACTTGGTGAGTGAGGCAGCTATGGATCAATATTATTTTGTCAATATTGCACTTATGTGTACTTTGAAAAGGTGCTGTTGTAATTATAGTGTGTGTTTCTATTTTAGGTGAAGCTGGCTGGGTACAAGGAACTGCTGAAGTGGGTTGCCCTGGGAGAAAAGGGAATGGTTATTGCTCTACCTCAGTTGACTCCTCAGCAATTGCCATGTCAGTGGGGCTGGACCTTACAACTGACTGATGTAAACTGAGCCATACTCTGCTGGAGCCCTGACTAGCAGGGAATGCTGATGTTTTGCTCTTTCTTATTGTTTTAAACTTACTTGTTTGACTGAGAATTACCAATAAATTCACTTTTTCTATGAGAAGTGAGCTGTTTTAAAAGGATGGAATGGAACAAACCTCACAAAGTCTAGCACTAGATAATTGATCCTCTGCACACAGGTTGTTTCTTTGAACTTGTGTGAAACATTAAGCAGCTACCTTGACCTCTACATTTGGTTTAGTCAGTTTCTGGCCAAATTATTTGAAGAATGAGGTGGCGGGGGTGGGAAACAGGCACTAGACTTTAAGAGGCAAATGAAAATACAGCTCAAGCTCGTGTTCAAATGCAGGTAAGGCAGTTGTACACCCTCTTCAATGCAAGAAGTTTACCCTCCACAACACTGCACAGTAAAACCTGACAGTTTTAGAGAAAAGAGTATTCTTTTTCCAGGTGTGTTTAAATAGTGGTAGCTGAGCAGGGTAACACTTGCAAGAACAGGCCTGTAAGGGTTAGGAGTTCATCACAAATGTGTACAGGCAATGCATATACATTGCCTGTACATTATGTACATCATTTCTCATGATGGAAGTAATTAATTTTACATTTACATTCCTCTTCTTGAGTAACTCCATCTGTTATTGGGACACAGGTAAACTGGGAGAGGGTTGGGGTTTTATATTTTGTATAATTTTACATGGGTAAAACTCACCTCTTGTTTACAGCCTTTGTTTATACACAGTTACCAGGGTGCCTTCTGTGGACTATTAAACAAAACACATACTTCAGTGACTAACTCTTGAAAAAGGAGAAATAATCAGGAGTTGCTAGGGATCTTCAACTTTGGCAAAGAGACAACATTTTAAGCAGAGAGTAGACTGCATCCAACTTGAAAAATTTCCAAGCTCATCATGTGTCATGATTTGTAGGGATAGACACACAAGGTGGAACTTGCAAAGAGGAGATAAAGGACAACAAAAAGCATGAATTATTTCTGTTTCAGGGTGGAGGTTGAAGGTTTATTTTCCCTGTAATGTTGGTGAGTTCAATATTAGTACAAGTTAAATTTATTCTTTCAACTCTGTCAGGATTTTGAGTGATTGGCCAGGTTATTCTCTTCCCTGCTAGTAATGTTAATACACACACAAATGCTACATTAAATTATTTTATTACAATACAGACAATTGGGCTCAAAATTAATACAAATTAAGATAAAATATTTACAAGGTAATGTGTACAGTGTAGCTGTTTGAACAGCATAAACAAGAGAATGTCTAAAAATCCATATTCCTTTAGTATTAAGTAACAGACAGCAGACCCCCAGCTTGTTCAGGGGGAATATGCATCCATTGGTCAAGGCTTTCTGAAGAATGAGAGACTTTAGAACAAGATTTGCCAAGTTAAGGGGAAAAAGATTTACTTCATAGAAACAAAAATCTGGGGGAAGAACAAGAAAAAAGCATTACTTCATTCTGCTGCTCTGTGCTATTCTTAGATCTCTATCATTAGTTCTTCCCAAAAGAAGAACTTTTGTTCTGGTGTGTGTAAGTTCTTCTCAAAAGAAGAATTTACACCTCCCAGGCAAAAAAGAACCACTTTTTTTTTTAGTAACATGCTGTAATACTGCCACCAGATGCCTTTTAGATGCAATAAAAACAACCCAAGGAATTATAGGAGTGTTCAACCTTTTTTTTTAACAGAAAAGTCTTATAATGTTTCTTTCAACAAGAATATTTTTAATGAGGAAAACATAATTCAGTTAGAAGAAAATATGGGCTCACTCCCACTTTCCTCAGAGTGCTCTTTCTGCTGCTCTGCCACTCCTTCACCATTATAAAATTAACCCAAGTCTCATCAGTAGTCACCAGGGATTTGTTATAAATACACCATCCATTCGTAAAAATGTGCAGGTCATTTCTCTAGTTGCTGAGGGGTACTAAAAGCTTCATAAACATTAGCAGCAAAATCTTTCACTTGTTCCATCATCAGCAGGTCCTGGAAGAAATGTATAAAATAAACTTCTTTAATCAAACACATTCCCCACTATTCTGCCTGTGCTGTAGTACAGAATTCCTAAGAAAAGCACCTGGCACTCCCACAGGCACGACTCAAACTTCTTGCTTTAGAAAGGTTTAGGAGCAGACCTGCAAGTAGACCCAAGGCAAGACAAGAAGTTTGTGCTTCTGCACAGTTCAGCAGAAGAAAGAAGTTCTAGAAAAACAGTGTATTTTTGGAAGATACAGATTGACAAAAAGTTTGTTATGGCAATTGTTTTCAATTTCTTTTTAAAACCACTGAAATGAAACAATTATATTATTAAAAAGAAATATACAACATTATTTTTGAGATTTTACTTGGGATATTGTAAATAAGGCATATTCTTACCTGAACAAAGTGACTGGGTGTTTCACTGCATACTGAATGGATCTGTCCATTTATTATTGGAATTATCTTGGCTAAAGGAAGACTGACACTGGAAAGACTAGGAAAGAACAAAAAATATTGACCTGCTCTGACTCAGATGAAGCCACTAAACTGTGATTATAGAATTCTAAGTAATTACCACTTAAAAAGTAAGAATTGAAAGACTGCAAACTAAAATGTATGGATGAAGGGTTTTTTCTCCATATCAAGGCTTTCCTTTAATATAGAGAAGTACCAATTCAATTCCAGTTCATGTTCCTATTGCATAGTTTCACACTTGTTCCTCATGCAAAAGAATTACGGTTTAGTCAGAGTCTTTACATGTGTATATAAGTAGACGGGTCATAGGAGTGCCTATCTACAATTTCATGCTATTTCAAACTGAAACAGGCTTAGGCAGATAGCCAAACTACAGACTTTGGGGTGTTTTAAGTGATGTAAATAGTATATATTTAAATTAAAACATAACTCTCTGAAAGCCAATAGTTACTAAAATAAACATACATAAACCCAGTTATTCCAGGTTTTAATTTTATTATTTGGGAAATAATATTTCAAGGATTTGAACCCAGCTTTTGGATTTGTAATGCTCTCACCACACTGCTTAAAACCAAAGCTAACTTCAAAATAAAAGCTATTTTTAAACATTCTTCTAGGAGGATGTAGAAAATCCTGAATGTTACTGCATTTTATCTGCATACCAGTGAAACCTAAAGCTCCAAGGGCTGCTTTGGCTCCCTGTCACCAGTGGATCAGGGCACTGCCCACCCTCCTTCCTTGACAGCCAGAGTAACTGATGGAGGCTGGGACACTCAGGGCTCACGGGCTGCAGGGGCGGGCTTGGCTTTTCACAGCCTCACTGAGCACCTCTGCCAGGAGTCACCACCAGGGAGAGGGTAAACCCTCCCCAGCCCAAAAGGCACTCTGCCTGGACCCAGGCAAGAAGTGGAAGGTACACGTCATCTGATCTCTACTTTTATGTCTGCAAGAACCTCACCTAATTCTAGTGTTTTTATGGGTGGGAGGAAACATGAATCCTCCTAGCTGCCTACTTGGCCAAAGTGAGGAGAACGCAGTGATCCTTGAAGAACAAGAAGCAGAAGAATATTTCCAGCACAAGAACTCCAAGAAGAGCCTTTTTGCAATTCACTATGAACCCAAAGCATTACTGACATGAGAACCACAACGAAAGAAAACATTTACCTATTTACAGAGCTGTTTTGAGAAAGGTCCTTTTCAGTAGGTCTAAAAAATTCTGCCATATTGTCCAGCAGTCGACTGAACCCTCTATTTAAACATGTGCTCAAAACTGTACTGAAGTCTGGACTGAAAAGAAAGAATAATAGAAAAAAAAAGGTTTTATTCTTGGGTTTATATTTTTTCAAACTAAAAAGCCCTGCAAGTATTTAGTGCTACAGGTAAGCCTCAGCTGGTGACGTGGGAGCCAGACAAATGCCACTAGCATTGCCACCTCATGGAACACCAGCTCCCTCAACAACCTGAACTCGACCCTAAGATTACTAAAATCCAGATAAACCTGAAGCATTCCTCACTTCTCTTTCTTACTAAGTAATAACATAAAAGGGACTGAAAGTGCCCCACATGCCTAGCAGCTAAACTGTAAGAATAGTTTGACATTTGTCTCAATTCCCTCATATCCTATGTTCATTATGGCAGCCTCACTTTTACCAGCTCTCTGGTTAAAGGACACATACAACCACCCTCAATACCATGCACTAAAAATAAATCCCAGTAAGTTAAAACCAGTGTACACTTTATCAAAGCAAGTAAATCCAATAAAATTACTCTCAATCTACCCTGCTTTAGCAGAAGAGAAGCACTCCTCTGTTCCTATATAATTACAGAGCAGGTGAGGAAGAGACAATAGGTCTGATTGCCAAGGACATCCTGGGTATCTCATTAAGGCAGCATTATTTCTTTAAAAGTTTCAGAGCTCACAAATTTTGAAAATCCCAGCCTACACCTGATAAGTATAAAAATTTAATGCAGAATGGTCACATTTCTCAAATGAAAAGTTGTCAGCTTTTTGTATGAAAGTAATTGTCTTACATAAACAATAGTTTTGAGGAGGAGTTTAATGTGAATACAGCATATTTCTCTATACCTTTCTAGCATATCTCTAGTTTCATTCAGTAATTTAATTGTAGCAATGTCTCTTTCTGTGAGTCCACAGGCCTAGAAAAACCAAAGAGACAAGGTATTAGTAAGTGCCATCAGCAACCGTAAGAATAAGAGTAGAAATAGAAAAGTTGAGTATCATGGAATTAAGTCAAGATGCACAAGTCAAATATAAAATAAAATATTGTTGTGAATCAGATCCTTTATAATTTGTGTTTTAAAACTGTAGGATTTTTAACTGAAAACAATACTAGCAGGAAATACCAGACTATTTGGGGAAGTAATTTTTCCAAGTCTGACCTTCAATACTGAAATCAACCCAGCATACCAGATAAAGCAGTAAGTGCATGTAGTCACATGCTGAAGCCCAGGTTTCCTCATTACACCAGTCTAACACCAAGTGAAGAATATGTTCTGTCCACCCTGTGGTGTGGAGACAAATATCTTCACAAAATTTAAGAAATTAATATTGTAACTTAGATTAGATACACTTTTCTCTTGACTCCTGTTAATTTTTCAGCCCAAAGCATCAAAGGACTTCAGCACACCATTCTCGTGTGCACCAGCCCAGATGCTTCAACACTCCATGAATATTGCCAGTACACAAGTGCAGACAACACAATTTATCTTAGGGCTGAGTTAAGCTGCACTGTGTCACAGCTTCTTTAACAGGCTAAAGGCAGTAACTGGGCTGTATTTCTGAGCACAAAGCTGACATGCTGAGGGTGACACTTGTTTTCTATCAAATCTGAAGAAAATACAACTGTGCCTAGATTGAAGGGATAAGGACACCTGATTTATGATGGAAGAGGCTTCGCCATTTATTAAAGACACAGATGCCATGGTACACTAGAGGACTGTTATGCAAACTTCCTTCCCCAAACCCACCCCTCCCGCCACAAAAAAACAGAATGAAAAAAGGTAGGTGAAAGGAACTGAATCAAGTACCTGGCTAGCCAAGGGGTTTTCTTCATCTGGCATCAGATAATGACATAAGGGAGAGTAAGATGCAATCTGATCTGAATCTTTATGTTCCACTACTTCCCTGATATCTTTAAGTTTCTGTTCCAGCTCCAGAAGAGACAGGGTCTGCTTAAGGGAAATACTGGAAAGGAAAAATGGTTGATTGCAAAATGAGTAATGCTGCTTTCTCTTTCTACCAATAACATATTTACAGGTAACAAGATTCCAATCAGCTACATGGGTTTGCACTGGCAGACACTGCCTGCAATAATAAAAGCATCGTTTTGAAAAAGTCAATATGCCTGCTTTTTTCCCCTCAATTCTTATAAACTCTTTATTTTGGGAACAGTCAGCACAATAAAACTTAAAAGCTAACCACAGAGAAATACAGGCTCTTACCTTCCAAAAACTTCATGCACAGCTTGCTTAACAATAGTTATTAACTCAGTCAGTCCTAAAAGGAAGAAAATAAACATTATTTTAATGATTTGTTCAAGTCCCAAAAAAAGTAGAATTTTTTAAGTGTAGTTAGCTCATAATAAGCACCATACCATCTCCTAAAAGGTGCTGAATGCTTGATAAATATTGCTGCTGGACTTCAGGGGGAGCTAGTGGTGTCTGTGGGGGGAAAAAACCCAACAGTTCTGTAACAGGTCAACAGTAGAGAACAATGCAATAATAATTTCGAAAATCATTTCTTTAATATTTGTAATACTCTTCAGCAAATAGATTGCCACACTCTCTTCAACTTTGTACTGACTCTTCCTGCCCAACAACCTCTGGATCTGTCATAAGTCTTCTGGCACTCTTTTCTTCAAACCTATACAGATCTCTCTTCTATATTCAGTGGCACAGAAAAATCTTTCACTTTTCATTCACTTCAAGGAAAGTCTCTTAAAAACCTGCACTGCAGGTGAAATGAGACTCTCTACCACCCCAGAAATTAAATCTAATGGAGTCAGTTATTTATGCAGAAACCTAATGAAAGCTTATCTGACAGAAAAGAAGCTTTCAGAAACCAAGACAGGATTCCAATTTGTCCCAACGGAATGCCTGAGAGTTGGCCCCCTCAACCCACTTCTCTATTGAGAACCTGACAGAAAGCAAACATGTTTCTAGTTCAAACTCATCTTGCTCTTCTAAAACAGCTTTTTCAGGTTTTACAAAATGAAGTACTATCTCAGTCAACTCTGGCCTTCCTATTCAAAGCTTTTTTCCATCTTGCCTTGACATGCTGTTCCTTGACTCTCAGCAGGAGCTATCACAGGGGGGCAGATGACAACTAATCAGCTTGTATCCATTTTTTTCAGATGAGCCATCCAGCAATTTGCAGGTCTCACTCTCTACAAGGGGTACTGTGGGAGTGATCTATTTTTATTGAGCAGGGATACACTATATCAATAAAAAACAGCTCTTCTACCTTGCTTGCCCCCACTAACAGACATTTAGGTGGATGGCCTTGTGGAGCTAAACCAAATAGTCAAAGTTTCAAAGACAATTATTTTTCTCCTTTAATCTCAGAAAAATTTAACTGAAGGTATTAATGTATGTACTAGGAAGACCTAATAATATATATACCTAATAATATATGTACCATTGCTTACATATCGTGAATTATTCACACCTATTACCATTTCACAAAAAAATCAAAGCAAAGAAATAATTTCATTTTGGTGTTTAGAAAGAAAGCAGCCTTCTTTATGCAAGACAAATGCAGACAAAAGGCATTCTTCAATATTGCTGCTATTCAGGTAAGCAACAGTATCACCACATCATTCAAATTTAGATGCTATTTAAGGACACCAATAAATCGTACTGCCAGTAATGCTTCCACGTACCCCCCTCTTGTAAGGACCCTTGGTTTCATTCCAACAGTCCTAAACCATGCCATTTTCATCTCACCAAGTAATCCTTTCCCTTCCAAGGAAGTACAAGTCCCACCTTTGGAACAAGGCAAGACACTTACTGTGCCGTTCTTGCCGAGCGCGGCATTATCCAGGTAGATGTAACCGCCAATGATGTTCAGCTGGACGCGCAAGAGAACCACGAGCATACAGGTGCTGTACACGGCGACAATACTGCGTGTGAAACCTGGGGAACACAAAACACAGTGACTGCGAAGTCAGGGAAAGCAGGATGAGTCAAGGGGAGAGAGTGCTCTCCAAGACTCAGAAGTGCTGACTACTTTTAAATATGCAGTCACATTTCTCTCACTGGTTGTCATAACATGTTTTCACAACATACCCAAGACGGTCATGAGTCTAATGTACTGGATCTACATCTAAAGTGTCCCATTTAAAGTCCTACATTAATATCATTTTGCACATTACACAAGTTATTTCGAGAAAGTAAAAATCATACAAGTTGTTCCAGAAGGAAAATGTTTAGTGTCAAATCATCTTTCTTCGTTACTCCAGGAAATACAGTGTATGTTAGCCCTCATCATGCAATTCAGACACAACTGCAGCTTGTCAAAAATGTTACCTAAGACAGAAGCAGCTAAGATCTAAAGAAGGAAAATTAAAATGAGCATCAGCTACCAGCCAGTAGGCAATGAAGGTGTGTAGAAGAAGCATCATGAATAGATACAGAAGGGAAGAAAGCAGTCAGATCAAAAGCAGGATCCGTAAAGGTGTTATGAAAAGGAGAAAAAACCCAAAGGAAGCAAAGACATAATGGTAGAATTTCACTGCATAATTATCTGAGTTTACTTTTTTCTTCCCTTCCACTGCTTCCATCAAAAAAAAAAATTTTTGCTTCTAGCCAAAATATAAGAAGATGATCCAAAGGCTTCATGACCACTGCTATAGTGGTTCTCTTCAACAGACTCAAAAAGCAGGAACTGCTGGCCATGTAAGGGCTGACCTACACTTCTGACTGAATTTCCATTACATCCAGCACAGAATTTCTGAAACTAGTTTCATTTTATTGTGATGGCACACAAGGGTCTCACAAAGTTTTATTGAGTACAGTAGCAGGAAGGCCAATGAAATTCTTCACCTTGGTCTCTGAGCTTCTAACTTCCCATGAGGCTAAGAAAAGTTCCTTTACGAAAAGTTTTGGGGGTGCAGGGGCAGGAAGGAGGTTTGTCATGAGTGTTATGTTATTTTCATATCTACTGAAAAAATCGTGTAAAATTAGTTTTAAATGGTGTGAAAGACATTGTAAATCTGCACTAATTATGCAGATGTAATCATTTCCACTTACTTATAATCTTTAAATCCTCCCATATTTCTAACTTGTTTGCTGGCCTGTGGGAAAAATAAATGGAAATATTAAGAATCATATTTTACTTGGAAATTAACAAGTATGTTAAGTGACACAGCAGCGCTCAAAGGCAAATTTATCTAGCTACCATAATTATTCAAATCATACCCAGGTCTGTATCTCATTCAAGAAAGGCCTTGTTCAAGAAAGCAGTATATGAACAACACACTATAAAGGCATAGAAAAGATATTCAAACTTTAATGTATAAATGCAGCATTTAGTGATGCCAATTACACACTTACATGATCAGTTTTGAGTTACTACAGTATGCAGTCAGAAAAAGCCACGGATGGTATAAAGTGGTCTTTTCTGGGGCCTTGACTCTCTATATATTTAATGTCAACTCAGTTCAGCAGGACCTTCTGTGTGTAATAAATGCAGGATCAGATGTTCATTGTCCTACTTTCTTGCAAGATTTACCATTGCCCGATGTGTTTAAAGTTCATACTTGATCATCAAAACCCAAAGAGATCACAACCGTCTGTGGAAAGGAGACTTGCACCATCCACACCAATACATGCTGACCTTTTTTCTTTTGTTGAGGCATGTTAATTTTTTTGACTTGACCAATTCCTAGAAGTTTATATTCTGCAGCCAACAAAGCAAGACTGTAGATTGCACAGATATACCTGAACTGCCTGAAGTACATAGCATATTTATAACTACTATCCAGAGGTAATCTTAGCAACACAGCAGCAGCAGGACTAAGAGCAAGCTAACCATCCAAAATTTTCACCAGCCATTTTCACCTGTTAAGCAGTGTCAGTAAAGAATGGCTACTGTATGTCTATTGTGGAAGACAGATACTGTAAAAGTCACTTAGGGAAACATTTGGTAATTTCTTAGGATCGGAATTAACACTTAGATATTTAGAGCCAAAACTTCAAATTAACCTATACTTTATAGTAACCCAGTTTATTTAAAAAAACCCACCCAAACTCCAGCACTTCTCACCAGAAATCGTTTCTCATTACAGGCACAACATGTGCACTTTGGCATTACTTTGAACATTCTATCACATACATAAAACAAATTTTTTAATTTCACCACTATCAAATAATGCAAATAAACTGATACAATAAACTATTAAGTCTACAATTCTGAAAACGAACGAGACAGATTAAATAAACAACAGTTGAAAGAGGTACATGGATCCAGGGCAAACATATAACCAATTCACACACTTTTTCAAGCTACTCTATGCAAGTTTTTAAAGCTTTGTTTAAAAAAACCAAAGGAAGGACTTCGTAAAAAAACACTGTAATATTTCTACATAAAACATATAATGGGACTCAAAGTTATAGTTGTTACTTATCAGGGCTAAGTTCTTCATGCAGAATGAAGAGATATAGAGAAGCCAATACATCATCAGCCAACTACACTTGGACCTATTACATCGAAACATTTTCTAGAGCTCATGATTACAGAGCTTCTCCTTACAATGCAAGGCAGCAGACAGATTAATAGTTAAAGTCTGCAAGTATTAAACATAACAGTGAAAATCAGTTTTTCAGTCTTCATCTCCTGCAACTAACTGAGACCCAGCTGCTACTCAAAACTTGACTTTTACTTCACATTTATTTATTTGGAAGGCTGTTCTTCCTATGAAAGCAAAGGGCAGTGCAAACAGAAACCAGAGGTTTGGAATAAAGCTAAGTGCTGAAGAGGTGGAAGATATGCAACATCTGCAAGGCTGCAGAAGCAGAGACTTCACTTTATCTTATCCAATTACTGGGCTTTAGAAAGAGGAGGACAGATCAAGCCAAGAACATCTGTGGTCTTGTGTGCTTCCCTCTTTCCAATTTTCTCTGGAGGTCTGAAGACTTCAGCCTCCTTACACCCCCAGTGTACCACTGGCCACCCCAAATTTAAGGAAGTGAGTGGATTTTAAGTTAAAGGAGATTACCTAAGGCATAACATGATCTCTAACATATGATAAACATAGATCCATAACATGTTAAGCCACAACACAGATTATGTGAGAAAAATAATACATCTTCAAGGACATAAAGTAAGGTACATCATCTCCACATCTGCTCTTTTATATATTCAACAACAACAGCACTCAAGGGTCTGGAGCCATTTGATTGATCTTCTCAAATGGAAGTGGAAAGCAAAGAAATCTATACCACCATGCATAGCAGAGCTTCTTCAAAGAACCACTTCAAAGTGGAGCGAGCTTTGATGGCTGATTCCATTATGTGTGCCCTCACACCACCTTCCCTACATTTCAGTTCAAAACTTTCAAGCATTCAGTTAGAACTTCCTCAGTGTAAGTAAAGTAAGAAGTATTAAGACACAAATTCCACTGTAAGATACACAAATGTCCATCCATGCTCACAGAATGTTGCATGTAGCAAGCATTATTTTTTTTCATAAGTGCATACCAATAACAAAAAAGCCTAGTCTCTGTTTTCACTAGGATTGTTGGAATTCAGAGGTGCATTAACGTACCCCTACAGTGTTTCAACTGGTCAAACAATTTAGAGACAGCAGGTGTATCTTGATAAAAGAATGCTTGCTACAGAGAACAAACTAAGGTATTATATGTCTTCCCCACTGAACAAAGGATTACAAACTGTTGCAGACTATTTGTTGCACAGTTCAGATGACATATCACAAGCTCTTTTGTTCATTCAGTTTAATTTTTTCATTGAATAAGACTTGTATTATGATAAACACATTTATTCCATTAAAATTAACCTTTCCCAGTTTCTTGTTGTTTGGGGTAAATAATATTAATAACAGTTGCAAATACTCGAAGAGTTTATTATAGAAACATCATTCAGCCTGCAATTCCCCCTTTAAATCAGGCTGCTCTGTTGTGGAAGTTTTTGGACTGAAAAAAACAGTGACCGAATAGGTAACCTATTAAATGCTGGACAGCTGAACTTATAGCTGTATAAAAAACCTAGTGGGAAGTAAACTAGAAAGACAGTCTAGAGTGAGTCAGAAATCCTGTGTTAATTGCCTACATAACACTTTTAGTCTCTGCCATATGCCAAGCAATTTACATTTAAGGTATGCTATTATGCACTTTATGCAATCAAAACCAGGCTGTTTGTTCCTGCAGTTGTAGGGAATTCCAAGGTGTTTTCTGACAGGGAAGCATTTCTGTTAATGTACGACATGTCCCTATTTGTTCTATTTCAGAAATAAAATTTTAAAAATTACTTTTCATCACTTACACGCATTTGCAATCTCATCTTGGATACTTTCCACTATTACTCATGTCTGAACTTGGTAAGATTACACAAACATTTTTACAAACACAACATCAACAACTCAGTCAAAATATTCTGTTCTGTTTAAGAGAGAACTAGATCCTCCTAGTACTTTTATCAACCTATCTCATAACCATTTCAACAAAAAATATGGCTCTCACTGCAGCACCTTAAAGGAAAATTTTGGAAAATGCTAGCCACACCTATCAAAATACATCTATCATGACAAAATATTTACATAGTTATTTCAAAATACCTTAAGACTAATGAATCAATGGGACACTAAACCAAAATTCTGCATTCTCTCTCCATTGTACAATTTGAAAAAAAACTTTCATTAAAACAAGTGGACTTCAACACATTTAAAACAGTCTTACCTATTTTTAAGAAGAGATGTGAGACTCTCAGAGTTTAACTGATGCATTAAGGCATCCCTCAATGTTGGAAGCATTGACAGTACTGTTATTAAAAGAAAAAAACAAACAACAAAACCTGTCAACAAAAAAAAATTCCCCTCCACTATAAACCCATCCTCAGCTCACACTCAGTAGCTGCTATAGGATGTACATCCCATTGCTCAATAGGCAAAGTTGGGAGGACAAGCAAAACAGGAAACCCAGGGAGTGCTCAGAAGGACAATAACCTGTGTGCTTCTCAGGAGCTGGGGCACAATGCTGCCCTTCTGTGACCGTGTGGTTTTACTGGCTCCAGCTGCAGATGTGTATTCACATCCTGCATATCCATGCCTCCAACTCCCCAGAAGAAAATCCAGCAAAAACCTACACTGCAGCATTTCTCCCAGTGAGAAGAAAAAGATCTGAAGTTTATTTTTTTCAGCAAGAGAATCAAAGAAATGTATGTTATAAATGAGAGAAAGCTAGTGGGAAAAAATCCTTTACTTTCAGAACAATGCCTGATCTGCTGTTATATGAGGGGAACAGGAAATGGAAAACATGACAAATACTAAGAACAAAGTATGAAAAATCTTGTCAGGAATGCATGCTGCCAAACATAAGATATTTTGTACAAAGAAGGGCAAAGAAAAACCTAGTCCTTGCAGCAAGATCACTCCCAGCAGTACAAAATGGAAAAGATAAAAATTAAATACCAATTGGTCAGGGTAAACAGGCTGGACTTACAGCCACACAAGAAGCCACTACAAATTTCAACAGAAAAAGAAAATACTGCCTAATTTGATTAATAAAAATAGTTGTGAATGGCCTGTATTTACAATGGCAAGGAACTTGTTAAAATTCTTCTCTGTCATCTTCTTTCCAAAAATCCTAAGACTGATGCTGTAAGAAAATGTACTTTCACTTTTTGCTCTCCAGCTAGTCAGGTACCTTCTAACTGTGTAGGAAACTGATGGGCTGATGTGTTTCCTATTAAAAATTACCCACCAAGCTCTCCCTGCAGCTTACTAACAATGTGCTATAATGAATAAAATAATCCTGCTGCGCATTCAGCATTGTTTGAATCTAAATGCTGTTTCACACCTAAATATCACATGCAGTTTAAAGCAAAAGGGTCCTGAAGTGATAAAAAATTGTAACCTGCATGTACACTTGTATGTTTATTGATGGTAAGGGTTCAGATGTCCCCTAAAATCCCTTTAATCTTCTACTGTTCAGACCCTCTGTATTTGCAAAACAATTCTATTAATGCACCAGTGTTTAATTAAGATTTTGAACTTACCTATATTTCTTATTCCTCTTCCATCCTGACAATATGTACCATAAATCCCCAAATACCTGCCCTTATCTGAAACAGTAGCTATTTCCTTATCTTACCTGTCATATTGCACGTCCTCTGATTACTCTCAAAATGGTACTGCCTTCGTGCTTGGGCAATGTACTCAGCTGCCTCTCGTTCCTGGATTTCTCTGATTTTCTTCTGCCCATATTTTCCCAGTAAATAGACTCCTACAGAGAAATAGCCATATTAGAAGGTGCTTTTAAAAAGTGAGAAAGTCCCTTAACCCCTTTATTTGATTTTAAAAGATAAGGGTGCATAGCGGGGTTGTTTTGGTTTGGTTTTTTTTTTTTTTTGATATGAGGGTTTTGAGTATTTTAAAAAATATTGGCAAAGCAATACTCAGAAAGAATGTTTTCAAAATTAATCAAAATGTCAAGGCTTATGATTTGAATCACTAGAAGAAACTCTCCTGACAAGAGGTATCTTGCCATTCACAGAAGGCATTTTTGGTACTACTGCAATGTGAACAACTAGTACTGAAGAGACTGAAAGAAAAGAGAGAAGCAATGTAAGCAATGTAGAAAAACAAAGAATAGAGAAAACAAATAGAGAAATGCATAAGTCTAGAGATGGATGAAGATTTAAATTTTTTAAAAGATATATTTCTAAAATTAGCCGAAGTCAAGTACTAAAGATCACATATGACAAAAAATGTTATAGATCAACACTTCCTTCATTTGGTCCTGAAATGTCTGTAGGAAGAACCTTAGTTTCAATGGGGCTTGACTTGGTTTCAATAGGTCTCTTTTCTTACCACACCTGGTTCCAACGTTCCAGCCACACTCTTCTCTTGAGGGTCTGACCATCCCCCATCACTCTCACTATGAATCTTCATCTTCATAAAGACACACCAAAAATCTTTGCTTTGCATTTTCACCTCTTCCAACATACATCCCTCTGAAGTTTCCCCCAACTGCTTGTCTTACATCACCAGGGGTTCAGATATCTATCCAGGCTGCCCACAGACCTCTTCCCATCTTTCCTCATCTCTGCCCCCTTTTCTAAGCCATTTCTCAAGATATTACTACACCTTCTAGCCTCATCCTCAGCACCTTTGCCCACTGTAGGCTTATTTGCATGAATTTCTCCCCTTCCAGCCAGGCCTTCTTATAGCACCTCCCATGTGTCAGGTTCATCTGCTGCCTCCTGTATGCACTGGCAGCAGCAGCAGTTTCCCACTTAGGTGCGTAACCAGCACTTCCCGTGTTCTCTCATGAAACATTTGGAGGGGGCACAGAGATTAAGGAGGAATAAACCCATACAAGAAAAGACTACTGTACCAGTTAATCATCTTCTGTCTGTGTGGACTAATACTGTAATTACTGAAGCTCCTCTACAGAGAGCCAGTTCCAAATCTGTCAGATCGGTAACAGCACACAGAAGAAATCTGAATAACAAATCAAGTATTTTAAATTTTTTTCCTCAAAGTACTTTCTAAAGTTGTAAACACAAAGTTTTCTTCAAAGTTGAATTTTCACATTTAGAAGTCAATACTGGAACAAATGAGGCATTTAACAGATGCTGAAAGCTGAAAGTTTCAAAACTAATTTTATAAACCAAATCTAAAAAAGAAAACAACAAAAAAAACCCAAACCAAACCAAACCAAACCAAAAAACACCAAAAACCCACCAAAAACAAACACACAAATCCCATCAACAAACCCAAAGTTCCCAGGATTTTGAATTCAGCTACATTTATTTGGTTATCCAAACCCTCAAAATATTCTCCAAAACTATCGTCAACGTCTGAGAAGGCTTGTCAACTTTGTGCTCCAATGTGCATAGCTGCAAAAAAAATCTGGCTATTCATATCAGCATTATGTTTACTCATAGGCAACTACAAGCCAGACTAGTCTGGAACAACCAATCACTTCCATTTCCCAAAAGCATCATAAAATAGCAATTTGTAAGTCTCTCCCTCACTTCAGCCTTTAGGCAGACTACCCATTTGCCACATGGAATATTCACCTCATTAGATGAAAACTTTAATATTATGGGTCTATATATAAAAAATGTGATTCCACCATTAAACTGTTAACAAAAATGAGACTTCACAATCAAGATTATTTTAATCTACAATGTTACCAATTCCTGCCAAGAACATCTATTTAGAATACAACTGTCAGGTTACCGATTTTTTTTCAGCTAACATACTGAAATAGAAACTTTTTTTTTGCATTAGTGATCAGTTCTTGAACACAAGATTCTTCTAATCATTTTACCCCACTACATTTTTCACATTACATTAACATATAGTCATTTGCCCAAATGACTACTTTTGTTTACTTTCCCTGCACCCCAAAATAAATCCTGTTAACTCCAGGTTTTGTAGCAGAAAAGTCATAAGTATAAAAAAGGACCCTTCCTGAATGCAGACAGGTCATAGCACAGAGATGCAAGCAGTTCAAGAAGAATCATGTGCGTGCCCTGGAGTGATGTACAGGAGCAGCAGCTTTGAGACTGAGACAGCTCATTGCTTAACACCTGCTTGTTAAGGCTGTGTTCCTGCTCTGTACTAAGAGCTGCTGTGGCCTGTGAGGGTACAAAGTTGCAGTAGCTGTCATCCAGGTTTAACAAGGAGTCTCCAGATAAAAACACTTGTCTAATACAATACAACACCAGCTACTAAGTCTTGTTTCTCCCTTCCTTCCCTGAACTAAGGTATAACTTTGACCCACTGTTAACAGATGTTGCTTAATCCAGGATTATCCTCTTCTCTGGAATGCAATGCATCAGAAGTTAACCAAAGTAAAAGCTGAACCACCACCCACTCACCTGAAGCAAACCCAGCAAACAACAGTAAGCTTCAGGCTTGGTTGCCAGCAGCAGACTCCCTCTGTTACCAACTGCACGGCTTGTAAGCACCTCTAACTTTCCTGGAGGACACAGTTTCACTTCACTTGTGAAACTCAAGCCTCAGCTGTGACAATGAACTTCTCCCCACTGCACCCACTCCCGAAAACAGCAGTGGAGCCTCTGCAAGTCTCTGGCTTATGAGACATTTCAAGGAGCTGCCAGCCAGGAGATTGGCTTGCAGGGGTGACTGCATTTTTCATCAGCACAACCATGCGTATCTATATTAATACGTTGCATTAATTCAGAGGACTTGACAATAATACAGACTTCTTAGAAGTCCAGAATGAATGCATCACATAAAATCATCACGTGGAGTTGGAAGCAGGGCCAGAAAAAGCCACATCCAGAAATTGCCATGATGTCAAGTCAGCTAACAAACCTGTAAAAAACTAAGCTGACATTTTGAAAGTCTCTTGTTACAAACATGCAAAGCCAATATCAGCTTTTTATAATAACTAATATAACTTAGTTTTACCACTCAGTATAGGAAAGGAGATCTGCAAAAAGCTGCAGCAAGATTTACTCATGTCTAATTAGCTAAACTGTTGTATAGATGGAACTTCATGCTGAATCTTTCCATATATTTCACACAAATCCAGGAATTAAGAAAATTCAGAATAATAGTCAGGCTGTCCAGGAGATAATTTCTATGGAAACTTTTTTCTATCTTCATCAAAATTTGAACTATACAAAATACTACAGTCCCAACACATCTGATTTGGAGAGTTGAGAAACAGGTGAGTGATAAAAACAACATCAACTGATGTCAGATCCTTGAACAGGAAGAACAGCAACCTCAGTAAGGATCTCAAACTACAACTCATACTGTTTTACAACTGATCTAGAAAGTGAAACATATTTACATATGTACTGGCTGTCTGTGTTGGATTTGGCTGGGACAGTTAATCTTCTTCATGGGAATTACAGTAGCTGGGAATTACAGTGTTGGTAATAGAGAGATGTTTTTGTAATTGCTGAGCAGGGCTTACACAAAGTCAAGCAGGGCTTACACAAAGTCTTTTCTGCCTATCACACCACCCCACCAGCAAGGAGGCTGGGGGTTACAAGGAATTGGGAGGAGACACAGCCAGGACAGCTGATCCCAGAAGATCAACGGCATATGCCACATCATAGGATGTCATCTCAGCAGTAAAATTAGGGGGGAATACAGGGGGAGGAGGGAGCACTGTTCAGAGGCTGCTAGGCATTGGTCAGGCCTGATTCTCTCCCTCATCCCACCAGAGAAGGGGTATGGGGTGTGTGTGTGTGTGTGAGTGGCTCTGTGGTGCTTTAGTTGTTGGCTGGGAAGCACCCTGGGGTCTACAACACCCATATCCTGTGGAAGCAACACTTTGATTTGAGATAAATACACTCTAATTTGTCTCCATACCCCTCTTTGGCTGTAGCACTGTATAGTCTCTTCCCACGTAAATGTAAATAATGCAAGAAGTTTAGTAAGTCTGCAGGCTCTTACATGTCCACTCTAGCAGCCTCCAAGAGGTAGGGTATTTCTCACACCACATAAGTTATGGCTTCCCTCTCCCTCAGCCCTTTCTTTTCTTCACAGGTGGAATGGAGGGCTGAGCAGAAGAATGGGATAGGTAACTAGGAGGCATCAAGTTTTCATGAAATCTCTTTTACAACCCTAAGTAACCTTTACCCTCACTGCTACACTTACCTCAGAAAAAAAAAGGGGGGGGGGAAATTTCAGTTTTAAGAATTTTATTATATAGAAATTGTGCTGACACACAGAAGCCTGCATCCTTCCAGGACACAGACAGCTCCCTAAGTTGTGGTTTGTCCTTATGTTCAAGCAAGCCACGCATCAAGGGGCAAACAATTGTCCCATTATGGTTGAAAACCATCTTTAAAACATGCAGGCACTAAAGCCTTATTCTGTTGGTAACACTGAGTCCCATCGAAACATATTTAATGCCCCTGTGCTTACTCACAAAGCAAGCCAACTTTCTCTGCTAAGCAGAGAGATTTCTGAACTGAAATGCTTTTTCTGCAAGCCAAATGTTGCAACAGATGAAATTCAGCAATAATTAATGCACCACTGAAATCAGAACCATACATTGCAGACACACCCTGAGCTTGTTCTTCCACTGCAGCAACAGAATTTCAATGGTGAATCATTTTGTAATATCTACTGAAATCTACTTTGAATGCTGAGCACCAAGATAAAAACTACTTTAATGAAACTATCCAACAAACACGTGAGCCTGATGTGTCCTTGCAGCTCCATCATACTCTCTCTCTCTCTCTACTTTCCATATTCCTAGTGGGTTTGATCCCAGACCACTTGCTAGAAGAGATTTAAGTCTTTTCAGTATGCAATGTATTTTATATTGTTAAAGAAACAACTTCTAAAGAAAAGATTTGTACAGGGACTTTGCTAAGGTGAGGCCTTCTCAACCCTGCTCTGAGGTTAAAGGGAAGTTACATGTATTTTCAGTTGCTTTTTCCCTCAATTTGAACTCTTATTTAGTGAGATTTCTATCTTCATAAGCAGTAAAATCTGTTGTAGTGTTAGGATTGAGAGAAATTGCACCAAGAATGACAGCTACTGATAACCTACATGGAATCCACTTCAATAATGAGACAAAAAGTTACAAACCAACTCTGATTTTCATGCAGTAATTCAGTAACACAACACTGATAAAATACTGTACCAGTAATAATGTAGAAAGTATTCTGTACTGTCTAACAAATCATTAAATAGTCACATTAATCTCTCACCATGTGCCAGTTAAGGACTTAAAATCATTAAACCTTGTGATGTCCCATTTTCCCTGTTATACCTTCCTTCCCGGAAAATGCACCTGCAGCTCTTAAAAAAACACCACAGAAATGCAGATTCCAGGCTCTGCTATTAAATCAGCAGATTTGGATGCTTTCCTTAAATAATTCAGCCACTTCCAAATATTCTGTCTTCATTTAAAAGCAGTGTGTAAAGTGCATCTTTCAAGATGTGGCAGTATTTTCTGGAGAGTCTATCACATGATTCGCTGGTAGTGGCATTATCATATCTCCTGGAGTTTTTTTAAGGTCTGACCCATAACTATGTAGATGGCCAAAGCACTCAAGATTCAGCTGCTGAACAACTATAAAGCAGCACTCTGCAGTAATTCACTCCATCTCCCTGCCTCCCTTAAAACACCATGGTGCAAAATTGCTGCTGGTGGCAGCTAATGATGTTCACCTGCTTATGGAAGCCCAGATTTATTTTAATCTCAAATACATAAAAAGCAATTCTGAATAGTTGTCCACAAATACTACATGGCCTGAAGAAATAGATGATTGATCCATGCTGCAGAAAATGATAGCATAGTTTGATATTTTCGGTCAGAAGCTGAAATGCTTATTAGAGGAAGAGCTTCTCGGGTTGCTTTTATTTTTTTTTTTTTTGTAATTCTTTAAATGACATTATCTTAGTCTATCATTATTATTTTAAGCGCACTTCATCTAGTCAGTAGCATTTTAGTGAAAGTGACACTGAGTTGTACATAAACAACACCAATCACAAGGAAAAACCTGCAAACTCAGTTATGTTAGGTTGGTTTGCAGGCTGGCAGAAAGCTGTTTATACATGAGGAATTTAAGATTTCAGGCTATGAGAGCTGCAAGTTCCCTGATATCTGCTTCCCAACTTGGGAATTGATCCATGTTTACATGTTGAAGCTGGGAGAAGTGATTTTTTACTATTCCTATTTGTCCACCCACCACTCTCATACAGATCGTTGAAGGGGAGGGAGAACATCTTACAGGTATGTAAAAGCCTGATGTGTAAAAGTAACTCTGACTCTCTTAAGACAGGAGGATGTGTTGCTGCCTGAGCTCAGCTGCAGAGGTTGTGCCTCCCCTCGGTCCCACCGGATGCCCTGTGTAGGGTGACCAACCTCTGACCCAGGGAGTGGGGAGGATGTGGCACTCCTGCCCTATCCAGTGGTTTCATCACCCACTTAGTAGCTTCTTTCTGACGCAAAAGCTTGTGTCGATGGTAAATCCTGTGTGACACATGACTGCGGGCCAGGGTCATGTGCCAGGGTCAGTCCCTACACCCATGGGGTGGTGACGCTGGGTAAAGCGGGTGGTGCTCAGGGGTCATGCTGCCATGGCTCTCGGGACCCCCCACTTTGAACGAGTGTGACGGTGCCTATCAGGGCCTGGTTGACCTCTGTGCTTGGAGGGAGATGAGGAGGAGCTCCTGTGGGTTTGCTCTGCTCCACACGCCACATGGCCTGTTCACGACTGCATCTTAGTTCCATCTAATTTGGTGCAAAATTACCAACTGCGGCTTAGGTGGACGGGCCACCTCCACTTAACCCGGAAAAGGTGCAGATCCTGTATCTGCTCAAATAATAACATGGTGGGCTGCAAGTGTGGTGGCAAACATGACAGTGCTGCACTCTCAGAGCCACAAAACCTGCGGGTGGGGGGGAGAGCCGGAGGAGCAGTCTGACCAATACTGCAGTAACCATCACCCAGCCTGTTATCATGGATTAATTGGCACTCTTTGGAAAACCACCGAAGGAATTAATGATGAAAGAATGCAGACAACACAAGAACCAAGGCAAGCCTGAAGTAAATACAATTCACCTTCCCAGAGGATTTCACCTGAATAGATGACAAAATATACTACAAACACCCTGTAGCCCTCAGAACATTCAACTGTTCAGGCAAGTTCCAGTTCTGTGTCATTTACGTTGGATATAAGTACATTTGATGACTGAGTTCACAAAGACACAGCTGTGCCTTTTGAGGAGTACCTAATCTCCAGCTGCAGAGCTATGCACTTCATCGTTAAACAGAGAGACAGATCCAATGTGCTCTTTTAAATCCATTTCCAACTAAAAACAACCCAATAAAAACTTCAAGGGAAGGAGGAGCTTACTAGACCATAACCTACAGGTTCAACAAGAGCCTTAAGGGAGAAAGTGCTCGAATAATTAATGCAAATCCTCTCTGTGAAAGTTTTGTGTCTGCAACTAATCTACATATTTGTCCAGAGAAGGGGCAACAAAGCTGCCGAAGGGTCTGGAGCACGTGTCCTATAAAGACTGGCTGGCTGAGAGAGCTGGGGGTGTTTAGCCTAGAGAAAAGGAGGCTCAGGGGGAGCCTTATCACTCTCCATAAACACCTGAAAGGAGACTGTAGCCAGGTGGGGTCGGTCTCTTCTCCCAGGTAACAAGTGACAGAACAAGAGCACATAGTCTTAACGCACACCAGGAGAGGTTCAGGTACGACATTAGGAGGAACTTCTTCACAAAACGGCTGATTAGACATTGGAATGGGCTGCCCAGGGAGGTGGTGGAGTCGCCACCCCCGGAGGTGTTTAAGGAAAGACGATGTGGCACTTTAGTGCCATGGTCTAGTTGACAAGGTGGTGCTCCGTCACAGGTTGGACTCCATGATCTTTTTTTCCAACCGAATTGATTCTGTGATATTTGACAAGTTACACAACACAACAACGCACGAGGTACATATGAAAGTGGAGGTTTTCAGCTTCCATCCCAAAACCAACACAAGTGTCACCCACACTTTGCGCGCGTCAATGTTTCAAAGTACCGCGATCACCCGCCGCAAGAGCACCCGGGCAACCTGAGTTCCAGTCCTTTAGGGCTTAAGGGGCGACGCGCAGATTCCCTCCCTGCCTCGGGGGAAAGTCCTGCGGCACCCGGGCTCTCCAGGCGGCGGACGGCGAGAGCACTCCGGTGTCCCCGGGCGGGCGCGGGGGCCGCGGCCCGGGGGCCCGGAGCCTCTCCAGCCAGGGGGGGACCCGCCTGGCCGGGGGGTGCTCCTCGGGCCCAGCACCGGCTCCTCGGGGACCTCTCCGGCGGGAGCCGGGAGCGCTCCGCGGGGAGGCCCCACGGCCAGCACTGCGTTTCCCCCGTATCATCGCCCCCGCCTCTCGACCGAGCACTCACCGCCAAGGAAGGTGCCAAGGGCGAGGCATTTCTTCTTGTGCCGCTTAAGGAAACTCCAGAGCGACCGGAGCATCCTGCGAGCCTGGCGCGGCCCGGCCCGGCCGCCCCTCGCGTCCCCGCGGCGGCGGAAGGGGCGGAGGCGACAGCGACACCGCCCGCGGTGCCCCGGAAACAGCGCCCGGGCCCGGCATGGCGGAGGCGGGGGAGGCGGCCGTGCTGGCCTGGATGGACCAGGCGCTCGACGTGGTCAGTGCGGGCCGGGGCTCCCTCTATCCCCGGGGGAAACCTCGAGAAGCCCTCTCGGCAGCGGGGAGAGGCGGGCAATGGGGCCGGCGGAAGCTCCTCCCGCTGGCGTAACCCTGTCCTGTGCCTCTCGCAAGTCCGTCTGTCTGTCTGTCCCGCAGGCTAAGGAGGCGCTGGAGAAAGGAGAGGTTCCCGTGGGCTGCCTGCTGGTCTACGAAGGCGAGGTCATAGGCAGGGGCAGGAACGAGGTCAACGAGACGAAGAACGTGAGTTGAGGTCGGGCCGGGGACACGGTGCCTTTGCCGCCCCTGCCCTGCGCCGTGCTTGTCCCGTTGCTGGGTCTCAAACGTGCTCTCCTAAAGTCATCTGGGAGTTAAGAGTGAGAAATGACTCTGCAGCCTCTCCTGATGAAGTTCTGTCCACTGGCCAGAACAAAAAGCTATTTCCTGTAGATTTTAGACCTGTTGCAACTTTAACCATCAAATTAGCTATAAGGTCTGGCGCTGAGAGAGACCCATTAATGCTAAAAGAGATTTTGTACAACTGGAAGTTTTGCATAAATTAATCCGACTGCAAGATCTGGCTATAATTTATATTAGGTGTCTCAGATCTGAAAACACAGTAAAAAGTTAAAATGAGTACTTTAAGCTCAAAAATGAAACAGTAAAGATGAATCATTATAGTAATTTGTTCTGCAGGACAATCTGTAAAGTATTAAAAGGATTCTAATACAGCTTTGAGAAAGTCAGATGACAGAGAAGTTAGGTTCTCATGTTACACCATTGTAAACACTGTGGGGAAGCAGACACTTGGGAAAAACATGCCAGAGATACTAATATTGTGTAAAAATCACATGTTAATAGACAGAACATAACTGAGAAGACTGATAACAAAATCAACTTTAAAATGTCAGGGAAGCTTTCAGGCATTTTTGATGTCAGGTCTGTCTGAAGGTACATACTAAAATGCAAGTTGCCTGTTTTTAAAAAAATCAGCTGGATTTTGGAAACAGTAATCTGATAATATCTCTGAAAGCCAAGCTTTTTTTGAATTGCTGCCTAGCTCAAGTTTCAGTTCTTTTGTGGCTCAATTTTCATAAATGTTTATATTATAGTGATAGGAGATGCTGGGTCCTTAGTGCCTCTAAATTTTTTATCAGATACATAATTGCTCCATGTAGTCTAAAAAAAATGTAAGCTTGAAAGAAGTACTTGTTATGAAATGTGAATGTAGGAAATTGTTTTCAGTTTTCTCCTAATGACTTCTGGCATTATTTAGGGACATCCTGGGGTAAAAAACAATCCTCTTGAACCATTGAGTCAGTTCCAGCAGACATCATAAATGCCCAGGTCTGTTTTGAAACTAATTTCTTTTCCCGCCTTATATTGTCTTCTCCAGAATATCCATTCTCAGATGGGTAAAAAATGTCTGATTTCCAGTTTCAAACTTTTTATGTTCTGTTTATATCTCCCTGTTCTGGTGCCAGCATCATCCATTATTTCACATAGCTAGGATGTATTTAAAGTCTTATTCCTTTTCAGCTTTTGTTTTTCCCGAGCCAAGTGTTTAATTTCCTCTCGGAAGACAGGCTTGCTTTCTGTGTTTGTTATAATAATTCTTTTATGTAGCCATTTCAGTTTTGATTCATTTTTTCTTGAATTCACTTAACCAGAATGCTGTATTTTATTCCAGATGGATTTGTGCTTTGTTTGATAACAACAGTTCTTCATATTCTCCCTGAAAAAAAGTCCACCCATCTTTTCTGAAGCTTCCTTGGTCTTTTATGCTTTTTTTTGTTATTCTTCATTTGTTATTTTGAATTTTTTTTTTACTCCCATCTAGAAGGCCATCCACCTCCTGAATGACATTCTCACCTGGTCACTTCTCATGATGTGTTTCATCATACAAAAGACATCACATCATCAGCTGTTTACTGTAGGGGTTTTTCCAGTTAATGCCAATGATACAACTGAAAACATTTAAGCTAAATTATCTTTGCGTGTCTGTGATAATGAGTTCCCTCTGGACAAACATTCCTCCTGTCAATGCAATGTCTCTTCTTGCTCACCTTACATTTCTTGCATTAGGCTGTTTTCCCCACTCACAATAATTTCATAGGTTGTGCTGTGCCAGATGCACTGGAGATGTCCAGAGAGACTGGTGTTTCTCTTGTCTAGAAAAAATGTTTGTCAGAGAAGGTTACTAGGTTAATTTAATGCCAGTTATCTTACTGGTTTTGTGTTTAATTTGCTTTTTATAAGGACTACTTTTTTATAACACTACTTTCAAAGATTTGTTATCTTGCCTGTTTTACTACTGAGACCCTCCTGGACCTATAGGAGTCAGGATTGTATGACACCTGTATGACACCTGTCCTTCCTGGTTTTTACTACAGTGACTCTGTTTGCTCTGAAGGTTTCACTCGTGCAATACTCTGCCTTGATGCATTAAAACATTGCAGTGAGACTGGCAGCTTTCTGGCCTCCAAAATGCAGCTTTATAACATACTGACTTTTTTAACTTCATGAAAACTTTGAGAAAGGGATCATTTGTCCAGTTAGAACTTCAGTCCTTCCTTGCAATTCTGCCTTTGGTCAGGAATCAACTTGCCTCTGAGCCTTGTGACAAATAAATTCTGTCTTCTCCTTAAGCAAGTCCCTGCTTCCTCTGATGTAACGGGCTGAAGTTAGGAGCTGATAGTGTCTTCTTCATGCCCTCTTTCGTTATGTTCCTAAACTGCTCATTTTGGCAAAAAGATGTAATTGCCAGAAACTCCAGTGTTTTCAGGCTGTGTCCTGCATCCTTTTTCTTTTTGCCTGCAATGTCCACAGCAGAACACTACTGCTGCTTACTCTGTGGGAATTTTTTTTTTTCAAAATTACTGATCATTGAATTCTGGGAGAAGTTGCTTTTAGGGGAAGGGAGTTTGTATACAGCTGTGTTTGGTTTATTTTTTTTTTAGGAGCATGGCTGTGGTATCAGCATTTCAAAATTGTTAGACATGACACTACTTGTCTTCATTGGGCAACAGTGCAGCAAATGTCTGTGTAAGACATCGGGTTTAGACAGCCTGGAGGTTCATTCACAAACTTGTGCCAGTGCTGTGTTCGCTCTGGCAGCTATCACACTTGCTTGTTCATAGTCTTGCCTCAGACCAACCTGAAATTTTTTTCCCTTACAGCATATGTGACCCTTCCCAGCTAGAAATGGTTTTTTTTGACATCTTTATTCCCATATGTGATGCAATCATTCACTTCCCAGTAAAATGCTCTCTGTCTTAGGTCCTTTGTTGATACACACAGACATCTCCTCTTTGTTCTGTCCTGTTGGGTCATTGTAGCGTCTTGCAGGCACAACGTAGGATAATTGAAAATGAAGTATTGTTTGTGTAGTGAAGCCACAAGATAACACAGAGCTTTGAGCTTTTCCCCCCTTTATCCTCACTTGTTAATTATGGCTTAAAATTTTAAAAGTTAGCTTTTTAGGGCAGTGGTGATATCTTTATTTGTCTGTGAAATATTTGCCACAGTTTGGGACACTGTCAAGGCTTTTACCCCACTGAGTCAGCTTAGTTTCCTTGGTACACCATTTGCCACTCTATAAACCATCCTCATTTTCCCTTGCTACTCTTAACCTGCTTTTGCTTTCTTGGCTTTAAATTAGTGTGTGATATTTGGCAAGTTAAGCTTATGAATTGAGCCAGTGATTCAAAATTAAAATAATCCCTCTTCTATGTAATTTTATACACAGCAAGTCAACAAAAGGCTATGTAGTCATAGCTTAATACAAAACAAAATCTTAAGACAGACTTAGAAAGGTCAGTTTTCCCCTTATATCTTGTCTTTAAGAGGGACCTT
Source organism: Brachypodius melanocephalos (assembly GCA_013398615.1). Taxonomy (NCBI): domain Eukaryota; kingdom Metazoa; phylum Chordata; class Aves; order Passeriformes; family Pycnonotidae; genus Brachypodius; species Brachypodius melanocephalos. The sequence goes on along the minus strand of VZSR01003807.1, from coordinate 11,682,476 downwards.
TAATAGGTGTGTGAGGAAGGAGCTCAAGAAACAAGAAAGGAGTAGCATAAATCTTCCCCTTGCATGTCCTTTCCACTTCTGAAAGGGAATACCTTAGGACTTCAGACTTCCAAGACTATATCTGGATCATTGTTTCTGATAGCTGTTGGTTCACATATCCTCCATGAATTTGTCTAAACATTTTTTGAAGTAATTTATGTTTTTGGCTTCCATAGCATCCTGTGGCAATGAGTTTCACAATGTAATTATGTGATTTGTGAAAGAGTACTTCCTTTCATTTGTTTTATATCTGCTGCCTGATAATTTCATTGGGTGCTCTCACTTGTTATGAGAAATAATAAATCATAGTTATAGCTGTGATTTTTCCACATTCTTCTTGGTTATTTTAGAAACCTCTACTGTAGTCCTCTTAACATGGAAAACTAATGACTGTATCTGTTAAGAGCCACAGTCTAATTAGTCTCTAAATGGAGACTTTTCTGTAACTTTTCTCACTCTGGGGTGGATTTGTCCTGATGTTCCTGTGTCTTCAAGACATGAGATGACCAAAACAGCGCTTATTACTCTAAGATATGGGTACACTGGTGTGTAGTAATGTTCTATATTAGTGTAATCTCATTTGTGTAGCTGTCTTTTATTACTGCAGAAGCTGGCAGGACCTGCAGCAGCTGCATGGCCTTTCTAGGAGTTTTAACATGTTTTTGAACAATATAAAAAACAGCAGTATGAGTCTTTTGGCACATACTGTAGAGCATCTCAGTGGTATCACCACAGATCTTCACAGTGCTGAAACATTAACCCATGTTCATGTTTTGAGAGGACGCTATCAAGGGTTGTATAGGGACATATGAAACAAGTACAAGTATAATCTGGATTGCTTGAGTCTTACTCCAATGCTTGTGTCAAAAACATTTCCTTTTTTCAGAATAGATAGAAAAATAAGGAAAATACTAATAATCTTAATTCAAATAGTCTGAAATTTTTTTCTGTGACATTTCATTGACATAACACAGTGCTGCAGACATTTCAGAGCAGTCTGGGACATTACTGATTGTTTTGGTCTCTCTGCCGTTTAAAGTCAACACTTCTGTTCAGGTTTTTGTGCCATAGATATTGAGATACTAATCACTCAGTTATCTTGGATAAAAAAAGAGAACTTAATATTCCTTTGTCTTTTTGTAATCAGTCAAATGGTGAAATCCCTGCCTATTACTTGAGGGCTTACTGTACTGCCTGGGGATACATGCTTATGTATCCCCAGGCAGCATTAAACCTGAGGCAGACTGAAAATGTTGTGTGTACAGAGCACACCAGGCAGTTGCAGAAACATACTGAAATTGTTGCATGTTCACAATGTATTCATTCCTTGTGAGCACAGTAATACTGTCAGAGCAGGGAAAAGGTACCAGCGAGGAGCACTTTGTTAATATTTCCAAAGAAAGTAATCCAGCCTGTATTCTTGCTTTTGGAAGTAGGGTGGGCTATGGGCTGCACCAGTTGTGCCAGTGGGTTTTGTATGTCCCTTAAGCCTCAAGTAGAGTTTTCATGTCTTGCCTTGCTGTGCTGGCATGACTGAGAGAGGAGAACTGAGCATGCTCCTCTGCCTAGAAAAAAGTAGAAGAAAAAACTGGCACTTGTAGATCTTGTGTGCTACATACAAGAGGTTGGGGTTGTATATTTTCTTTCTTGGGTTGCGTATTTTTTCTGCAGTCTGAGTGGTATGAAATTTCTTTTGCAACTTGAACCAGCAAAGAGCACTACATTACTTCTGTGACAAAAGTGAATAAATGCAAACTTTTAAGAAAATGCTTCTTTTTATCTTCTAGGCTACTCGACACGCAGAAATGGTGGCAATTGACCAGGTCCTTGACTGGTGCAAGCAACACAAGAGGGATTACAGAGAAGTGTTTCCTCAGCTGGTGTTGTACGTAACCGTAGAGCCCTGTATCATGTGTGCAGCTGCTGTGCGCTTGATGAGTATCCTTTCCTGCTGTCTCACACTGGGAAACTGTGTCAAACCATGACTCCTTTGGCAGTGAGCCCACAAAGAAAGGCTTGACAGTGTCAGGGAAAGCCGTGAGAGGTGGTTTGAGGGTCTGCACCCACCTCCATGGTGAATAGCGAGAGAGAGAGATGGTGCAGTTATGACAAACAACTGCTCTTAGAGATTAAAAATACATTTTAGAGATGCTGTTAGCATGTAAAATGAGCTAAGTGCAGTTCAGTGTTCAGTTTTGAATTTTGTATCAATCAGTAAACCATGCCTTTGTATGCCCCTGTTTTGGGGATTCATGCTTCCCCTTTTCTGAGAAAGGCTGGATGTGCATCTTCAGCAATACATCTTACATCATTCAAAAGTCAGTTCCAATTTTTTGAGGGAGGAATTACAGCTTAAACTAATTTAGTTTGAAGAGTACAAGCACATTTTAGGAAATCTGATGACTTCCTAGATCAGGCTTCTGTACTTCCTGCTTGTTTTTCACTTAATACCTTGACTCACTCCCATAAATTCCACGGGTTGTGTATGGCTGTCGAAATGAGCGATTTGGAGGCTGTGGCTCCGTTTTGAGCATCTCGTCTGATGATATGGTGGACTCAGGAGACCCATTTGAAGTAGGCTGTAAAATGTTTCCATTTGTTTTCCAGCTAGAGTACTGTGCCTGGCTTCATTACCAGGCTTTGAGAATGTTACACATCACTTTAAGAGGACACAGATGAAAGATGATCAAAGTCAAGTAAACTTGGCTTAATAAGAAAAGAATTTAAAAAAAAATAGGTACTTAAAGAAAAGAAAACTGAGGAAAACCCTTATGACAGTCTTAAATTATTTAAAAGGATGTATCAAAAGGTAAAGGAAAGAATTGTGCTTGTAGAACAAGGTAAGAATTAAATATATCTATAATATGTGCAGTACTTAGTAAGTATATGCTGCAGGAAGAGATGAGGGAAAATTATTTTAAGCTGCAGAGTGTACAAACACATAATCAATAAAGATCAAGTAACAGCAACTTACAGAATTACTGGGTTTTAGTTGAGCCACTGGAAATTATTGTATTTTTGTTTTCAGTCTGTGTGTTTATGAGGTAAAATGTATTAGCTCAGACTTACTTTATGTAGTTCAAATCCCAATTTAAATGTGAACTTCAACAGTAGCGGAGGAAATTCAGTTTAGGTATCAAGAAACTTTCTGACTGAAACAGAAACTCTGGACTGAGCAATGTCTGGGGTAATTTAGGCACCTTTGTCATGTGAGAAAGGCTGGAAAAGCATTCAGTGGAGGTAGAGGATAAATAAATCTAGGTGGTTTACAGCATGATACTACCTATGTACCCATACATACATGTCGAGAGTATTTATAGGATTTTATTTATTATTCACAGTTGTACATGATTTTTCATTTTATAGTGATACTGATTCCTGGAGTTTTTTTCCACATTTCACATTAATGATTTAATGAATGTAAAAAACAAGTAATGTATTTCAGCATTGTAAATGAGCACTAAAGGCTCAAGGCTCAAAGAATTTCAGTCAGCAAGACAATATTGTTTGGCACTCCAGTGCAAACATATTAGGCATCTTTCTGTCAGTGTGTCAGTGAGACTAACATCTGAATTAATTGGTGTAGTCAGTACTGTAAGAATATTCATTTGCTAACATTGGCAGGTGGTATTTAGTATTTATATATGTTCAGAAGAAAGGAGAACATTCTTGATACTATGAATCCTTTGTTTCTGTAGGTAACTGCAGTATAGGAGTAACTACTTACTTTCTAGCAGGGGTGGAGATTTATTTAGTATGAGTGACACTTAAATGCTTTGTGTTCATGGCCTGGAAAAGTATTTTAGAAGGACCAAAAAGATCTGAAAGGTGACTGTTAGGAGTAAAGAATGGATAGGTGGATGAGTGTTTTCTGTCAGGAATCTTACCTGCAAATACTTAGGTGTATATCTCTTGTTTCCAAGTGCTTGAGGAGTATGGGAGATTGGAAGCACATTAATAAGAAAGAAATTGTAGATTTCATAAAATTTTTACATAATTTACTAAGAAAAATTGTTTTGCCTTATATAAAGTTACTAGGGAAGTTACTTACTCTACTAAGCCTCAACACAGTGTTTTTCAAATGTATTAGGTATTAAACCTGAAAAGGCGATTTTTTTTGACCCCTAAGCCGACAGTACAGTTGTTTAAAATTATTTTGTACTCAAGACATTATTGTGAAGCATGGAATATGTTATTCTCAGATGTGCTCACTAACATCATTCTGATTTGAACAGTGCTCTTCTGGCTATCGTGCTGAAGAAGCAGTGGCGTTGTTAAAAGCTTTCTACAGACAAGAAAATCCCAATGGTAGGTTTTACATTAATGCAGCCATTTTGATCCCAGGCTAATTTAAAAGAGTGTTGGCACTGGAATTACTGTAATTCACTTCTGATGATGATTCTCCTTTCCTGTTTCTTGGCAGCACCAAAATCAAAAGTACGGAAAAAGGATCGTCGTCAGTAGCCCTACACTGGTGGGACTCAGAAACTTACCAAAAAATGATATGTGAAAGTTTCTTCAGTGTGGAGTTCAATCAAACTATGTTTCATTTTCTCTACAGAGTTTTTACTAATAGGATACTTAGTACCTGCTCCTACGTTTCTATATTTATGATTTCTTGTTATCATGACACAACAAAAGAATAAATGGCTGTTTTTAGAAAGAGGAAAATTGGTGGTTCAAGTCCACTTGTTTACAGACAGATCCATTAAAATGGTGCTTTTGTACAGCACATTCTAGAAGATTTTTTTCCTTCTGTGTGTGGAGAAGCATCTTGCTTTTCAATAGCAAATGTTTTCTTAGGCAAGCAAGTAACTCTCTTCGAAGGTTACATTTGTAAGTCCTTTACAGTGTGTATATATTGTGTGTATATATTTATTCAGAAGGCATATAAAAGAATTGTACAGTCCTTGAAGACTTAGGACCATTGCAAATGTTTCTTTGTTTTTTTTCTGCCTTAGCACAAGCCAGATTTTCAGAAGTAATTTCTGAAAGTCACATCCCTGTGGAGACAGGCACCTACACACAATCACGTCTGTTTGTGTGTGCTGTTGCTTAGTAAGGATAAGCAAATATCACTTGGCTGCACAGCACCTTCATACAAAGTTGTGGAGAAACTCTCCACAACTCTCTTTAGACTGTCCACTCCTCTTGTGAACATCAGTGCAAGAAATACTTTATTTTTAAGAATCAGTAAGAAGTTGGTCTCAGCTCCTAAACTATAGTAACCAAGATGGGCAGATACAAATGAAAACCAGAAAATGAAGTTTGTAATAACATGAATAAAATATATTTAACATATTTATATTTTCATAGCATTGGTTGCCTTTGTAATTTCCGTGTACTTTGCTTGGCCATGCAGTAATTTATAATCCAGAAGAGGGCCTTCAAGTTCCACTAATGAATTAAGAATACTAGTATGGTTCAATCTTGATTGTACACTCCTAGTGGATACTCACATGAAGGGTGACACTGTTTGTAGTTTATTTGGCTTTAATTGTTCAGCAATTCGAGAAATGTCATAGATTTTTTTATTTTATGCAGAAGAGTGTTCAAAATTTTATAACTATAAAACCTGAATACAATGAAACTTTTTAGATATTTCAAAAAATACTTTCAAAAGTGTTTTTTAAAACAATATTAAAAGCATTGCTTTGTCACCATTGCTCTTAATAACTTGGAATTTTTATTTTATGTATTTACTTAATGTTTACGAAGTGAAATGGGAAAGAAGTGTTTTTACCATAATAGCTATTTTCAGAGTTTAGAAATAATATTTCTTTGGCTTAAACCCTTTAACTGATGTCCATAGCCTATCCTATTCTCTTGACCATTACTTAGAGCCCTCTTTGAGTCTTTCCCATTCCATAAAAAAAAGTTATGACTGTGTTTGTAGATTTAATCTGCTTCAGAGCTCCAAGGGCTTGTGAACCAGACAACTAAGATAGAAAAGCTGTTTAGGAAAAGACCATTTTTAATGACTGGGATGGCTTTATTGGAAAGAAACAGGCATGCCTGTGGTTACGGTATTTGGCTGCTGATAGAAGATGGCAATTTATTGCTACAGATACATTCACATCTCAGCTGGACCGTAATTTTCTTATACCTTGAAGAAATCACTGAAGTCCAAATAAAAGACATCAGACATCTGGCTTGTCACTGACATCAGTGACAGTAGGAATCAGAGCCTTCATACTATTATGAACCAGGACCTAAATCTCTCAACATTTTTTCTTTCTCAGAGGGGCAATGAACACTTTCATTTCCCATTGCCTTCTTTCAAAGAAGAATGTTGTTATTGGAACATGTGTGATGGTAGAAGACATGTAAATAAGTAGAGAGATTGCTGGTAGTAGGACAAAACACATCTTAAAAGCTTTGTCCTATTTTTCAACCCTTAAATTGGAACAGAATTTTTTTTGTCAGTGGTGACCTGTCACCTAATAAACAGTTCAAATCTTGTGCAAAGCCAAAAGAGACTGAAGAGGGTGAGAAAAATAAAAAAATATGTTGAGAGTGATCAAGGCTAATAATGTGCATTTTGGAACGGAGGCATGGAAGAAAAAATACTGTAGCAAGATAAAAACTGTCATTTTACAGAAAGGTTATAAAAGATACTTCTGTTTACTGTAATGTATAAGCAAAAGAACAGTGGTCTAGTATTGAGGTGAATTTGGATAGGGGAGGGGTTTGTTTTGGCTCTTTTTGTTGGTTGGTTGGTTGGTTTGGGTTGGGTTTTTTTAGCATAATAATTAGCTTGGGGAACAAACTGCTGAAAGATTACATTGGAAGCAAAAATGCAACCCATTCACTTGAAAATCCTGCTATGTACCCAAGTAAGAACAAATGCAGATATGCAGGTATTTTTATAAAACAAATCAGCTCCTGTGTGAACGCAAGCCACTCCTCAGAGCCATGCAGCTGGCTCCTCCTTGCTCCCCCCAGGCAGTGTCTCCTCTCTCCCACTGCAAATGGTCATCCCACCTCCCAGGAGCCCGGGAGGCTTGTCCTGTGCCACTGCCCTCAGAGCTGTGCCACAGCTCTTCCTAACCTTGACTTTTGAGCATGTTTTACAGTCAGATTTGCAAACTTGAGAGATCCACAAGAAATTACAGAGATCCTGGGTAAAAGGTTCTTAGTTCAGGCTCAGAGAAACCTCTCTGTGACCAAGCTCAATGCTGGGGCTGAAAAAAGAGAAAGCCATGGCAGTCATAACCTGATGAGCTGACTGGTTTGAGTGCTCTACATCAGAAAACGAGCTTAGCAAGAAAGAGAATTAGAGAATACAGAAAGAATGTTGGGAAAAGAATTGAAGCATTCTTGGAAACTTATTCAATGAGAGGATGCTTGCTCATGGCTACAGAAGTATAGGTTTGGTTTGTAACTGCTGCTCCCGGTGAAATCCTGCAGCAAACTTCCACATGCTGGGAGAAGTATTGCTGTCTGTTTGCTGGGACCTGGTCTCAGGCTTTGGCTCTAGCTTTAGAGAAGTGTCAAGAGCAGCAACTTTAATTGTTACTGACACCTGGAAACTCAAGAGCAGCAGCTTATAAATGATGCTATTCATTTTCACAGTGCTTTTGCTTATTTTTATCTATTTGTTTCTAGGTTGCCACATTGCAGGCCTCAAGGGCAGCAGTAAATATATTCAGCTGGTTTATTTAAAGAAGTTTAAATGCTTCACCATTTTCCCCTTGCTGCTTGATAAATAAACGTTTGGGCTTCAGGGTTACATTTACCTTGGACTGCATTTTTGCCAGTTCATCACAGGTAAACATGATTTTATTTCAGCCTTTGGTTTGCTTGTCAATAGTCTGACATCAAAATATATTGAACCAGCTAGGAGGGCAGGAAGCAAAACAACACGGCTTTGTCTCTGCTAAACTGATTACAATTGACAATCCAAGGCTATAATAAATATGTCTTGTGACTTGCACACTAGAGGAGAGCCTGAATTTAAATTATAGCTTTGGGTTTTGAAATGCTCACTGATCCATTCCATTCCCATTAAGAGTGCCTTCCGCTCTGCAAAATTAAGTGATATCTTTACATGACAGTTTAATTTAATTAATTTGTTTTTCGATACGTGCATTTATGGAGTTTCTCCATTAAGCTTTTGAAATGTCTGTAGGTCCTATGCATTAATGTAAATGCGCTGTGGCCCATAATTACCTTTGGCAGGCTTAGGGCACTGATAAAAAGATTATATTTTTAAAAACTAGAGTCTTCAAACTTCCTCGGTGCTTGGCAGGAAATCTATTTCTGTGTTTTATTTGGAGCAAGGCTGTGGAGCCTGCAGCCAACAACTCCAGTGTAGGCAGTAACTGTTACATTTTAGAAGAAAATACATTTGAGGCTAAATGAGAGAAAGGGAGAGGACTACAATTAGTGCAAGAGTACTAGAAGCAGCTGTTTGTGTGTTTTGCCTTGTGGCTGCCAATAGATACTCTTATCACTAAAGAGCATCTAGAAACAAGGTATTTTCTATGAAATTACTTCACAAAACATGGATCTTTGTCTTTTTAAGAGGCTGCTCCAAAGTGAGTTTATCTTCCTTTTTCACAATAGCTCTGCACTAGCCAAGAATACTGGATTCTCCCTTTGCCTCCTCCTCTCTCCTTTCTAAAAATGAACTTTTCAGGAAAATATGGAATTCAGAGAAGTTTGAAGGAGAGCAGATGGCCAACAGTGATCCAATAGGATGTAGAACTTCAGTTAGGTAGTTGCTTGGCAGGCAAGTACAAGTGAGCCTGTGATGTTTCCATAGTGATGTTTTCACATGGTGCCTTCCTTTTGTCTTTTAAAAATCTAAGTGATTTTTAAAAAAAGAAACAGGGGGCGTGGGGGTAGAGAGGGTAGGGGATAAAATAAAATGAAGGGCTCTGCCAGGGGCAGCGATTTGGGCTCATCTCTGATTTGTGCCTGAGCAGTGATGCACTGTCCTCAGTTACAGTGGCACACACAAGCCTCAGTTGCTTGTGGTGCTGTCCTGCTGGACAAAGCAGGGACAGCTTCTGAAATTATGACTGAGACTGTATTGTTCTGGAGGGACACTGATTTTCCTGGTGTCAGGATTTCACATTTACTTGTGGGGCAAGGTTTGCCATGGCACTTCTCTAACCACTTCTCTTTCTCTGCATGCAAGGAGGGAGTGCAATAAAAATTAATGTTTCCTGTGACTTTGGTTCCTACTTCCTACTTTCAAGCCTTAGGGGTAGCCATCACAGCTACATTAGTTTGGGAGGATACAAACATCCATTATCTGTGCAGCCACATTGTGCAAGAGAAACAAGGTTTGTAGGGAGGGGCAACATCTTTTATTAGGCCGAATGACAGTCAGAAGAAAACAGGCAAGATTTTCAATAGCCATAGGGACACAGAGTTCAAAAGATTGCCAGCTTTTTCCACACACTTAAAGTGAGTAAAATGAAGACAAGTAACTATGTTCCATCTCCCTGTAAAACCTGCTTTTCTTGAAAGAAAAAAAAAATAGGACAATTTGATTATCAGCTAATTTGAGCAGGAAAGGTTTGTTAGGAGACTGGACTCACAGTAAACTCTGTTCTAACTCTCCGGCAGAACCCTCCACTGCCTCTGCACAGATGTGTTGGCACTTGTGCCAGCGCTCTGTGAGGATCCAATGCAATTTTCCCTTCTCAAATTTTCCCTTCCCATTCAGCAAGGTGCTGAATGCAGCAGCTCATTCACTGAGCCCCTCACTTTTGAGCATGCAAGACCCTTCTGAGGAGAAGCAGGTTCCTAGCAGGAATGCTGTGGGACAGGGGCAGAGTGCTTCACATTACCCACGGTTTACGAAGCCCAGCATGAACTGTCCTGGATGCTGTGGTACAAGCAAATGAAGTCAGTTTATCCTGTGAACAAAGTTAGCTGTGGTCTGCTTCACCTGTGCATTCAGAGCTGCTCAGGAAGGGAGCCCACTGTTCCTGTATGGACCAGCCTGTTACTACCTGGCCCTGCAGACAGAAAATAAGTCCTTTCTAAAGAAACTTATTTTCTTGCCCTCTGCACCCTCTTTCCAGTCATGCTGTGCAGCGCTTGCACTGGCAGCAGCCTGAATGAATCATTCAAAACTGTATCTGTTTAGTGCACTTTTGAATATTTCAGTGTGTTTATCCTGTCAGGGTGCTCCATAAGGATGCTCGAGCTAACAATGATAAAGGGGGAGGGCTGAAGCCTCTCAGCCACTGTAGCCACAAACCCTTGATTATTTACAAAGTAGGACACTTCAGAAGTGTTTCCACTGCACAGGAAATCTGACAGCTTTGGGGTGGACAATGACAGCTCAGTGAGAGTCAACCTATGGATTGACGTATAGATGCAGAGAGTCTTTGCAGTGCTGCTGTGCCACAGAGGACAGGTAGGAAATGGCATTGCAGTGGGTTGGATGGAGCTGGGCAAAGTGGGACAGCTCAGGCTCTCGCCCATCTTTCTCTTCACCTTGTGCCATGGCTGTTTCCTCAGCACTCACTTCAGCGCATTGTACTGAGAGTTCATCTGCTCATTCCTGCGAGCCTTTGATCTGCCTTTGTACTCTGCGACAGAGCTACAGAGTGCTCCCATTTGGAGCCACCTGCCTGCTCGTTTCAGCTTTCAGACCACCCTCGGGCAGTGCTGCTCCGCAGCCATCAGCACTTCCCTGTGTGCCTGAGGCTACAGCCACAGACCTGACTCCAAGGTATCTCTGTGTCTGGTCCTGTGATGAGCTTAACTCGGCTGTACCGCGGAACAGGTGTCCCTGTTCTCCTCTGGCATATTTTCATTTTGTGCCCTCATCTCTCTCCTGCTGCCCCCTGAAAAGCAGCGAGGATCTGCTCTGCATCGCAGTGGTGAGGAGCTTCTTCCCTCCTGCCTTTCTGCTGCTCCAGCTAGAACAATGCCAGCTACCAGGAAGGAATAACCCACAAGGAGCCTAATGAAACAGCAATCTGGCATTAAGATGTGTATATAGTTGCCATTTGTTAAATTGACAGATGACATTTGGAACATGCAGCCCCTATTCATTTTTTGAAGCTAAATACTCTCTTGAAATAAAGTCGTTGCCATTAGTGTTAAAGCTGATTTGCAGCCCAGACAGGGCCAGCTGTGCTTTTACACATTTCTGGGCACTGGGTCAGGTTCCTAGCAGCTGTAAGATTTTTTGCATTGAACTGGACAATTCATGAACAAGATACCCCAAATTACCTCAAGCTCTACCTTTATTTTTCCATTCCTACCTTTTCATGTAGAATTCCTTATACAAGGGAAAAAAACCAGGGTTTTGACAAACAGATTTTAATCAACTAAAATTTCATCATCTGCTACCTAGTCCCACTTGTCTACATTTTTATGTGCCTATAATAACAAGGTGCCAAAGAGAAGTTCTAAACACCTTCAGCAGTAGTTCAAAATTCATTCTCAAGCAACAAAACCTCAGCTTTCTTAGAGACAAATACCTCAGACATCATATTTTAGGAACAGTTAAGAGTGTGAAGGACTCAGCTCATCCAATTCAAAAACATAGAAATCATGGTAAAGATGCAGTATTCCTTTACACCTTCAAATTGCTGTCAACACTTTCATGATGACTTCCATTTCCAACTCTAGAAATACTCAGAAGGAATAGGTGCCCAAACTTTATCAAAGTTGTACTTTTAGACAAGAACTTGGCTGTTACCTCATATGCTGCTTCATAATTTTTATTGATAAAGGTCCAGAGAAGTCATCTGACTTGTTTATTTAATGTCTTTTCAGTGTCATTCCATTTTAACACTAGAATGTCATTCCACTACTACCACTTCAACTTATTTTTGCACATAAAAGAGCAAAAATTAAGCCTTCCAATATGCAGAAAAGCTGGTAATTAGATGGCTAATATTGGCTGAAGGAAGTGAAGCACCTTCCATGGGTGTATTCCATGCAGAAGAGAGTAGAAGATAGCAAAGCTTCATCTCACATCCCTTCAATGACTGACCCAAGGCTGGGAAAAGGCAAAGTCTCTTCACAGGTGCTTTCTCCAGCATCTAAGGCAAGAGAAGGTGAGAGCCTAGCCAGCAACCTTCTCACTCTGATTTGCCAGGAGGCACAGATTTCCCAGGAATCACAGCCACAAGAGGAGCCAGAGCCTGCAGAATGTTTGAGTCACAGGAATGTTTTCTTCCTTTAAGTTTTTTGGGGTTTTTTTGTTTTGTTTTTTTTTTTTTTTTTTTAATCTTAAATGATTTACATATGAATTGCTCCTAATGAGGACACACAAGATCAGTTTTCCAGCAGACTTCCAACAAGGCCAAAATTAAGGATACAATTACATGGCAGAATACTTGACTGAGATCTTCATGGTTTTTATGTCAACAGTGAAGTCAGCTCTGCTGGTGGGTGGGAAGCAGCTCTCTTTAGGGGTGTTGAGCTGGTTGATTTTCTGATTACTTCAGAGAATTTTAAAAATAGCAAATTATAATAACAGGCCTATAAGACTCTCTAGCAGCTTTCTGATTAATGCAAACCTCAAGTTATATGCTGAGTTCTTGTCTATAAGGTATGCTGCTCAGACATTTTCTAGATGCTGTTTTAACCTATGTCTCCTGAGTCACATTAGTCAGAAGAATTGGCCTGTTATTTAATTATTGCAAATGGTGCATTGGTAGGAGAGAGAGTTAAGAAAACCCAACACTGCAATTAATGCTGAAATGGAACCCTTTTGCTTTGGCCTTTCAAAAATTTTTCCAGATGTCAGAAGCCAAGTGAGACTGAGGGAGTTTAGAAAATTCTATTAGAAAGTCATCTTCACCCAGAGCTTTTCCAGAGACCAGAGGTTTTATGACTTCTTTTCCTTTCTTCCTCTGCTTTGGGACTACATAACTCTTCCCTAATTTTCTGCAGAATTACAGGTATTTCCAATTTACTTGAGAGACCTTGAGTTTGTTCAGCTGTACAAATGACTCAGACTAGTTAAAGGATTTTAGAACTCAAGAGAGATGTCTTTAAGGTCCACAGTGTTTGTAGCTTGAAGAACAGATGACCATCACAGCAATCATATAACACCCTGTTCTTGCTTTTCTTCCTGAACTGTACAGCCAGCAGTTCACAGACCTTTTCTCATGGCTCTTATTTTCTGTTTTCCCACTGTTTTCTAAGCAAAGGATTCTCTACTTTTAATTCCTATAGAATTGAAATCATGATCTGAGCCCCAATAAGTAAGAGACCCTCACCCTATTTCTTCTTCATAACCATGCAGCTTGAAAATTTCTGTTTGAACAGAAACATTTAGGACCTGAGCAGATTAAACAACAAAATCAGCAGTAAAAGGAATTCTCGATACTGTTCAGAGACTCTCCCAAACTGAAGAAAGAAGGCTTAAAAGGTTTTTAAGTGCTATTAAGTCCAAAAGAACCATGAGGTGAAAAGCACAGCAAGTTCTGTGACTCACCTCTCCAACTTTCCTTCTCTACCACCATCTTCCAACTCCACTCTGCATCTTCTGGGTGCTTTGGGTCACCCACACTCTACAGATGAAGAGCAGGCCTTGCTGCCCCTCCTGGTGGGGGGAATATGTTCTCCTGAGATATGTTCTGGCCATGCCTGGCTGGTGCAGACCATCTCAGACACACACTGAACTGGCAGGTGTGCCTGGGCTTCTCCCCTCAGAGATCTCCAGGGTGCTGCCTGCACTGCAGTGCCCTGAGCTGTGCAGGTGGCACACGGAGCTTGAACAGGAATCAGCTCCAGACCCCCCTGCAGACACCTGTGTGTGAGGACTCTGCCTCTCAGCAACGTGGCTGAGCTGCGCTACCACTGCCTTGACTCTTTCCAGTTACTCCTCTCCAGGGACAGCATTTCATGCAACCCACGAAATATCAAAGTGATGCTTCTTTTTGGCCTGTAGAGTGTGTTTGTCTTCTGTCTGACAAAACAAAAAGATCAGAAATAGAAGTGAATAGGGAAAAAAAATGACAGAATAGAAAAATTCAAACAAATGCAAGAGATAGGGCAAGTCAGAGTGCCACAATGCAAAATCCTAATATGCAACATCACTGAAGCCTTGATCATGTGAAATGTGTAGAACACACATGGGAGCCTGCTTCACTGGCAAGGAAAGAAAACATTTTCAATAAATTGATTTTCTAACTTCCTTCTGCTAAAAATGTATTTGTTTTTAAATTAATTACATTGGGAATAGGCAAGCAAAAGGAGAGTAGTGGGTTTGGAGGAAAACTTAATTCCAGTTGGAAAAAATGAGCTGTGCACCTACAGAACATGGTGGACACCAGGTTTTTGCTCTTTGGATATTTCTGTAGGCTGAAGGAGAACAAATGGGCTGAACTGGTTCTTCCCTTCCTAGCTGGTTGCACCAGAAGATGTGCACCCTTTCTCCTTCAAAGTACAGAGCAAGACACAGGGAGATGTAAACATAGTGAACCACACAATCTACACACACCAGGTTTTTTACTTGATCTTTAAAACCTGCTGCATTTGGAAGAATTGAAGCCTGGTGTGCCAAAGCTTGGGGTTGGACTGGGGGTAATCTCTCCGCTGTGGCAGAGCTAACTGTTCAAAACTATGCCCAGTAGGCTCTGCTCTCCACCACTTCCAGCCACGATCTAGAAACTGGTGAGCTGATGCCTGTGTTGGCAAAGTGGCTTCACTACTCCAGGTGGACACATTGTGGCAAACCTCACCAGCTGTAAAAATCCCTTCTCTCTACCCACCCTTCCCTTCTCTCTCCCCCTGGAAGTCCTGCTGGCTCAGTGTACCTAGATCCTACAGGAGTCAGATGTATTTCTTAGGTTGCATCCCCCAGTTTCCTCCAGTGAGTGTCCAGCATCCAGGCTGGGCTTTGGTGGTCCCACTGTGCTGGTTCTGCTCTGCACACACCAGCTCAGAGCCTCAAATGTTCTGACCACCATGCATGTGTTTAGTTTTAAGAGCAATTTAGACTTGTGCTTGACTCATATAGCAGACATACGTTTTGTTTCCAGGGTACGTATTTTCAGTGTGTCCTATCTGGACACAGTTTTCAGATCAGGCTGTTCCTCTGTTGCATTATAATAAGTGAAGGCAGATGATCCAGTCCTCAGTGGTTTTGCCTGGAGAGATATAAATCACATTGTTGGTATTATTTCTTCACATGTTGTGTCATTTGCTGAGCAATTAAGTGTGTGCTACTGAAGGATTAATAAGTGAGCCAAGGGTACAGAACATACATAATGCAACTTTACAGGAGGAAATGACAATGTGATATTTTAATACTGTATTATTATTTAATGTAAAACCAGCTGATGCAAAAATCAATTACATGCTAAATTTTGTTTTCCTCTTTGATCCTTTTAAACTAATTAAAAAGAAATGGTGGGGAAGATACCAACATCTTCATTCCTTTTAAACTTAAAACAAAAATTTTAAAAAGTGGGAAGAATACTAACAGCCCATAGACAATCTCTAAATAACTTCTTACAGACTGATGGTAAGTGGCATTCTCAAAACCCCATATTTATATTAAAAAATCTTATATGTGTGCATTATACAGACTATCAATTATAACAGCTGAAAGTAAAATAAATGTCATGACTGTACATCTACTTTACTATGCATTACATCTCATCTTGGGAAAATGATATTGTTATTCCAAGCTCTATACCTCATAAAGTTATCACGAACAAACTGTACACTTCAGCAATATCAAAATCTAAATACCTACATCCAAAATGTGCACAATTACAAAAAGTGCATTATAAACTATATATAAATTAATAAACGTTAATTTATATATTAATGCAATATCTAGCAAAGATCTGTGTAACATTTTGTGGGTGACATGGCCAGTGGGATCGAGTGCACCCCCAGTGAGTTTGCCGATGACACAAAGCTGTGCAGTGCCCTTGGCACACGGAGGGAAGGGATGGCATCCACAGGGACCTGGGCAGGCTCATGAGGTTCATCAAGGCCAAGTGCAAGATTCTGCACCTGGGTCAGGGCAATCCCAACAGATACAGACTGGGCAGAGAATGGATTGAGAGCAGCCCTGAGGGGAAGGATTTGGGGGTGTTGGTGGAGGAGAAGCTCAACATGACCCAGCAGTGTGCACCTGCAGCCCAGAGAGCCAACCTTGACCTGGGCTGCACCAAAACCAGCATGGCCAGCAGGGTGAGGGAGGGGATTCTGCAACTCTGCTGTGCTCTGGTGAGATGTCACTTGGGCCTCCCAGCATAAGGAGAATACGAGACCTGTTGGAGCGAGTCCAGAGGAGGGTCACAAAGAGGAGGGTCATCAGAGAGCTGGGCATCTCTCCTGTGAAAACAGGGTGAGAAAGCTGAGATTGTTCAGCTTAGAGAAGAAAGAGAAGGCTCCAGGGAGACTTTTCAGCAGGTTTCCAGTATCTAAAGGGAACTACAGAACAGTTGGAGAGGGACTTTTTGCAAGGGCATGTAGTGACAGGACAATGGAGAAATGGCTTAGGGTAGGTTTAGATAGGATTTTAGGAAGAAATTCTTTACTATGAGGGTGGTGAAGTACTGGAACAGGTTGCCCAGAGGAATTGTGGACACCACATCCCAGGCTGGATGGGGCTCTGAGCAATCTGGTGTAGTGAAAGGTGTCCTTCTGGGAGGTTAGAGCTAGATTATCTTTAAAGGTCCCTTGCAACCCAAACCATTCTCTGATCCTGTAAAATCACCATTCCCTCCTGGCAGAGAGTGTTGCTTCCTTCGTCCATGGAATATGCTTGGCTGCTGCTGGCATAATTGCACTGCAGGAAAATCCTGTTTCAAATAATTTAGTCTTTATTTACTCAGAAGAGAAAATTAAAAAGCTAGAAAGTAAAGGCTAATGAAATACTGGTGTGGGAATTATTTTACAGGAATAAAATACTTGGCATGTTTCTAAGGGCACAACATCATGTGCGGGTCCATAGAGAGTCCTTCACAGCAAAATTTCCTGAGGAACTTGTATGTGTTCACATAACTTTATAGTGGGAAAGATGCTGGTCCATCATCACATCCTATCACAATAGGAAGGCAGGGTACAAGTTAATTGAAAGGACTAGACACAGCATCTGCAACTGGAAAAGTAAACAGGCAGAGAAAACAAATAAGTGTCTTGTTTTCATGTTAAGATTACATGCAAAATGAGTTTTGAACCTGAAGTTGAAACTATTCCATATTCCGTCTCTGTGGTCCCACTGTTTGTCCAGTTTACAGAGCTCATTCTCACATATTTGCAATGTTTCTCATTTGGCTGCATTTTGAATAAGTATCTTCATATATAAATAAGCTAAATTAGGATATGCCTTATCATGTAGCTGGCACAGTGAACTGGGGAATAAGCATGCTTGCCAAGTAGTACCAGGAGCATGGATCAGGCTCCTGGCACCATGGACACTTTGGCTATTCATTGTGATGACACCTAGGAGAGGAATGATGCAATACAGAGCTCGAGGCTTTCATGTGTTGCCTCTGCCACCATCCCTCTCAGACAGGGTGAGAGATACTCAGTGTCTTCATTTGCTCCTCTAAATTACAGCACAGTCAATAACACATCATCTGAGGGGTTTGAGGCTAAACTCTTGTAAGGCAGTTTTGATTCCATCCATCATGTCTCTCATTAAGTGTAAAGTGCCTCCAGGGAAAGGCAGCTGATTAAACAGATTCCTCAGTGACATAATGAATTTACAAAGCCCTCTGGGGAAGTTTTGGGAAAAAATATCTTCAGCCACCGAGGGCAAAGTCCACTGAGAGGGAGAATCACTTCATTTCCTCTGCCTTGGGGCCTGAGAAACATTCCCCACCCAGCCTGGGGGCTGAGAGGAGATCATTGTTAAGCATGGAAGGGAGGAGAAGGGGCAGGAACATGGCCATCCATCCATCTATCCCTCCAGCACAGCACACCCCTGTCTTCACACTGAGGTGGGGGTCACAGCCTCCTTGCTTTCCTTGGCAGCCCAGCTCTGTCACCTTTCTTCCAACAAAGCTCTCCAAGGCAAGCTCTTCTCACAGAGAGGTATTGCCTCTCTGCACAGGAAAGAAGTATGAGGCTTTTTCCAGCATTCAGATCCTGTTTTTAGTGTGACTCAGCTCTGCAGAGTCCATAAGGAAGACACGGGTTGTGCTTTATTAGCACTTAGGTTAATGTTTGGAAATAACAAGACTGATGGTTTTATCTGTTTAATCATTTGGTGCTGCCAAGAGCGACCATAAGCACAGCCCAATGGTGCATGAAGGGAGTACAGCCTGACATTAGTTTCCCACCACTAAAATCCAAACATTAGCACACAAGTTGTGTGGCAGGCTGGCAGGGGCAGGCAGCCAGATCACTGCTGTTGGAGTGACTCAATGGTTGTAATTTTTCTTCATGGAGATTTTGAACCTCCTTGCAATGGAAGGAAATAGGGACAGATGAGGTGGGCTAATTTTGAAGTTTGGCAGTTCATTTGTGTTTGCCCAGCTTTCCTATGCCCTTAGCTGAACTAGGCTATAGAGCTAAGGACTGAAAGACTTCTCTAGATTTCCCCAATATTATTTCTGGTGCTTTTTGGTCCCCCCTCTCTTTTTTCAAAACTCTCCTCAGGTAAATTCTTCAGCAGGCAGTAGCTGCAGCGCAGATTCACCACATGTGACCAGGCAGTGCCATATGCAGCCAGCAGCAGCTGCAGCCATCCATCACTGGAAAGCAATCGGATGGCTGGATCATGCGGTCAGCTGGCACCCAGACAACACTGCATGTGGCAGATGCCATCAGTGCAGAGAGGAGAATAGGAGAGAACAGGAGTCAACAGACACAGGGATGCTTTCTTAACAGAGGATAGCTACCTCAGCTAGTGTTTATCACCATTTATCACCAAATATGTGCAGCTGTTAGACCCACTGATCCTTTGAAACATATGTGGAGCAGAGTTTGGTGAATTTTGGCAGAGTTGCTCAGAACATCTCTCTTTCACAAAATAAAGGGGAGAAAAGCCACTGAAATAATCACAGTGGAGTTGTGCTCCAAGGAAAGCTTCCTTGGATGTGCAAACACACACCTCCCCCAAGCCTGGGAAGGTCTGTGGCTGTGCACTCCATGGTCCTGCTGCCCAACACTTCCAGCCAGCAAGGGCTGCACTCCTGGAAGGGCACTGCAGAGCTTAGAGCTGGCCATGCAAAGTGTTTTGTGTAAAAGCTCCTTACGAACCACACAGGTGGGCTGTCATGTAGGGGACTGGCTAAAAGAGACAGAGAGGTGCAGGGCTGGCAGACCTCAAAGACCTGAGACCCTTAAAGCTTCCACAATTGCCATGCATCTAATTTCTTTCTCCTGTTTGTATTCTGTTGGTATTTACTCTTTCCAGTAAAAAAGGGCAGTAGCAGTCCAAGCCCTTGACCACCTCATATGTCTGAAGATGCTGCCACGAGCTGCCCATGGCTTCAGCATGTCAGATCAACACTTTAAATCCTTTTCCCTCTGCCACAGTTATTGCTGTTTGCTAGCACAAAAACAAGCAGACCCTGAGCTCTGCCTACTCTCCCTGCTTTTCCTCAAATACCAGAAGTACCAGAAAAATAGCTGGAGCACAACTCCCACACACTGTACAAGATCCAGACTTTAGCAGTTCTAAAACAAGCTTTTTCCTGTCCCAAGCCTATGCTAGAACTAGTCAAAATTTAACACTTGCAAGATCGTAACATTTTTAGAGCAGAGGACATAAGGGTGGGAAATCCAAATAAGCCTGAACACACCCAAAACATGCTGCCACTTCCATAACTATCAGAATTCCCCAATACTAAGCTAAAATAAAAATAGAATAGTCTTATCACCTCCTCTTCAGCCCTAACCTCAAGGCCATCTCGGCTCCACAACTATGTAGTTTCCCTCCAGGTTCCCATTTTCAGCCTTGCCATCTTAATGAGAAATTTCTGCCAGCTGGATCCAGCTCCCAAAGCACAATCTGTAATGAGGACAGGCACCTGGGGACCTACCTGCCTATCTCAGGAGAAGAATTTGGTTTGTCTTTCCAATCCCCCGCTCTGCAGAGTCCTTTGAGGCTGTGATAAGGGAATGCCAGACCACCTGGCAGCAAGAGCAGATGAGAAGGGAGGGGACTGATGAATTTGAGATGTGGGTGGTAGCCAGGTTGGAGGAAAGGGTTAGAATTAGAGAATTGTTTATCAGAAGGGATGTCTGAAAATATCAAGTTCAGCTGTTCACTGCCAAGTCCATTACTAAACCATGTCCCCAAGCACCACATCTACATGTCTTTCAAATACCTCCAGAGATGGGGACTCAGTCACTTCCCTGGACAGCCTGTTCCAATGCTTAACAAGCCTTTTAGTGAAGAATTTTTTCCTAATATCTAATCTAAACCTCTCCTAGTGCAATTTGAGGCCATTTCCTCTCATCCTGTCTCTTGTTACCTGGGAGAAGAGGCTGACCCCTACCTGGCTGCAACCTCCTTTCACATAGTTGTAGGGGGCAATACAGTCTGCCCCGAGCCTCCTTTTCTCCAGACTAAATGCTCCCATCTCCCTCAGCTGCTCTTAAATGACTTGTGCTCCACCAGCTCTGTTGCCCTTTCCTGGACATGCTCCAGCCCCTCAATATTCTTCCTGTAGTGAGGGGCCCAGAACTATCACAGCACTTGAGGTGTGGCCTCACCAGTCCTGAGTACCGGGGGACAATCCCTGCCCTGCTCCTGCTGGCCACACCATTGCTGATCCAGGCCAGGATGCCATTGGCCTTCTTGGCCACCCGGGCACAGCTGGCTCATGTTCAGCTGCTGTTGACCAGCACTCACAGCTCCTTTTCTTCCAGGCCACTTCTCAGTTACTGTTCCCCCGCCTGTGGCACTGCCTGGGGTTGTTGTGACCCAAGGACAGGATCTGGCACTTGGCCTTATTGAACCCCAAACCACTGGCCTCAGCCCACTGATCCAGCCTGTCCAGATCCCTCTGCAGAGCCTTCCTGCCTTCCAGCAGATCAACAGTCCCACCCAACTTGGTGCCTCAACCCCCTTATCCAGGTCATCGATGCACATGCTAAACTGGCCCCAGCACTGATCCCTGGAGAGCACCACGAGTGACAGGTCACCAGCTGGATGCAGCACCATTCACCACCACTCCTGGGCCCTGCCACCCAGCCAGCTTTTAACCCAGTGAACAGGGCATCAGACCAAGGCATGGGCAGCCACTTTCTCCAGGAGAATGCAGTGGGAAATGGTCTAAGGATTTACCAGAGTCCAGGCTGACTATATTCACAGCTTTCCCCTCATCCACTAAGTGGGGTCCATCTTAAAAATAAACTTAAACCAGGTTGGTCAAACGGGACCCACCTTTCATAAACCCACCCTGGCTTGGCCTGATTTCCCAGTTGTCCTGTATGTAGTCTGTGATGGCACTCATGGTGATCTGCTCCATAACCTTCTCTAGGATGAAGGTCAGGCCTGTAGTTCCCTGGATTCTCCTTCCTTCCATTCTTGTAGATGGGTTTCACATTTGGTAACTGGGACCTCCTAAGTTAGCCAGGACTGTTGGTGAATGATGGAAAGTGGACTGGTGAGCACTTCTGCCAGCTCCCTCAGTACCCTTGGATGGATCCCATCCAGCCCTATAAACTTGTGTGATCCTATATTGTGGTGCAGGGCACTGACCAATCCCTCTTAAGATCATGGGGGCTTCAATCTGTTCCCCATCCCTGTCTTCCAGCTCAGGGCACTGGGTACCCCAACAACCACTGGTTGTATTAAAGACTAAGGCAAAGAAGGCATTAAGTACCTCAGTCTTCTCCTCATCCTTTGTCACTTCCCTCCACACCTAATAAAGGATGGAGATTCTCCTTAGCTCTCCTGTTGTTGATAATGTATTTATAGAAACTTTTTTAATTGTCTTTTACTGCAGTAGCCAGATAAAGTTCTAGTTGGGCTTTGGTCCTTCTAATTTTCTCCCTGCATAATCTCACACCACCTTTGTAGTCCTCCTGAGTTGTCTGCCTCTTCTTCCAAAGGTCATAAATGCTCTTTTCATCCCCAAATTCCAGCCAAAGTTCTCTGTTCAGCCAAGCTGGTCTTCTTCTCCACTGGCTGATCTTTCAGCATGTTGGGACAGACTACTCCCACGCCTTTAGGATTTCCTTCTGGAAGAATGTCCAGCCTTCCTGGACCTCTTTGCCCTTCAGGACTGACTGCCATGGGACTCTATTAACCAGTCTTCTAGACAGGTTAAAGTCTGCCTTTGAAAAACCCAGTGCCTTGTTGGCCTTTACACTGATTCTTATCCATAAACACTTAACCATAAACTCACCATCAGTAAGCTTCAGAAAATCAAAACATTCCCTAACACACAGGGGTACCCCATTGTCTCTTCTTCCTTGCCTATTCCTTCTGATATGTGTCCTCACATGTGAGAATCCAGTTTGCTCCCAAACCTGAGAAGAGGGTGTAGGGTGCTGGTGTCCATTTGGCAAGATCACTCTTTAAAACAGTTTTGTTTCTTCATTCTACCTTTGGGTTTTTTTCCTCTTTCACTTGCTGCATTTAAGTCACAGCTTGTTGGGAAGGGAAGGCTTCAGTTTCTCACGAAGTAGAGACTGTTCAGTCAAAGCCCAACTTTAAAAATACATTTTCTAAATATGCACTATTCACTGTTGTCCTCAGTGATTTGATTGGCAGAAATAAGAACTGCAAAAGCAGATGTCAGTCATTCTTAAGCCTTCCTTAAAATGGAAACAATCACCTGCCATTTCAACCATTTTTTGCAAGTGACACCGTGAGCTTAATAAAATGCACACACCTGCAGTCTCAATTTCTTTTTATTTTCTGGTAATTTTTTTTTTTGGTGAGGATTTTAGATGTACATGGGCAAGATCAGAGACCCTTCTCTGTGACAATGGCAAACCCATCCTGGCCTATATTTCATAATTTTCTGGAAATGCTCTGCATATATACACACTGGCTCTGAGTGTCTGTCATGAGATCCAAGGGACGAGGGTAACACAACTCCTATGTCGTGCAACACCTGCTCATTTCAGACTCATCTTTCAGAAATGGTGAACATCCCTGGCACTGTCTGTACTCTGAGAGACAAAGAGACACTCAGCAACTTTAAAAGAAGACCAAGGAGGCCTGATACTGAGGTCACAAATTATGTTTAGAGAATTGTTCCAGTCAAAACATTTATTTTCTTTCATTAAAAGACCACCTAAGGAAGAATTAAACTGGTAGTGCTCTATGGTAAATTTAGCTACAGTGTTTCTGGGACAAGATGTCCATAGAACAAGCATCCCTCATTTATCACCAGAACATCTCAATTCTGACCTGAAACACAAATTTGGTGCCACGTGTAGCAATGTGTTTGTGGTCTGTTGCAAATGCCAGGCAGCGAGGGAATATGTTAGTTTAAGGCACACAAGTAAAAAACACGGCTTTTAAAAGTTCAGCTTCATTTTCCTTTGCTGGGAAAGGAAATAATTATTCTATTTATTTTGCTTCCAAGATGGGAATAGTAAATGTATTTCTCACCTCACTGAGAGGAAAAAAAAATCACACCCAATATGGTTAAGGTGCACCCCCTTTTATAGAGCAATGTGACAACCTTGCAACTGGAAAACTTTTTTTTTCCTTTATCTGCTGCATTTTGGTTTTTTTTCCCTTTAATGTGGTTTATTCTTGAGAGATGCCTCATGCATGAGCATCTTGGACTGTTTCCTACAAAACAGCAGAGCTCTTAAATAAAAGGAATGGGTAGGGCAGAACTGAAGCTTATTTTAAACATGGCTTTAGAGGAGCTTATTTTGCTGCCATGTGGAGGCAAATATTTGGCCATGGAGGAAGAACAACTTAAAATGAACTGTGTTCCAGGAGTGAGCAGATCAGTCCTTCCTAGAGGCCTGTGGTAACTCATTTCTTGGATGATGTGAGCTGTGATTCCACTGAGGCTGCTGTGTTTGTTTGTTTGCTTTTGCAGTGAACATGCTGCAGCTGAAATCACCTTTTCCAAAGCTCAGATGCACCTTCTGGAAAGCCAGGGCCAGATGAGTATTTTGATATTTGTGTCCCGTGATCAAGGGCAGGGCTTTGGGAGAAAAACTGGAGCACAGCAGATGTTCAGACCAGGAATGCGCACAGCACTGCTCCTTTTTGACCCACTGTGTGACCCTTTTAGGGACACTCCTTTGTTTTTCAGCTACTGGATGCTGTGACACAAATTTCTGTATATGCAGTGTCACTTCCCATGACCCAAAGCCCTGCAAAAGAGGAGCCATTTGGGACAACTCCTGCACAAGTTTCCCCTCACCCCTCTCCAGCTCCAGCGACAGCAACCTGTATCCTCACACAACTTCTTGGCCTCAGCTCCCTCACAGTAAGGTGATCCACAAAGTGAACACTAGAAGGCATTTTGTGAGCCAAGGGCTTTCCCCCGGCAGGTTGCAGAAAGGCCCCTCTGCTTCTCCCGGGGCCGGTGTTGCCTCCACCCAGCCTCCACAGCTCTGTGCAGCTTTTGCTCCGACCGCAGGGATGCTGGTGACAGGGGAGGAAACCCGGCTCCAGGTAGAGGTGTGCAGAAAAAAAGTTGCATCACACACAAGTCCTAAGGCTTGTCTGACTGGACAGGGACTCTAAGGCACAAAGAAGGGTTCCTGCTCCTGGGGGTGGTGGGACCTCAGTCGAGGTGCAGCCTCTTTCCCCCCTGGAACAGCGAGGGGAGCACGGCTCAGCTGGAGGCAGTGGGGCCAACCCACTGGCCACACCGGGCACGCAGTGGGTGAGTTAAGGACATACTTTCAGCCTTAATTCTGAGTTTCCTAGGTTTTGTCAGCTTAAGCCAGATTCCTAATGTTATTTTAATGCAGTTGTTTTGTGTGTGAATAATATGCTTTCTATGCCAAACCACAAGCCCTGGAACTAATATCTCATAAAAATGCCTAGAGTCCAAAGCTAATAGCTGTAATTCAGCTGATCAAGTGATGCCTAAAAAGTTACGGATTAACGCTATTCCCCAAGGGGAAGTAAAATTAAACTCCACTTCTGAGGGGCTGGGTGTTGTTTTGCACAGTGCCTCAGCCTGGGCTGAGGGCTGCAGCTCGCTGCAGACCCCGGCCACCCCACGGCAGGGCTCAGTGCCCTGTGGGCAGAGGTTGGGGGTGGGGGGTGAGGGATTTTCAGCATTTTTTCCCTTAAAAAAGCTCCAACCCTTCCAGCAACACCCCACCCAGTGCTGGGTCACTACAGCTCATCCTCGCACAGCCCCGATGCTGCGGGCAGTGATTCACACGACGCCAAAAAGGGGCGGGGGCCGCTCCCTCACTGCCAGGCTGGATGAGTGGCAGCTGAGGTGATATCAGGAGCTGTGCCTGCCAGGCACCGCGGGCAGGAGCTGGTGCTGGATCCAGCAAGGGGGCAGGTGCCCCTTCCCCTCCCAAAGGATGAGGAGAGAGTGACTTGCAGCGAGCAGAGAGGGGACATGGAGGGGCAAAGCTGTCCCTTCACGCTCTTTCCAGGCGCGGAAGTCGTGCCACAGGATGTCAGTGCAGCCTGTGGGAACGCCGTGCCTCTCGAAAGAAAGGACTGTCTCCTCTCAAGAGCACACAGGAAGATCTCTTTCCCAGAATATCTTATTTAGGAAACTTGCATCACAGCAGCATAGCAGAATGCTTATTTGGGAATAAGAAAAGGAGATGTGGCCCCAAGTCAGCGCTTTCCTGTAGGCTCTGCAGCAGAAAGTTTGAGGAGGCACCAGAGGCAGCTGCTGGCTCCGGTACCAAAGGCAGAGCTGGGTGGGGTGGAGGCCCAGCTGGTGTTTGCTGCCTGTGTCTGTCCTCCAGTACTGGCTGCGGAGCTGTAAGGTATCAGGGATTTTCCTGTTACACCACAAAGGGATCAGCTAGATTAGCTTCTGCAGAGGTGAGAAGGAAATGTGCCATGTTGACTGTTTATTTTGCTCTAATTGGATTCAGACCCTCCTTCTGAATAAATCTCGGTTTACTCCAGCTCCTGTGGTTTTTCATGGCTGTGAATGCAGAGGAGCTCTTCCAGGGATGGGCAAGTGATTCTCTGCTTCAGTGGGGAAAGCGAAGGGATCACACTGTGGTCACTAGAGGCAGGCAGCCTGCAAACAGCATGGCTCTTGGAGGAAGCTCTCATGGTCACATCCCAGATGAGGCTTTGTGGTCATGGACAGCTTCTGACAGCACGAAGTAAAAGCTGCTCTTTGAGCAGGGAATTTTAAGCTTTTCATTCTTTCAGACATGACATCTACAGCTGCTCTGGGTAAGCTGCAGCAGCACAAGACTGTGACCTGGGGGCAGGGCAATCCTGCCCGTAAGAAAGCAGCATATGCTGATCCCCCTCAACAGGGAGAGCTGCGCTGTCAGCGAATCTTCCGCACTTCACCATCCTTCTCTAGCTGGTGTGGAACACTGTAGGAAAATTATCTTGGTCTGCTGTTTTTCTTGGCCTGCTTGCTCAGAAACACGGAAAGTACCTGCAGCAGGGGTGGCTTCTCAAGTTCGTCCCTTAAATCTCTGGAAACAAAATGAGCTCAGATGGAAAAGAAAGAAGAAAAAGTGTAATTTAAGAATCCTAGGTCTGAGTGGCTGCAAGCTGCTGATCAACCTCTCTGTGTTAAGTCCTCCAAACCAGCAAATACTTTTCACTTCCATGTCCCTTGCACTGTGGAAACTTTCTGACATCTCTGCACTGGCCAATGTGGTTTGAATCTCTGCCTCTGAGTCACATGGGTATCAAAATCCTCAGACCAGTTGGACTAATAAGTAATGCTCTCTTGATGAGCACAGCAGAAACAAGCCATAAAATAAATCATTAAGTCAATGACATTTTTGGGAGATCTAAATTGTGCCTGCATGTGCGTTACAGAGTCAAGGCTTCATTTTGAAATTCTTCCACTTCTTTCTTGTTCTTACAGGTGCAAATGAATGCTACATCAGGAAGACACATTTCTCTGGAGAGCATCTGCTCCTGCAGTTTCCAAAGACGTCCTGTATTTGGGAATATCTCTTCTTGTACATGAACCTATGACTTGTCTGAGAGTTTTGTTGTCTTATTGGAAATGGACATTAAAATTATCTTTTATTGTTCTTTTGGTCACACATCTCTCTGTTACAGATTATTGTATTTTCTGTTGACTTTGGTATTTAATTAATCATGAAAGATCAAATCCAAATGCTGGTTACATTCTCTGTTTGAGGTGGGTGCTGGAGTACTTTGATATACAGACTGTCATTTTTCTCAATGGCACCTTTTGCCTTGATCTCATGCTCTTGCAGAACTCATTTGTTTTAGTACTTTTAGAGCCCATGGGAGGTGCTAAATAAACACTTCAAATGATAAAAAAAAGTTAACTGGCCAACTGTGAGGTAGCAAAATTAAATAAAATATCAAGCATCACACAGGTAAGCAGAGCAACTGCTTTTCTCTTCCTATGTTGTCCTGATTAATTTACAACACAGCAGATCAGGCCTTTACATTCTGCCTACGTGCAGAGTTTCCTACAGCAGCATCCATCCCGATGGGGGGGAAAAAAAAAAAGCCCAACATAAAACAAGTATGATCAACTAATTTGAAGGAACTTTTTTTTGTTGTTTTTTTTTTTTTTTTTTTTTGTTTAAAATATGGACAATACAGTCTGGTTTTGCTTATCTTTGGTTTTGGAGTGCCTGAACCATCTCAGAAAATTTAGCCTGAATCAGACATGTAGAATTTTCTAGTGAGGAATATTCCAATTAGAAAATGAAAACTAGGTTAAAGGAAAATAGCTGAAAACAGAGACTGCTACCAGAAAATATGATACAATGTGGACATTGGGAGACACTGTAATACAAGAATGTCTGCATTTACTGAAGTTTGCCACTCCTGCAACAAAGCTGCTTTGCTTCCACAAAGCAGTGCTATATGGGTTTTTAGGGAAGGAAGCAAAACAGAGCATTACTTCTAAGGGTAATAGGTGCAATAGGAGAGCTGTTGGTAAAGGCATCCCCTTCCCATCGCAGTACCCACCCAGCACTGTGGGAATGGCTTGACAGGATGGCTTTAAGGGTCCAAAATTGGGGACCTCTAAGGGTTCAAGGGAAAAACTGGCAGGGGGCACCAACAGGCTGCCAGTCCCTCTCTTGCTGTCCTGCCAGGGGGAAGCATTAGTGAGAAGAAAGTAAAGATAAATGAATTACTCAATCCAGAACGTTATAAAAACAGCAAGCTGGCTTTTGGAAATGCAGAAAGACCCATCCGTCTGTTGCCTTCTTAGCAAGATGAAAATTGAAGGACACTGTATAAGCCGAGGGAAAACCCCAACACTCTCCAGCACAAAATTCAGTTAAATCTCTGCCCTCAGCAGCTTCCAAATCACACAAACATCAGGAATATTGGAGGGCTGGGGCATGGGGCCTTAAGAGGCCAGGGCAGGAAACAATGTTGTCTCCTTGCAAGAGAAGCTATAAATAGTATTTAGCATTTTCAAGCAGGCAAGTTCATAAGTGAGCCTGCCTGACTGTGAACCGGCTTCTTTGACAACTTAGTATTCAGGAGAGGGAAGAATTGCCATAGCAACATTCCCATCTTCTGACATGTATCATGCAGATCATGTAGTCAAGGCAGCGCAGCACCCTCTCACACATGTGCTCTGTGAACTTTTGTGTTCCTGACAATATTAAAGAGAGAACTGTGTCTCATGATTGACACACTTGTCCGTGTGTCTTTATGATTCCTTAAAAAATATATGGAAATGCTTCCCTTCCCCCATCCTCCTCCTTTGAACTGTTTTCTCTTTTCCATCCCACTGAAATGATGAGAACAGCTCCTGCCCCAGATCTGTAGATATATGTTCCTGACAGTAGTCCTACGCTATGCAAATGTGTAAACTGCAAAATGTAGAGGGCTTAAAAAAATTAAGTATATCCAGCAGAAACTAAATTCTAAGTGCTGAAAGGAACTAGAAATCTTTCAGTACCTGCATAATTAATGCTCTATTAAGCAAAGCCTTAAATCTATTTTCTTCTGTTTATTTATTTATTTATTTGGTTTTTTTTAGTTAGTCTGAAATCTCCAGACACACACATCAACCAACTATGGCACATGCCAACATATATACCTCTCTGTGTGGGAGCTGAGTTCACAGGCAGAGCAGAATACATGTTTGCAGGCAGGGTCTGGCTAACCTATGGGATGGCTTGGGCTGTGTGGACTTCCCACTGTAGGAAAAGCACTACACATCACACAGGGCTGAGCTGTGGGCCATTACAAACAGGAGACTGCAACACTGTGCAGTGACACCCATGCCTGTAATCCTGACAGCAGTGACAGCCAGGTACTTGACTTTACAAGTGCTCTTGGCTTGGTTGTATGATAGGTCCACCCAGTGGACCTCTTTCTAAGCTTACTGCCTAGTCGGTATTGTGTCTCCTTTCAAACACTCTGTAATGCTAGAAAGCTGGAATACTGTATTTGTGCATGTCTCTAACTACAGCTATCCCACCAGTGGTTCTGATATTAAAAGTACCACAATGTATTGTCATGTGCCTACATACTTTCTCCTCAGACCTGGGATTTTACACACTGTGCCATCCTTGGCAGAATGCCTATTGACCATTTCTGCATACAAGTTGGCCTCAGTAACCCCCTTCTCCAAGGAATGGGCTCAAAATCCTGCCTAATCCTAAGGCCTCGGCAGAGACCAAAACCCACTTTGACTGAGTGCTCCCTCTGGACTGTATGAACCTAGCTGCGGGCCACACCTGAGTGAGGTAATTTTTCTAACCATGTTGTTTTATCCTCTCTTGGCTGCCTTTGTACACAACTCCCCTGAGCTGCCTAATAAGCATTCACTGCACTGTAAAACATCCTGTTGGATGGCAAAAGCTCCCACTGTTTGTGCCAAGGGGGCTCCTTCGTACAACTGTCTGCTGGAGGCAGGTAACATTTGGATGGTAACAGCTTCTTCTGTATTTTCCCCACCCGCATTTCTGTCCTCTCCACCACTCTTCTCCAATGTTCAGGGCTACTGTACAAAGCTTTGGTACCTTACCTGGTACCAAAGAAAATCAGGACCTCACCCCAGGCAGGGTGAATGTAATTATGTTGTGGTCAGTATTGCTTAGTGGTTCAGCTAGGATTACATTTCTAATGAGCCATCTCCAATGAGCCATCTCCTGAACTTTACCTCTGTTTGAAAGCCCTTCCTTGCCTCCGTGTACTCCACACCTGCCTGTTCCAAGAAATGAAGATCCAAGAAATTCCCTCTTCCTAACTTGTTCCATGGTAACTCTTGGCCAGAATATGCACAGGTAGTTGAAGTCCTCCATTATTGTAATTTTTGCTGCCTCACTAAGTACTGTGTGACTAATTGCCTCTTCCTACTCTATGAGTAATAGCAGTCCTGTTACGCCACCTCTAGAGAATAGTTTTGCAGCTTAATACCAGTCACAGGAGAGGGGTGATCTCCCTCTCTTTTATCCCATTACATCTGTCAGGTGTAAACTTCAGAGCCAAACTGAGAACCATTATTATATAAGAACAACTTATTTTATTTTACATAGTAAATAAGCTAAGATGACTGTATGTAGACATCTAGCCAGGCACTGTTCTGCCTGCAGAAATGCAGAAACTGCAGACTCCTGCAGCCACAGACTGTCCCTGTTGTTACAGGCCGGATGGCCAGCAGCTGACCAGCCTTATTCCCAGGAGAGAAGCAAGAGGCCAAGGGGCTGTCAGTTTGGAGTTATGGCGGAATTACTGCCCCTGTCAGGAATGATGCCTTCCATAGTGCCAGATTTCCTTCCATGATAAGTAAGTAACTGCCATTTAGCATCTGACTGTCATCATTTGTTTCTGCAGAACATCCTGTGTGTATAATGTGTGTAAATATATGTGTACATGTGTGTGTCTAACTTCTGTCTACACAATACACATACAGAGAGGACTATCTGCAGAACAGAAAGCAAAGAGATATTCTGTCCTAGAGCTGACTGCACTATAGCAATCTCTACATTTAGAATGCACACTGTAGAGATACTTCTCCAGCCTAATGGTAGATGTTTATTTTTTAATACACAAGCTATATATAAAATGCTGAACTTGAACACCATGGCTAGTTACATTAATAACACGAAAAGGATGTTATTTCATTTCTGTCTCATTTTACACAACTCTAAGGAACAGCAAGATACATTCTCCAGTGGGCCACAAAGTCTGTGGCCTACCTTTCAAATTTCTGTACTGGCATTTATTGTGATGAGATTCAAATCCCTTTACAGCTGTGGTCTGAACAACACAGGGGCACTTAAGGGAATAAGACTACAACTTGCTCTTCTGGGCTACATTAAAACCTATTGATTTCCATCTGTTACTTGAACAAAACAGAGTGCATTTTTGATAAAAATAAAACTACTCATTTTGGAGAATATACGCTAAATATATTTCATGTTTGTGGTCTGCAAATTGGGCAGTTCTGTTCTTCCTAGTTACTTAAATAATACAAGCAAGAGGAAGTAGCTATGCTCAAAAGGCATATTTTCACTCTAAGCCCAAACCCCTGTTATTACATCATTAGAAGCACTACACAAAATGCCCCACCTGCCAATCCCTTTGCCCCCTCATTCAGCAAAGCTCCTGCAATCAAAAGGACTGAGCACGTGTTGTGAGTTCAGGATGCGCCCAAAAACTTTTCTAAACAGATCTCAACAGCTACATCCTTTTACTTTCCAGTTTAGTTTCATCCTCCCTTTGTTCTTGTTTTAAAAAGAGGGGGGAGAGAGAGAGAGATCATTGCCACTGTAGAGAACTGACCAGCCAAACCTCCAGTTTTCTTTTCTTCCCTGTGACTTTGGCAGTAGTCAAAATCCCAGGTTTCTGTCCTTCCCAGCGACACCTGTGACCCCAGTTTAACCAGCTGGCCACAGCAGCAGGTGAAGCTCTGAACCACAGGAGCAGAGCAGCTGGGATACCCTGGTGGAGATATCCTCCTCTATTAGAATGCACCAGGCTTTGATCAGGAGCTTTCTTACGCTGCTGCAGAGAGAAGACACATGTCACCAAAGTTTGACCCTACTCACATGACAACAGAGAGCATTAAAAGATAGGATTAGTAGCACTTCTCCAAGTTTGCATTCAGAGGTGACCTCACCTACACCTCTCCTATTGCTCACTCCTTTACTCCCAGGGCAGGAACACCAAACCTGCCTCAGGCTGATGGTCTCTTCAGGACTATGCATCAGCTCATGTTTTAGATGATGAATCTTTTCAGTGTTCGGTCTAATGGTATCTGAGTCTTCAAAGGCTGCTGAAGTGTGAATCACAGCAGATTGACCAATCCTTATAGAAAACAAAAGGCAAAGAATAAATTGTTGTTAGGATTTGAAGTAGTGTTTGAAGAGTAAATTCAATAGGAAAAATGAACTGAGAAGTGCCTGCCTTATACATCACCACTACAAACTGCCCCCTGGGGCCTGCAGAATGGTGAGCCATTTGTCAGTCTACTCAGTGTCCAAGTGGCTTTGATGTGCACTGGTGGTGATTTTTCTAATATTACTCCCATGGGCAGAGAAGCAAAGATTAAGGAAAATTAGGGAAAATATTTGTCATTTTCCTTTAAAATAAGGCAATGGTTGCTACACAAAGACAGAAAATTACAGTTTTATCCCGCACAAGCCAAATCACAGACTGAAATAATTTAATGTTGAAACTGTGGCCCAAGTTTGCAAATTATGGCAAAGCCTTTCTAACAGAGTGGTATGGGAACTATGAATACGTGTTTTGGGGCAGCTACATGCAGGCAGAAATTAAGGATGAGCTTTTCAAAGCCAAATAGGGGACACAGTCACAATGAAATTCATGACAACATGGTGGCTAGACTTTCTAACCAGCCTTTTTTTCTAATCCCCTTTTTTGTGTTCTATTACTAAAAAAAGAGATGACTAAGTTTGAAAAGTTGGGTATTGAAGAGTGAGATAATGTCAGCATTTAGGCTGTTCAACCTTAATTTGGCCCTTGTGAGTATGAATTATGATATTGCCTTTAATTAGATGATCACACAATATTTTTTCCTATGCCTCATTCGTAACACTTGATGGATGGTGCTCATTGAATGACGAAACTGTATTTTGTTTTTTTCCTCGTGGTTCAAGGTGTGGCAGCCTTCCTTATTTACTGCACATTGTGCTCTTCTCCAACAAAACTAATGATTCCTTCGCACAGTTTTCTATGTGGTGTATCATTACAGCTACAACATAACAAACGCTACTAATTTCATTTTATTGCAGTCCTCGAGGGAAAAGCTAGAGTTTTTTTCACTTAGTTCATCCATCTAGAAGCTATTCTCATTGCTCAGGTTGTCATCAAAGCTTTGCTTCCCTCACACTTCTATGCAGCTTTATTTGCATCAGCTCTGGGGAGATATTGACAATAGGTGGGAAGCTAAGTGGCTTCCCCATTCTGGTCTGTCTCTTGGGTAGCCAAGGCATGCAGAGGATCAACATAGCAGAGATGGCAGGGAAAATCCTATTCAGCCACAAAATTGATTATTCCCAAAGCTGATAAACACTCTGGAGAATTACACTACAGGGAAATGCAGACTCGTTTTTTCCTAAAATTTGGACAAAGACACATAGATATTCCCCATAAATTCAGAAATACTACAAATATAAATATTGTCCTCTGACTGAGTTCCACAGCAAAAGTAAAGAAAAGTTTATGAGACATTTTTTTCTTTCATAGACTTGCACTTGGAAATAAACGACTTGTTCTGACAAAAGCTTTCCACCAAAATATAGTTCCCCCAAGAGAAATACCTTTCAGGGACAATTTCAGCCAAGATGGTTGAAATTTGGCAAGTGTACAAGTGACTTTTATTTTAGTCATCATTCGTCCATCATCTTTCTCAAGAATGATGGATTGTGTAATCCTAAAGGGAATGAACACAGTCTAGAAGAGTGCTCTCTGGGTACACAGGCCCCCAAGTTATTTATATCATGGTTCATACAT
Organism: Brachypodius melanocephalos; assembly: GCA_013398615.1. NCBI lineage: Eukaryota > Metazoa > Chordata > Aves > Passeriformes > Pycnonotidae > Brachypodius > Brachypodius melanocephalos. Next base: position 11,648,491 of record VZSR01003807.1, on the reverse strand, counting down.
CAGAGGCTGGATTTAATGCTCTAAAATGCTTTTGACTTTAAGTACGATGATTCAAAGCTCACAGGAGGTGGAGAACTTTTTGAGATGTGAGAAGACAAATTGAGTTCAAACCTTCTTGGAATACTATAAATTTTCTTAAACCAAATGGAACTCACCACGTTTTGTGTCACATATATTGCCTTTGGCTAACATTGCCAACCTCAAGGGCTTAACTGAGATCTAAGCTTGGTGTCTATTTTTTTGAGGTGCTGAATATTCACAAATTCACAGATATGAGGGATGACAACTTTAAGCATGCTATGCTCTATCTCTGAAAGGGAGCCTTCTTTCATTCGGACACCTACCCATCAATTAATCCAAGCAATTTTGATCTCTGACTTTTCTGTTCTCTTTATATTCTTGCTACATTTCCTATATTGCACATAATGACATGGTATTAGAAGAAAAATGTATCTTGAGCAGGTGCAAAGCTTGCTGAGAAGAAGGAATCTTTTAATCAATGTCAGTTTTTGAGATCTCAGACATTCAGTACTCAGTGGTGCCGTACACACAGCAGACACGATGTGTGTGCTCTAGCAGAATGGGTACAGATATGTGGCATTTTGGCACTTCTTATTTTTATTTAACACATTCTTCCCATCACAACAAATTCTTGAATTCTGTGAAGGAAACAATACCCATGAAAAAAATTGAAAAAAAAAAAAAACAAACAAACTCCTAGACTTAACAACAGAGCATAGGTTATGCAAATTCTTCATATGACAAAAAGTCAACAGGATTTGTGCTTCGGGCTCCCAGCCCTAAGCCACAGTTGCTGCTGTTGAAAGTACAGCCAGATCCCCCAGAATATTCCTTGTCCACCACTACTTTCATGTGCTACCACAGCTTTCAGAAGCAGTGACTTTAAACAGTTCCTAGCTCACTAAACATGACTGAATCCATGCCTTCTTTCCTTCCTGAGTTTTAAAAGCTTGGTGCAAATGACATGCACATGTAACAGGGAGTTCAGGAGCAGCAGAACATAATATCCCTAATGCAAGGCCACACAGCTTATGGCCATTTGCTCCCAAATTCTACTGGGTTTGTGTGTCCTGTCCTCTCTCTCTGTAGGATTATTAGAGGAGCTCCTTCTTTATCTGGCCACTTATTTCCATGAAATTTCTAGTAATTTGCTTAGCTTTGACATCTTTGCAACTCTTGATCAGCAAGTTAAAAATAATCTAGCAGATGGACAGACAAAGACAGTATCATTACTGAGTCTTATTTTTGAAGGAAACAAACCAAAAAGCACATTGTTGAACTTCTGCCATTTCATATGATAGTGTGTACATAAATACATTTAAAAAGTACCGTGGAGCCATGTAATGAGTTGCATGAGATCAATTTTTCCCAGAGTTATTTCATAACAGAAACATTGTTAAACTGTATTAAAACTCTGCAGAAATCCTGTTACTAAAACCAACACATTAACACTATACATACTCAAAGTGCTCTGCCTGTGTTAAAATAAATTACTAAATACACTAATGAACAAATATGTGATATGAATACCAATATTAGGGTCATAAAGCTACTTTTCAAACAAGCATTGTCTTGCCAAAAATTATTCTATTAATTTTTAGTTCTAGACAATTTTTTCTGCCTACTAGAGTTATTTCTTGATTCTCTAATAATTAAACAGAACCATGTAAAACTTAAACAATCTAGTATTTTGCAATTGAATTCCTTATTCAAACAGGCAAGCATACACTTAACTGTAAACATTTGCTTATGTGCCTTTCTGAAGTAAGACTTATATGCTCTCTCTTGTACAACACAGACAGCTCAGAGAACTTCTCTATTGAGAACTTACAACTTGAAAATGCAGGATCTGTTATTTTACTATGAAAATAAGAAGAAAAATCCTCATGCAGAAATGATATAATCTACAGCTGCCATCAGAATACCTGAAAATGTATCATTCAAATGCCATCAGTCCATCTAAAATTTCAAGAATCAACATGAAGAAAGAGAAATGCAAGGATAATTTCATCTTTATTTAGGTCTCAAGATCTTAACACTGCAAGTAAGATTTCACTGGACTGGTAAAATTATTAACATAACGAATTTAAGGCAGCTGTTACATAGTGTTACATTAATATTTCAGTCAGACTGAACTCTTCTTTAGATACATTCATGCAATTAACTTCTATGCTGTAATTTGAAATATATAGGATTGCTTTGTTTCCCTTTATTAGACCTAGAGCTTTTCTCAAACAATACAGAGAATGGACTCATTGTTCTTCTTGGCAGAAGTAAAAAGATCTAATGACTTAATGGTTTAATGACTTATTTGATTCAAGAAATGCACGTTGAGAATGCCTCTGAGATAAATATACGTCTTATATGTGTGTGTCACATGCAAGCATGGAGAAGTTGAAGGTTGAAAGATTAATATTCTTAGCTAAAATCATTTCCCCCCCATATAAAATTCAAAAATATCCTTGCACTGAGAAGTGGGCCCATGAAACTTCCTCCTTTCCAAAAGATTCCTCTCCAGGCCAAGCTCTGCTGGGGATGAGAAATCTTCCATGGAGCCATAAACAATCTTCTGTGTTGCCTCTTATTGTTCACTCCAATTTCGGCTTTTCTTTTCCTTCTTCGATACCTGAAAACATATGGAAAGCTTTTAAAAATCTCTCAATGAATACAACTGAAGGGTTTGCTTAGAGAGGTTCCTCTAATGTATTAATCATTCTTTTCCCTTTATTGATGTTGTTTCTCCTGAACTTGCTTGCACGTGTTACCTCACCTGCTGTGAAGGAAAAGAGCATCTGCACACCTGATGGCAGTGGTTGTCCAGTAATGAGCTGCACAATCCTCCCTCCCTCACTCCCATTTTCGGATCAGCCTGACCCCCTGCTGCATGCCCAGCCTTTGACAGCTGCAGGGGTCTGGGAACACTTAGTTCCCTCACCTGCTCTGTTTACCTACTAGCAAACCAAATTAGATGTTACTATAGCTGAATCTAAGCAACCAACTTTGTTTGAAAGAAAATTTTAATAATTGAGTTTCAGAATTCAGTAATTTGAAGTCCTTCTCCATTTCAACCCTGGATTTTTAAGTACATTTTAAAGCAGGTACATCTCCCTTTTTTGAAAGTACATGAATGAAGGAACAATTACTGCTGACAGTGTGCCTCTCCTTGTAATGGTCATTTCTTTCAGTAGTATCAGGAGGGCTGAGTTGAGTGTAGGGCTCCTTAAAGAACTTATTCTAGCTGCAGGACTTGTCTCTTTTCTATGCTGAGCAAAGCCTGGGCCAGGCAGCAGACTGTGTTTTTTCTGGCAATGGAAACATTCAGCTATTTCATATGCCTATTCCTGGACAATGAATTACTACTGGTATCTGACAAAAGTATTGTTCTTCTGACTAAGCCCTCTCTGCCAGACATCTCAAATACAAATATTTCTTTTGGAGGTTTTCAGGCCTGCTGCATGATGGAAAAGAAAGACTTATGATAACCAAAGGCAAGAAAGAAGCAATGCTTGAGACTGCTGAGATGAAAATCAGTCAAAAGTAAGACCACCTGCTCGTGCAATATATGCATAGGTAGTAAGGACACTGTAAATCACTTCAAAAACATAGTTAATGAATTCCAATATGGGAAACAATAAGACTCATCTGCAGTTAGAAGTACATCTGCAGAGCTGCTTTGCTGAAAGAAACAACACCAAGACAAATGGGTCTGTGTGTTGCCAGCACCGAAGTACAGTGGCCCTGGGTGTTGCTGGCACACCAGTGTAACAGGAGAGCCACAGTTGAAGGTTTAACAACCAAAACAAGAGACCGGGACCAACAGATTACAGACAGTTTACAATGTTGCTCCAGAGCCAATCTTAAGTCTTCTGCTTTCTCCTAGAAGGAACTTTTCCAATAATTTTAAAAGCTGTTTTATTCGCCATTTTGAAAGCACCTCTTTCCTTTCTTCTGAAGCACTCTACTGCAGATGCATCAAATAGTTTGGCAGGAATGCAGATATCCTCAAAATTGTGGACAGACACTGGCTTGTACAAAGGGCAAATTTTTCCTTCCCTACCATGTTTGTGGTTTAACTTGGAAAAACTAACTGCAAATCATTTTGTCAGTAGTGAGGTTCTATTTAATGCATCTCCACAGGCAAATGAAAAAACTCCAAACACCAAACAACCCCTTCTCACCCCAGAAATCTTCTCATGGCAGACTGTTTTGATTTGCAGTCTTACTGCTCAAAAGCCCCTTTTAAGCGTACAGTTTTCAAATAATATTTTCCCAGGTCTTGCATGGTGACAGACTGGTGTAGTTTTACATCTCTGCTGTTCGTGGTGCTCCTGCCACACGCTTCGGGTTAAGTTTGTGCAAAGTGTCTCAAGCTCAGCAAACCAGCAGGTGACTCAACGGCATTTTTGGTTTTGTAAGTGCTTGAGCCACAAAGGACTTGGGATCAATATTCCTTATCCACATGAAGGAAATGATGGAGAGGACAATAATGCCAGGGTAAACCTTGCAAGATGTTGGGAGAATGACCCAATTGAGTTACTTCCTCTAGGGCAGCAGGCTGCAAGAAGCAGGGAGTTTGTTATGCATACTTTGGAATAGTGCAGGAGATTGTCCACTTTCTACTTATCCATGGACTTGCTAAGACTATGTGATTTTTTACCACACTATTGTTCTTCATATAGGACTTAAATCAAGTGAAATTATTGCTTGCAGCTGCCTTTTTTACGAACGCTTTTCTTGAATTAACCTAAAGAAGTTAAATAAATGTAAATTTGACATCAAACTGAGGACTGAATACCTGTCTTGAACACTGTGACCAGTGATTGATGGTACTAGAGCAGAATCAAAAAGGTATTTTACACCTGGATGCTAATATGAGCAAATGGAAAGTAAAACTGCTTTGAGCTTCTAGCATTAGATTCTACCTGGTATTGAAGGACTTGTTAAAGAGAGTTGTGTGTGCCATGAACTACCATGTGAATTTATTTCCCTCCAGTTGTGATTTGCCACAGCAGTAATTATGAATGTTGCTTGCTTATTTAACTCACTTTGATAAATGAAAAACACCTTTCATAGATAAAAGGAACCTACTTTTAATCTTGTGTTTGTCTTATTTTCCCTTTTTCTCTCCTCAGCAATGGGTGGCTTAGGCAGGATAGATGATGTAGAGTCTGCACAGTTAAGTTTAAAGTGATCTTTCATTTCTGTTATTTCACTGACAAGAACATGTTAATTTTCCCTGAGTAAATTTATACGTAAGAAGGCACCTTATACCTGAAAATACCAAGAGAGTATATTTCCATTTCTCAGTCTAAGCTTACCATTAATGGCATTTGAACAGAATGATACTTTATTCTAGCTCCACTTAATGGATTCATCAGCTAATAAGTGGGTTGTAAACATCGCAGGTAATTGCCAAGAGCTCTTAAATTAGTACTGTAAGTTATAAAAGAGAATACATATTCATAGCTCCTCGGGCTCTCCAGCAGCCATTCTGTTCATCCGTCTGTTTTTAAGGGCAGGCAAGCAAGATGTTTCAGTGGAACTTCTGTCATTTTCCTTTGTTTTAGTCAGCTTAAAACATTCTACACTTTCAGAGAAACATACTCAAGTCCTGATGGTGTATTTCACGAGATAATATTCCTAAAACAATACTCACATTTTTGCGTATCCCAGATGTAGTTGTTCAGGACTTCTCCCACCAAGTAGAATACATTAATTATTACAGTGACAGCTGCAAAAAAGATTATTTTGACACCTGGGCTGAGGTGCTCAAGAAGTGGGTACACCCACACTCCTGTAACGTGGTGAATCCAGCACACCCTGAAACAAAACAAAAATAACAAGCACTGACTCTTACAGCTCTGTTTTACAAAAGTAACTTGGCCTGTAGGCTCAGATAATGTAACCCAAAAAGCAATTATTTGGAAGGCCTGTAAGTTGCAGCTGAACCGGAGCATGTGGATGACATCCACCCTGAACAGACATCACAAATGATGAAACTATGACTGATTTCTCACATTCTCACTGCTTTGCTTTCCATTTATTATGAGCAGTTGGCCAGTTTTCATTTCTGATGTAGGCAGGTATTTCCTTGCTCACTTATATTTCTGAGGAAACCCTTGTTTTGTGCCAAAGCTGGAAACTGCAGCCTCTGTTCCAAGCACGTTCTTTATCCTAAGAGCATTCAGGGTTCTACAGGCTCTCCTACCATCTCTCTCTGCTTTCTGCAGTATCCTACTTTCACTTCATACACACTTGCGTTTTTCTTTCGCTTTTCCTCGCTACACATGGTAATCACTTTTTGGGTTTGCCAGAAGCATATGGTTTAGATTCTCTTTGAGAGAATAATTTCTTCAGCAACTGTGTTTTAGATTAGTCCTCCTTTTCTTTCAGTTACCTGCTATAATTTGGAATCTAGTAATTTTTCTCTAGGTAAGATAAATACTTTTTTAAGAAGACCACACAAACACACCTCAAAAACACACCTCAAAAGTAGTGCCTGGCCCCACAGCCAATATACAGTAAAGGAAAAGGACTGATGGTGGTTTGCTGGTGACACAGAGATTTTTAGCATTCAGCTCCAGAGGACATCGTTGGACACTAACTCAAGAGACAGACTATCAGCTTTACTACAGTGCAGCCTGAAGAAGCACTCCAGGTGTGTGGTTTTGCTGTGTGGGGTACAGCAGACACTGGTATCCTCTGATGGGATCGCTTTTGTGTTGAGATCTGATGCAGTGAGCGCTGAAGTCAGAGGGAGAAGAGAAAGTCCATACATTCCAGTAAATGGAAGTTAAGAAAAGCAAATACTGGCAAACAACTGAGCAAACATCTCAGAGGCTAACTGGGTAAAGTGCTCAGTGAAGGCAGGCTGGGGCTTTCCTGGGCTCTCTGCAAGAATGTAAATCTCTTCCTTTCTGATCTGGAAATTTGAGAGAAAAGCTCACAGTGAAGCACAGCTACAGCAGCTGCACAGACTGTTATAGATGGGGATTTCCATGTCCACATGATTTGCTTCACTTGCTGATGTTTCTATTTGTTTAAAGATTTTTGATCACTAGATCAACAGTCAAAGGCTCCTAAAGGGCAGAGACAGAGAAATCCATACAAAACTGTTACCATAAAATTCTGTCACACAGGAAGTACAGAATCTCTGTTTAACAATCACCTTGGAAATGTACATGGTTGTCATAGCTTCCTTCCTCCTTGGAAAAGCTTTTATTACAGCCAAACCCTTAACAGTTGGACACTTCACTTGGGAAACTACATGTGTCAGTAAATTAATCTGCATGATCTAAATGCAATTAAACCCCCTTTCTCCAAATCAGTTCACGTATGGGAAATTATCTCTGTACTTTACAGTTATTTTCCCCAGTATTCTTCTGTGATAGAATTAACCTGACAAGATAAAATTATCTAGGAAAAAATGAAGAGTTCCTGTGTAACCCATGGTAACAGGGGACATCATGATCCTCTTGATGAAAGAAAAAGATGAGACAGTTGAGGAGAAGGTAATGGGATGTCTCCTACTACCAGGCTGGCTTAGCAGGAAATGTCTATTATCGCCTAACAATTTTCAGTTTAATTTGCTTTTTTCAATTTTCATTGGCTTTTTTTTTCCCAATGATCATTTTGTGAAAAACAGGCTCCAAGGAAAAAGACTGAAAAAGAGCCAATCTCTTTTTCACTTATTTTCTCTGGTGTGATGAATCTTCCCGGGATTACAAAGTACTGGTACAGAGGGACTTTTCAAGGAACCTTCTAAATGCCATCTACATAGCCAACTTCATGAACTAAGTAGAAATGGCTTTTACTAGAACACATTTATTCTAGAAAGAGGAAGCATTTTCTAAATCCAACCAATGAGTCACTGATGAGCTCCTGCACATCAGCTATCTCTGGTTAGGTCAGGCTTTGCGGACAGCTCACGCACTCTGCTCCCTGTTGCTCAGCACAGGAGCTCACTCCTTGCATGGTGATGCTGCTCGTGCCTTCAGTGTAGCTGTTGTTTCCCTGTCCCCAGGGTGGTCACACTGCCAGAACTGCTTTCAGCACAAGCCCCACTCTGGAGGCAACAGTCACAAACCCCACCTGATCCTTCTAAAAATGAGCTGCACCATGCTGCTGGTTACGCTGGGGTGGAGTAATATTAGCCCTTTCTCCACTGAGCAGTGACACACTGACTGCTCTGGCATTGTCTGTACTACAAATAGGAGCAGCAAAGGGATGGCTGCTGTCATGGAAACCTCACCTGGTGGCCTTTCTTAGTGGGTTTGCTCTTGCTGGAATACAGGCAGTCTCGAGGCTGCACTAGAAAGGGCTGATCAACCATTCACATAAAGCTTCCACACAAGAGTGCTGATTGCCAGAGTTAATGAATGCCTTCAGTGTTGCAATTCCAGCAGCCTTTACTCCTATCCAACCTCATTATTAGTTAAGCACAGGGAAGCATGCATTAAGATCTACTTAGGAGTGCAAATCTAGATCAAATTGAAGACTTTGTTATTGAACAGGTGTAAAAAATGTGTCATTTAGATAGAAAGAAGCTGAGGAGAAAAAGTTTAAACTAAAACTGGACTGGCTACTTTTGAGAAGATAAAATTAACCTGAAACCTCCCTGCGATTTGGAACAGTAGCAGCTGTATGTAGACATAATTGTATATTTTCAAAGATGAATGTATTACAGGTCATGGAGTTCATCTAGCCATTTGTTAGAAACAGGAAAAAGAGAAGGAATGGAAATACTCACACATTGTATTCAAATTAAAAGGTCTGTTAAAAAAAGTGGTTGTTTTTAGAAATTTTCAACCAGTTGGTGTAGAAATCAAAAACAGCTATTTGAAAATGCACAGTGTTGCTTGTTTTTCACAAGTCTGTCAAAAAATGTGACTATGTAGCTGGTTTTCACTTCTACTACACAGTAGATGCTGTATATCTCTCCTATCAAAGTAATCAAGAGAAAATGAAAACTATGCAGGGAACATAAACTTACATTTATTCTTTGGATATAGAGCTTTTGTTAATGAGGAAAACTAAGCACAAAAATTTGTTGGAATCTTGTGTTTTATGTGTACTCTGTCAGCTTAAATGATATAGCTGTAATAACAGCATGTGTAAGACCTTAGTCCTCACAGAATCAAGCTCAGCAAGTGGGTATAATGGCAGATAATAACCGTGACACCTCATGAATTTTGTAATGGGAGATGTTGCAGAAGATGGTTGCTCCTTCATGGTGGCTGCTCTCAGCTGTCACAGCTTGGCAGCACTTTGTGGTCTGGACCCTCTCAGAGAGGGTCTCTTCCTGTTTCCTGCCCAGCTTGAGTCCTTCATCATAATCTGTAGTCACCAACAACCACTACTATGAATTCTGGAAAAAGGGGCTGTTAGATGAGGGGCTATGTAACTTCTCAAGAGCAGCAAATGAAAGGACACAGAACAATAATGCGTGACATAAAATGGGTGAAGAGCTCCCAGTTCTCCTCTTTGTGACAGAAGAATCACATCAACACAACTCAGAGACAAGTAATTCAAATATGATAATGGAAATATTTTTCTGAATGATACCTAATTAATCTCTGGAATGCTCTACCCTGCCTTTCAGTGATACATCACTGAAATATAGATATTCAAAGAAGTTTTGAAGTATGAAAGTCTGGAAGCCTATGTGGTCCACTGCTCTTCTCTAGGCCCTATCATGCTACTCTAGCAAGCTTCTGAAATCAGGAGATTCTACAAGCAATAAGAATGTGCACAATTATGCTAAAGTTTAAAGAGTACAAGGTATATAAACCGTCAAGACCAAAGGATCTAAGCACCTACGTTGTGACATAAGTTTTGGAAGAAAACTCCCCTTGGAGGCTGGTTGTTTCATAATGATCTGCTAAGCTCTCCTGAAGCATCTGACATCAGCTATACCTGGAGCCTGGATACATGACAACTCTCATCTGCAAACAGCAGTTCCTTTCTAGTTACTTCTTGCAGCAGCAAGTCCTCTCCCAGATCTTCAGTGCTCTTCGTATTTCCAGTGACTGGTACAAAGGAATTCTGAATCCTTGGTTCCAGACAAATCATAGACCAGTTCCCAGTGGCTACTCTTTAGCAAACAACAGAACAGGGGCATTTTCTATGCCTTTATTTCACAATCTTTTCCAGCATCACTCTCTTCCACAAAGAGTGATAACTTTACCCAGAGCTATTAAAATGTGGAATGTCTTCCAAACGAGGTGATGGGCTTACAGCAGCTGAGACATGCGAAACAAACAAACAAATCATTTGTGGTTGTAGTGTAGGACAAACCTTGTGCTTTCAGGGACAGGAGCGCAATACCCTACACTTTATTTGTTCTACTTTTGGTTTCTTATACTGATTGATGTGAGGCTCATAACTCCCTCCAAAAACACAGGAGTTTGTTCTGCATCTAATCAGAATTTTTAAGATCTCAGCTATATTAAAGCTTCTTATATTAACAGCCAGCCAGACCTAGTACACTTACACCAGGAATGTATATAGTTTAGAAATTTTAAAGACTAAAAAGTTCAATAAACAGTCATCATTTAGGAAATAACAGCAATTATCCCCTCTTGTTCCATTTTCTTAATGCTTAATAGACTCTTCTCCATTCATCTGAGTGGAGAGCAATACGTGGGTCACAGGAATGTGCTACGGGTGTGGAGTAGCTTATGCAGTCAGAAGTAGTCAAGTCCTGAGAAACTGCAGCTGCAAATAATGTCACATCCAAAACATACTCGGCATGACATGGTGCTGGCATCCTCTGGGATGAAAAAGGCTTAGCAGAAATTTGTGTTTATGTACAGGTAGCTACAATGACAGAAACTTAGCAGATTCACTGCAAAGCGCTGTCATCTCTGGCAGCCATCTATTTTGATAAATAATTTTTCATTTTAAATATAGTAATGGTTGCTATGCCTTCTTGAGCTGTATTTTAAGGAGCTCCACAAGGAAGTGAGAACATATTACCCATGCATGTCATCTGTGATTGTGCTGTTGCTTTGACTGAAACATTTGTGGATGTGGAGGTGGAGGCAAGCTAGAAACTAACAGTCCATAATGGCTATGTCAGACCTAACAGGCTGGCGATCCATGGAGCCTTATCTTGCTGAAAGCACTTCTGCCTTCCCACCCTCCTTCTGGGTCAGGTACAGGGGTCGTTAATCTGGCCTGTTTCTGCTGCTTCTGCTTCTTTCTACTCTTTCCTGTTCTGGACAGCTCCAGCTCCAACTCTTTTCTCCTCCTCTGCATTGTCTCATGTATCATCCACTTCTACATTAGCCTTCCACTCTGATCTCAAAGTCTGTTACTCTCTCCCTCTCCCAGCATTCCCCACTTACTCGCATGATTTCAGCTTTGAAGTTGCTGACCTGTGAGTTGCATGTTTCCTTATCCACTTCTCTTTTAACCAGTGATTTTAGTTCATTTCTTTTACTTGTCCACAGAACATTTTACATTTTTGTTTGTACTTTTTTCTCTAACCACCGACTCCGCTGATTTTTATTGAACTTTTATGCTCAGTGCTCACTTCCAAAAGCATGCATGATGCCCTTCCTACATACAAACCCTCAGCACAGCCTCACACAGTTGTGTGTCTCTCCTGCTCCATTGGCACCACCAACCTCAAAAATCCTTCTGGTTTCCCAATCCTGCCCTTCTTTATCAATATGATTGTCAATTCTCACCAAGCTTCACACTCTAACCCACCACCCCTCTCTTCTGAATGTCAAGGTTTGTCCTAGCAGTCTGTGCCAAGATCTGCTCTTTCTGATCTTCTCCTTCTATGGAGAATTGCTAGTGGAAATCCTACAGCAAGCCTGATAGAATCAATCTCAAACTCATTCCAAATCCTCAGTGTACATTCCTTTCTTAAATTTGTTCAAGAAGAATTCAGCAAACTACCCCATCTACATGCTCTCCCTCAGCAAATCTACGGAACTCTTCTAAAGTCACTTCAAGAGAAACTTTATTTTCGAATGAAAGTTTAAAAGCTCTTTAAATAGATTTATAAAAGAATGAAAGAATGAATCAAGTCCAAGCTTGGCACATGTGGAGGCAGCTCCTAGTGGATTTGAGATAGCAGTAAGAGAGCAGATCAAGTCTTTTACTCCCAAACATGCAGCCCAGCACGACTACAGCAGTGGAGTCAGATTCTTGGGGTCTGCTTTTTGGCATCCTGAAGTGCTCAAAAGTAGAGGGGAAAAAGAAAAGCATTTAAAATAAACTTATTTGTCTCAGTTTATTTTAGGGACATATTAGGCTCTGATATCAGTTACCATGAGGTCATTCTTGTTACAAGGAACAACACATTTCTGGCTCTTTTCTGTTCCTTGACAACCAACTCCATAAACTCATTGGCAGAATTTTCTGGTAGTGCTGGCAAATGCTCTGATTTTCTTAGCACTGTCTAGATTTAACAATTCAATACAAACTGTGACCTTTTCAAGCCATGCTAAATAAAGCCAATAGGCTTTTCCCATCTTATCCCATGGCCTCGATCCTGAAAGTCCATGTATGGTCTGCAACAAGAAATGCAAATCTGTGAATGCTCTGCTGGGGCACAGTTCCTTGCGAGCTCCCTCTCACAGAGAGTGCATGAGCTAAGTGAGCCTACTCAAAACCCCTTCGACTGAAGGGAGAGAATGCAAAAAAAAAAAAACCCCAAAAACAACCTAAATCAGAAAGAAAAACAGAAAAAGCTTTTACTTTTCAAGAAAGGATGTTTCTCAGAAAACAAGTCTCTGAATCATGACCAGGAGATATCAAGTTATTTAGCTATGTTCTTCCAATTTCAGTGATGCTATTCAGAATTGTTTGCCAGTTTTCTTATTTACCAATTATACTTTAAAAAACATTTGCTATTCTACCACCTCTTTCATACATGACAGATTCAGTAACATACAAAATAAAACAAGCTTTCCTCTACTTGGAGTTGAAAAAAGCATTCACAGAATCAAACCTAAACAACATCCTCCTGTATGTTCCTTTCCAGTAAAAAGTGCAAAACAATACATAAAACATGTAGGATGGTAAGAAAGTTTCAGCTGAGATGGGAAGAGAATTCAAAATTCAAGAAAACATAGAGAACATCTGATTAGCAACTGTCTATGCTTTATTCTGAGAGTTGCAGTGAAAATACTTATGCTGAGGGAAAAATGGAATAGGCAAAAGGATAAATTCTCAAGTGGCAGATCCCTAAATGCTAGTTAAAAATACATAAACCACGAACTAAGCCCCAGACGGGGACCCATGGTCAACCCTAGGTACAAAGGAAGGAAGTTCCAGCAGGCTGTATGGAACTACTAATTTGCAGGTATAGTCTCATTTTAATACCCTGTGCTAACCTTGAGGGTTCTGCCACCAAGGACAATAAATCCCAGTTGAGCAATTCCAAGCTGTCTGAGTGATTAAGGTCTCTGCTGCAATGTGGTCACTTGGCAGCAGGAAGACAGTGGATTTCAGCTGTGAGAAGAAGGCATACCCTGAATGAGAGGGATGATGAACTCCTCACTTTTCATACTTTCTGGTAGATTTTTCCAACCTGTGAGTAAGATATATCATACTGATATAATCAAGTCTTGGATAGAGTCTTCAATAGCACCTGCAGGCTGAAGACATGCAGAACTTGCAAGGGATGGCACAATGTAGCTAATCTGCAAAGGCCTCCTTCCCTAACAGTAGAAGGAGATACGGGTTGTATGTGCATAATTTAGCAGGATAAACTTTTAAGATTGTCTCATCTCAATCAAAGAGAAATCACAACTTGAAAGAAGGTAAATCACTTGAGAGTAGCCCTATCTGTTTTGGAAATAATATATGTGTAGGCAAAACCAATAAACACCAAAAGCAAACTGAGATGACCATAATCTATGCCTGGGTAATTATTAATGCAGTAATTATTTAATGCAAAATCTTCTTCTCCTGCTTTACTTGTCCTACAGTTTTCTTTAATCTTGTAGCTGCAGGATGCAGATGCACTGCAGTAGGCAAGATCAAGCTAGCTGAGCACCACGCTGATACTTAAAGATTCTTAAAAGATTTTAAGACACATCTGGTTTTATTTCACTTGTAAAACTGGATTGTTGCAATTTTAAATTCTTATTAAATACCATTGCATGTGTCTACTTAGATGATTTTGAGAAAACAGGAGTTGCCAGAGGAGGTCAAGCCATAGATAACTCTGCCAATCTGTCTCCAGGCACCATTAGAGGAAGGTCGAGAACTATCACAGTTAAGCATTACTATATATGGGTTAAAAACATAATTACTTTTTCCTGAAGGAGTAATCATGTGCCTTTTTGCATGAGGCTGTCCTTATCTTACAATTACAAATATTATTCTTTTTTAAGAAAGGTATGTACATTTATAAAAGCAAACAGCAGAATGTGGCCGTTGTCCTGGGACACAGCATCCCCCTTCAGCTGGATTAAGAGCATTGTGTGACCACTGAGTGTGTGTGGGTATGTGTGAATAATGACCTCTCTTTCACTGGACCAAAGGAATGAAGTGCATAGTTGAAGAAGTGCGATAGGACTGCCTTGAGACCAAGTTACTATCACGTCAGTTTTATCTCTCCTGGCTGGTGAAAATTTTGGAAAATACCTTCTTAGCTGAGAGAAGGATGTTGTGAATTGAAAGAGTATGAAATGGGAGTCACAAAATGCAGAAATGATAAAGGATAGATGGCATCAAAGGACACATATAAATAAAACAGAAGTTTAGTGATAAATAAATACCAGGGTGACCAAAGTATATTAACTCTGTCATGCAAGTCAGGTGCTTGATTAGAAACTGCCCAAAGACTTAATTTAATGTTGTATAAGAAAAATTATTTGTTTTAGTTTAATTTCTCACCAGCATTTGCATTTCTTAAAACAAACTTTGGAGTGTTTGGATTACTGACTTATTCTGTAATCAATTTTTTACAGAAAGAATTTATGAAGTAGTAAAGAAGAAAGACAGCGTTCTATCTTTTCTGTTGCCGCTTAAATACTGATGCAGGAAGTAATTTGCCTATTCCCAATTTTATTTGATAGAACAAAAACCCCAAGCAATAAAACTAAGGTCCAAGGAAAACATTTATCTAGAAAAAAGGTTGAAAAATGTACCCTTGGAAAGACCACTGCTTACATGGGATTGTTCAACAAATTCCTGTTGTGTGAGGTTTGGCATATACTTTCTAAAAATATAAGCATCTGGGGAAACCAGACAAAGCCCAGGTCTTGGACCAAACGAGGCATGCAGCGTGAATCTGTTAGCGATTATATCCATAATGAAATATGTGCCCAAATTTAGCAGTACAAAACCCACAATACAATGTGAAAACACAGCATGTACAGCCCTTACCATAAAATATAGCCAACAGCGAAGGTGCACACTGCAGCCAGTCCACAGCTCCTGCTGGGATACTGATGATGTGTTGTTCTCATCTCGATTAATACAAAGGGCAAAACTGTTGTGTGCTGAAAAAAACCCAAAACAATGGGGAAAATCAGGTGATACAAATGATTCTCTATATTTTCATTTCAATTCTACAATAAGAAACTTAATCGCAGACACCCAAAGACAATTTTTGATGGTTAGAAAGACAAGATAATGTAACTATAAAATTGATCAATAACCCAACCAGTATCATCTCTATAATGTCCAATTGTTCGAGAGAACAGAGGAGAACTGAGTAACCAGAATGAGATTTTTCTTTTGTTCAGGAATCCTAGGCAGATACTCAGTGAGTAAAAAGGAAATGTGTCGTGAAGGGACACAGGACCCAACCCCAGTCTGGCCCTGCAGCTGCTCTGTGATCTGTGCCTTGTCACTTCAGTTATTTTGACCATTCTAGTTGGAAGGCAATGCATCTGGTTTTCAGAGACTAAGTACAAACAACGCCAAATGAATGAATATAGATGGAGATATTTAATTCCTCTGAGAATTAGGTTTAAATGTATCTCAATCTGGGGACTTGAAAACAGGGGCCATATTTTCAAATTATACTATCAGTACCTGTGTTCCTCCATTTGCAAGACAGAAGCAATTATGTTCAGAAAGGTGTTGTGAATCTTAATTTGTTAGTTGTGAAAAATAGTTTTAGATTCCCAAATGAATCATATGAAAGCCAAAGCCGTAAAGTCCATTTTCAGCCACTTGTCTTTATTTAGCTGCGAAACTCCTTATTTTGCTATTTTCCCATACACATTTCCTACACTGCCCCTTCTGAGAAGGCCTGTTCATCCAATTAATGTCAGCAGTATGAAAAACTGCATCCAGCCTGCCCCCAAAACTCAATGTCTACATTTCAGAGTCCTGGCAGGCATGAAAACATACATAAGCAAAGAACAAATGTGCCAGGATATAAACTCCATAATTTCTGAATATACAGCTCACTTAAGACCAGCATTAGTGTTGACTCCAGAAACATTACCTGCCTTGTCTCCATGGAGTCAACTTTTTGCTGGCATCTAAAGGGAATTACTTCAGTTGAGAGCTTAGCTCTAGGGCTTGGTAAGACTAACTGTGAGCTCTTCTGCCCACTCCACAGGAAGGCCTGGCAGTGTAAGGATTGCAAGGGAAGCCTCAATCCCAGTGCAGGTTCAGCGCTTTCCCAAGTACTTGATCACCAACTGGAAAGTTATGGCATACACTGGCCACATTCTGACATCATGTAGTTCTGGGGGGATGCTAGAGGGTCAGATTTATTTTGCAATAATTACAATGTAAATCCACAGTGACTTCCACCTGTGTGCAGATAGGAGAGACATGGAGTAGAAATATCTTTGTGTGGATTACAGGTTCAACTCAGAAGAAACACAGTGGGGTCTAAGCCTTTGAAAACTACAAAGAAGAATGGTATGAATGGGAAATGGTAAGATAATGGAAATGCTCTTGCTGAGAGATGTAACACAACTGAATTGGATATCTGCTCTGATTTTCAAGGCATTAGTAATT
Organism: Brachypodius melanocephalos; assembly: GCA_013398615.1. Classification (NCBI taxonomy): domain Eukaryota; kingdom Metazoa; phylum Chordata; class Aves; order Passeriformes; family Pycnonotidae; genus Brachypodius; species Brachypodius melanocephalos. Next base: position 11,631,520 of record VZSR01003807.1, on the reverse strand, counting down.
AATGACTAGCATTTGGATAATGTCAGGTGGATAATACAGGAGTTGGGGGAGCTTTCAGTTTCTTAATCTTTTAACAACCTGTTCCACCTCCATCCCTTTAAATGGTGCAAATCAGCATCAAGGGAATGCAGAGATGTTTTACACGTGGTCTGCTATAAAGCTGCCCACCATTAGATGAGAGGTCTATGAGCTGCAGAGGACCTTCAGAATCCGTGATCAGGGACTGACAGCAAAGCAAGCCCTGGAGATTCACCTGCACATCTTGTGTCTGTATAGAAAAGGTCTCCAGGAAGAGAGACATCAGTGCCTCGCTCTGCAGAGCTCCCAAAGCAGAGCAGCTGGAGGCTGTGCAAATGTCTCCTGCCCTGCCCCCATAACTTACTCAGAGGAAAAAGACAGAAGAAAACAACAGCTATTAATTCCAAACTCCACCCTTGATACTCCTCGTACAATGTATTCTTGTAATCCAGTAACTTCGTTTTAACTCAACACTCTATGGATGATTGTTACAGAGCCTGTGAGCTCGGTTTCTCCATGTAAATGTTTACTGCTTTTGATACTGCTTGTAGATGAGCTCTTCATTGATGATAACAACTCAACAGCTTGCCAATTAAAAAGTAGTTAAAATAATTTTAGCAATCAAGCCTTAATCTAGAATACTCTTCTCCTTTCCCTCCTCTCAATTCTTGTGGCTATATAATAAAATAGGTTATTATTTTCCTAAATTCTCACTTCTGCTCTTTCCTACAGATAAGGGGTGGGGGGAAAAGCAGTTAATGAGCTGTGCCACAAAAGAATTTGTGTACAAAATCCTGTTAAAAGTACAGTGGAATTAGAAGTGTAAGTAGAAAATCAGAGATGTGTATCTTTCACCTCAGTCTATTAGAGCGAATGTCAATGCTACATGCAAACACTGCAGTTTTACAAATTTGGAGTATGAACTTTAGTTTAAAATGCTTTTGTGAAAGTGCCACTCTAAAGAGCAGCTTCAGATCCTTTACCAAACCACAACCAAGATAAAATTTCCTTTCTCTACATTTCAGCTCCTCCAAAAACCTTGATTTAAAAAACAGGAAATTTTGTAGTCTGGGATACCTTCTATCCAACAGTGCCAATTAAAACTCTAGACTGAAGCATAGTGAAGATGATCGGGGTCAAATGTGCTTGCAGTGGGATCCATCAGGGCTGGGTATTCTGCAGGGGGCCCAAGATTTCATATTCTCTGATGTTTTTGCCATCTGATTTCTGAATAAACAGGCCAGTGGGAATCCGAGGCTTAGAGAGAAAATAGCATTGATATTTCCCCGACCTGCCTAAAGATCATGCTGTGCTGATCAAACATACCCAACTGGTACCTCTGGGACTGATCCCTTTTTCTTACCTGCACGAGGGGGGACAAAACCACATTTCTCACCTTGTTTGCCAAAGTATCTCCTGGGGCTTGCTTACTTCAGAGAAGACTGAGGAATGAGGAAGTTCAAATAACAAGGAGGTTTAAACAGTAAGGATGATTAGCTGCTCTAACAGCTTTCCAGTAGCTGCCATTTTGCAGCACTAAAAGTTTTTAAGAACAAATATATAATTAGAGTATAATGACTAGTATAATATTATAATAGTAGTAAACTATGCTAGCACTAGTAATTATTCCTGTATTGATAACGCACTTTTAATATGGACTAATTAGTTACAAGCAAAACTACATTTTTACCTGGACATCCTATTCTCCTCCCACTGAGACCAGCTGCCCCTGTGAGATAGTTCTGCCTGTATGACTGTGCTGACACAAGAGACTTGTGCTGAGCACTGCTGTGGCCACACCAGGGAGCACCATTCCCCCACTGTCCCAGGAAGGCAACGCTTTCTGCTTATGTTCCCTGTGGTGACTGCAGGCTCGTGGTAGTTCCCAGCCCCCAGCTTGGCCCAGGCAGCAGTGGAGGAGATATCAAACCCTGTTGTCATTAGCAGGAGCTCTCAGACTGAGCTTTTTCAGGGCTCAGTAATTGCATCTACTACAAGAAAATGTACCCTGTCTGCCTCTCCAGTTGTGACTGTGGTGCTATCCACAAGGCTTCCTCGCAGCCACAAATCCTTTTTTTCTCTGGAGTGCCAAGACAGCAGCCTTCAGACCTATTTTCTTCCTCTCTCTGAAGGATTCATCTGCCAAGACCACTTTGTGACCTGAAGAGTTGACCCATAAGCCCCCATTATCCAGCCACGGCATTACCCTCCCCAGACCCCTCACTGCCTGCCCCTGCTGCTGGAAAGGCAGCTTTGATAAACGTTTTTGCTAGGAAGTGCTGGTTTCAGCAGAGTAGAAAGCTGCAACTTCCTCTCCTTCTGTGTCTACCACGTGGCATTGGTTTCCAAAGACCCATCACCTACAAGTGGTAAAGAAATGTGGCTTGCCAAATCTCCAGCTGCTAGAAAACAGAGAAACCAGCAGAATGCACAGAGCCTGGATGAAGTGTGGGAAGGTTATCATATGGAGAATCTGATCCACAAGACACTCTGAAAGAAGCAACCTCTGAGTGAAGCTGAATTAGCACACACTATAAAGAAAACCATCCTGGGCTCTTGCAGGTGGATTAATTCCTAGAGCCACTGCCACAGCTTCCTGAGAGAAACTCTGCTCATTAATAACTCTTTAAAAGCTATTACTAAAATGGTATATATGTGCCTAATGATATTTGAGACCAGAAAATCACATTAAAAATATGCACCACAACTGCAGTGCTGGCTTGGGAAGCTGAGCTTTGATGGAGGACTGTGCTTCCCCGTTTTAGGTGTTTTCTGCAACAGTTAGTTGGGAAAAAAGATTTTATGCAAATTAGGTACATTAACAATGAGTTCTGTAACAGTCTTTAGGCAATTAACTGCTCATTCTTGAAAGCCTGATTATATATCTTATCTTCCAACCAGTAAGTGCTGCTTTTTTTAACACTGGTTTCAACAGTACCTTACTTGTCCTTTTCTCCCTCCCTGAACTGTGTTTTAAATGGAATCTTAAAACTTTTCAAAAGGTGCTAAATTGACTGCTTTATGTATTGTATCATCAACACAAACATGGTAGTGATATCTTCCCAAGTCATCCTCCTGATCTGCACCAACTGTCCAGAACTACCTTTGTGACAAAGAGTTCAGTCTACAGAGGCATCTCAGATGCCCAGGGAGCTCACAGAAGTTCTGTAGGAATGGTTAAACTGTTTGAGGATCACAAAAAAATTGTGATTAGAATTCAATCAACAGGCTGTGACTTGTTACTCAGTTTGATCAGACTATAAACTACAGGGGTATAGGACATTTTAGTTCATTGGAAATGCTGTGCACCTCTGAGGCCTCCATCATGACATTCAGCCCGTGTTCTGAAGAGTCAGTGAAAGCCCAGTGACAAGAAAGAAGTTTTCATGTCCACCAACATATTAACTGATGGACTGGGAGACTCCTGGTAGTGCTGGTGTGCCCTGCAACAGGGAAGCTGCAGACACGTTTTTGCCCACAGAACTTGTGCAGCCTGGGACCTGTAGGGCTACATCTGCCACCCAAAGCTGTATCCACTTCAAAGCCTTGGCCCTGGCACGGGCAGCTGCTTCAACATCTGCTAGGGAAACTACCCTGCAGCACACTGCCACTGTGCCTGAGACTTATGCTGGTACAAATTTGGCAGGGTCCCCCTTTTTTGCACCCTTCTGTGCAAACTGCTGTGTTTTCTGGCTGCCTCTGCTTTCTGCCTTTTAAAATTTGCCTATAAAGTACAGTTTCCATCAACAGGATGTTACTCTTCCCCTTTTTCTTCTGAATTCACAAGATTATGTTCTTATACAGCTGCTCCACATCAGAATGAGTGAAACAGTCTGTCTGCCACTCTTTCTTCCCTCTCAGGGGTTTGTGTAGCACCTTGAGATAAAGGTTTTACACAAACCAGCAGCAAACTGACCTACGCCTATTCTTCTAAATGTAAAACCACTACTAGTGTGCTCACCCTGGAAACCAATACTAATAGGCCTAAAAATCCCTACACTTGTAGTCACTGCCATTTGTAGAGTAACAGTAGCAATAAAGCTCATTTTTCTGCGTGCTCCTAGCAGAGTACCATGGAAAACCAGATCAGGAACTAGCAAAATAGGGGCATGATTATGATTTACTCCTTGAGAAACTTCTCAGAAAGAAACAGCTGGCAAGAGAGTATTTATGTGTCATCTGAAGGATGATACCTTCTACCAAGGCAGCCTAATCCATAAAGAGAGCAGCAGGATATCAGAGCTGGGTGCATAATAAATTGGAATCCTTGAGTGAGTCTGAGCCCTTATGAGACTGAAAGTGCTGGTAGCACTTTTCCTCTTACAAATGAGAAATTATGACTATTAAATGAGACATGCTGATGCACAGGATGCACTCCAAGGCAGCCACAGACGGCTCACTAATTGTTATGGTAGGTTGAAGGGAGGAAGAAGTATTATATGATCTAAACAAAGACCAATACCTTATAACCCCACAAAACACACTAGAGCCAAAGATAACCATTTTCAATCAATAGGAGAATATAGAGTTCTTTGAAAAGGGAATTAATACTTCCGCTTTAATGTTACCTCCTCTTTTCATCTTTTCTGTAGAAAAACACAGTGGACATGGCATTCCTGACTTGAAGAGGATTTGTATCACTTTCTCCACACATATCTGATGTTGACAGCTTTGTTCTTGTTTCTTCAGACACATGCAGTATATACTATATATTGAAATAGAAGTGTCAATCTGATCTCACCCTATGACTGTACTAGTGTCAGGGAGGTTATATATAGGTGTTTATCTATAGAATTTCCACAGTGCCAATCACTAAAGCACTTCAGCGCCTCAAAAGTGTTACTAAACATACCCTCACAGCAGCCCTGATCTGTAGGAACAGGATATCCTATCCTCATTTTGATGAAGGGCAAGATGGAGAGAGCATGCCTCATTCAAGGTCATGTAGGGTAGCTACGGAGGAATGAAGAACCACATCACATTCCTGAGCTCCCTTCCTGGGTGTTAGCCTAAGATGAGCAAGCATGTATAGAGAAATAACAAAAATTTGGTATGAAAGCCAATCTAATCCTTCAAGTTTATAGCTCTGAGACATCTTGGCCCTTTCAGCATCTATCAGCTGTCACCCTGATTGACCTCCTGTCCTGATTCCCCTCTGCTTTTGGAGGCTTCTTCAATTGCTTCTCTCTGAGCTGTCTGTCTCTCTTTTATCTCAGCTCCTGCTGCTGCAAGCTGCTTTCTCACAGCTCCCATCCCTAATACTTTAACATGACACACACAGTCTTGGTCACTTGGACTTGAAATAAGATGAGGATAGAGACCAGACACAGTACATAAGAGTATATCAAAACTGTGTAAAACCAGTGCCATATTGCCAAACGGAACAGCATTGCTACGTGTTTAATTTTCTTTAACTTTGTTTAATTCAATGTAACTACTTTTAATGCTTGTCATGCGTGCAGATGTCATTAAACACATGCCAAGTGCAATTTCACACAAATCAACTCACTCTTTTTGCTGGGATCCCTTAGCCAGGCTTTCTTGTTCATTCTGTGCCATGCCCAAACTCCCCAGTCTGCTCCTGCCAGAAGCCACTGCTTCACCCTTAGCAGACTTTTAAAATACAAGACAATCAACAAACTCCTAGTTCTGTGCACTCAGCCACAGCTGAGCAAATCCTGCGGACCCTAATTTACTTTCAGCCTCAAGTCCTTATTTTTGCCATGAAATCCTTAGAAAAAACATGCTACTAACATCTTGGAATATATACACAGATATATCCTGTGCAAGGAGCACTCATTAATCACAACGTTATGCAAAGTAATTTTTCTACATATTCTTCTCAGTTTATTTGACGGTTGAACCACCTGCCCTACAATTTCTAAAACTACCATTTGCAAAAAGGTTTATCGAGGCAAAGAAATATATTGTTGTCTCTTAAAATTATCCTTAAAATCAATGTTTATACAGAAACACTTTTACATGTGCTACCAAGATTTAATTTGCATGAATGAATATTTGACTATTTTTGCAGGTCATGCTGAAAAAGTGCTTATAAAATCATTGAGCCTCATGTGTTCCTAGCAAAAAAATCACTAAAGAGAGCTTGAAGATGTTTTTTACCAATGGTTTAAACGAGATTATTCATATGGAAAATAGTATTCCTCTCCCTGAAAAGTGAACTTTCCATACCCTGACTCAAAGGCCTCAAAAGGGGGAAAATAATTTGTACCAGTATAATTTGTATCAACTAACTTGAAAATTTTATCTGTACATAAAGTATTCTATTTAAATTCTAACATCTGGCAATCTCCCAGGACTAGTTCTAAGGCTTTCACAGAGGGATATTTTTGGCTTCATGATAGCCAAAGTATCTCTTCTTTCCAACCTGAAAACATTGGACTGTCAATCTGTCACTAGTCCAGGACCAAATAGTGCTTGTCCTGGACTTTGGGCAAGTATAATTTGGGGAAAAAAATTCCACATTTGGGAAAAATAAAAAACCCATTATTTCTCAGTTTCTTTTTCAAGTGGTGACTCTTTGATGCTATTCGGAAATCTAAAATCTTGGAAGTGGTTACCGAGGGACTGGATTTATTGGGTGTTGTTTAAGTGAGGTAGCCAAAGGTCAAACTTTGGTCTATCACATGGTGATTGCAACTATCTGCAATGTGGTTCAAACAATTTATCTCACAGATATTGTTATTATCTTTATTTCATTATTTCTTTACATTGTACATGTAAACTCCTTTAACAAATAGCTCTAGAGGACATAACCTCCTAAGCTTTTTTGCTGTATTACAGAAAGCAGTAGCAGACTAAGGTGAGAATAGTCTTACTGCTGCACCCAACACTGTCTGTCCAGTTTTACTGGATGTGCATTGCCCCAAGTCTTCTGAAGAGCACATACTCCACTGCAAGGCAGAGATGCATATGCAACAGTGAAGTGCTAAGCTGTGTGACAGCAGCTGCACATGAGCGGCTACTGCCAATTCACCCCGTAGATGGTGACGAGCCATGGTCAGGCACCAAGGCAGCTGCTGGCCTTGCACTCTGCTCAGGATGCAGAAGGCCAAGGCTGGGTTTAGTGGCCATCACCAGATTACTAAGACCATGAGTGACTAAGGCACTAGCATGTGTTGAGGTGCAGGAAGAGGGGGTATGTGGTGGGGGCATAGGGAAGCCAAGAGCCATGGGCTGGGTTCCTGTATCATTTGAAAGGTAGATGGAGTAGCAGGTATGGTTGAAAAACTTGTTGAGGGTGAAAATGAGTTTGTGCAGGAAGGCAGGGGAAGGACAGAGGTGCAGGCCTGCTTGTGGGTCTCCTAGAGATGCTTCTCCTCTGCAAAGAGGGCACATGAGCAAACAAGCCTGGGGAACACCCTGAATGAACACCTTCTGCCATGAAAACACACTGACATTGCCTACTTGTTTTACCCTGTATGACATGCTTTATTTAGGAGAGTCATTTTGCTTCAAATGCAATTAGTTGTAAATGCTACTGTTCATCTTAAAACAACTGGTATTTTGATTGATAGTAAAAGCCTACACACCATAGTAAAGACAGCAATGTCAGGCACAAAGACATTACAAAATCTATAGCCTGACCCTTTAAAACCCAACTTGAACCATCAGATTTGACTTATGAGACTAGTAACAATAGTGCTTCATGCAAAAAGAATTAGGTTAAGACTGGATCAGGCTAAGTTGCCAAACACACCCTGGCATAATTAATCAAGAACATTTCAGAAACAGATCGCCTCCAAGAGGTTATTGATTTCCTGTCATGACACGTTTTCCTCATGAGGTGCTACAATGCTATGTATCTGAGATGTGCTGGCGTGTATTTTTCAGTGACTAAGCCTTGATCTATCTTCCTGGATTCCTGCCACTGGTGCACTGACATCTGCAACTACTCATGTTTGACAGTCTCATGCATGAGCTATGTGGCTTCCAACTTGGATGGGATTAGTATAGGAGACTTTCAGAATACTTCAAATGTAATTGAAAGCAGATAAATACAAGGGTCTCAAGAGGGTGGCATGCTTTTTACAAATGGAATCGCATTAAATCACGTGTATAAATGCTTGGACTAAGAAAGATCTCAGTGCTAACCAGTATAGTATGCAAGAAAGTGTTTGTCCTTGTTCTTAAATACATATGAATCCTGGTAATGTCACTTCTTTCTAAAATCCAAATACAGTGCATGGCTGAAGTGCAGTTTAGACAAGCATGAAAAGGTACACATTTGGGGAGAAGGGCAAGAGAAGAGGAACATATTCAGAGACTGACAGGTGCTCTGCCTTTTACCCATGCCTTCACTAAGGCATTCATATCTTCTGTGAACCATCCCTGCCAAGAGATGAGAGCTGAAAACAATATACATAATGTAACTAAATGTTATACTGTTATAGTGTCAAATATCAGTAAATTACAAGTGATGTTTTCTTTTGGAGCAAAATCCAACCGAATTCCTTACACAGAACATATTTCTATTTATCTGTTTTATCTCAGAAAATGTGGACATTGATATTGTAATCTGCAAATGTATTCTGTACATATTTACTGAATACTGTAAAATAGAAGATGCAAACAAAACTGACGTTAACACTGCTGTAAAGAGTTTATCTTTCACATTTCTTTACTTTTTTGGACTCTGAACTCTGTTAACGTAAGTAATCTTGCTTTAACACAGATAATGCAGAGCTTGATAAGAAAAAAAACAAAAAACCTTTCAGTCGGAAATGGCCTTTCTTGCTGTCAAATACATTTTTAAGAATTACGGTGATGGCAATATACAAACATCAGGAGAGGACAATGATACTGAACATACATAGTATCAAAAGGCCCCAAGATGATCGGGTGGCAGTGGAGCTGTGACATCCATAATATTAAAACTATGGGCTTCTCTGGGTTCTCTTGCAGACTCTGGCCTGATTTTTTTTCTTCAGTTTAATGTTGGTATGCCTGTCTCTGCTTCCCTCACTTACAGCTCTGTCCCCAGCCAGGCTGACCTCACTGAGCAGCCAGTGACCTGCATGACTTTTTTTTTTTTTTTTTATAATGTGAAAAAAGAAAGAGAACTGGAAAAAAAAAAGTGATTCTTCTTACCACATAGTAGGATTTTTCCTAGCAAGCAGAGCAGCAGAACAACAGCAGTCACCATGTGTAAGGTCAGTTGTTGCTGGGAGTGTGTGTGCACAGCAGGGTTGCAATGGGATGAGTGGTTTCATGTCTTGTACTTGGGACAATGCTGAAGAAAGGAGGGTTTCTTACTCCACTTGATGTAACAGCTTCTTCATGGAGTAAAGTCCTCAAGAACTTCTGCTTCAGACTACCACATGAGGTCCAAGGTAGTTAAAGTGAAGTAATCATTGGTTTCCTCCCTATGACCCTGATAAATGTGGCTTAAAAAATTCATTACCTTGGTGATAATTTGGTGACTATTATTTGGTAATATCATAATGCATCTTTTGGTACTAGAAATTTTATCCGTATTCCCCTATTGCCACAGGGATTCCAGACAGAACTTCCTTTGCAGCACCTGCTCATAAAGCTGTGCAATCAGTCTTCTGTGAAGTTTTGTCATGTATGCTCCAGCTGGTCTGAGCTCTTCTGTGCTGTGGGATGGATGCCAGCACTGGGACAGAGGTCACCCACACATGCAAATGGTTCATGAAAATTTTTCTTTAAACATAAGAAACACTGTTTTTTTAGTCTGAAGGCAATCAGACACAGGAAGTGGTTGCCCAGAGAGGTTGTGGAGCCTCCATCCTTGGTGGTATTCAAAACCTGACCGGACACTATCCAAGGCCACTGGCTCCAGCTGACTGTGCTTGAGCAGGAGGTTTGGACAAAACAATCTCCACGGGTGCCTTCCTGCCTCAGTGACCCTTTGATTCTATCACCCTAACAGCCTGACTGTTATGGTCACTGGCCTTTATACCCAGTCTTGTCAGCCCTCAGTGTCTCTTGTCCATCTCCACTCTCTGGCCAACACTGGGTCTGTAAGAAGTTGCTGCATTCTGTACATTGTCTTTGATACCACTGCCTTGGTTCTTGGGTAAGAGGGGAAAAAGAAGGAGAGATGAACCAACCTGACCTGCAGTATTTCCACCCTCTGCCCTTCTGAAGTGTCTCTTGAGTACCTTCTCTCTGGAAGACTCTTGGTATTTTCTTAATAGAAATGTAACTCACCATTTTTTAACTGGGGAGCAGAAAAATGTCAAAAATCCCCAGTTTTACAAGTTTGTCTCATTGTTAATGGTGACATTAATGGTGTGTGAAAGTGTGTTTGAAGCAGATTATGGAAATGCCTTTGAGGTGGGAACAGACTAACCAGTCACTAGGTGCATTTCATAATGTTAGCTATAACATTGTTCCGTTGCAGTACTCAAGTGCAAGAATAGCAGCATAAACCCTTTAAATAGGGGAGATCACTACAAGTGTGTAACTGAAGAATAACTGTGATCCCAGATTGCCTGAGACTATCTGATTGACCTTATACTGGGGAATGGTGTCTGTTGGGAATGGGAAAATGCACACTTGACTGGAAACACTTGAACTCCACAGCAGTGCTATTTTCCACTGGGACAAAGCACTAAGGATAACCCCATTGCTAAGAGAAAGACCTAGGAACCACCTCAAGTGAATTAGGCTGCAGTGCAGGTGTGGGAGCCAGCATGATGGGCTAGGTGGGCACAGGAATCTGGGTGAGAGAAGGTACACCTCTTCCAAACAGCAGGCTAGCTGAGAAAGGCTGGTTAGAGCCTCTCTCTCCCAAACTGGAGCTGCAGCCACCTCAGCTGTGCTGCCTGAAGACTGACAGGCTCAGATTTGGGTCTGTGCCAAGCCAAGACAACAAGGTATGAGGAGCCCATGCTGGAGACCAGAAGGATGGCAGCTACTCTCCCAGAACTGAGAAGGAGAACTGACTTAAGAGCATTGCAAAGGCAGGCCAAAAGAAGACGAGACTCACCTAATACTGTTGGTTTATTCATAATGGGCTTCCCCGGGGCTGTACAAATATAGAAATAAGACTGTATTTGCATTAAGACCTTGGAGCCACTGCTAGCAAGTAGTTAAGCACTGCTGCTCAGGGGCACCCACGTGTGTAATTCACTTCTGCAAGTTTCTGGGCAGGGTCTTGTGCCAGTGTTATTTTCAGCAGGAACACCTAAGTGATGGAACTCGGCCTGTGTGACTGGCAGCAGTGCTGGGTAGAGAGAGGGTACATAATGTACACACACTCGGCACTCCTGTTTCTCCTTTGCTGCTGCTGCTGCTGTGGTGCATTCTTAATAGGTTACTAAACTCTGTACTGGCACTTCTGCAGAGGGGACCTGGCAGTAGAGTAATATTTGTATTTTACTTACTTGACCTATTGGACTGCCTTGTTGGGCAGGCTTCTTCAGCCCTATAACCAACTTCTTAATGACCTTCACTATTGAACAAAATCAAAATAATAGGAAAAGCTTGCTGCTCTGATGCAATGTCCAGGGTAGAGGGACTACAAAAACACTTATGGTCCTTAGATAAATCTTAAACTTTAAATAGCTATCTCTAACACATTATCCAGTGCATGAGACTGCTTTGTCACCTCAGGAATATCAATTACCACTTTGCCATTTTACTGCAAAACAAAGGAGTGAAATAAACCAAAACTCCAAACTTTTTAGCAAACTGGGACAAGAAGTGGAATAAGAGACCCTTGACAACCCTATGGGATCAGCTGTTAGGATTACTAGAGCATAGTTCTTTGTAATGGTCTTAATTAATTAAAACAACTTCTGACTGTCAGTATGCTTTATAAAAATTCCAATTAACCCTTGCAATATTTCTGTGAGACCATGGGGAAGAAAAATAAAAGCACTTTATCAGTGAAGACATGCACATAGAGAAAGAAAAGGCATCTTGACTAAACCAAAGCAAAAGGCAAACAGTGATGGATTTTGAACTGGAATGCAGTTGCTGGCGATACCTTCCACTGGGCTCAGCCCATCATAACACTCCCTTGTCAGGAGGTCAAAGTCAGAACAATATTGGTGGGAAGCACACAGCTACTTACAGGCATCAATGTATTGACCTCTTACATTCATGGCAGCAGAAGAAAATAATGTGAATAAAATCCAGTAGTTTAGGCACCCAATCAAAGCAGATTATTTCAAAACTTTTTATTAAATGTGAGCTCATCTGCCTCTCTAAATGTCAATGTAAACAAGCTAGAGGGAATACAAAAAGGCCAGAGGAGTACTTGGGCCATTGCCTGTTAAATTTATTCTTGTTCTGACGCCTCTCTTCTGGTGAAACCAGAGAGCAACTGGGGGCTTAAAACCAATGGACTTCAGCTTCAGGGCAACTTAGACAGGTTCCATGAACCTGAGCTCAGGCTTAGTGGCATGCATCTTAGTGACTCATATGGTTGAGATTCACGGATTCACGGCAAGTCTTCAGTTAGACACATCTCAGAATGCAGAAAGGATGCAGCTCCCTGACTAGAGAGCCAGAAACATCATCATAGTATTTTTGAAGGAGTTTCTGTACTGTTTCCCATCTCCCCTTCCCAGGAAAAGTCAACAACACCTTTGGGAATAACCACAAGTCTAAAGAGGCTAATAGAAACAGTGTGTTTTAGAAACAGAACTGAGTTTAGTAAGTATAAATTATTTACATACAGTGTGTAAATAGCAGCACTAACACCTGAGCCTTGATCCTTCAGAAAACCCCTGATGATCCTTCGTCTCTGCTGGTAGCTGAGATACAAGCTCCTTCCTCCAGGAAGAAGGACTGAAGGAGATCTCTACTGTACATCCTCCACTGTACTTGATAGATGATGGACTGTTTTGGCCAAAAAGTGGAGAGGCCTTCTCACGCTGCATCTGGGAGAGGTCAACAGCCCTTCTGGCCAGTAAATCCTTTTCTTAGTGTTGAGAGTTGCAGAAAGTCAACTGCTTACAGCTGCTTTTGTGGTACAAGGGTTAATACAAAAATATTTTATTTCTGTGAAATGCAAACAAAGTGGATTTAGCCCTTTTTGAAAATTTTAAAGTAAAAACAACTCTACTTTTTCTGCTCAAAAATAAAAAATTGTTGAAGTATTTATTTGAGTCAATCAGAAACACCTTTTCCCATTAAAAAGTACAGAAACATAGAATATCCTGAATTGGAAAGGGCTCACAGAGATCACTGAAGTCCAACTCCTAATGCTGCACAGGACAACCCAAGAGTCACAGCACATTCCTGAGAGCCTTGTTCAAACATTCCTTGAACTTTGTCAGGCTTGGTGCTGTGACCACTTCCCTGGGGAGCCTGTTCCAGTGCCCAACCACCCTCTCGATGGGCACCCACCTTTTCCTAATATCCAACCTAAACCTACCCTGACACAACTTCATGCCATTCCCTTGGACTTGTCACCGGTAACCACAGAGATCAGGGCCTGCTCCTCCTCTTCCCCTCACCAGGGCATTGTAGAGAACTATGAGGTCTGCCCTCAGTTTCCTCTTCCCCAGGCTGAACAGACCAAGGGACCTCAGCTACTGTTCATACGGCTTCCCCTGATGATACTGCGTCATCATGGGTGCTCCTGATTAGGAGGGTGTGAAGGCTGAAGGCAGCAATGTTGGGGCCTTGCTGTGATTCCTTCGGCATGACTTTTCCAGCCCCTGTGTCTCCTGAGCTGAACTGGCTTTCTGAGCTCTAACCCTAATCCTAACACAATAATGGAACCTTGGTGCTAAGGCTGAGGTCCGTATCACCATGGGTGACCCAGATTAGAAAGGTGTGAAGGTAGAAACGCTGGTGCCCTGCAGTGATCCCCTTGGCATGACTTCTGCAGTCACAGTGTCCCTGGAGCCTTACGATTTCTGACTCTCTGAACCTTAACACTAACTGAAGTGGAATCTTGGCACTGCCTCTGAGGTCGCCAGCACAACGGTGGCCCAGATTAAAAAAGTAGGGAGGCAAAAAATGATGCTGCCATGCTGTGATTCCCTTGGCATGACTTTTCCAGCCCCAGTGTCCATGAAGCAGTAGGTTTTCTGTCTGTGTGAACCATAACTTTGTTTGAATTTAATATGTGACCAGCTCTGGTGGAAATGTAATTGACCAATGATGTTGAAAAATGTCCCACTGCCTGCTAGCATTCCTTTGAGAAGAACAGATGCATGCAGTGGGACTGAAATACAGTTGGAATTGGAGGAAATATTTGGAAGATCTTGCTAAAAGTCAATTTTCATCAAGGTCATTAGCAGTCTATTTGTCAAAGCATTCAGAAAGCTCCTTAATTTTGTTGGACTCATTGCTAACGCTACTGCCTGTGTTGGGACAGTAATAATCTCCCATTTAACAGGAAGCCACATTCTTTAATTTTGGGTGAAGATTTGTAAATGGCAGTCTATTCATTCATTTATCAATTCCAGACGTATTTAATAGTCCTTCAAACTGAAAGTGAGAAAACAAAAATTAGATTATTGTAATATGGCAAAAGTCTTCAGTCCTTGATACCATGCTTTCTGCCCTCTAAGGACTCCTAAATCACTTCAACTACTGTTTTGGTGCCTTGGTTGTACTGAGAGCAGGGAAACCTCCAGCCAACTTCATTCGGATGAGACACCACAAGCTGAAGTGTTTTCTCTCTTCCCACCTTTCACCTCTTCTCTATAAAATCCCTTTTCCCCTTTCCTACTTCCAGCTTCACATTGTCTGGATGCTGCTCAGCTTCTCCCTTCTCTCTCCACCTGTGCTGAACAGTGTGAATATGGGTGTTAACAAAGTCTTTATCAGTGGAAGACCTGTCTGTCTCTTGATAGGAAAGAAATTCCCTGTCCTATCTTTCTTCTTTATGCTCTATTCCTGTATCACACACAAGAAAAGGTGCTGCTTCATTCACAGCCACAGCAACAGGCAGGCTTTATGAAGACAGTGCAGCTGTGGAGTCCTCCAAGAAAGACAGCCTATGGAGGCTGGAGAAAAGTATTATTGTTTAAGGATATTCTAGTTTAAAATGTGGAATGGGAGAAATGACCCACATAATTGGTATTTTAACATTGTGAAAGTCTTTTTAAGAACACGAAAAAAAGAAGAAAGCAGTGGCAAAACCCAAGCCAACTGGACATCCAGAGCTCAGGGAACAAAGGGAGGGTGGACAAAGTACAGAAGTCACTAGAGACAATGCAATGCACATCACAAGTGCAAGTTCTTACTATCAATTTGGCAAAAAACCATTTGCGCTCTCTGCTTACTTCTCAGTGAGAGATGGGCAACTTACCTTGCATCTCAAACAGATGCATGCATGGCAAAAGCACGGACAGACGGAACAGAGCAGATGGAGAACATGTGAGTCAAAGCACATTCTATAAACAGATATTACAGAAGTAGATAGGTAGGAGACTTTTTTATTAAGTGCTTTTAGCATTTCCTTAGAAACCTATTCCTTTAGCATGAGTTGCTTTCTTGTAAGGAACCAAAAAATATTTGCTTTACTGATTGCTTTTGTGCAGATATAAGTTTTGGGAATCAGACCTACAGGACAGAAGCTCAGCACTCCTAATGATATTTTTGGAGGATGTATGTATCTGTAGTGGGTTAACCTTGGCTGGACATCACGTGCCCACCAAGCCACTCTATCATTCCCCTTCCCAGCAGGACATGGGAGAGAAAGCAAGATAGAAGATCACCAGTAGGTTGAGATAAAGCATTTTATTAATTAGAAGTTTGAACATGCACAAGTAAAGGAGAAAAAAAGTTTGGTCTCTACCTCCCATTGGCAAGTGATGTTCAGCCACTTCCCAGGATGCAGGGCTTCAGCACACACAGGGGTTGCTTCAGAGGGTGAACATTGTAAAATAACAAATACCCCACATTCCTCCTCCCTTCCTTGGCTTTTATATCTGAGCTGATGTCACACGGTATGGAATATCCCTTTGGTTAATTTGGCTCAGCTAGCCTGGTTGTGTGCCCTCCCAGAAACTTGCCCACTCCAGCCCCCTAATGGGGGGTAAACACTAAACAGACAGTGCTGATGCTGTGCCAGTGCTGCTTAGGGAGATGTTTTGTATTTATATAATCCCTTCCATTTTCAATCTAAGATACCAGCAATTTTAAAATGTCATGCACCTTCAAAGTAACATACATTGCTGTTTTCACCCATTAGCATGTATGAGAACTACATGGATGTTCTTTAAATCCTGATGAAGTATTCTGGCTTCTTGAGGCACACCACCTCTTTGTAGTATTTTCAGAAAGAAATCTATTGTAAGCTTTTCCTAAAGCTTACATGCAACTACCCAGTAAGTATATGTCTCCTTGCAGGTCAATTATTTTCAAAGTTTCCACTCAAGGATGAAGTCCTCTAAGATTCATTCATTTCCCTGCTCTCTCTTTGCCATGTTTGAATTCTGACATTTGCTTGCTGAAAGAATGAATGAACTTAAAAGCAATGCTGCCATATTTCATCTGCCTAAAGAATGAGCAGCAAGGCTTGCTTTATTTTCCTCAAAGCCACACTGCCATAATATCGTATGCATCTGCCCATGTCAGATAACTCTTAAGAGTCTACACACAAATGGAAATGATCTTTCTGCTTCTATATCTCAAATAATCTTTTTCACAATTACTGTATTACCTAAAACCACTTAGATAACCTTGGTGCTGTTTAGATATACAGGAGAATTTAGCATGACCAGGGTTTTTTTTCCAAATGTTATTTTTTAACACTTCCTCCTATGAATCCAAAACAACTTTTTGTTATTCATCTCACTAACCATTCATGGATGAATGACAATTACTGAATGTCTTAGAAACAGCACCTTGAAAATGTCATTCAAATCAATTTTTCAACAGCATGAGAGAGGCTAGGAGGTAATTCACACATCTTTTATAATAATATTCTATAAGAGGTACTGTAGTCATCTGCCTTCCTGCCACCTCCTCCAGAAGTAGAAGATTATAAATTCACTCTGATTTAGTGCAGCCAAATGTACCAGGCAGAGAAAAACACTGCAGACAGAATACGCTATTAGGACTGGTACATTATGAGAAAAGCCATCTCCATTATTGCCCCAAAACTAACTTGTTCCTCCCAGTTCAGCAAAAGCATGGAAGAATGCTGTGAGGCACAGCTGGAAAATGCCTTTCCTTCTGTAAAGAGCATTTTTCCATGGACAGCAATGCCAGAAGCATCCAAGCCTGGTATCTTGAACTCTGCTTCTTTCTAATGAGAGAAGCTCAGAACCCTGCTTTGTTCTCCTAAATATCAGCTGCTTATTAAAATACAGAGTTCCTCTTCCTAAAGAGGTGCATACACCTTAGGGGTCCACTGAACCTGAATCCTCAAGTATCAAGTCATCATTATTCCAGCATTTGCTCATGTCCAACTCTGTCACGACTCTAAAACCAGCAGCAATTCAAGCCCCAAAGCTGGGACAAAGGAGCTAGAGACCAAAAGATTGTTTCATCCTTTCAAAGGGTAACTGAGGGCTGAGGAGATGTCACCTAAGTTCATGCCACAGTATCTGTCACACATCCGACATTTGAGACCAGTTTCTGCTGTTGGCACAATGTCCCCAGACCCCTAAGCCAAAGGAACAAGAGATTTGAACCACAGCTGAGGAATGTGTGAAACAATGAAACTCAAACCATCTACTTTCAAAGTCTGCCTGTATTACTAAGTGCAGATGTAAAAAAGCACGACAACTGCTACTGCTAAGCTAATTTCCACAGTATATTCTACATACACACACAAAGATTAGGCCAAAGGAATAAAAAAATAGAGGGAAACACTGCCTATTTCCCCTAATCAGATATGCAGACCAGGCATCTTCCTGTAAGTCAGTTCCTTTCAGGCAAAACCTCTGATAAATCTTACAGTTAAGAGTGAACCCACTTTTCAGCATAACATTTGAACTCAAGCTCTTTGCTTCTGATGACTTCATATGAAGGATGCTGACACCACACAGTCAAGGACACTGTAGTTCAAACTCGTCTCAAGGTGGATGCTGCATAAGCTCTCTCTCATTTGATGTACAGAACAGCATATACTTGCCATAAGTCACCCTTACAGGGCTGCTGGAAAGGCTGCAACTATTCTGCTGTCTTTAGGGTCTTCTCCAGTTCTCCTGGTCAAAAGAGTCTGCCAGCCTGGCCAATGTTAGTGTCTCACACACACTCCTCTTCCCTTCCATCACATCTGGAAGCAACAAAGCTGAGTTGTGGGCCAAAAAATCCCTCAAATTGTTTCAATCCTCCTATTTTTTAGCATGCTCCAGGACAATTTCTGATCTCCATCATGAGGTAAGAAACTCATCACTCGCTCACCTGATACAATATCCTCTTCCCCACAGTTCATCTGCAATCACTGCTGAGCATAACCACCTCTTCGTGCAGCACCTCCCACATGATGGAAGACAGAGAGAAGGGACTTCTATGGGCCCTAGCTTCTGCATCACCGCAGGGCCAAACAGGTCCCTCAGGCAGATCAGGGGAATCCAGAGACTGCCCAGCCTGAGAATAAAGATGTGATGTTTTGGTATAATTTTTGAAGTAACTTCTTCATGTTGTTTACAGGTTTGAACCTTTCCATTATCAAAGCAGCTGAAGATTTAACCTCCCTGTGGTGCTCCCTAGCAGCACTGCAGCTATTGAGCTGATCACACGATGTCTGTCTGTCCCATTGGAGAACATTTCCTGTAAAAAGAATTTTTGGCACGGCTGCTTCACTCTGTGCCAGGAGCAGAAAGTCGATGCAGAGATTAGCAATCGATTTTCTAGAAGTACCGCACAAATCAGGTCTCCTCTCTCTGTTTGCCTTCACATTTCTGCTGGAGCCTCTATAATTAATTTAAACAGATACAAGCACTTCTCCTCCTCTCCTTTTTGACGCGAGCTGTTTCAACAGACTGTGCAGCGAAGCTGCAGCAATTTCAAAGGCTTCCGCTCCCTTTGCAGAAGGGAGCAGCTGCAGGAATAGCTCTTTGAAGAGGAAATGGCACCCAATGGGACTGGCAGGCAGCTCCGAGCTGAGCTCAAAAAGCCCCCAAAGTCCTTGGGAGCATCTGAGGACAGCAAAAGAGGAAAGAACTATGCTGGGAGAAGCAGGAAGAATGACTTCCCCCCAACACTGAAGCTTTTCTCTGTGTAAGCAGCAGGGTCCAAGAGGAAGAGTCTTCCTCATATTTGGCTCAGATGATCCTACTTATATTGAAAGACTGGAAGTAAGGACTGAACATGATTTCAGTCCTGGATTATTCATTAAACTGTAAATTTATGAATATGCATACAAACATACCTATACAAATTCTGGACTCCTGTATATTGTTAAAAAAGCCATTATATTTCTATTAATGTAAGTAAATATAAAACTGTATTTCAAAATGACTATAAAGCACTCACGGGGCTTCATGCATGTTTAACTGGTTAACTGATGCACTCACTGATGTGATTTATCTCATTGAAATGGTACTTATTTATGATTGCCAGTATACTCCTTTGTTATTTACAGCACAGAACACACTTTTCTACTGTCCCATATAAGTGATTTATATCAAATTCAATAGACAAAGAAATCTTTGTTTCATGTATATGAATTTGTGTGCAGGTACATACATACCCTCTCTGCACCCAAAGTGGGTAACATCACTGACTCACTGCTGAACTCCGTAACAGATGGAAACTTCTAGTGCTGATTTAACAGGCTTCAGACCTAACAGGACAGTATTCATTGAAGCCCTTTGGCCTGTGCCACCCCTCAAGGATTACTCCAGCTGAGGGGTAGTTCCAACAGCAGCCAGTTTTTAGTGGCATGCCCGCAACAGCAGTATTACACCAAAGGCATGTTCTTTTATGAAAGCTGCATCCTTTCCTAATTATTTATGTATAAATAAATGCCATTTTACTACACTGCTACCATGTGTAACCAACATGTTGCCTAGAAAAAGAACTGACACAATGCATCCTGTAAATGCCTCTTCCTTGTCAGATTGCACTAATTATACACTGCATCAAACTTCTCCATCTTTGTCCTCCTAAACGGCAAATTCTGACTTTTCCAATCAATTTCACACTGCTTTTCTCTCTTCACTTTTCAATTTTACCTTAGGAACAACTTGAGTTCATGGACATACAGACCTGAGATAAGTGCTGCACAGAGCTACTGCACATATATTTATGTCCACATTTCTGCACATCCTTTGGCACAGATGTGGATGGCCTTTATCTGAGACCATACTGAGTTTTGCAGGACAACCCTGCATCCTGGCAGGAACTGCCCGCAAACAACTTTTCTCTATAAAGAGCTTTGCTCTGCTATTAACATTAGGTCTCATTGTTATTATATTGCCCAAAAAATTATGATAAAACATTATATTGTGACTATTTTATTCTACATTGCAATTAACTGGCTAGTGAACTCCTTTAAAAAACACTTCTCTCTTCCTAAGCGTATAGGCTACTTAACTAAGTCATTAGATGATGTGGGAAAAGATAAGGAAATAATTTGAGATCAGTGGAATACTTATCATTTCCACTTCTCTCTGAAGTGAAAGGTTTGCTGATACTCCTTGACACCTCGTATCTTAGCTGTATTTTCAATGTCTGACGAGGTCAGTTGTTGAGAGACAAAAACTCCAGTCAGTTGTTTATACTTCTGACAGCAAAATTAGAATGCAGAACAGGAAATAAACTGAAATGGTCTCATACTTGAACGGAATATAAACATTCTGCTTAATTAGGTCACTAAGCATATGTTTGTTTACTTGGATATTTTCTCTCTGGCAGTTCATCTCTGGGTAACACAACTATCTCACTGGAGAGCATGGAATTCCCATGGCAGATAACATGACGTTGGTAATTTGGGGGTCAGAAAAATATTCTTATTAGCATACTCCCACATAATGGAGTTAGAGTGTGAAGAGTACATGCCTCACTGCCTTCTGTGTCAGGTTGGTGTCCGCACAAAGGATAGCAGGGCCATTAGGGAACTGGTTATAGCTCTCTTAATTTCTGCCTGTCCCTGATTTACCTTCTTGGCTGATTATAATGCACAGAATAGTATAGATGCTAGTGATGCCTATTTCACAGATATGGAAAATCTTCCCTTCTTGCAAGCCAAGAGGCAATATTGCCACCTACATTCATCTCTATCACTCTGTAGTTTTTTTAGATTTAATTTTATAATTTTCTTCTACATCCACCTATGCATTAAGTTTCTTCTTTGTTTTAAGGCTACTTGTAGCCTCTTTGTCTTCAGAAGTACAAGCACACTTCCGGTGGTGCATATAAACCCCAGAGATTTCTGTTTCTGTTTGCATTACAGGCCCAAGATCCAACTGAGACTAAAGAAAATCCTTCAGAGACAGTCCCAGCGCGGAAAAGTCCACTCAGGCACTGTGGAGAGAGCAGATCCCCTCACTACCACCAACACCTCCTTTTATGGGCTTGTGTTGAAAGCAAGACAGGGCTTACAGAAAACCATGTGTGCTGTTCCCTCCAGACCACAGTTCCAGGGCATGGTGCTTTATGGACAGGCGTGTTTTACACAACCAGACAGTATTTTCTGGACATAGCACCTCAGCAGTTGTTCCTCCACTATCAGTCTCACGTCAGTTCCTGGGATGAGTTCTTATTTCTCGATAGAGATTACTTGCACCTGGATGGGAATGATGGGGTGTTGGCAGGGACACTGAGCAGACAAGAGAGAGGAGAAGCCTTGCCAGCCTTTGTGTGTACAACTGCTGAGTCAGTTCAACAGCATCAGAAATCCCCGCCTCCACAAACACAGGTGCAGATGGCCATGTAAAAGTAATCTGAATTTGGCTGCTGCCCAAATTCCACATTCCTCTTGGCTCCACTGGAGCCTTTTTCCCACATGACCTCATCTCCCATACCCTTGCAGCGGCCAGCCAGGCAAGCAATGTGCAGTTTTTCTCAAAACATCCAGGAGTTTTTGCGGAAGTGGGAAGGAGATGGGAGTCCGATACAGGCAACAGAAAGAGCATATAGGCACGCCTGGGTCTGGGCCTTTGACCCTCAGACCTCCCACACAGCCACTGAAGTCTGGAATCCAGATCCTTGGAGCTACCAGGCTTGCCTTTGTGTCCTTCCACTCCAGCAATAACGCACAGGCTGCAAGAAATCCTTCCATGTGAAGGACTCTGCCAGTGTAAAGCTGCTCTGCACAGAGCCTGGCAGTCCCTGCTTTGTCCCCCTCTAGGACAGGATTAGAGAGTATCACGATGCCCTTGTGGAGACTCAAGCTGCTGGAAGCCAGCTTCAGCTGCTGACGGAACTGGTCCGGCCCTTGCCCCCTCCATACACAGCTCCAAGCAGCTGAAGATTGACATGCAGCTACGTGAACAACAACTTCAGTGCCAGCTGGAGGACTGAGGGCTAATTCCCACAGCCATCTCCATGCCTGAGCTAACACTGGGTACAGCTACAGCATATGGAGCTCGCAGACTTATTGAAACACAACCATTGAAGATTCAGGAAGTTCAGTTTAACCTACACAAGCCTTATTGATCCTCTTAGCGGCTGTGGAAGCTTTACCTAAAAGTGGCAGCATTCACCTGTCTACAAGAGTAAAGTCCTTATTTTAACTTCACTTAAACAATTAGCAAGTCCACACATTTACCATTTGCCAGGGAGACTAATGAAGCCAAAGGCAGTGGCAACAAAATATATGATGTCTGACCAAAGACTGCTTTCACGCTGTGTTTCAGTTTCCAGAATGAAGGCACTTTGTGTGCACAGCTAACTTTGTAACTTGCCTGATTTTGAAGGAGTCTTCAATCATTTTTCAAAGAAAAGTGAAAAAAATTGGTTGAATTTGATTAAAGTAAAACAGAGACAAAGCCTGGAGTACTTCAGATAGGAAAAGTTTCAGGAATTCACAAACAGTTTGAAAAAGAAAACTGGATTAGAAATCATGATACAACTTCACTGTAGGGACCACTGCTTCAGCTGCTACAATTGGTCAAGGAAAATCAAAATCTGTAGCACTCAGATATGTATCATATTTCATGATGGATATCTAAGAACCACCCATTCCTTCATCTCATGTTTAGCATATCCCATGTGTTAGGGCAAAAAATAAAAACCTGAGCAGTAGGCATGAGAATGACAACACCATCGGGAGCCTCCTGCTGTTGGAGGCTTTATCGAGGGGAACTTTGACTGTCAGCTTGGCTGAGCTTCAAATTTGCCCTAAATACGGTGCAACTGGCTGAGAAGAGCTGGGACAACAGGGTGAGAACGCTTGCCACCAGAGAACTAGCAACATAAGAGGGTGGCTACCTTTCTGTTTGCTGGGCTCTCACACAGACTGATCAAAAAGGGAACACTAATACAAACTACACATTTTAGATACAGCGTATGCCAAGCTCAAGCAAGGCTGCTAATGCAAAGCAGAGGCTGTGGCTGTGTGCAGAGGGGGCACGGAGCAGCACACAGGTGTTTGCACAGGAACAGCAGAGCTTGTGGTGGGAAGGAAAAATTGAATTGCAAGAGGAATTCCGTTGTTAACAAGTTGTTAGGAGGTGCTATGTGCCTATCTAAATCTGAATTGTGGAAATGGTGAATGAAAAAGGAACGGTGAACAAGGTTAGGACTGCCTATTAAATTTCCTGGATCGGCTAGGAAAACGTCCTGTCTGGCATCTGGATATGCTGCACAAAGCATTCCTGAGGTAGTACCTATGTCTTTAGCCTCCTCTAGTGCTATTGCCCTATATGTCACAGAGTGTCTCATGGTAGCCATAAAGATGCTTCACAAAAGTGGAAAGCTTTATTCTTTCTGTCAGTCTCAACCATGGTCACGGCAACTCCCTGTGGCTGCCAACTGCTCCACTCGAGCTCTGGGTTAGGCTCTAGGCTGTAACCATGCTGTGAACCTGTGAGAAGGGAGGTGTGTGGGAAGGAAGAAACAATAACAGAAGGAAATGACACCACAAGAGCCGACAGCAGGATGGAAAAACGGAGATACACAAGGAGCTTGTCTTTATAAGAAATGCAGAACAGAAAACTGTCGACATGACACCCTACACAAAACAGCTACATGAAATACTATTAGTAGTTTTGAAAGTGCACATATACAGTAGCAAGGAAGAAGAAACATCCTGAATCTGAATCACTCTCTGTCCCCAAAACAGCTAATTATTTTTTTTTTAAAGATGTAAGTGATCACTAACCATCTGAGCCCTTTTCAGCATAATTGCAAACAAGTAAGGAAAAACCCAGCTTACAAATACCAGCAAGCCATGTTTGGGATGCTTTGTTTTCATTAGAATTTTTTTTTAGAAAGAGCATTTATAAAAATCCAAATACAGATTTGTGGCTCCATATGCATGGTAAGAAGAACATTTGGTTGCACTGTGGTCATCTCAGTGGTATTAATCTGCAGTCTCGTCATTCATTATTTATAACATCACTGTCTTTATGAAGCACCAGGTCAAAATCACCATAAATCCCAGATACTTCACTTAAGTACTAAAATTTTAATCAGTCTTTAAGAGTGAAAAAGAAAGAGAAATTAAGTCACCCAAACAGGTAGAATAATCAGATTCTGTGGGAACATACAATAGGACAAGAGGATCATGCCAGCAAGAATTTTGGCTCTAATATGCTAAAGTGTGAATAAAAGCTTTTGTGCCATGCTTGTCAAAAGACCACATGCAACAGCCTGGCCATGTAGGCAATTACCATAACCGTCTGTGGACCTGTAAAGTATTTCAGAAGTGAACCAGCATTACTGATCTCAGCTAGTAAAATTCAGCCCTGCTCCCTCTTCTACAAATTGTAGCAGTCCATACTCTCATTAGACAGCAAGAATTCAGGGCAAGGATCATCCTCTAGTATGCGCTTTGTATAGTGCCAGGCACAAAGGGTAGAGGACTCTAGTTGTCACACAATATAAATAACAGTGATTCATCTTTCTGATGCCTCCCTATTAGCTTGATTACCTGGCTTGATTCACTCGAGATCTGTAACAGCTTCCATGGGCTGTCAGAAATCTTATTTCCTCAAGCTGTTTATGTTGGTGAAAAAGACATCAACACACCTGCCTCCTGGGAGGATGGATTTGAGACAGAGCACAAGACAAGTCTCCCCTCTTCATGCCTGAATGCAAGATTGTCTGAGCTGCTCTTAAGGTGATGATGAAGAATGGGAATCCAGGCTCTGTATCTGAATCCAGCCAAGAGTAGCTTTTATGTAGCCCAGGCTCCGTATCTGAATCCAGCCAAGAGTAGCTTTTATGTAGCTCAGGTGAGAGTCATGTTTTGGGGGAAACATAATCCCCCAATTTGTGTTACACCTTCTCACTCACCCCTGCAAGAGACTGGAGGTTGCATTTGCTCTCTCAGCACACAGGGGCAAGTGCAGGAAGCAGGTCCTGTTGCCCTTACTCAGCACTAAACAATGTCCTTGGCTCACTTATTGGAGCAGCAATTTTAGGGAAGCAGATATTGGTTCATTTCAAGAAAGGCTGTTCTCTATTAATCAATCCTGTCCACATTCTCATCAAGATCCAGACTCTCGCTCTGTCTCAGACTCCAAATGTCCCAGACATTTGGAAAAAAAAAAGCAATGCTTTCTTGTTCCAGCCATATTTATCTATTGTTTGTTTTCACAATGACCCATGCCACCTCTTTTGTTTCTTTATAAGCCCTTGTCACAGCTTCATTAACCCACTACCCATTTCTACCTATCCTTTTTTTAAAAAATTTGCATTTAGGTATTGTGCTTTTACCTGTACTGGACTAGAATTTAGCAATTTTTAGCTTGCTTGGGGCCAGGGTCTTTCCAGGTTTTATTTTTTTTAGACTACAGTCTAGACATGTGGTTATTCATCATGTCCCCTTGCAGCTCTGATTTCCAAGAGCTGATGATTGCACTGAATCAGCATCCTGTATCTTAGAGTACTGTTCTTTTCAGTGGTGAGGAAAAAGTAAAAATACCAAAAAACTTGGATTATTTTAATACAGTCTTCATGTGTGACTCTTTTACTGAAATGCTAACGAAGTCTCTACCTACCTTTGCAGGTCTCAGTTTTGAAAGGGCTGGTGTTTTTTCAGAAACCAGGATTTCTCTGAATAAATCCTTTGCACAAAGACAGGATTCCCTTCTAATTCCTACATCACTTCAGTGCATGCTTTTCTCTGCATCCCTTCCTGGCATTGTCTTTTAAACACGTTTATGAAAAAATACTTGTGGAACAGTCACACTTGTCATTTTGCCTCCCCTATTTTCCTTCTCTTCTGTCCAAAAACCATGACCAAACCCATCCTAATCATTGAGAAGGTTTCTAAAATGTACAAATACTCAGAGACAGACAGATACCTTTTCAAGTGCATCACAAAATTAAATTGTAACTACAGCAATTACACACACACTATCAACCTCAGCTAATTAATTAGCTGGGAGCTGTTTCAAATGCCCTCTTCTCACCTTCTAGCTAAAGCAGGCAAAACCCTATGAAATTAAACATACTTGCAACTTCTAAAAGCAGTGTCACATCTCCTCCTGTTGAAATGTGATCAGTCACTCAAACTGCAACTCCAAACACCTGCTGAATATTGACAATGTGGGGTAGACGTTACATGGTACGCTCTTGAGGAGTAAAGACCATAAATCTCTCCTACGTAGCCAGTGAGAAGCAATTCCCTGTCAGCAGATGCAGAAGAGGAGACATGAAGATAACCTTTCCCTATCTGTGTTGCTGAGGCTCCAAAGCTCCAAAGGCTGTAAATCTCTCCAGAGCAGCCACTACAGTGATGGTTCTGCATGTTGTGTTTGAGGAATAGTGACATTTCATCAGCTACCTACAAGAGATGCAGAATCAATGGAGAAGTATTTTACAGCTTTCCAAGGGCACACAGTGCCAAACAACACACGTTGCTATTGCATCTGCTAAAGCTTTTGCACAGCCCACTCACATGTTATTAGGAATTTTCCCACATGCTTGTAATGGACTTATCCTGACACCTCTATCAGAGGTACCTCTGCAACTACCTTGCTATGCTGCAGAACCTCTCCTCAAATATACAGGTCAGCAAATGCACACTTTGGCTTCTTGCTTTCCTGGGCTTGCAATAATGTACTTCTAATACCATAAAAAAAGCCAAATGGCAGTATTTTAAGCCATATGCAGTCAAGCAAAGGCCATCTGAATCAGGACTGATGATAGCTGCTCCTTTATTCTATGTCTGAAAGATTATTTTCTTAAGTTGCTACACATAGGATAGACTTTTCTAAAGCTGAGGTGTGAAGGGACCTCTGGAGATCCCCTAGTCCAAGCCTGCTGCTCAGACGAGGTTTTATCGGAACAAACTGCACAGGGCAGCATCCAGTTCAATTTTGATCATCAGCACAGATAGAGACTTCCCAGCCTCTCTGGGCAACCTGATCTAGTGTTCAGTCAATTTCACAGTAAAAAAGGTTTTTCTTATGTGACCTTAGCTTAGAATACCATCTGAGCTTTTTTTTTCCTCCCCTTTCAGTTGCATACACATTTGAGGGAAACTTTCTGCAAAAAAGTATGAGCAGGAAGGGTGAGTTCCCTATCGTCCATACACCATTCTGAAATTTTAAAGAGAAGAATTCATACCATAGGTTGCTAACATTGAAAAGGGGTATTTATTATTTATCATTGTATCTATATTCTAGCTCTCAGGCAGCAGAAATTACATAAACATCAGAGTCAACCTACCTAGAAAGCCTACTTCACAGCAGTCACCTTTTTCTCTCTCTTTGCCAGCTTCCTGTTGTGGAAGAAGATTTATACACAATATTGATGATGCCACCTGTCTCTGAGTTTCTTGAGCAGGAGGAAAATGATGTGTTTACTTTACTCATCCCTTGGTACCTTACTTCAGTACCTCAGTTCAGGACATCATACAATGTCTATGTTCTGCACATCTGAAGAGCAACCAGAGCTATCAAATGGGTACTAGCCACCAGAGGTAGCCTTGCAGCCAACCACCAGGGTTGGTGGGATTTTTCACCAGCTTGTCCATCACCTTTCCACCCTTATCCTCTAAAGATATTTTTGCAGCACACTTACTATTATCAAGACAGGATGAGGAACCTTCCACACCCTATCTAGCTTTTTTTCCCACTGTGTTAACTTCAGGGGCCTGTTGCTCCATTTTATGATACTTAGCTACCCATTATGGGTCTTAGTTATGTTTCAAGGTCAAATCAAACCAAACTGGTGGGAAAGAAGTCTTCCGAAGTTTGGAAGCAAAAGCCACAGCTATGTACAGGATTACTGCTAAAGATTTAACTGATCTGTTATCTGTACACAGGTAGGGTTGGTTATCTGAAGTTGTACTACCTGTTCCAACCATATTCTCTGCACCCTAAAAAAACCCCTAATTATGAAGGAAACAGGGAATAATGGGCTGATATGAACATAACCAACTTCCAAACAGTACTTAAGGCAATGCTACAGGATAGACCATGGTCAGGGAGGAACTAACAGGATTTTCTTTGGTAAAACCAAGAAGTGGACACGTCAGATAAGCCATACAGAAGAGAAACAAGAGAGCTTCCAAAGTAAGTACAAAGCATAATACTGTCTGCAAAGGTTGAAGGCATCTGGGGAAGACATGATTCTTTTCCCCAAAATTTTATATCAAAGTAAAAAAAAAAAAAAAGTCAGGTGAAGACAGCCTCATCTGTACCACAAAATTACTGTCTATTAATATGTATAAAATAACTCATCATGAAAAGATTAGGGCAGACAAAGACCACTATATTTAAAGGAGCTTGATGCTAACCAGAACAACAGATGATAATACGAAGTTAAGGATGACAGTGCTCCATGTCATGTCAAATTCAGCTCCTGTAAACTAACATGATAGTTAAAGGATGTTCATGTGTAGTTTCCAGATGGAGGAAGGAAGAAAAGTCATAAAAAACCTAGCTTGAGACAATTTCTGATGACTTTTGTACTGGAAGGACACAATCAGCCAGTTAAGGCTACAGTACAAAGAAAATGTAGCATCTTGCAGGAGTATTATCCCACCAAAGAAAGCAATTTATCTTTACCTATATGCACAGACCTGATGACAGATACTGTGACAGATTAAATATAAATAGAGTAAATCACCCCAGTGTCACAGCAGACCTCACATTAGGGATAGAAATGAACTGAGACACACACTCTTGTTCACCAGCACGAAAAGGTCTCGGTTTATTCATCTTCACAATTTGACTATCCAGACTACCTCTAGGAGACTCTGACTACAGCAAGCTCCCAATATAGGCGTCTCTTGCAGACTCTGACTGCAGGCTTTTACCTGGTTAGACTCTGACCTCATAGCAGACCCCTCACAGCAACAGCTCTCTCTCCTGTTTGGTTTGGTCCTGTCCCCTCCTCCAGATCACTCCTGGTCTAAATCCTCCCTCTTTCCCCATGACTTGCCAACCCACCCTTTTATCACACTCATCTTTACTGGACACAGCTGTGACCTATTAAGGGTGAGGCTGGTTTTGGTAATTAACACAGCTGCAACTCATTAGGTGCGAGGTTGCCTGTAGTCCCTTCTCCTACAATTCTCCCTTTTCTTTTAGTTACAAACACACCTTTAAACAGACACATTCATATGTTCTACTTAAGACTAATAGTTTTACAAATGTTTAAACACAATATATATATTTTACTAGCATAATAAAACTACTCTGTCTCCAGCTCCCAAGCTGGTTCATCCCTCCTTAGTTAACCTGGTGTCTCGCAGCTCCCCATGGGTCACCACATTGATGATTTCATTTCAGACAACTATACCTATGTCTGAGTCTTTCAGTGGAATTTATTAGATTCCTGCAGCAATTGACATACAATAATACCATTATCAACTAAAATAGGTATATGAGAAACAGTCTGACTTCCACAATCTAAGTACAGCATTCACTCCTTAAGCAGGACAAAGTGGTCTTTAAGCACGTCAAGCACTAGAAATCGGTATTTGGTAATAATTTCTGTCTTGGAGTATGGGTAGCAGTTTATTTCAGATAACAGCTTTTCACCGATAAAACACACCAACTACACCATTACCCTCACTACAAAAGAGGACTGCAAAGGGAGGGCAAGAGTGGAGCTGGAGCAGAAAACAGAAGTACGGAATTGGAACATTGCAGCGCCTGACCTTCTCTCAACAGGAGAAGAGCCATGTTTCAAGGCTGTCCATGTTGGGGCCAAGAACCCTTACTGAAGGTGAGAGCAATACTGCTGTACTGAATTTAAAGATGACAGTAAAGGCCTGGTCCTTAATTGCACCCATGCTCTTGTCAGCATAAATGCAGAGCAAGTGCTGGCCTGAGAACATACAAACCCTTCACCTTTTACACTACCTGGTCCTAACTAAAACCACCAGTGTCAGTCTCCCAAAATATAATGCAGACTATGAGATGTATCTACACAAGACACTTCATGTAACCCCAACTCTGCATAGATGGTTTATGTTGGCAGAAAATTCCTTGACCAAAACAGGCTACAGTGACAAAAATACTTTTAGAAGTATAACCACATCCACTTTGGTATAAAAAGGAAGCAACATCGGGCAACCTAAACCAACACTGCCACAGCACCGAGAGTTTCACAAAGAGCTAGCTTTTACATATGTTAGCCACCACATATCTTCTAAATCAGTCTCAACCACAGATGATGCAAGGGGCTGGAAAATGGTGGCTGTAGAAGAAGAAAAGGACTGCATTATATTCTGTCGCAAGTGGATTCCTTGCTGCAGAAGAAATGCTCCATCACCCTTGTCCATGTTCAGATTCTCCCACTATTTGGCCTCTACAGGTAAAAATGTGAGATCAAACTGGAGAATTAAATTTACACTCTCTTTTCTTTTTTTCTCAACAAGCTTTAGCTTGGGAAAAAAAACAAACGAAATAAATGAGCTATAAAAACCCACAATACTAACAGTAGCATTTTCTTAAAACTTGTTATGAGAAAAGGCAAAGGAGAGCATTGATTTTACACTCTTCTTCACATTCCTTTCCCACACACCCCATCTCCAAATACATGACACAGCAGAGCAGCATCAGTGAGCTCCAGTTCCCTTCTGGCTGCCACATGGCCCTGTACTGACTCACTTGAAACTCTTGCAGCTTGGCAAACTGCTCAGGGCCCAGGGAGGCAAGGCAAGTCCTTAACAAGCACTAGGTACAGAACATTATAAAGGCAGACTTTATATAATACAGACTTTATAATACAGACTTAAATGTACTGTATAGGTATGTTAAATCCTATTTTCTTTTTCAGAAGGTACAGAGATGCAATATTATAATCTTTCCTTGTAGAACTCTATATACTTGTCTTTTTCAGATTCTTACACATATTCAAAATCCTCTAATGCAGGCTAATTTGAGGAAGAACTTGAAATGTGACAATTTTATCTATTAATTTTATCAATTATCAGGAGAACCTGAGAGTTACACAAGGGTTTTTGTTCTTGTTGTATTTTGGTTGGTTTCTGTGTCGTTTTGTTTTCACACACAATGGGAGTAACTTGTTTCTATAATTGGCCAGCATTTCTCTATCACATCAGAAAATATTTTTGAAATGTGGATAAAAAGTAAGGGAGCAAATGACTAAATGTGCCCCCCTCCTCCATCAAAATTCCCTGTGTTTTTCCTTAAAAATCTCTATTTTTAAAGAGATAGCAGAGGCTTGGCCCCACATCTTCCATTATTAATATTAAGAAAAAAAGGTGTGGGCAAATCTTTTAATGCAATTCTCTGAAAATCTCCACCCTTGATAAAACAGTATGCCAAAACAAAAGTAGTAATAATGTAGTTGATGTAATATGAATGGTTCAGTTGTTCAAAATTTAAATGATTCCATGCTTCCTGAGCATGGATAGTTTGGTTTCTGGGATAACAGCAATTTGGATAGTTATTTCATTATTTCATCTAAACTGGGTTTTTGAGGAAATGTTGCTCGGTTTGTGGGTATGTTGTTCTTATTTACCAATGAAATACTATATTCAAATACAGCACAGTGTTTTTCCCATTTGTTTTATATAAAAATAATAACAATTCAGCTGTATCCCTGGAGGAGTAATTGACAAAATCCTTCTAAGGATTACTTTATCTTCCTTTTTTGTTCATGCTTCCAGTTTGTCAGCAACTGAAATAGTAATTAACTTGGACTGTCATGTTTTCTGTACCATAAATAGAACTTTTAAACAACCCTGAAAAGCCCTATTTTCTTTAGGTTACACAACATCTCAAAAAAAGCAAGTGACTGAAAACCACTACACAATGGATTTCAACGTTTTGAGTTCCGAGAGAAAGTCAGCTGCAGGACATCCAGACCGTAAAAAATATCTTGCTTTATAAAGACATTTGTCCTTAGTTTCAGAAAGGTTGAATTATTATGCCTCATCATGTCTGATATATTTTGTTGGGGGAAAGTACACTGACTATAAGGAATCTGCCAGAAATATTGACCACAGTGTACTGCATTTAAATACACAGTGAGATGTGATCTTAATTTGGGACATATCCTGCGTTATTTGGCCTAAAACAACAATGTACCACTGTCAAAAAGACAATGGAATGTAACTACAGACGAGGCTCTTTCACAAAGGATCACACGAAGACAACATGAAAGCATAAACCCCCCTATTACTAGACTTACACTTTTGTCACTGGGAGCTCTCTTAAGTTAATTTACTGCAATTTTTCTCCCTCCATGGTTTCTCAAAAAAGTGAGGTGAAACCCGTGAAACAAACCCCACATTTTCTAGACTAAGAGGTGAACAGCAGACCACACTTCAAAAACTCCAGTCTGATTCTAATAGTTTAATAATCCTTTCCCCAGAGGAAAACAAACACTCTAAAAATACCGAAACAGAAACAACACTCTGTTTCAGCTAGGGTTAAAGATTTTTCTGTTAATTTTGAATGTAGAAGATCAGTTTAGGGAAGTCACCTTTTTACAAAGCAAATGTTTAATAAACAGTAAAGACCATTCCCTGCTTGCACTGCCTATGCAAATATACACTTAAGACTTCAGTATCTGCAATATCCTGTCCTCACTACTGGAGACCTGGCTGCCCTCTCCACTCCCATATCACAAGAAGCAGCTATGCAGCGATTTCATGAAGCTCTTTCTCGTGACATTCTGGAAAATTATTCAACTAATGGCTTGGTGGGCAGGTCCAATCTTTTTGCCTCATTGTCTGTGTTCTGACTCCAACTCTGTATAATATTTTGGAGAAAGTTCGCCTTCCTTGTACTGTGCCTAGTAAATATTTTGTCAGTTGTTAAGGATGAGCTACAAAGTAAGTCCCAGCAACATATCCAAATTCAGCAGCAAGACTTGGAACCATATTAGAACTTTTTCCAGATTGTGAACTGTAATGTGTTTTAGAAGCCAGAAGAAAACCAACCACTTGAACTATTACGGAAAGGCTGAATGAACCCTTTTCAGAGCCGTGAAAATGTTTTTCCCCACAGTTTAAAAAAAAAAAAAATTTAAAAATCATTAGTGCCAGGAGAAAGGGCTGGGTAATGAAGGGCGAAGTTTCCTTTCAGAGCAGCATGTTCCCCAAGGAAGAACAAAACTCTGACAACAAACTGTCCATGTCAAAGACACATCCATATCTCCAGCTGGTGAGCAGTGAGCAAGGAAAACACTTAAAAGAGGCTGCCCTCCATCCTGCCTCCACAGTGGAGCTATAGAGAAGGAGGCATAAATGAAGACTAAACAAAGACTTGCTTCAGGAATATAATGATTTGATCTCTGCTGAAGCCAGGCAATTAGTAGAAGTGATGATCACCAAAACTGAATTCCACTATTTAAGTAAGCAAACATTCAGCTTATAAATTCCTAAATAAAGAGAAGCAATGTGAACACAACTATAGTGCTCAGCACATATCTGTAACAATGTCATGGTAACCACTTGTTTGTAATTCTAGTGATATGTCTAACATAAAATGTCTACAGTAATAATCTGTGGGAAAAAAACCACCACAGATCTATATACAGGTGTTGTTGTTTGGACCAATTAAGAAGTTAAATAAAAAAGCATCTTCCTATCCAATAGAACAGTCCTTCTTCATAAAAATTTGGATTAGAATAATCTGTATCTTGTGGTTAGTATGCCAGATATTCTGTGTCTCTTGTAATATTATGATTTGTGCCAGAAAAATATTTTTCTGTCTGCAAGGCAAAGTACAAACCCCCTAAACTGGTGAAAAGAATGCAAAGGATGAAGAGGGTCACAAGGAATGCAGAGATAGAGCAACAGGACAGAATCTGAAAAAATGATGTTGCACATCTGAATGATTATCTGAGGAAACTTCGGTCACTACCCCAGCTACACAACACTAATATAAATGGCAAGCCCTTCCCTTCCCTTCCCTTCCCTTCCCTTCCCTTCCCTTCCCTTCCCTTCCCTTCCCTTCCCTTCCCTTCCCTTCCCTTCCCTTCCCTTCCCTTCCCTTCCCTTCCCTTCCCTTCCCTTCCCTTCCCTTCCCTTCCCTTCCCTTCCCTTCCCTTCCCTTCCCTTCCCTTCCCTCTTTCCTTTCCCTGCTTCCTCTGCTTCTCCATTTTTGGTGCTTTTTTTGAGGTAAAGACTTTATATGGGAGATATTAGTAGGCTTTTTATAGAGAAGAGAATACCACTTATTTAAGCAGCACTTTTTTTTGGACAGCATTTACAATCAAGCCTGGCTAATGGTTCTAGTCCCTGATTGACCTCTGCTACTTCTGGCATGCTCAAAGCAAAGAACACCAGTCCTTAGGAAAAGCCATACCAAAAAGCTTGTAGCAGGCCAGAAGGATTTAATTTTTGTTTCAGCTACACTTTGCTATTGGCAGTAGCATCCAAATGTCTCACTGAATCATGAGGCAATAAATTGAGGCAAAAATTGAAAAATCTACCCAGTTCCATTTTTAAAAGAGTACTTCTTGACTATAGTTTATTTACAATTTGCACCAAGAAGAACTTCTGCAGTTTTGTCTCTTTGGTGCACTCATGAGCTACTATTCAGCTTCAGGGATATCACATCAGACAAACATAAACACTGGTTTCCCCTCTTCTAGACCAACACGTTGTCTATATTGGTTTAACCCAGAAGTCCTTTATGTGGCACCCTTCCATTTGATTTTAGGATCTTCCTGCTCTTGGGCCAATGGCTCCTGTGTATCACCACTGTCCTTGTCCCCATCTGCTGGGCTGAACATGTCCTCTGCTCAGCTCTTCTCTGACATGCCCTGAGCCTTGGCTGTCCTTTCCCTGCCATGTCACAGCTCTCTCTTCCTCGTTCCCCTTGCCTGTGTCGTCCCTATGCTCTCCTCCCTCACTACTCTTTTTCCTTCTCTTTTCCTCCCAACAGCTGCTCACATATCAGTTATTTTCTGATTTATCAGAAGTGAAGCAGAAGTGACACAACCAGCAGAAGAAGTCACAACCAGGTGTTTTGGTTGTGTCCTGCTTTTCTGATGCATCTTGTGTGTTGGTGCCTGCCTGCAACTGCAGCTCTGCAGCTTGGCCAAAGTGCAGCCAGCCAAGCTTCAGAGAAATGGAGCCACTGGTCAGGCATGGAGATGCACGATGCACAGCTCTGTCAGCACTGGTCAAAAGGGAGGAATAGAAGACTTCTAGAGCAAGACTAGAGAAAAAAAGTTGTGTGCCTCACAGCACATGCTGGTTTCTGGTATAAGAATAGCTTTTTGAACACCTTTCAAAAGCAGTCAAAACTACAGATAAAAAGGGAAATGGTAACATTCTGAGCAGACATTCCCTTTTTTTTTTACCTTCGTGTCCTTTTCTGGCTCACTTTTACAACTCCACTACAGACCAACCAGAGACCAGAAAGTTAACAGAGACTGGAAGATCCACCTAGGCCTCATGATACTTCAGCTCCGGACTAACCCTATTTGGTTCAGGGACAGAACAATGAAAAAAGAGGAAGGGACACATATCTGAAAATGCTAACTCAATTAATCACAGAATCACAGAGTGGTTGGGGTTGGGAGGCACCTCTGGAGATCATGCAGTGCAACACCCCTGCTAAAGCAGCTTCACATACAGCAGGTTGCACAGCATCCTCTCCAGGTTGGTTTTGAACATCTCCAGAGAAACAGACTCCACAACTCTGGGCAACCCATCCAAGTGCTCTGTTACCCTCAAAGTAACTCTGTAACCCCCAAAGTGAAGAAGCTTTTCCTCACAATCAGATTAAGTTTCCTGTATTTCAGTTTGTGTCTGCTGCCCCTTGTTCTGTTGCTGGGCAGCACTGGCTAGTCCCATCACTTCAACATCCACACTTAAGATGTTTGTGTGCATTGATAAGATGCCCTCTAAACTGCCTCTTCTCCAAGCTAAACAGGCCCAGCTCCCTCAGCCTACTTCATAAGAGAGATGGTCCAGCCTCCTAATAAGCTTCATAGTCTTCTGCTGGATCAGGGAATGAAGTTCTAAGAATGTATTTAAATACTTTAAAAATTATAGCTCCCTTATTATTTGTGTTTAACAACGATAAAACTTCACTGAGGCCAAGTGAATGAAGGGACAGAGTCAGTGACTAAGTGAGGAGACAGCAGGTAACAGAATCAGGAAATGAGGTACATGTCAGCAGAGGAGTATAACCACAGAGACCCAGTCCTCTGATCTACTCTGTTTGGCATCTGACCCAGAGACATGCACAGCACACGTACACTCACTACCTACATTCAGTTTCAGCTATGTACATGCACTGCCTGTCCCTTCAGTCCTCCCACATTTCTGAAAACTTGTCCTTTTTTGGCACATACCACATTCAAGACACCTGGTGAGAAGCAATACACTACTTTTGGTGTATCTGGCAATTCAGACTGCAGTACTTAATTTTTTAAGCCCAGAAAATGTGACCGAGTTCTTGCAATTTTGTTTACTGTTATAAAGAAATTCACACTGCATCTTGACAGCACATAAGATGACATATGATGGGAGGCCTTAATAAGGCAGGTAAATATCAAACAACAATTCAATTCAACTTAAGAAAAAAATTAAAATTTTGCTTAGGAAATTTAGTTACATGTAAAGTCTGTGAATGTGTCTCTTAAGAAGCAAACCACTGGACAATACCTCACTGCACTGAAAGGAATGGCCTAACTTGTATTGATGTCAAAGGGGTAAGGGAAGATGCAAGACAGCCTTTAGAAAACCTAACACCTTCATTTTTTCTCTGTTCTCTGGGACAAGCTGAACTCTTCAGGAGCTCAATGTAGAAATTTGCCCGCAGCTTCTACACCTGTGAACTACGTATTTCTTAATTTTTCATTTACAGTTGTCTTTCATGTTGCCATCTTCCAAAGACCTAGTCAAGTCTACTTCTCCTAGTAATCTGGAAGAACTGGAGTGTTGTGATTCAAGCTTTGGCTACAAATTTTATCTAGCTATGCTCTTGATTTTGTTAGAAGATTGCATTTGGGAAAGCTGAGAAACAAAAACTAAGTTAACAATGGCATGGACTTAAAAATTACTTCTATAGCTATTTTCTACCCTTTATTTTATGAATTATACTGAATTTAAAAATCTCTGGAGGAACACTGATGAATTTTTAACGATTTTATTGTTTCCAAAGTATAATTTATTATTGTTTCCAAAATTATTTTCCACAGACTACTACAACAACAATGGTCCATACTGATCAGAATATCATCTCACTGGCTGATCTGATCTCACTGAGAGAAAGGGAGGCTTATAAAAATGTTTTAAGACTAAACAGTACAACTAGGGCCAAGTTGCATTTGACTCACACTGTATGGAAGCTGAAGCCCAAATAGTCAATGTTCTTCTCTGCCAGACGCCCATGTTCACAAATTTAAACAGATTTTGTATTTGCCAGTAATACTTACAGTAATCATCAAGTTCTACTAAAGAAGACATTTAATAATTCATATGACACCATATACTATACTTAATTTTCTCTTTAAAATGCATTAAATAATATTTTGGAAAAAAATCAAATTCTTTATAAAGAAAATGTAATCAGTATGGCTGTGTGTACCCAGATGTCTGTGTGTGAGAGAGATTTTGGAAACTAAAGGCTCTAATTTCTCTTTTCTGAAAGGCCCTAGATTTTACAAGGTCAGAACAGGAACTTTCAAATAATGAAAAAAACCCGTGAATGCACAGAAGGAACACACATCTGTTATGCTGCCGTTCATACTGCAATCCAAAAACAACACAAGGAGAGGCATGCAAACAACATAACAATTTTGGTGTTCTGGTGGGATTTTAGATAACCAGTAAATTTTTGGTTAAGAGCAAATCTGAAAAGGTATGAAAACAGCATATTCCAGCTCTAGCCCCTGTGGCCACATTGCTCTAAAGAGGCTGCTGAAAAAAAAGACAGAAATCGCTGACATTTCTATTCTTCCTTCAAGAGGGAAGCAGAGAGTCTGTGAGTCTCCCTTGTCTCAGTCTGGAGGCTGTACAAGTGTGCAATTATGTTTTAAGACAGAACAGGGATGTACCAGAGGTCAGAAAATCCCTTTTCATGGGCTACTTTAAACAAAGCAGAGCCGTGGGATAATGGCAAAGAGAGGTGGTCGCAGGTGGAAGCCCATGGTTTGGGAAGAGTCCAGGCTGCCAATCACCTGAGGTGCCCTAGAGCAAGGACCAGAACTTGAACAGCGTACACCTTTCACTTGATCTCATCTAGAAGGAATTCTGGAAAATGTAACCCCAGTACTCGCTAGGATTCACAGACCTCCACAGAAAGGCGTATTTGGAAAGCGTTCAAGATAGATGCAGCTTCCTTTCTAGTAACTTAGGAAAATGTGAAAGAAACTAAAGATCGTGCTCATCTGCCCTGTAAGCAGGGAAGAAACCTCCTTGTTTTACTTTCAATGTCAAAGTCAAGGAGACAGCCATTAATTTAACTACAGCAATACCTGGTACAGTTTTAACCCAGTGAGTAGGCCTTTTTATTTTGATAAACCTTCTAAAAGTGGTTTTACTTGATTGTTTGTTTAGACTTCGCCACTAAAACTCTGGGGAGAAATCTCTCTTCAGAGAGAAGCTGTTTGTTTGCAAAACAACTTGATAGGCAAAGTCTGTGGGGAAAATTGGCCTGTAACATGTAGGAAAAGCAAACAAGAGTGGTAATGAATTCAAAGGTTAATGTAGAGACAATGAAGAAATTAATTAGGTTAAACAATACATTCTGCTACC
Organism: Brachypodius melanocephalos; assembly: GCA_013398615.1. Taxonomy (NCBI): domain Eukaryota; kingdom Metazoa; phylum Chordata; class Aves; order Passeriformes; family Pycnonotidae; genus Brachypodius; species Brachypodius melanocephalos. The sequence continues at coordinate 11,592,330 of VZSR01003807.1, read as the reverse complement.
CACCCTTCATCAAAATATGACATAGCTGCACCCCAGCTCTGGGTACACCCTCAAGATGGTGTACCCAGGTGGTTGTGAGATGCAACACATGGGAACATATGCAAGCTTCCAGAGTGTCACCCAGGACAGGTGACACTTCCACCTGCTAGGCTGCAACACCAATACCTTGCAGACTGCCTGCCTCCAGGCTGGGGGGGCCCTGCTGATGGCTGTTTTACCTCCATCTGTGCACAGACCCCAGAAATTTTCTCTGCAAGTGAAGGAAAGCGCTATTTTGAAACGTGCATCACTGTGCCCACTGTGGTAGGGCTGACTACAGACCTGTGTGCAAGACTTACCCATTTCCCAACCCATCTTTATAGGTGGATTTTCTCGCACTAGCTCCCGAAAAGCTTAAAAGTAGCTAAATTAACTTCCCAGTGCAGCTTAAATTCAGGCAATATTTCTGAAGTGACTCCTCAGCCTTCTTTTCCCTCATCTGGGATTTAACAAACTCCACCCAAAATTCCACAATACATCTGGCAAACAATTTATTGTGACTAGCTTATTTAACATCAGCCCTTCTTTACTTCCCTGTTACCTCCATAAACTACCTTGAAACTGTAAGATGCTGTAAAAAGTTGTTTATGTAAATTAAAAAAAAAATAAGATTCTGCCAATAAATTCTATATGATACCAAAATCAAACCTCAAGGTAATTAATTTATCCCCAAAGCTGTGGCTGAAAAAAGCATCACACTTAAAATAGTCACAAAAATTGCATGTTGGTGTTAGAAAATGTCTTTCAAAATAAATTTTAGACAGGAACTGATGCTTGGGTATAATTGAAATTTCCTATGCTTATAAATAATCTAAAAGATCCATCAGGGTACTTCAGTACAGCTGCACTTGGGGGCATTCTACCTTCTCCCAACAGTTCTCCAGAACAAGGTTGCCTTGCAGAAATTTCATTTTCAAGCACCTGACACACCAGTTCTGGGCTGTGGGTTTAGCCTCTGGCTCTCGTAACACAGTGTTTCCTCCTCTCAACTCAGTCAGTCTGGAGAAACACAAGTGCAACCATGAAGTACCCACATGAAGATTTACTTCAGGTTTACACTAATTCAGAAGAAATTATTTTGCAACTTACAGATTTTAAATGTAAAAATAATGGAGAAAACCCCATCCTACAACAACAAATAAACAAACAAACAAACAAACAAACAACTCACAGAAAAAAACCACCATTACAATTTTTTTGCCTCCATTAATAATATAAAGACTAAATGCAATCTAATATATATGTATATGAAAATCTGGTGAGTAATGGCTATGCAGACTGCTGGGTGTCTAGTAGTGGTGTGGTTGGGTTTGTCAGATACGAGATCTTAGAAAGCCCTACCTGTGCTGCATTTATGACTAGGTACAATATCTTTTTAGTAAGCTCTATCATTCTATCCAAGTAAGTGAGAAACAGAGACTGGCTTATTTCAGGCTGCATAAGAAGAAAAAAAAAAAAAAAAGAGGAATAATTAATGCAAACTGACAGACAGGTAAACCAAGGTGCAGAATTTGCTGCATGCAATTCCCCTCACGGGGGAGATATTTTTTGCATGCAACAAAAATAACGGACTGGAAGAGCTTTAAAATGAGTTTAAGGCAAAGGAACTGCATGCAGACATAAAGTGTCATGAACAAGTGACAAGCTCACATCTGTCTGCAACAGCACCAGAAGGAGCTGAAGCATTACAGCTGGTGGGAGGTCAACCATGTGTAAACAGTTTACTGGATATAGCTTATTTTCTCTGTCAGGCATTACTCCTAAAATAAACAATACTGTGCTTCATTAAAGGTAAGTGGTGACCATCTTGCCTTGTGTGTGTACTGATTTTCTAGGGATGATCAAAATGACCTGTGGGGGGACACCAGACCTATGAATTCTTGTAGAACACAACATAACGATAGCTCAGGTGCCCTCCATTAAAACAAGGTATGTGAACAGGGGTAGTAAGAAATACTGGTGCTACTGGGAGATTGTAGATCATCTCCTGAGATGACACCTTCAATGGTCTTAAGCTGATCAGCTTACCCAAAAGGAGACATAAGATCTCTCCTTGTATGGGAAACCATGATACAAGATGAGGGATAAAAGACTCTTTTAACAGAGCAGTGGAAAGCGTAACAGGCTGGACAAGTTAGAAATTCGGAAAAGAATTAGCAGTGACATTGAATAATGACAAGAGCAAGCTGCTAAGGAAAATAGAAGCTTGTTATCTTTTCAGATCATGACCAAATGCCTTTCTGGAAGACAAACTTCAGCCGCATGAAAACTGCTGGGCTCACTACAGGTGCAAGTGAAATGTCATGGCTTGTGTTCAGCAGGAGGTCAGACAAAATCACCCAATACTCTTTTCAGAGCTTAAATGCCATGAATGCCTGGGTTTTTCTTGTGTGGTATTTTGTTGGTAGGTGAGGACTCACTCTGAGTCTGGATGAATACTTGCCAACAATGAACTAGGAATGTGTAGCTGTGGTTAGAATGAAGAACAACCAACCAAATAACTTGCTCCTGACTGGGCATCGGCCAGCTCACAACACAGAATTAAGTTTCATATGTCTGCAAAATACCATCCAGACACACCTACCCCTAAGTTTGCAAGCTGGCAAGCAAGAGATAAGGAGACAGGAGGCATGTCTGTGCCATGCCCTGGAACGTGGTGCAAGGATTTCCGAGATAGCATCCATGGTGTTCACGCTGGAGCTGGCAGCAGTACAGCCATCTCAGCCCACAAAAAAAGCCTGGCCAAGGGGAAGGCTAACCTGGATGCAGTGCCTTCAAAACCAAGAGCTGTACCACATGGGGACAGGACAGGCCACAGGACAGGACACAGCAAGCCCCAGTGACTACCCTGCTGCAGGGTAGGTAGTCATTAGGTCCTCCTCCTGTATGTGGTACTCAGAGGCAAATTGTGTCGTGGATTCTCTTCTTCTGGAGCAAGAATGAGGGCTCAAGATCAGCTCATTGGTCATAGCTGGAGTTTAAACGCTCTGAAAGCACAACCTGCATTCCCTTCCATCCAACTCTCAGCACCTGCTTGGTGACCTGTCTCTTTTTCTCAGTGCAAAATTAATGAAAGCAACTCCAAGTGCAAAACAAATTATGTAATCACACTGTTTTCTATAGTTGGCATCCAAAGAGTAGAAAAATTAACAAGGTGGTAAGAATATGCACTGGACATGCAAAGAAGGGCAATTAAAGTTATAATGGTGATAATATCATTGCCACCTCATAGTCTGTCTTTACAGAAAGTACAGTGAGCAACACACTGAAAAACCTTGGTTTCTCAGCACAGAGCAACACACTGACAAGCAAAACACAACTTGAGAAAAGAAAACAGAATATGGTCCTGAGGGAAGAATGTTGTCCTAAAGGACTTATGCCACAGGTCTGAATGCTGTGAGGAAGTATTGAAGTAAAAGGGCAAACCAAAAGTGAAATTCAGATGTTTACTCCACTTGGGACAATCTGACTCTAAATGGTAGGTTCTGGGAAAGAATATGAGAATAGATTAACTACTTCTCAAGAAACCTAAGTACAGAGAAACACTTTTGAAAATACCTAAAGATTTGTAAGAAGTGGCAGAAATTATACAAAGAAATCAGTAGAAGTAAGAAAGACAGAGGTAAAAGCAGTAAAAGTTAAACTTTCAACCAAATCCTTACTTGTTGCAGGATGTACTTACTGAGACAAATTCTCCTCTGGGAAGGGCTGCACTATGCCCCCTCTGCCCTTCTTTTTAAGGTATCAGATACTCAATTTACATGATTAGTTGATAATCTCAGGTTTTATTGAATAAAAAAGGCTTTCCAGTCCTTCATGATGTGAAGAACAGCTTAAAACTGAGACCATAAGGATCAACCTATCAAGATAAAATTCACAAACTTGCATATTTCTGGGTCTCTGCTATTTTTAATCCTGACCATTCATAGCTTAATGCTTGGAAGCTTACACCTTGAGATCACTGACACCTGGTGAAGAGCCCCAAAATAATGACACCAGTGTAAGATGCTCAAGATTAATCTCTATATTTCATGGAGATATGTAAAGAAATGCTTAAGAAGGACTGGTGCACGAGCAGTACAAGCACAAATGATGAATTCCACAGGATAGCTCCTGAAAGCATCCTGAGTCACTGGTTTTGTGGGAGGATAGTTCCTTGAAAGAATAATGTCCATCTGGAGGGGCAGAGTAATTGGAAAGAGGCATTGTGGGTAGGATTTAAACAGTATCACAGCTACTGAATATCAACTATAAAACATGGTAAACATTTCAAAAACACTTAATAATTGCAAACCAGAAAACTTTAGAATTATAACAGTGTCCTTAAAGTTAAGTTTTTCTGTAATAATAGAACGTTTAAAGTTGAAAACTTCTCCTCTCTGTATTGTGTACCAGTATGACTTCCACAAACACTTCATTTCAGCTGCTGTACTAGGAACAAAAACAGGATGGGTATTAGGCATTGGAAACACTCCATCTGCATTTACCACAAGGGTATTTTTTCCCATGGATCATAAGAAGGGCAGACGGGCATTCCCTCGAGGCAAGCAGAGATGTTTTCAGAACATTGTGCAACAGGAATACTCCCTGACAACATGTCTATAGTATTATGTTCTAAGTACAACTGTCTGTACTGCACCTTAGGCTACCTGGTGGTGGACATATTTTTCTGCCCATTCATTTTCCCCGAACTCGTGTAGAAACCAGCTGAGATAAACAGCCTTTTAAAAGCAGGACATCTCATTTAGACACACAGATGTTCCTTACAAGTCAACAGGTTCACAAAATTTTCTGAAAAACTATCTGTGTATCATCATTACCCACTTTCTCAATCAGCAAGGTGGAAAAGGTTATGGTGAAAGAAATGCACTTAGTCACAGAGTATCTTGTGAGCAGACTGATTCCAACCCACTCCTTGTCCCAGCATCCAGTTTCCTTACAGAGCCTCTATGTGGCCAGAGTTCGATAAAGATGTGAAAAGTGAGACAGTGTCAAATGCCATCCAAGGCTTCCCTGTGGACAGACTTGCAAAAGAAAGGAAAGAAGATTCTGAGTTCATTTCAGTCCCATGAGACTTCACTCAACACACAGCTCATCTAAATGCCACCCCAGGAGGCATTTCCCCAAGCACTGACAACGGGCAAACACTAATCCCTGCCTCGAGGAGTGTGCTAGAGCGCTCAGTTTGGGTCTCCCTTGGGCAGCTCACCAGCTCCTTTGCACCTCTACTAGCACAGCAGGTTTGGTAAATGCCCTGCTATGAACACAGCAAGTGGAAGAAGACTGTTGACTCTCATGGTCAGCTACCTTCTCTTTGCATCTCCATGAATTCCAGCTGCAGTAGCCTCCTTCACTGAGAAAACACTGTCTTTCTGTGCTGCTGATGGTACTTTCCATTTCACATCTGGAGATCATTAACTGCATCCCATGTGGTCTTAGTTTTAGTAGTAAAAACACTCCAACAAAATCTAGTAAAACTGATTTATTTATATTAACTGGACACTAGATACCCAGATAATACTATATAGAATCACAGAATATCCTGAGTTGGAAGGAACCCATGGGGAACTATATTTCCCTTCCTCTTCACATTGACATTTCACCTTGACCTGTCCTTTGAAATCAATACTAGGGAAACCTCACATTTTAGTGGTTGGAAGTTCAAAATTTAAAAGGTCAGAAGCTGAAAATAATTTAAGCATGACAACTGCTCTGTTTAGGAGAGCATAAGTACACATGAGGGGTGGAAGTCCCAGCTAAAACTCAAACTTGATGCTGTGACTTCCCCTCAGCTTACAGCAAACTCTGTTCCTGCAAAGTCATAATTTGCTGCCATGGAAAGAATTATGTTAGCAGACACTGAGCACATTGCTTCAAATCTTTGAAGGACACAACACTGCAGGAGGGAAAAGATAAATATACATATCTATACATTATGCAGCTACATAAAAGAAGAGATAAATAAAGCAGGGGGAGTGCTGACTAGAGCTGTGAAAATGGTTTTAAGTTGCTATACCTAACTGTTGGATAGTAAAATTTACTACCTTTCCAGAAGGTGGACAGTAACAAATTTGATATCAAAGACTTATTTGGTGCAAACATATTTCTGCACAAATATCTTTGTTTAACATTTAAGCCACTCTTCAGTGAAAGCCAGAAGGCTAAGTTAAATGTTCTCCAAAAGTAAACTACCACAAGTAACTAAAGAAATCAAAATACTGTATTTATTTAGAAAATCACCACTAACAGGGAGAACCAATTGAATAGCTGCAGAATGCTTTCCACTCCATTCAAACAGGAAAAACCCTCTTGCATTAGATCACCAATGTGCTTAAGTTGTGTGACAGAGAAATAATATTAGAACTGAGAATGTAAGGATGAAGGAGATGATGGTTTACATCAGTCTGTTATTTTACTTTCACAGTTTAACTTAGTTTTGAGCCTGTCACTGCAAGTTTACTAGCTATCAGTGCTTTCTGCTGTCCTCAGTGCTACATAACCGTGTTGCATGAGATGGCAGAAGACATAATACACCCCAAGGCCACTGCCTGAGGTTTGCCGCCGCTGCTGCTGCTGCTCTGGTAGCGGAGCATGCTCTCACTCAGACTCTGCCAGTAGTATGTATCATTTTGGGATTCATGGCATGGATAAAGGTGGTGTAGTGCAGGATGCAGAAAGGCTGTGCTTGGCTGTGTTGTATCTAATTTATGGATGGATGAACGAAGGCATGAAGTATTAAGAGAATGCTGCAGACCACACAAGGCTGCAGCCGTGCTGTGGCGCAGCAAACTTAAACAATGCCTTTGCTCCAAGCAAGAACTGGCTCCTGGGGAAAGCATTTATTGCCCAGAATTCATCACCAGGAAAATTAAAGAGAACAGGTTTTATTTGTACTGTAAATCATGTACAGGACCAGAACACTTCACTGCAGTCAGACGAAAATTGAATTCTGGTGTGGTATCTGACAATGAGGCAATTTTGTTTTTGTTTTTGTAACTGAGACACGTTGTATCTTTGAGGTAAGGGACCCAATTAGCATTTTTGAAGATCTCACTTAAGGAGGGAAAGGTATTGAAATCATAAGATGATGGAGATAGTCCAGTACTGTAAGAAACTAGGTCTGAAGAATTTGAAAGCACCACAACTGAGCCTTCTGGCTTGTAGAAGTAGGAAAGCTGATGCAAGAGCTCTGTTAGGGAGTGAATACCTGCCAAATTCCTACTAATTGGTAATAAGGATAGCTGAAGAAAGTAGTCTCTGAAAGAAAAAAATAAAGCTTGAAACCTCAGTCCAGCTTCTTCAGGAGCAGAACTACTGCTGAAGAGAGTAGCAGATCCACGTGTGTGGATAGATATAGGCTAATGCCTATAAATAGCTCCAAGCTGGCAGTGCTACGGCAGAACAGAAGCCAGACTGTGGTAACAGCCGGCTTCGCTATAGAAATTTTCATCTTAATGCCATCTTCCTTCTTCCTGTAGGAGACGCATTAAAAATAGGCCTGCATAGTATTTTAAAACTCTATCAGGCTTTCAACAAGATTTCGTAAGGTTACATCAGCAATTTTTATATTTCATTTTAGAAATTCAGTTCAATCTATATGCAACACCTATTAAAATCCTAGGTTTCACTGTGTACATGAAAATGCTAAGGAACATGACTCTTAAATATGACTTTTACATTTAGTCTGATACGTTTTCTCTACAAAAGTAGCAATAGTGGTAAGGAACCTTATACTGGAAGACTTTATATAAATTCACCAGATTAAAGAAGCAAATATCCTTTACTCCTTTTTGCTGCTGTTAATTTAAACCAACAGGCAATTTTAATCCTCCAGAATTAATATCATACCTCTCAATAAAGGAAAGAATATATAAGCCTAAGTAAACTGTCTTTAACACTCTTGTAAAGTTTAATTCATTTGTTTGCAAAGTGAGCTGAGATATCTGGAAGATTAAGAACTATTTTCTTTTCCTAGCAAAAGGTTAGAATATGGTTGGGAATTCTGCTGCAGTAATACATGTGAGACTAATTTCTATAAACATAATGGAAACACTAGATTCTCAAGTATATTTCATCTGCATTGAGTGCACTGAGTTATACTGACAAAATTAAGAGAGAAGAGGAAAATCATAGCACTTTTCTACCTTTCTGAGGTTGCTGGGGATCACATTTCTTGCAAGTGTAAATGAGGATAATCATGCTATTCTAACATGTACTGACAGTAACTGCCAAGTGTATGTCACCTGTGAAGGGACCAAGCAGGGGCTCGTTCTTTTAAAATGTTGTGCAGTTAAAACACTATCAGAGAATTTTCAATGCCAAGGAATTTTACATATTACTATTTATATTTTGAAATAGCAGTCACAGAATGTTCAGACTTGCCCCTCTCTGCCTAGTAATGTATAGGTGGGATCTTCCATGAACAAGTCAACTCAATAAATTACACTTTCAGGTTCACCACAGAATGTTCTTCTTGACACTGTAAAACCTACCAAGAGACTGTACAGTATTATATTACATGGTAATGGTATTTCCAGAAAAAAAAGAATTGCACATGAATAAGGCAATGAAAGTATGTAGGTAACCATGGCTACTGTTGTGAACTAAATAACATTTTTTATACAGCTGTGAATATTTGTATTACTGCCAGCTAAGCTGTGGAGTTCAGATTTGAGACAGAACTGGTAAACACGGAATTCTTGCCCGAAGAAAGGTACTTCCCAAAGTGGATCCAGGCCTCTACATTGTGCTGCTACTCATTCTGGCATAACTGTGTCTAGTAACATACACCTTATTACCCCAGTCAAAATAATCAAAATACAACTCTTCATGGCCACTTCTTACACTTTACTCTCAGTGACCCACTTTTGCACAAGCTATTTTCTGTATTAGGGGTATTTTTATTTCTTCTTGCCCACAATCACAACTATTGACGTAACTTCTGAAATAGCTTTGACTTCGTAAAAGAGTTTCACACTTTTGAAAGATCTTTAAAAAATTTGCAACTTCCCAGCTTCCCTTGATCTTGATTAGTGGCAACACTCAACCACCCCCTTCCACTACCTGTCCACCATTTTGGTCCCCAAGTGGAATCAAAGTATTCCTGGACAACAAAAGAAAAAAATATTTCCAAAATGACAGGGCAGAGGCACTTGAGAGGGAGCTCTTCTCCCTTGACATATTTTCAGCTTCCAAGTTCATCCTTCTTAAATCATTCTTCTGTTTACATATCAGTGTCTCTCTTCTCAAATCAATCATCATCTGAGAAGGAATGGAAACCTAAGGGATTTTCCTCCTTACTGAGAAAAGGTACGCCCAAAATCAAATTATTTGGAATAAGTTGTCAGTAGTTACTACACTAAAAGAAAACATAAACACAAAAGCATTTGGTGAGATGAACCTGTACTTCCAGTGATATAAACAAAATGAAAATAATGAAACGCCTATTGTAACTAAGTGAAGCAGGACTTAGAGCAACACCTCCCTATTCAAAAATTGAGTCACTTCTTCCTTCCAATAGAGCGTAAATTTGAAACCCAAGTGAATGCTCATTCATTCACTATGAATTTGTTGTCTTTGCCTGGTTTGTAGAGAGTGAATAATTTCTTAACAAAAGTACTGACTAATGAAGCAAACTCAGATTCACTTTGCAGTTCAATCTTTAATAAACTGCCTGTAGCTTCAGGTGAACCATAAATTCCATGTTTTCATTTCTCCTCTGTCCATTCATTTAGGCTGAGAAAAAATTTAAGAACTAAACATCTTTCGTGTGTATGAAAACAGCTCAGCTTAGATAGAATTACAGATGTTCTTTAAAATGGTACTCTCTACCAATATAATTATTAATAGCTGAATGGCAATATATATTATGCATTTCTCTCCATGTATGGTGTGGGTGTGTTCATACACACATATATACACACAAACACTATACATACACTATATACACACACTATATACATACATACATGATAAATATATTACCTAAGATTTACTATATGTAAGTAAATATGTAGTAATACCAAACTGATGTCATGGAGAATAAAACGGTGGAAGGCTCAGTAGCACAGTGTTCAAACAACTGGGCGATCTAAAGACCCACAGACTCTGGTGACAGCTGAGGCACCAAGCGTGCAAAACAGGGCATTCTTTTGGTTTCTGCATGCACGAAAATGCTGGAAGAAGAGAACTGTTCTGCAAAAGCAGTGGCCACAAGAAACCAAATGCAGCTAAATTTCTGCATGTCGGTCTAAAATAAACTATGGAGGCAATTTTCAATATATACTGGGTACTTTAAACTTCTCTCTCAAGCTTTTTCTCAGTGAAGTACAGTACACACAATTATCACCTCCACATTCTATGGCTCTCTCCAGCTGACTACTATTAGCACCTCTGTATTTTAGCATTTGGTTTCCTCTACTTTGTTTTCTGTCTTCTCCTCCTTAACAACCTATAAGGCTATCACTTTTTCTCTTAGATTCTGACACATGATTTTCTTTCTCCTTCAAATTCCCTCTTCTTTTCCATCTTTCATTCCTCTGCTTCAGAAGCAGAGACCAAAATGCCATCCACCTTAGTCTCTTATCTAAGAATATGTATATTCATCTCCTAACATGATTTACAGCTGTATGAATTTTTAAACAACTTGCAGCCAACACAAATTTGTTTGTTAATGGAGACATCAGTAAATCTGTGTGTTAGTAAAGACATTTTTAATTGATGATTCCTTGATAGAAAATTACATAATTTCCCATTCCTTTATTTTAAAAACTGCCTTAAAATACGAAGTTCAGTAGACCGATGTACATGTTTCCTCTTTCCCATAAACAGTTCATTTAAAAATCTGCATTACATATTGCATTTGCAAAAGAAGCCACAAAAATGTGCATTGCAATGACTCAGCAAATTGGAACCCTGTATACTGGCTTTATAGAAAGTTGGTAAAGCTCAAAGTAACAGAATAAAAAACTAGAAGCCCCAAGAAGCATATAAAATTTCTTCCTGTTGGAAATAAACTGAAAGACGTGATTTGACTGTTACAGCCATTTTTATAAAGAAGAATTTCCTTTCTAAGGATATTTGACTTTCTATAGGATGCCTCATGTCAGCCTAGAATTTTTATGATATACCAGGAGCACTAAATTTGTACATAACCACGAGTAATGTTATTATTTATAGTAGAGGCCACTTATGTTGTGCAGCAGAATGGACAATATCAACTCTAACTCTTAGCTGCATTTCCATCCATGAACCTCAGAGAAGTCTGGAGCAGGCAATTCATCTCTTTACTGTAACTGAATGAATGGGATGCTGAGGCACAAGGATGGGAAATCCCTCAGAGGTCTCAGCAAGCCCCAGCATGCTGAGGAGCAGAGGGCAGGCACAGGTAGTCTGGTCTGGCACAGCAGCCCAGCCCTGCCTGGGACACTTCACAGCCAAAATCAGAGGCACAGTACCATAAACTTTGTGACAGACAGCAGTGTTTTTCCAAATACCATCACAAAGCCCCACAAAACACAGACATTAGGTAATGAAGACTTATAAAAATGCTTTTGATGAAAGAGTACATAATTTCCCCCAGATTGTTTAGTAAAACAGATCTAGGAATAAAAATAGAAATATAAAGGTGAGGTTTAAGCAGCACTTCAAACATGCAGCATTCCTTGTTTTGAAGAGAAAGCAAGCTGTGAAGAGTTGTAGAGTATCAGTTAATAATGCAATGGAGATGAAAGAGCAAATCACGCATTGGCCACTGGTCTGTCCTTTGCCATTTAGAGACACTCCACACCATCTGCTATTCCTCCATGGTCAGAGCTGTTTCCTGCTCAGGTAACTCTGGTGTCAGAGGGAGGGAAAGGGTCACCTTAGTCAGAATCATGGTCTATGACACAAACAAGACACGTCTGAAAGGTTATGGCTTTTCCTGAGCAGGGCACCAGGATGGAACTTGGGTGCGTTATGTAAATGTCCAAATGTAGAAGGGACAATTGTAGAACTGCATGACTAATGGCAATGGCTTGACATCTGTCAAAAACATCCTCTATGCTACATCCTGAGTTTGAGCCTCTTGCATTTGAGGAGTTAATAAAAATGTACACTGTTTTTACTTATTTGTATCTATGTGGGAAATTTTAAAATATGAGGATTGAACATATGTTAAAACTTACAGTCTTCCATGAGCAAAGGTCCCAAGGTTGTCCCCAAACTCTTGATTTCTGCCTATCAGCATGTATAAAATATTACTGCTGTGGCATTATTACAACATATTAATCATCTGAATATGAAATTACTTCTGCAGAAACGATCTTTGTTTCCAAATACAAAGACACGTAGAAGACAGTACTTAATAAAAAAAAAGCTACTTCTAAAAAGTGGTAATTTTTTACAAAAACAATGTCAAAATATTTCCTTGTATTAGTTTTCCTGAAGCAATAATAATCTCTGGATAAAGGGAGAAGCAGTATTTTTTATTCCATCAACTTCAAGGGCTGGAAAAAGCATATAAGCTTTTGGGCTCCCTTCACCAGGTCTGCTGATTCTTCTGGTACTGTATCCATGTGAAATAACCCACTTTCCAACAATGATAAATAGGTAAAAATCTGGTCACTGAGTTAGTACATATGCCTTCAATTGAAGTAAAAGCTGTCTGCCAAGCTTCAATCAAGTAGATCATAGGTCTGTGAAAAAAAAAATCTAAAAGGATGGAATTCAGTTGCTATAGTGGCACATTAAACAAATAAATGAGATACCATGGAATGCTGCAAAATATTTGTGGTCTGATTAAGTCATATTTGCCACATGTGAGAACACTAACAGCACAGTTTAGTGAAGTGGGTACAATATAGTAGTCCCACTTTTACTGTATGCTAAGTCTAATTATTATCTGGGTGCTAATGGTAACCAATGTGTCCAAGGGTACATAACACTGCATTTTACTGTAATCATAAGGCAAAGTATAGTCCCCTAAATACATAAAGGTAGACAAGAAATGCTTATTAAACTGTTATGCCTTCAAAGAGATATTTGCACCCTTCCTCGTGTTTGCAAGATCTGCTAAGGAGACAAAGCTCTTCATTGTGATAGCCTCCAGGATGACTTACATATGGAGTGTTCAGAGTACGTAACTTGTACCTGGCAGCTGACTTATAAACCTTCTTCTATACAACCCATCCTCCTCCAATACATTAATTTTTCCAGTGAAATGTTCTCTATTCTTGATAAAAGACTTTGAATATACTCATTATTAATCATAACAATCTATCCTGTAATGTTTGACTCTACTATCTGCCTGTGTTCTCTGGAAAAAAAAACTCAGGCAAGAAACTAGATCTCTATTCCGTTAAAAGATAAAACGAGTGTCTGATTTAGCAGAGAGAAGAAGGCACATATATTTTATTGACAATGCACATCACTTAATAACGCATTTTGCACTGATTTTAAAGTTGAACATTTACTTACATTTATAACCTATAACTATATATCCTATAAATGGTGCAGTAGCACCAGAAAATGTACCATCTTAGGCATTACAAAAGAGTTTTAGCTCCAGCAGAGCCTATGGCAAGCTGAATGTTATAACAAAACCAGCATCCCTAATATTGTCAAAATTATGTGAGTGAACCAAATGTATTTCCATCCCACATCACTGCTGGTGTAACAAACAACCCTAACAGTCCAGGGCCAAACTCTGCTTCTAGGAAACAGCTCAGTACTCCACACAGAGATAGGCTAAGGATCCCTTCATGTGTCCTTTTGGGGGTTTTCTTTGGTTATTTTCTTTGTGCCCATAGTAATCACTTTAACAAAGATTTGCATGAGCGACTTCAGCTGAAAATTTGTGTTTAAGCTTTCATTATCAGTATTATTACTATCAGCATAATTATTACTTCCAGAGTGACGCCTAGCTTTGGCTGTTAAAGCAGGCAGTTTGAAATACAGACAGAATACCTCCTTACCTCTGGTATTTCAAATATGTGACCTTCCAGCTCACCTGCAACCCTCAGCAAACTGCAACTGTTTTAATATGCAACGCATTTCACACTTCACAGCTGATACGGAAAAATAAGGGTATTTTTTTAACACAAGACTCTAATTTTGAGAGTCAAACATGATCAAGATAATGCACAGCCTTGTCAGATAAAAATATACACAGATGCAAAGACATCAATGTCATCCTACATGGTTGCAGGTGGTTTTAATCTTAAACTTTTTCCAAGTTTTTGAAGCTCCTGGCATGGCACTATGCAAATATTACTTTACCTGGCCTGTAAACCTACATCCAATGGCAACAGAAGCAATTCACCTCCTCACAGCAGCATCTATAAGGCATTTCCTTGCTCTTAATTCCTCAAACTTACATCTCAGGGCAGTCTATTAAGTGAAGAGATGCAAGAAAACATACTCTCCATCTTTCTTACTGTTTATTTCCTTGCTTCTCTCTTCCTCCTCCTCCTCCCTGAAGTCCTCTTTAGCATTTTGTCTCTTCCAGCTTGTCTACATTAATCTGTGGCTCCGTTTTTATTCACTTGCCTCATCTGTTATTTTTTTCTTTTTTTTATTCCTAGGTAGGAGTTGGAACAGCACCGGCTGACTTTTTAATTCATCTCTTTCCTCTCACCTGTCTTCTCCTCTCATTCAACCATCTCTCCCTAACCTCCCTTTTTGTGCTCTTTCACTTCCTTTGGTAGTAACTCCACAACTTGATGTTGACACTAGATGCTCTCATGCTCTCTGCTAGCAGACTGAGTTACGTCACCTTGTCAACAGAAGGTGGTTAAACTTCTTGAAAGAGATTTCACCTGGGGATTTCAGTTCTCAGGCTTTTCATTCTCACACCCAGAATAGGGCTTGCAGGTTTTGCTGTTACTAAGACATTTTAGAAAAGGTTCCTTGTTACTAAGGTTTAGGGACATTTATACCAGGAGGAGCCTCTGTGTGGGTTTTCTCCAGATAAGTGGAACTAGCAAACAATTGGAAAAATTCAGCATCTGTGTTCAGTTAAAAAGCTGTCTTCACCTTACCCTGATGAGTGTTCTCTGGCAGATATGTAGCATGGTTAAGGCCAGTTTCCCACTTCACAAAAACTGTGTTGTTGCTGTGTTAGGTTTTCCTAATGCCCCCAAGAGGATGCCATTTAGACAACTCAAACTTCTTCACCCTAGCAGCCTCTCTCAATTTTCAGGCACTATGCTATCACAGGTTTTGGCATACCACCAATTTCCAAGCCCTTCACAGAAGGAAGAGAAAATAAAAAATCTTTTAAGTTGGTGCTGTTTTACTCCCCAGAGCAGGGAGATAATTGATACCACTGTAGTTACGCTCCAGTGGTGGAATTGGCAGATAATGAGGAGAGATAGCAGACGGAGCCACGTAACTGCAGCATGAACATGCAAGAAGTGTACAAATTCAACAACATTATTTTCATGGGTTTTGCAAGTATCCCGAGTCCCCAGGCAACCAGCTTCAATTGCTATTCTCTCCATTAGATAGATGTTTAAATAACAGCCATCTAGGAGTGGTTAGTCTGCTAGAAATTAAATTAAAAATTTTCCCTGATTTTTATCAGAAAACCCTGCAACTTATGTAAAAAGTGGGAATGCCCTTCTGGAGCACTGAAAATTTTATTCACACCTAACACATGAAAATATTGTAAATAAATTAAGAAGAGCATTTGAGTTGTAATATACTTGAAACACTTAAATTGTATTTAGAAAAAAAATCCAGAAAAATGTAAATATCTTCTAGGCAGAAGTGTGAAGCATTATGAAGGTGGAGTACCTTTTAAAAGCAGAGCCCATTCATGGGATGTGCTGTGTTAGGAAAGCATCTCCAAGGAATAAAATGCACTGTTTCAAATAAGCAATTTCTCTCTACATGGAGAGAAACATCTTGATGAAGAAAATAATATTTCCCTGTTCATACATCAGAGTGACCACTGTGTAGCAACTGACCAGTGAATAATGGAGAGATGGGTTTGTCAAATAACTCATCTGTTTTGGACATCCCAATCTTTATGTTTGGGTTACAACGGATTTTGATTTTTGCATGCCTTTTCTATTGTTGTTAAATCATCAGAGAAAAAAGATTTACATCACAAAAACAATTTTCATAAAATCACAGAATGATTTGGATCATCTAGTTCCAACCACCCTGCCATAGAGAGGGACCCCTTCCATTAGATATGATTGATCAGAGTCCCATCCAACCTAGCCTTGAACACTTCAAGGGACAAGACATTCACAGCTTCTCTGGACAACCTGTTCCAGTGCTCCACCACCCTCACAGGAAAGATTTTTTTTCCTGATGTCTAATTAACTACCCTGCCCTCTTTCAGATGAAGCCATTCCCCCTTGTCCTGTCACTACATATCCTTGTAAAATGTCTCTCCAGCTGTCTTGAAAGACCACTTCAGGTACTGAAAGGCTGGAATGAAGTCACCCTGGAGCCATCACTTCTGCAGGCTGAACAATGTCAAGTCTCTCATGCTTTCCTCATAGAAGATGTGCTACATCCCTCTAATCACCTTTGTGGCTCTCATCTGGACTAACTCCAATAGGATTATGTTGTTTCCACCATTAAAACAAAAAGACACACAAGCCACGGCCACCAGACCTAGGACAAGACTGCAAGGACAAACAATTGAAGAGCTGGTTGGTGTGACTTTGTACCAGTCTCTGGTGGGTTCAACTTTTCAGCTGAGTAGTCAGCGATAAGAAAAGAGAGAAAACTTGTAAATAACTAGAGTTATATCTCTTGGATAGGCTCCTTCCTCCTCACAACCTGTCTTTTTCTGCTGTTTGTCCCAGTTTTTGAGCATTCTCTTAAATACTAGGACAGAGGGTAAGGCTTTCTAGAAACGCCTTTGTTTCCCATTTCCCAAAAGCAGCTTAAAAAATAACAGAGTACAAAACTGGAAGAGCTTATATAGACTGCAGTGGCACAGAACCCAGACAATAATAATTTTTCCAACTCCACAGATGCAGAGCATATTTCTCTTCCCCGCTTCCTGACCTCTCCTCTAGGGCCTTCATATGAAGACATTACTTTGTTTCCGACCTCCAGAGCATTTCAGCTTCTCAGTAAGTAATTTCTATCTCTGTATTTTGCTTTCCTTCCCACAAACAAAAGATGATTCACATTTTTAAAACAAATTTGAGACAGTGTCTGCAAAAACCAAAGAAGGACTCTCGCTGGAATGGTATGCTAACTTGGACACATACTGCAGGCAGTCCTGCCATGTAACCTGGCTCAAAATCAGCAATGCTCGAGCTTAAATTAATTCAGTCTACATATCTATTTATGTGGGCATTGGTTGAACAGGGGCAACCTCTAGTTTTACAGCCTGTGCTAATATTGAAGAGAACATAATTTCTGAAAACCAATGTTATCCATGGATCAACCTGGCTAGTCCCAGCACAAGAAGTTGTAAGAAATGAGCTGATAAAAATCCTACTATGACACATTTGCTTTACACACTAAAGGTTAGCCTTCAATTAAAAATTCCACATGAAGATCAGATAGCCAGCCATCAGAAAATGGAAAAGAATATTTCCCATGGAAAATATGCCTTTGGAGTTATGAGCTGATATGGTTCCAAACTGCAAGACAGTCTCCAGAAAACAAATGACATCTTTGATGAAAGAGTTCAGTAATTTGGCAACTGCAACTGTAGCCCACAAAGATGAATTCATCTGCATAACTAATAAATCCAGGAAGTGCACTTGACACTTCAGAAACAGACCAAGGCTGAGATACAGCCCTACTCTCCAACAACTCTCTTTAGACAGGTAGTTATTTCTGCTGACAGAAGCTTATCTTCAGCTACTCAAATGTGCTCCTTCAGATAATAAACAGAGATTAAATCCTTGTGTTGGTCAAATCAGCAGCAACCCTGCTATTGATTTCCCCGGTCATTTGTCAAGTCATACTGATACCATTGGTTATGGATTAATTAACTGACTGAGACAATGCAATACATCAGTTTTATGGCACAGTACAACTCTGTTAGTGATACCTTTCACAAGTGTATGAATCTGCACATATGAGGTACTATCTGGTACCATAAGACACCGCTCAATACACAGGTTTTTCCAAATAAAGGGATTATATTTGTAACTATTAACAGGGTGTGTAAATATATATATACACATATGTAATAGAAAGATATTCTTGAAACTATATGCAATTTTATGGTGAATAGTTTCTGCACAGCAATAAGCCTATCCTCTTTTTCTACGAAACTTTATAAAAAATATTAAAATTTAATTGGTAATATTTCCAAGGTTCATTTCCCTCATATTTCCAATTTCTAGAAAGGAATTTTTTCTGCAATTCTGATTTTTTTTAATGTTGAAGAAGTGTTGCTATGAAGGACTGTTATCTCTGAGTATTAACAAGACATTACTGTGTGTTCAAGAAAATAGGGGTTTAGATATAGACAGTGTTGTAACTGCAAATAAGGGATGTGAAAAGAGGAAAAAAAAGGAAAATGAGAACTAATTACTATAAGCTTAAAATGCAGCATGCACTGCAGCCCAAACCACTTTTTCCTGGGCTAATGCACTGAATTGGATGAGCTCTTCAAACAATTTCTTCAGAGAGCCTCAAAGATAATCACCTTAAAACGCTTCTCGAGTATGAATACTCTCAAATATTTCAACACATGCCCATACTACTAATGGAAATATGATTGCTGTTATTACACACAGATTTCATGACTTTTTACTCCTTTTCTATGTATGGATTTTGCAGGTTCATGTTGACACTTCAGAAAGTTGTTACAGCTGATCATAATACAGTAGAATGCTTTTTTTATTGTGCAAATGTATAGTTTCACTTTTTCTATTTTTTATTATTTTATTTTAATTTTTCATGTGTGTGTGTGTTTTTGTGTGTGTGTATGCGCGTGTGCTAAATAAATATTTGGGGGAAACTGCTGTGAAAAAATTCTGGATAGTATTCACAGGTTAAGTAATGTTTGACCTCAGATCCTTAGGAGCTGTGACCAGATACTTTGTGGGAAGCTCACACAGAAGTGGGATTAATCTGCAATGTGACAGAAGCTAAACAACCCACCTCTCACTGACAGAGGTGAGTTTCTTGTGCGAGTTTTGTTGTGCCATGTCGGGCCCCAGCATGGCCACCCTTGCTTTCAGAATAGTTTTCATTCCATGTGCACAACTGCTATCAAAATGTGCAAGAATACATGGGAATAAACGTTTCTTTTGGTATAACACAATAGCCAGGGATCCTGACTTTTCTAAATCGCATTCCCTGAAGTCCTACCCTTTCACCAAGCGGGCCTCTATCATATTCTCTAAAATTTGCCATGTCAAAGTTTTAACTACTACTAAGTGAGGTGCAAGCATTCTCAAGGTAGTTTAATAACCCTTTCATACAATGATGAGCAATGCATCATAATTAATTAGCAAGCTGATGATGATAAAATGATGGATAAAACATCAGAAAAATGTGCTCAATGTGGTGAAAAGCCCCACAGCCATAAGCTTCCCTTGTGACCTAACTGAAGAATACTTGGATGAATGGAGACTGACACAGAAACAAATTCCTTTACAAAAGTGTTTCAAAAATGCTTTCTGCAATATTTCAAGTCAAAAAAAAATCTAAGATACTTGGGACACAATACACTTCAGCAAACTCTGTGATGTCCAAAAATCTCAAACAAAAGCCCTCTTCACATATTTCACTAAGTATACATTTCTACAAAGCAACATCAGCTTGAGTTGTCTTTTAGGCACAGAGAAGACTTCTTGAATACCTACGGCCAACTGCTTCACAATGTACATTCATGAAAAATGTTATGAGTTAGGCACTTCCAGTAGATGGAATGTCACCTGAAAAAAAAGTCATCAGAGCTGGCACTGATCTGTCGTGGGGGAAAAATCAAGATGTGCACGGTTTGGCAGTGTTTGCAAGTGTTCAGTTTGTAACCTCAAAGCACAAGGGAGGACAGCCTGAACAAACATAGAAGGAGTCATCAGACTCTTTTCTCAGCTGTAGACACACATAATATCATGCTGTTCCTTTCAAAACATCATAAAACAGTACAGAATCTAGCAGAAGCTGACGCTCCTCTTGTCAGTAACAACTCTCATACTGTTCCTTTGACACAAAATCTGAGGAACAAATAAATAGCAGTGTCATCTTCCCCTCTCCGCAACAGACCAATGTATCAAGCACAGCAATGGTGGACAAATCCTGATCTGCTGTGGTGATACAGCGCACACACCGAGAAGGATGAGCTCTGCTGTCGTCTACTGATGAACAGCAGTGCCAAATGGTTTGCCACGTCTTGATGAGGAAAACAAAGTAATAATGAAACGTTTTGCACAGATGCAACTAGAGAAGCAAACATGACTCTTTTCAGCTCCAAATGCTATGTAAACAGTGGAAAGTACCTGATGGCAAATTGTGGCCTTAACTTTCCTTGGCATTTAAACATATGGTTGAGAGAAAGGATGTCTGACTTGACACAGCAGAGAGGGATTAAAAGGTCAGATTTCTTCTCAAGAAACTACCTTTATGATTACCAATGCATCAATTTTAAAGCTTTGCACTGATACATATAATTCCACATTCTTTAAAATATTCAGATACAGGTTCTGCTACATAAATTTGGTGTGCTTGAGTTATTCTTCTAAAAACACACTAGTCCAAAAAATAGAGATTTTTTGAAAAAGCATTTTAACCAAAAACTTTTTCATCATGAATTATACTTTGGTAGACTGGTAAAGAAACATTCAATTAAGTGTTTCTGTCATTTTAGAGCAAGATTTTTCAAATTCAGAATTTATGTTTTATGGAACAGTCTCTTCCTCATGACCACAGTGCTTTCTCTGGGAAAGCTACCTTATACAGGAAAGAGCTGTATAATCCCCACAACAAGCCTGGGATGAAGGACACGTAAGTTCAAATCTCCGGTTTCAACCTAATAAGGATTCAAATATGACTCCAAGAGTCAAGGAAGGAAAGACATTACTCTTCCTTGCAAATCACGTTCCTTAATCACTTCTGAGGGGATTAACATCAAGAGTATGCAGAATCATGCACAGAGAAATCAGTATCTTACACTTCTGTTTATGCAAGGAAGTGTTTGCATTACTTTACTCACCATTCCGTGATTTAGCCATGCTGGTATAAAATTATCAAGCAGCTTGGGGTAAACCAGTTCCCTGTCATAGATATAGATGGTCCAAAACATTGTCACAACAAACTGAGGAGAAAAAAAAAAGACAAGACATTTTTAAATATATGCTTCTGAAAAACTAGTTGCATTCTTTAGATAGCAAAATGGGTCACTTAGCAAAGGATTTAGGGATAGACATGGGCATTATTGTTCTTTGACCAAATACTGTTATAATCAACAGTTTGAATCTGGATTACTCTTTGCATTCACTGAGGTTCTAACTTTTTTTTTTCCCTTAACTTTTAGCCAGGAAAAAAATCTCATTTTTTGACTTACATGCCTGTGGCCAAATTACAAGTGAATATTAGACTTTAGTAGCAGATGTGGGACATAAATAATGTTTCTCCACTAAAAGGATAGAAAACAAATGGAAAATCAGCTAAAATATCACTTGGAATTCATAAAACATATCAATATGGAATATTCACTCCTGAACAGAAGCCTGTAAATTCATATTTGCACTTTTTTGTGTCAGTCATCAAAACAGCTTTAAAAAATCCAAAAAACAAAAAAAACCACCCTTTGATGACTCTCTCCACAATTCATGGACAGGAATCCACAGAAAAGAGGTCTAGTATCCTGCTCATTTGTCAATATGAAATTTGGCTTGGTTCTTCTCAGAGACTATTTGCTAGGGGCCCAGAAAAAGACCATTATTTCCTGTAGACTGAGGACAGGACAAATGAATCAGATAAAGTTTACAGTAGGGTAAATTTTTGCCAAAGTGTTCACAGGTTCTTTCAAGTTATCATGATGTCTGAAAGGTGAAGACAATACAAACCCACAAAAATGTACAGAAATAACAGTTTTAGCTTACCTTAGCTGTGGCATGTAAGTAATAAATTTTTAATTAAACTACTACTGCTTTCTTACCTTGAATTTGAGTCACAGTTTTCTAGTAATAAAAAAGGCTTACTGTTCATAGCATTAAAACCCAACCAGAAGGGCCAGGAGCTTTTATGGAAGTGACCACTTGCAGGGGATGTCTAAACAGTAATGATAAATCCAATTTTAAAGTTTGAGAGCCAAAAGATAGAACTTTCACTGAGATAGAAGGGAAGTATTCAGTTACATCCCAACTGATGTGGCTCATGATCTTACAGCCCATTTAGAGGATCAGTGAAAGAAATATGGGGTGAGCATAGCACATCCTGCAAGCGTGTGTAATAGAGCAGGCATAAGTTATTTCATTAGCTTCTGACTTTAGAAAGTTAAAACTGAGGTTTGCAGTTAATCAATGGCACCTTGTTCTAACCACAGACGTGCAGACTTTGGCCAGCCAGTTATGTGAATGACCTGAACCAGCACACTGTTCCCTCAGTGTGCATACAGTACATAGTTTCTTGTTTTCCAGCACAGTTGTCCATCTGTTATGACAGCTATCGGTGCCTGCTCAGAATAAGCTTGGACTATTTGGCTAGTGCACAGAGCCCAGGAAAAAAAAAATAGGTTATGATGGACAACTCAAAAAATATTGCAAGTGTAAAGAACCCCACAAGAAATCTCTCTTCTGGGCCAGTCTTGGCATTTGCACAGCGCAGCTCTTTACGCACCTGCTGACACGTAAGTGCCAAGATAGGAATAGCTGAACAGCAGGAAAAATGGAAGCAAAGTATCCTCTTCTCTATAGGCTTCCTAGAAGTCATGTATTATCACAGTGGGTCTCTGAGAACCTGCTAGGATCAACTGGGGCATAAAAACATCTTCTCAGGCATATGAAGACCAAGATTGATAATGATTTTTTTTCCCCAAGGAAGTCTCAAAGCAAGAAAAATCAACCAGGATTAGGTTGAACTTTATTTTACTGAATACAACAGAGCCATTGTGTTTTGACCTGTGATTTTTGTGTGGAGCAGAATAAAACAATAGACTTTGTCATGGAGGTAAAGACGAGAAAAGAGGGGACGCGCCATCTGTCCCTTCACCAAAGTCAGCCAATGGATAGAACAGGATCAGCCTAGCTGGTTGCAACCATCTGGAGCTACAGACGGCAAATGCTGCTTAGCAAAGCACTATCACAAGGCAGACATAAGGTAAAGGAAGTGCGCAAAACCAAACATGTTACAGAACTAACCTGTCCCAGAGGATGACCCGATATGAGACTTAACACGACACCCTGGGGAAGATTACTTCCAGTGTCTGAATTGTTCACCTTACTCTTCTTTACAATTAGTTAATTTGGATAAAATGAACTATAAAAATTAACTATCTGGATAAAACGAGTTATAATGAGGGCTTGCGACATAGTTACTTTGGCTGCTTCTGAATTTGTTTACTTTGATTAATGAGCAACAGTTGGTCTGGTACTTTTAAATCCCCTCTACTGTGCTTACATTTTGCTACTGGCAGACTTTTATTTGGGCTGGGCTTTGCTAAGATCCCACATCATCATGTAGTGCCAGACCATGACACAACCGAGCTGCTTCTTTACACTGCCTCTTGTAAAGTCCCAGATCTGCTCAATGAGTTTCTTATGCTTTTTTTATACCCAAGGCAGCATACAGGAGAAATGAGACAACATTCTCAGGAGGCTAAACAACAAACTTTTATTTGCAAACTTTAGAAAATAAAGGTACTTGGCAAATTTTAAAGCAACCTTGAATTAAAATCGAACATTTCACAAGGCATTGGCTTAGTGAACTCCAAACCATCCAACTGTAAGTTACCCGGATTTTGAGAAGAAGAAATGGGGGAAGGAAGAGAGAAAGATTAAAAATGATTGGTTGACTTACAGTGTGATCTCAGCTACTGTGAAATCCGAACAGTGGGTTGCGACCACATGTGCCTATGCAACTGCTTTTATCTGCTCTGGTCTTTCAGGGCATCTCCCTTTTGGTGGGACTTTTGCTGTGCCAGTGGCTAATAGCCATTCTGGGGCTGGACTAGAGGCTTCAGGGGTGTGGGGGGTGGAGCAGAGCACCATCCCACCTATGCAGGACATGCCCTGCCCCCAACCCTTTAGTTATTTTAAGGCAGTAATCATTCTCTCCAGTTTCTCATATGACCCCGAGGCTCAAAACAATCACTGGGACCAGAACAATGAGAAACAGGATCTTGTTCTTCCATGGTGGCAGTAGTGGGATTCTAACCTAGCAGAGAGAGGGAGGAAAAAAAGGAGAGGAAAAAGAGGAAAGTGTACAAGAAATAATAGAGTGGACAATTGCTACTTCAATAATCAAAAATATAGGTCCAGTCAGTACAGGGATTTCACCCTACACAAGCCATCATCCCTCACCCTGTGAGTTCCAGAGATGGCAAGAAAGAGGCAAATCAGCATGTGGGGGGAAGGGCTCATGAAACCAGTCTTTCAGCTGCACTGATTGGAAGAGTTCAGCAGACTGGTTGGCAATTTTAATTTTCTTTACTTTTGCTTGTGCTTCTTAAAACAGCATTTTCCTACCGTTGAGGTTCAGCATTTCACATATTCCTTGCCCATTTAATAACAATTTATCCAGGATTAGATAGTTTTATAAAATTATTTTTGATACTATCTGGATTTTTAAGCTGAGCTCCAAAATGGCCTAATGAGTCTAATTTAAGATTCTCTATTGCAATGTGATTGCACAGCTCACCAAAAAATACAAACCTCAAGGATAAGGCAAATTTTCAACAGTTAGGCTGCCTTACATTTTGGAGCTGATAATCTTACAAGTCCAGGTATCATTGTAACATGAACAAGCACACATTTCCTGTATTAGCACCCTTATCCCTTCCACCAGTTTGGTTTCAGGAGGGTCTCCAGGGCCCATATTACAGTCAATTATCTTATTACAATGCCAGAGATCCAAATGTCAGGATAATGGGGAATATCAGGGTGCACCATGGGAAGTTACATCCAGTAAAAGTTCTACAACATAATAGTCTGGTTGCCTCAGGAGGATTAAAGGCGTAACAAAAACTTCAGGCATTCCTATCTATTTGGCATATTTTTCTAGACAGGGTCCTGGGTTCAAACCAAATACCTTACTAACTTACTAAACCCTTCACTGGTTTCAAATCCAAAATCCTTTCTTCTGACATCTTGACCACTTAGGACTTCTTTGCTTACAGCTGGAGAAAACTTTCCAGCTGCCATCTCAGCCTCTGTCAATTCTCTTCTCTGTACGATCACGCTTCATACATCGCTTTCCACCACTACATGTGGTTCCTTTAGCATAAACTACACTTCTTTCTCTATTCAAAGTAATTTTATCCCTTGCTCTGAGGAGGTAGGAAGGGATATACAAATCTGATTTCATAATCATATGAAATCATGTCTGAGCTTCCAAGCTAAATTCAGGAAGGAATCTTTTCCACCTGCTGTAGCAACCAGAGAGGAGACACAAACAGCCCAAAACAATGTTTGTGACATTTATACATATACTGCAAAACTACCAAGAAAAAACACATATGAATATAAATATCATAAAACATATTAAGATAAAAACATGTACAAACGATCATTGCAGTGAAGAACTGTGTAAATCTTCATCTTCTCACAGCCACATCTTTGCAGGGAATACTTGTAGAAGAAGACAGAAAAGAAAACTCGGTCCTACTTGGACCAGCTTTAGAAAGAAGGAATTATCCATCTGGGGTTAATTTTGTGTTCTTTGCCATGGGCATCTGTGGTTACCCCTGCATGCATGTTCAGGGGGGTCTTTAAGACCAGCAGGACTTCCCCAATAGCTGGCAGGCCTACTGGCTGACCAGGAAAATGTGTGGGGTTCCAGGGATCATCAGTCCTTTTGTTTCCAGAAGGTGTGGTAGGTGTCGTGGAGTAGTAATGCTCTAAGTCATGGACATCCACTTACTCTCCATGGGTCACTGACTCTGGTCACAGTGTCTCACAGTTGATCAGGCCACTTTGGATCCTGAGGTCTCAAAAACCATTTTAGGAGACCATATGTCCTTTCTACTATCCCACTGGCTTGTGGATGTGATGTAGGGGGTGTGGAACACTCACAGCACCCCTTCGGTTTCACCCATTCCTGCTGTGAAGTGACTGCCACTACCCGATTGCATTGATTTTGATTTAGGAAGGAAACTGAATCGTAATTTTAATCCTTTCACGGCACTCTCCCATGTAGAACATGCCACTGCTTTAGACCACACCTACCTTGACACTATTTGAACACCCGTATCAGCACACATTGTTTTCCTCCTGATTTGTTAAAAGAACCAATGCAGCTGACCTGCCAAATTTTCCACAACCCCTTTCTGATCCTTAGGGGCAGGTGGGAAATGTGTGTGCAGGGGGTGTTTCACCAGTCTGGTGCAGCACTGGCTGCAGACAGAAATGAGTTCACAAGAAATGACTTTCACTTGTGAAATGGTTTCACAAGCCCTTTGGGTGACAGGCCATCCTCTACTTACCACCTTCTCTTTCACCAGAGTGGCCATGCTTCACATGCAGCCATTCACATGAGCCAATAAACGTCTCCATTTCTCTTCTTGTTTTGCTTCCTTTTCCTCAGCTAAGACAGCCAACCGAGTGACAGAGTCTACTTGGTCATTCAAGGTGTGGGCTGGATGGTCCCTCTTCTGACGGGCTGCTACCCATCCAACTGATACCATTTTGGATCTTGCCCTTTTCAGAATTTCTCCTCACTTCTCTTTCTGCCCTACCAGCAGTCTTTATACCTGTGTGTGCCAGTGGCTAATAGTCACTCTGGATCTGGATTAGAGGCTTCAGGAGGCTGGTATGGGGCAGTGCATCATCCCACTTATGCAGGACTAGCCCTGCCCTTCTTCTTCCATCCCTTAAGTTGTTCTGAGCCAGGACTCATTTTCTCCGGTCTCTCACACCTGTGTAAGCCTCAAGCAGAACTGCAGTTCTTGTGCTCATGTTGCCTTCCTTGTGGCATAATCCATCACTGTTGTGGAGACAGACATTGCACTATACTCACATGCCAGGCTGAACAGCTGCTCATATGAAGTAGAAAAATTTCAGGGAGCCCAATATTTTATTTTCCTTTGTTCCCAAGGCAAAATGGCACAAATATTACCCTTCCATTTTCTCTGTAGACACACTCAAGGTTTTGAATTCAAGGAAGAAAACAGGCACCAGCAATTGTTTTTTACATTTCTTTGCACAGGAACCTCCTAAGATTGACAGCTTTGCAAAGACAGTACTTAATTTTAAACATAAAATTAGGCAACATATAGAGCAGAGAAGTCCCTCATTTGCTACTTATCCTATCTATAGCCTGTAATGATTCTATCAGTCTGTAATGATTATTTTTCTAGTGTCCAGTCATTACAGACCAAAGGAAACCTCAAATTTGCAAGAAGACCTTGGAATCGGAAAATATGGAATAGCTCACTTATTACAGGCATTTGAAAGACTGCTGAACAAATACAGAGCAGCAGAAAAAAAAAGGCTGAAAACAAAATGCTGTCTTCCCACTTAAGGAGGTATTCCTTGAGTGTTTGTCCTCTGTCTCTGAAGCTTCAGAGGACACGAGAACAGCATGTGGCCCTGTCAAGGGAAAAGTTTTAAAGGACAAGTGGGAAATAGATGGTTATTCAAAAGAGAAATCAAGTGGCTTTGTCAAAACTCTACTAATGGAAGCAAAGAGAAACTAAGAAAGTAAAGCCAACAAAAAGAATTGTACAATTTGCACTTTTACATGAGGCCAAGCAAGAAATGTTATGCAAACGAAGAATGAACCCAGTGGAACTTCATTTTCCAACACTATGTGTTTTTGGTTTTGGCTGGGCTGCACAGTTCAGTCATTTCCTGGATGGCTAATGACAAAGAAAAAAACCCCCAACCCTTGTGACCCTGGCACAATTTGCTATAAATACAGTTAAAGGTAAGCTTTCTGCCTATCTCCCAAGACACTTGTGGTTAACTGTGAGTATAAATATGTTGTTTGTGAACTTCTTTGACAATCAGAGGTATTACAGCTAGAAGAGAAGTGGTGTTAAAGGCAGACCACAGTAGATGCAACTTGGCATGACACTGTCTTTGGATGGGATCAAGAGCTAGCACAATACACCAAATGGATCTGAGAAGTGCCAGTGACAGGAATCACAAGGAGTGGGAAATAAAAACTAGGCAAAACCCTTCTCAGAGGATAGACTTCAGGGGGCAATTGTACCACTACTTGCTAATTATCCCATCATCAGTCATCTCATCAGAACAAATGAGGGTAAAATCTAGAAGAGAGATTTTTACATGGTTGAGTCAGTTATGGAAATAAAATTATGCTGTAGTCTGGTCAAGTAACAAGGTAACTAGGAAACTGCAGCAAACACCTACACATCTTTTCTTGGCATAAGATCACAGATCAGCATAATTAATGATCTACAGAAGGGTGATCAGCTTTCCTTTTGACTCTACTAGTACAGAGAAACATGAAATAAGAAAGCATGACTGACTTTCTCTCCTTTGTATCATAGGTTTTTAAACCCATAGAAGTATAACACAAAAAGAAGAGGTAATTCTGGTCAGTTTAGACTCAGACTCAAACATAGCTATTGATGCTACATGATATAAAATGTCAGTGATAGACTTCATGATTTTCTAGGCAGCAATCTCTCTTTTAATATGTAACAAGATCAATTTTTGTTCTTCTTATTTTTATTAAACACAGTCTTAAACAAGCAGAAATGCCTGTTTTATCTCTTTTCCCTTTTGTTCAGTACAAATTACAAGAAACATATTGATAAAACCATATACAGCTTAGACAAAACCCTAATTAACCACAGAAACTTGGCAACTTAATGATCTGTGTCAAACAAATACAAAAAAGTAGGGATAAACTAAACCATTGGTGTAATGTCTGACTTTTAAGCATGTCTCACATCACCCTACCAGTGTAAATTGCTCTCAATACATATCTCCTTTATACAGATATACGGATGGCAAATCCAAGTAATTATAGATGAAAATTGGTAATGAACTCCTAAAATGCCTATGCAAGCAATTTTCTTCAATGGATGCTTCCTAATCTCTTAGGCATTTGAACAGTATTGCAGGCTTATAACCAATTATGAAAGGGCTTGGAAGTGTTGCCCACAGACTTTTTGTGGTATGAGGCATTACTGAATAGAAAATTAATCTGTTGATTTCTGATTTGATTCTCTGAAAAATCATATTAAAAAGAGCAACAATAGGTAAATAGTAGCCATTATGTCCTTAGAACAGGTTCATGTTTATTTCTTAACTCTCCTGTGAAATATAGGTTGGCAATTCAGTTTTATCAGAGCCCCTGAAGATACACAATGCATATCACAACACTGGAGAGATGTGATTTGCTGCACAGATTGTTCAAGTTTTGATTTGTTTGCGAGGTTTGATTTGTGGTGAAGCCACAAAAGGAAGATTATTTACTCTTGGGCTGTTCTTCCCCTCCTTTTGAAGGTGGGAAGAAGCTGGTGGTCAGACTTCCCAGATGGCTTGTATGTAATAGTTTTTAGGAAGTCTTAAAAATGAAGAACTTCGTTACATTTTTTTTTTCTCACATCATTGTTTAACTTGGGAGTGGAAACCCCTTTTCTCATCTGTTTTTCAGAACAAGTCATCTCAAGGGCTCCAGTAAGCAGGAAATACAGAAAAAAAATGTGGTGAATTGCTTTCGAAAAGCTGCAATTATTAAGCTTTAAAATGTTCCCTTAGTATTTGCATTACTGCCTAAACATGCCCTGTGTAGAACACTGAGCAATAAAAATAATTTAGATGTTAAGGTAACTGACAAGTACTTAAGCATGACCACTACTGTTACATTAGAAACTCAACAAAGATTTCATTCATATTTCCCCAATTTTTATGTGTGAAGGTTCCCTTGTGTCACTACTGGAAACCACTGACAAGCTCCATGGAGAGCTAGGTGGGTGAGTCTCAAGGAAAGAAAGTTTGCATTTCAATTTTTTTTTTTCTGGCATGAAGAAGCTGTTAAAATAATATGAGAAACAAGGGAACTTTTAACTATTTTTCTGCAGACACTCCAGTGTTTAATAACTTCCTTCTAACAAGAACCTCCATCATAGCAAAATTTCACTATTTTCTTCCACATAAACAGCTCTTCAGACAACAACATCTGCGTTAGATGTTTGCTACTTTTGGGCACTGCAGTCTTCCTATCTGTAATCCCACTAAAGCGGAGCCTGCAGTGCCTAGCAGTGTCTCAGGCACTGGCCAGGCTACCACTGGCCAGGCAAGCGGTAGCTGCAGTGTGGTGAGAGCTCTGCTGCTGGTGAGGATCAGGTTTCAGGAAGGAGCTGAGATCAGTGTAAAGTTAGGAGGTGCTGCTGTTTGTCTCAGTAGCCAGCAGAAGAAATAACAACGAAAATAACCTTTTTAGGATTTCTTTGTAAGATGCAGAGTGGTAAACAATTGCTCCTCCTCACTGCAGAAAGGTCACACTTGGAAATGGAGCATAGCTGTACAATGAGCAGGCCATTCCTTACTATGTTTGTTTAAGACACAAGTTGTTCTCATATGAAACCCTTGGGAAAGCAGCCATCTCCAGCTATGTAACATATCTCTTGGGAACTGCTAATTTGTAAATGCTGCAACAACACCTGTAGTGCAGGCAGTGGCTAACTGGGATTCTTGGTGTACTGGTGGCAAGAGAAACATCATCTGAAAAGAAATGCTCAGAATTGCCAAGACAAAGTGAAGCTGAAATTCTCCAAGATCTTGAAAAGTTTCAAGGTCAGGAGCATTGCAGGAGTGGAGGAGCACACAGACAACACAAGGGAGCTAGAACAGTGGCAGGAAAGAATCCCTGAATCCTGAGAGGCGTGAGAAACCAAGGAGGGTGTGCTTTGATGTGTGTGAAGGAGTACACTTCTAGAATGAAAAAGGCACTTAAAATATTTAAACACAGACAAATAGTGTGATGTTGTTCTTTTTAATTTCTACTCTCAACACAGTAGTAAAAGCATCTGTTGCTAATGACAATCACAACTACTTCTAACTCCCCCCCCCGCTTAAAAATACAAATGCAACATCAATTTCTGCACCCATAAAATGCATATTTGCAAACTTGTCTATGCACAGACTTTCTACTAGCTGTATTAGCTGATCCAGTCTCCTCTACCATTTCTGGAAAACTGCAGTCAGCTACCCCAACATGAACTGTGGCAGCTCCCAAAAGGCAGGCAAGCAAGTATAATAAGAGAAGGCTACCAGCTGTGTTTTTATTAAAGAAGTACCTGCAGTGTTTCGCAGATGCTTTGCCTTCCTTAACTTTGCAGAAGCATTCTGCATTTCCTCACGTATTGTGAAATTCCACATAAACGGTGAAATGAAATTCTAATGAAGCATCGCTGAATATATGAAATTATAAGTGATAGATTGGTATGTTAGCTGCTGTTAACTGACAGAAAGTGATCAGCTGTTGTGAAAGTACAACTTTAAAGACCTATAGAGCTTTCTAACAGTCCATGAAAAAAAATCTGCTTCTTGTGATTTTTTTTGAACTACTGTACAATGAAATGAGAAAAATTAAAGCTTGATCCCGAATTACAATAAAAGCAGTAACTTTATTGAAATGTTCACGCATTTTTGCATTGCAACCTAAGCTTAGAAGTAGACTGACACAGATGACACTTCCATGTAAAAACTCATAAAATTTTACATTTATAGCAGCTTTATTAGCTATGTAAAGACATTGAGCACCTCTTGCCACTGAAAGTGATGTTCAATATCCCAGCAGAGAAAGACCTGATCCAAAGAATATTTTTCTTTTAAAAGAAGACATGTCAACCCCACTTTTACATACTTTCAGTATGCTTTTTAACATTACTAACAAAACCCCTTTTTCTCTTCCTCAATTATTTTGTCAGCTCTGAATCCTCTGTGGAATTAACAAGGAACAACCTGGAATTTTGCTTCTCTTCTTGCCCATGTCAAAATGTCTTACAGCCCAAATTCCCTCAGGTCAGTTTGGTGTAAAACATGAACAGTCAGCACTTTCACTACTCCTGATGATGACATGTAGTGCAGAAAAAGTCTAAACTGAATCTCAAGATGCTGCTGGTACAATACATATTTAAAATTACTTGTACAATCAAGTGCCTATTGTAACATGACTTTTTTGTAATAAACCAAAAATTATTTCAGCAACACACTGTATATTCTGTTCCCTTACACCTGTGAAAAACAAGAGAGTAGTAAAATCATAATTTTCCCCTTTTTCCACCTAGTCTTTTGTACAGCGATGGGAAAACCTTTCAGGAAGAAAACATACAGTAAGTAACACTGTTGTTGCCCCAGTTTGCAAAGATATGCACAGATTAACACTGTACTTACCACTCCCACAGGGAAAGCTAGAACAGCCATCATCCAGTCACGGAGGGAAATGAGTTTTTTCAGCTGCCGCTCTTGCTCTTGACTGTCATTCCCTCTAGTGAGAAGACTGGACAGGTCAGTCAAGACGCAAATCCCAAAGAAGACAGCCTGGATAACCTGCATAGAAGGAAAACACACTCTTGAACACATCTTAATCTTTCTGTGTTCCTTCTCCCGTTTCTTCCTCTCTTGAACAGAGAAGATCAGCCCTCTGGCAGAGAGCAGGTCAGACACAGGCACGCATGAGGAATATTGCCACAGAATTGACATGGGGAGTGGGAATACATCAGTCTCTTAAATACAGGTAGAGTTTATTCACATAAAAGCCACATGTAATTCGAAGTCCTACATGCACCTTGCTCCTCATCTACAGGGGGAATCAACGTGAGTGGAAGGACCATTCCAGAGGTGGCTTTCCACCCTCACCTCAGGTATGTGCCACCTGCTGGGGGCTGAACTGTGTCACTCGGCTCATCCCCAAAGCAATTGCCTCTGAGGTGGAAAAATGAGGGCTGCTCCCAGTGAGAAGAAGGGAAAGAAATAGAAACGAGTGTTTCCCTCCCTTGTGACAGGAGGTCTCTCTTGGAGATTCTGCCTGCCCCAGACACTCCACCTAAAGGCCAAGGAAGTTCCTGAGACTTCCTGACAGACACAGCACATGGTTCAAGCTTCAGCAATCTATCTCTACTTCATCTCAGGTAGTGAATGATAGAACAAGAAAGCAGCAGGAGTTATTCACTGTATTTTCCTGATGGCAGACTGTCATTTACCTAACTTTTCCTTTTTTGCATTTACGTATTTGTGTGCAATGAGAGATTAACTGTTATATTAAATTAATCACCTGAACCCACTGATTTAGTTCAAACTTGACTTGATCTTAATGTGATCACTGAGATTTTCTCTCTTAATTAGCTTAGTAAAACTGTAATAAGTTTGCTCAGGTATGCTCTTGCCTGAGGACTTGCTCAGGATCCTTTCTAGTACAGTTCAGAGGAAGTGCAAGCAGCTTGTTTACTCCCCAAGCTGGAAGCCCGGGTCACAAAACCATACATATCAGGTAATCTCAGGTAAAAAATTAACAAAACATGGGCTTGGCTCCCAAATTACAGTGTGATTTGTCAAAAACCGTAAACATATATATGCCTAGAATTCATACTGCATGTTTTTCAAAGCAAGCATGCAGTCCTAGTTTAGAAGTCTTACTGTAAACCTAAGTGTTTCACTGACTATGAGTCTCTAACCAAGCAGAAGACTATCCATAAGAAATAAGAATAGCATATATCCAGATGCTGCAAAATACAATTTATTATCTGCACACATCTTTGCAGAATTTACACTATAATAAGGCAGACATGCAGGCAGGAAGGAAGGATGGAAGGAGAGAAATACCAAACAGATGTTGGCTACTAGGAAGAAATCCAGAGATGTGTAACGATTGGATGGATTAAAGTACACTTCCTTCCTCAACAATCCTTATATGACCCAAACACTTGTAAATTCTGGCTGTAAAGCTGTGAATGACAAACATTCAAATGGCCCCTGGATCTGCTTGCAATTCTGCTGCCATTGCTCTCTCCTCTCCAGGCTGTAGCTACATAGAATTTGCTTGATAAATAGATGAAGCAACATTACAAAACATTCCCTGAAGCCATGAGATGTGACAGACTATTAGTGCTAGAGCTGTATATTGTGCTAGAAAAAGATATGACTATTTCAAATGACTGCTTGTAAAAGTTACTATTGTCTACATCAGTTTTGAAAAGCCTTTTAAATGTAAGCTGGGGCTTCTTGGAGCTACTAAGAACTCTTAATGCACTTTTTCACATTATTTGTTTGAACAAACACTTAGTAGAAAAAAATCTTCCCATACTCAGCCCTGTTTTCCACCAAACAGATGGCCTATTTGGAGAGCTGAAATAGAAGAACTAATTATGCATTTGCTTGACTTATGAGGAGATATGATACCATCTACTATTCACTCAACAGTGTGAATGCCAAACTAGACAGAGCTGGGGAAAAAAGTATAGCTAACGGTAATGAGATCAATCTGGGTGTTAAAAAGTTTAGGCTGAGTACCAGGAAATATTTCCTAACAGTGAGCTCTGTCAGACCATGAAATAGTTTCTCAGAGGAAGTGGTGGAAGCCTCATGGCTTGAGTCACTCAAACCGATATTGGACAAAACACTCAATAATGTACTGAAGGGAACAGTATTATGCTGGCAGGGTTTGGAAGAGTGACTAATGGATTGTTTTCAGCTCTAACTACAATTCCCTGAAATGGTCCCTCTCCAAAGAAACACAGACTCAAACAATCACACGCCTACTTTCCAAGGGAATTGAGATTGTACATCCACTAATCAATTACAAACCGAGCAACTTCTCTCTCCTATTATCCTGCTATGAACACAGAGCTTCAAGAGAAAATGTAATGATATCACTGGGAATAAGTAAAAATTCCAAAAGGGAAATACCCAAAGATTTCAGAGGGTAGGTATGAAGCAGACTAGAAAAAACATTAACAAATAAAAATCCATATAGGAAAGAGAAAATTACATCTTTATTGAGAACATTCAGAGCCAATGAAAAAATTGTACAGTGTTCAGAGAGGAACAATTACAGCTTATTCATACAAATAATGTACATACATTCACTTCCTTCATTCTACTTCCTTTCCTTTCTAGAACGCACAACAAAACTCTTCTGACACCTATCAACACTTAGGATTAGAGTTAGGACCTCCAGAGCTACATGAGTCTCAGCAACATTAATTAAACAGAAATCAGTAACGATTTACATCCTTTGTGGGTCTGGCACAGGAACAGCACAGTATGCAGCTAATGATGGGTTTTGGTATGAAACGAATTTTTAAAGTCCATGCTCCTTGGCGTGAATGCTGTCTAACAGATGTGAAAAAAATCACAGCAAGGAAATAGAAACTCCCTCTAAACAATGTTCTCCAAGGTGCCCTGGTGTTACCTCATATTTAGGATCACATTTTCAAAACAGAGACCTTATTTGAAAATTTACAGGTGTTGAATCTATACATGAAACATCCTCAAGTTGTTAAACAGCTGACTTTTTTTTCCCCTTGGAAATATAAGCAAGAACAGCATTTTAGAGGAAATACTTTCCAGTTTTGTGTCTAACTAGAGCTTGAAGGAAAGCAGTGATTTAGAAAATGACAAATTTGACAGAAAACAGACACAGCTTCCCTATACCATGTAACAGTATAGATAGATAGTACAGATAGTATAGATTGAATCAGAAACTTACAAGCAGAATATGCAATCCCAAGAAAATAACTGAACAGTTAAAAAATACTGCTGAGCCTTTTTCTCCTAGAAGCCTAAAGGGGCCAGTCCCACTGGAGTTGATACTACAGTACCTTTAAACTGTGATAATGTAATGACAAGTAACAACAGTGGCCATCTAAAGGATGTCAGCAAACAAAATTCTGAGCAAACACTTGTTAAGTTGCTAAGGATGTTTATGTTCTTTATGTTCATAAACATAAGATGAAACCAAGCAGCACAGAAACCTTCTCAAACAGATGTGTTGATTTACATAGAATAAACTAATTGTATGTGTCTGTCTAGAAGAAGAAAATAAAGACTTGCCTCAGTAGTTTTTTTCACAAGGTGTTCACTTCAGGACTGCAGCTAATGACCTCCTCACGCTCCCCCTAATTTGACTTCTTAGAAGCCAAACAGAAAACCTATTTTCTCATAAATCCATTTCCAGAGCATGGAGACTCCCTTCTCCCCTATGCCATGAAGCTCCATGGTGTGGACAAGATCTCTTGAGATGATGAAAATTCTGTTACTAGTCTTAACAAGGCAGAAAATCCCTCATTAAATTCACTGAATCTAGAATTTCATTCTCTTTCAAGTTCACTCTCATAATCAGAAGCACTCCTTAGAACTCAGGGCAGGAGAACTGGAAAAGTCTCTGCAACCTCTAATACTATGTAAGGGTAATTTTTCCTCTACCTACCTGTGATTATGAAAAATCACTATCCTCAAGTTATGATTTTTGAGATTAACACTACTTACTTCATGTGGCCCTCCATGAAATAAGGCATCAGTCTTGGCTGGTAAATAGGCAGCACTGCCAGAATAAAACATGGAAGTAACAGTCACAAAATCCACCAGAAATAATAAAAAAGCAGTAAGTAAACAAACATGAGGCACGTGATAGGATGACTAATTCACAGAAAGGTGTCAGGGAGGCCTCAGTGGTCCGTGGGGGCAGGGAGTGGCAGGGGAGTAGTCCGGGCCCATCCCATCCTTAGCCAGGAGCAGAGCAGAGCAGTGCCAAGGGGCCAGTCCCAGCCTCAGTGCATCAAGCACCTCCTTGGGGACAAGCCACCGACTTCAGTAGGGGGGACAGACATAACCTGACCCATCAAACCACTCAAGCTTAAGACACATGTTGTATTTCCACAAGAAGATGGAAGTTTAGCTCTACCAGCGTGCAAAATCAAATTGCTGAAAGTTGTAATTTCTCTTGGATTTCAGATTTTACAATCTCTCATATAAAGAACATGGTCTGATTTTCCTCTTCAAACAACAGAAAATTATTTATAACCTTGGAGTATCTATTACCAGTCACTGTCAGCTTTAATTTCCACAGCCTCTGGACATCATTACTTGCTGTAACAAATGAACTATGCTGCAGCAGTTGCCTGTTTCAAGTGGGGTTGTGTATGGAGCTGTTCACAGGCACTTGTGGACAGCCTGCATCCTGTAACAACAGCTCAGTTATCTGTAGTTGCAACATACAGAGGAAGTCCTGGTTAGACAGAGAATAACAAGATATGTTTAATAGAAAATGCTTCCAATGAAGTAATGGGTTGCAGCTACATAATAAATATGTTATAGTTCTTGATTGCACCGGACTACTGATTCTTCTTGCCCATTGCCATTCCACCACTACTCACTGCTTTATTCTTGTTGCTTCTCCTCTCCTCGCTGTATCTTTGTTAGTTATTGAGAGCAAGCAGAAACTGGACAACACAACAATCAAGTGCTAAATCTTTGTATCAGAGAAGCTACAGACTTCAGATACAAAAAAGGCAGATCTTTGTGTCTACAGACACATGAAAGAGAGGCATAAAGAAAAAATGCAAGAACCAAGAGCCTTTTAAATACTAAAATACTGTGTAATACATCTAATCCCTAAACCTACAATTAATTAAAGTGCAAGAACCATGAAAAAGCACTGGGTGCTACTCAGAATCATTTTCTGTACAAGGAATGGGGAAAATACTCATATTTCAAAGGTCAGAAATAAAAAAGAAGCATCACCCCTGAAGTTTCATTGACAGTAGGCTGAGGTAAACCAGCAAAGCTCGTATCTATTGCATCTTCTTTCACACCAGCTGCAAGTGCCGTGGTTTTTTTTTAGGTTTCTTTGTTTCTTAAGCAAGTTTTAACATCATAAGCCACTTCAACACAGAAAAGGATGAGCCCCCGGCCCATCAAAAGCCAGTAGTCTCTGAAAACAAATACATCATATAGAGAAGTAACTGACAAGGCAACGAAAACAGAGTAAGCCAAAGGAATACTTAATGCAAATGTTGTCTATTTTACTTTGAGTTGTTTACTGGTTAGGAATCTTGAAATAAGTATTTCTTCTATCTTGCCTTTCTCTTCCACTTACACAAATTAGAACTAAAAATCACACAAGTAAAACATGATGCTTACTTTTATCAGAAGCGTCATTAGAATCTCAGTAACTGGATAAGGGGAGAGCCTTATGAATGTCCAGCACTGTCCTCATCCAAGCTAATGACTCATGTCTCCCTTTGCATCCTTCAGTGGGAGGATGGCTCTTCTACCCAGCATGTTGCACACGAAGACTAGTCCTTAGTAAGCAGTGATTTAACTTTATTTTCATGGGTTAGTCATATGATAGGAATCAGTTTGTAATACATGCCTAATCCCTTACCATATGATGCAAGTTCAGGGACTCCTTTAAATATAATCCTTTATATTCTACATAACCTCCTGTGGTGTCTCCTTTTGAAGCCCACCAGCACTGTCCACATATAACCAAGAATGGGGTCTTAAACAACTGAGATTTTATCAATATAAAAAATAATAAAATCTACTATGAAATTAATATACATGAAAGAAAAAAAAAGTTTGACTCTTGGTCTAGGCCTAGTTTTTATAGGTACTACACTGTTCAATTTGTAGTACTTAAAGCATCAATTATGAAGGTGTGGAATGGGGACCAAGCTGTGCAAGGAAACAAGATCTAGTGTTTCCATGACAAGAGATACCTTTTAAAATTATGCCTGTTGGAATATGAGATGTGTTTTAACCTGGACAGACAAAAAAGCAACTCAACAGGCTCTTCCTTTCTCTTTTCATCTTCCCTCCACTTAACTCTGGAAAATCCCTTACTCTAAGTACTCTTACTGGAAACATTAAGTCTCAGACCATTCTGTCTTAGCAAGATTCTTGACTGTCTCGTAAAGGTTTCCAAAAATATGCAGCACAGGTCTTGGAGAGGTAAAGTATTTATGCTAACATAGTTTTAAAAGTGGTTCTCATAATAAGTACTTCTGTAAGGACAAATATTATTTACTACAGCAAACTAAACTGAAATTCAGTACACTACCAAAAAAAATTTGAAATGGTTTATTCTTTGTCAGCAACAAAAACATCTTTATTCTTTTTACATGGGTGCAATACCCCTAGCAAAAAAAAAATAAAAATCCATAGCTGACAACTGAGGAATTCATTTTAAAGTGCTACTCTGTCTCAGCTGAGTTGCATAGATGACATTTTGAACATGATCTCAGCATGACAGAGTGTATGCCATCTGGCTCAGAAGTGCTAACAGCCTGGAATCCATTGCCATGTATCGAATGAAGAGATGGAATGGACAAATATACAATGTACTAAAGAAATAACAATAAAAATTTGAACTGATGCTAAGAAAGTACATTTTCTCAAATCTCTTGCAATTATATCAGCTGTGTCATTCCTCTCCAACACCATGTCAGTCTTCTTCTTAGATGTTCATATATCTTACTTTGATCTTGGCTAATACACTCGAAGCATGAAGCTCATTGTTGCAGTATTTAAGAAATTATTATTCTATTTTTATCTTTGTATTTTTAATTGTTTTGACTAAACTAATTTTCTAATAATCCCCATCTTCTTCCTTGCTCTCTTATATTGTGTATAGAAAAGCTGCCATTACTACTTATTGTATCCTGCTTATAAGACAGTGTAATTTCATTAAATTTATATAATCCATTCAGTGAACATGTATAATACAGTTTATTCAGAATAGATTATGATTTTATTAGGTTATATATTTTATGTTTTTCTTTGGTAAAGATTAATCTTATTAGGATTATACAGTGCTCAGAAGGTTATGTCATTATTTTGGCTTAAATGATAATTTTACACATTTCAGCATGATTGGTACACTCTGCAGCAGTGCCCTTGCAGTCAAGGCAGGAAAAGCAGCTCTCTAGACAATGTTTGGGATAGCTAACTAAGAAGGTAAGACTTGTTCTACAGCTGTCTGTGCTAAAATGAGCTTTAGGATAGGGTTTCCCACGGCTGGAAAGCCCCAAGCAGTTTGTAAGTTAATTATCCCAAAAAAGAAATGACATTTTATTAAGTGCAAAACTTTATTTAAAAAAAATTATTTTCTTAAAACCCCATAAATTTCTGCATTGCACCAACTTTTTCATGTTTAGAAATATAGTTTGAATACCACTACAGTGAAGCAATTTTGACTGATCAAAGAGTAACTGATTCTGCTTTTAATTTCTTCCCTTTTTAATGAATAAGGTAATAGCTGCCTTCTAAATTGCTGAATTTAGATAAGGCTATTACAAATGTATCTCAGCAATATGGAGACAGAGCTAGAAATGCAAATGAGAAAGTCACTAAAATCTTCTGAGACACAGCAACCTCAGTGCTGCCCTACTATGGTTTAGGAAATAAAAGGTTTTGAAGGTCTGTTTCCTGAGCACTGTGAAAACAGTAATGAATGACTCCACACACCAGTCCAGAAAGACAGGCTTTTACGTGATATGCATCTAAGTTGGGCAATTCTCCTTCTCTCCAGGGAAGGTAAGGGAAGGAGACACTGAGGGCTTTATCCCACTTTGTTGTTCATCCAACAATACACAAATAAGTCAGTTGCAAACCCATATTGTGAAAAACAGCTCAAATCTCTGATCAGGCTCATCTTCAGCTTTTGCTTAAACTTTTCTTCCTTTGTGCACTACCGCAGCAGCTGAAGTGTAATTTATAACAGATAGGTAAAGTATATTCATAAATAAAGTTATTACTAAGATAAGGATTTTCTGCAATTTAGACCACAGCAAAGGATGCTGCTATTCAAGCTCCACTTGAAAAAAAATAGGACATAATTTTGTACATTAATTATAAAGCACATGGTTCAGTGAAAGGTGATCAACGTGTTATGGCATCCTCATAAACAAGACTGTTCTTTACACAACATGTCAAGCAAGACACTGTTCTAAAGAGTTGCATTTTGGGAGGAGTTAAAAATCTTATTATCTCAAATCTCTAAAGAAACCATGGGAAAACCCCCGATACAAACTAACTGCATTTAAATTACCTATACTATCGGGGTTAAGTGTTCACTAGGTGTGTGGCATTCCAACCACAGATGATAACACTTCTCCCTGCTTTCATTGTCTCTCTTATGAATCAATCTCAGAGGAAATGAAGGATTTGTTTCCTGATTGTTGTTGGTGAAAGCAAAGCACTGGGAAATGAGCTGGCCAAGGCAGAAAGGCAGCCGGGGACTCCGGGGATAAACTCAGGTGTCCCGACCCCTAGGCAGTTCTCCAGGCATTGTATCAGGGTTATTTTCCACACACCTACACTCACTCTTATAGAAACAGCCATTTCCAATGCACACACATTTCATTCCCTCCAAATGCAGCCATACTACTGCTAGCCTAAGTCCAAATATTTCTCCTCTAATGCAGCTCACAGTGATCAGAGTTTTCAAAGATCTTCTTTAGTGTATTGTGTCTTTAATAGTTAGATACTACATTTCTGCCAACAAACTAGAGTCTCTAATATCTTTGGAGATCTTCTTGTCCATTATACCACTCCCACCTTCACTGTTCTTACATCATATTTCATACAGCAAATACTGATTTTGAACAATACTAGTAGTGAATATATACTTTTTAATATATTAAATATTATAAAAATATATATTATTATAAATATTCTATTGTTTATATAAAAATATATATTATATATATATTATAAATATATTTTTCCCCCTTGTTTTGCTTTGTAGGAGTAAGTTTGATGTGCTGCAATTTCAACATGGTGTACACCTGGCTTCTCAGCATCCTCATAGGACAGGTCACTGACTAGAAGAAGTACAACCACCTCATCTGCTACCTGGAGATTGTCTTTGGAGAGAATGGTCTGAAAAAAAAACCAGCATGGAACCCTATCTTACCTTATATGCTCATGAACACAGACACAACTCAAACATCTCGCACTCTTTCTTACTCTAACCAACTTTAACTGTGTCTTGAGTTTCCAAACTAACCTTACAGACATATCTGCTTACTGTACTTCTGGTTAACTCACTGCTTTTCATTTCATTTGCAAAAGAAAAAGGAGACTAACTATATGGAATTTTAAAGTTACATCCCCTTACATATTAGGGGAAGCCACTTTATGAGAACTACCTGCTATCACACCAGGTTCCAAATCCCTGAGATTCAGATATTCTCCATCAGCAATTTTTTAATCAGTAAGCACTGTAAGTTCAATAATGGGCTGCCCTTTCTTTGCCAAGAAACAGAAGGCTCAAACAACATCTGTTGTAGCAGGTAAGAAAGTAGCAAATCACTCCAGTAAAGAGACCTTTGCTGAAGTGTAGTTCCAGTGACAGTGAGCATGGTGTTTTTGGTTTTCCATGGCAGGAAAAGCACTTTGTAATAGCTTGCAAACATGGCAGCCTGGCATGAAAAAAAAAAAAAACAAACCAAAAAAACCCCGGCATCTCTGCCTACTAAAGAACAGAGCCTACTAGTCAGCCAAGCAGGACACACCAGGAAATGCCCAAGAATCAACTGGCCTCTGCAAAACCTCTTGGTCCTCCCAACACTCCTGCCTCCATGCACCAGGTGGGTACACGCACGCGCACTCCAAATTAACACAGTAGCTGTAATTGTAGTGCAGCTGGGGACAAGGGCTGTGCCTCTACACATGCTGGGCATGCTGAGTCACCCACAGGAACTCCCTGGGCAGTCCCGGGAACTCCCCAGCCAGTTTCTGTACAGATGAGATAATTGATTGATAGCTACGGGAACCCGCCCCGGGCAGTCCCAGCTCTAGCAGA
This sequence comes from Brachypodius melanocephalos, assembly GCA_013398615.1. Taxonomy (NCBI): domain Eukaryota; kingdom Metazoa; phylum Chordata; class Aves; order Passeriformes; family Pycnonotidae; genus Brachypodius; species Brachypodius melanocephalos. The sequence continues at coordinate 11,549,427 of VZSR01003807.1, read as the reverse complement.
GGTCTGAGGAATCGATAGAAGAACTCCACAGGCAGTCCCAGTCCACGTTCACAAGATAATCAACTGCATGTCAGGGACTGGGGAGGCAGGGAGTTCCCAGCAGCCCTGGGAAAAACACAGGTGGGTCCTGCTTTTCTCATACGAAGTAAATGGTGAATTAATGGATACTGTTTATCTACTGAGATATGTATATCATTGAAGCAGGCAACTTTTTGCACAAAGATGAGATGATTTAAACTAGAAACTCATCATGCATACACTGGAGTGTTGACAAGGGACTACAGGCCAGCTGGAGCAAACCAGAAGTTCGGGGTTCTCATCCAAACGACCTGAAAATGCTGCTACAAAGATACTTATGATGTACACTCCTATCATCACCTGGTCAGAAACCAGCCATATGTCACAACAGTGACAACAGCAACACAAGATTGTTAGCTAACACATAAACCAATGTGTGTGTAATATGAACCAGAACAGCCTCTTAAGAAAATGAGTCTACCACTACATAAACTGGCCACAATGAAATGCCACACAGATTTAAAACATTATCCTAGAGTATAAGAACATTGGTCTAAGTAAATGTATCTTATGTCATTACCTTATTTTAAGTAAAGTACCTATAATTCTGACTTGCAGAATACGTACTCTTTTCCCAAAACACTTGGTAAATAAATACTTTCCAGTGTTCTGCCCTGTTCTTCACAATACAAAACAAGCTGGTTACCCAGAGAATGTTTATAAATGTTGGAGGTTTCTAGGCCATGCCCATTTGTTTATAATCTGGCAGTAGCCCATTGCAGCACCAGGCCCAGACACCTCTGCAACAGAACAAGGCCATCTGTAACCACTTGACAAGAAACTTCACCCTGGAGTCCTGAGCAGCCCCTATCAGTATGCCCATCTTGAGACATGCAGCTCTGGCTAACAGTGACACTGGGTCACATTCAACCTGTAGCTTTGAATCAGGCAAGAATCCTGGCTCAGAGACGCGTTACACGACACAGCCTGACCAGGGCATTGGACCCTTCCACCTCCACGTCATGAAATCAAGGCCAACTACTCAATGCAGAGCTGAGCACCCGGACTTTGAGCACCACCACAAGGGGCTGTTCTGTTTACACTCAGGAAAGCTGGGTTTGGATTATGCCTGTACCCACCAGGAGGTTCAAGTGCAACACTGCATAGGGTTTTTAGATGCCTGGCTGAAGTGGAAACCACAGCTCTTCGGCAACACTAATTTCCAAAGAGATGACCATAAAGTGAGATGAAATTAAAGCAAAAAACGAAGTGGATACAGTAGGGTAAAGAAGTATGTCTGGAATCCCAACCTCTCCTGCAAGGCACATACATGCAAAATTTAATTGTGATTAAACTTCTCAGTCAATTTCTTATGTGATGTGAGCACTCACAGCTTGAAGCCCAAGCAGAAGGGCTTTAGGAGTCCAGCTTTAACTTTTGGGACTGCTTACTGTAGCACACAGTGGAAGGAAAAGACAAACTCTTGGTATTAACTTCTACGCAGTATCAGAGTATATTACTTGCTAACAGATGCACCTTCTACACCCATTTCAACTCAAATTGCGCTTAAAGAATAATTCGTGTCTTCAAGAAGATATATATTACTGACAATGTCAAAGAATATTATGCCCACCTTTCCTGGTAAGTTGTGCTACCATAGGACAGAGCCCACAGATGTCTTTGGAACTTATACTGAGGTTCCAGCCCTTACGCCTGTATTTCACCATGAAAGCTATCTGCTAAAACACTTTATCTGGAGCAAGAAATAGGAATCAGAAGCCAGAACTACTTCCTCCTGTCCCATCTTTCTCCACACGACATGCAAACTGGATGGCCACTATTTTAAAGGCAATTCTTTGTGAACGCTTTGCTAACATTTTGCCACTAAAATAACTGTTTTCTTGGTGTAAAAACCAATATATTTTACAAGTCTCACTGCAGAGTTCATAAATATCATATTTCTTCATGCATTACTGAAACCTCAAGGAAAACACATGCTGGAGATGTTTTTCAAGCTCCAGTTAACTTAATCAGTTTTCTTTCTTCTTCCCACTCCACCGAAGGAAAAAGCATATATGAAGTCTGGCCATATCCAAAGTTTGCTGTCAAGATCAGCCATTTTACTTTTTCATTTCTATTTATAAACACAGTTAGGTATTACAAGAGCCAGACTATTTATCCATGAAGACTGTCAAAACAGATAATATATTGTGTCTCACTGAATTACAAACTGGCTGGGTGCCTAGCCTATTGACTGTGAAAGTCCACTCCATTACAGCTTCAGCAATGTCTTCTAGCTACTTCAAAAAGGTTTTTAAAAGCACACATCTGTGAAAGGGCTATGTGGATCATACATATTATTTTTTTTACTCCTTCTGTTGGTTACCTGCAATTATTGGTTACTACTTCAGGTGCCAACTCAGGAAGAGTAACACTACCAGAAAATCTAAGTGATGACCTTCAGTCTAATAAGATATCACTCAGCAGTGATCTCCCACAATGTCCACACAGATGTGTGCTAACTTACTCTGCTGGAACTAGTGCTCTGATAAATTGTGTTCCTTATGTGTTTAAGGAACACATGTGCAGCCAGAGTGCGATCAAAATTAGTATTACATTTTAAAGAGCTGAGTCCTTAGTGTAGTAGCAGTTACAATACAGTGATAGTTATTATGAGAACCATGAAATTTTATTTGACTCACTGCAGACACTGCTTGTATCTGCTTCCAAAATATCCAAAACAGGTAACTAAAAAACAAAGGTAATGACACCTACAAGTATGGCAAATTGAATACAGGTAGGCAAACACCTTCTTTTAAGTGGAAACTGAAACAAAACAATAACCCAGAAAATGCATTTTGACTCCAGGTTAGAATACCACAGCTTGCCTTTATATGAAATTGCATTATCTTTCTGAGGAAAATACAATTTAAATACTGGTTTGATTTATAAAATGCGTGGCATCCAATCATCAGCTTGCATACATGCAGTGAAGTAAAAGGACATTGTGCTTCTCTGCAAAGGGTTTTCTTTTCAAGAAGCAGGCTTGATCCAGCTATGAACATAGTCAAAACATGTACTTCATGTAAAAGCAAAATATGATATAGTATTGCAATAAAGTAGCATTATAATTAATATAAAACTACTACTTCAGGAATTTCCTGTCTATAATTACAACACCTGTATCAATGCCAAGGTCAGCATGTTAATCCATAGTCAATTTGAAAAATAAGCACAAAAAATCTATAGTGGAAATGGTCATATTTTAACAAAGTGTTTATTGACCTTGTATGGTAAAAGGATAATTATCATATCATGATGTCCATATTTTAAATGTATTTAGCTTAAAAAATTAATCAATGCATATTGCAGTATTACTATAGCATCATAACTCCTTCTCTACAGACTTTTTCTTGTCCTTATTTTGTATTTTGTCATTATCACTTCCCAGGTTTTCAGACTGAAGATCGAGAAAGTAGAGGGACTCTGCCTTTCTAAACAACTCAAGAAATCTGAAAGGATCTCATGTACTGCAGTTCTAGGTTTGCTTTCCCTTAATAGCACTCAGTCACTTATAAATTATTTTGCTGCTAAATACAAAGACAGCCAGCTTCAGACAGGACTTTCTCTTTGGTATGATCAGACCATTATCATCTTTTGAAGAAACTTGAAACTGATCAAAGAGATGATCTGTTTGTTTCTTATCCATCTCTTATTTAAATGATTCTAAATGTCCTATAGAAAAGGTGCTTTACATGGAACTATCATAAACCAGCCTAAATGGTATCAATGCACATTACTCAGCAGCATAAACTGTCCGTATACTGTAATATTTCTATCAAGCAATGATTTTTTAAAAAGCAACAGAAAATCATGATGCAGAGAACAGTAAATTGCTATCTATAATAAAATCTCAAAAATAATGAAGTCTTCCCTGATTTTAATTTCTTTACTCTTATTAATGGTAATCTTTTTAAAAAACAAACAAAAGAGATTTCTCATGTGTAATTTTTTACAGGCCATAGTATTTATTTAGATCAAAAAGAGGAGTAAGATTTACAACAGAGATCTTCCCTATCAGTGGCGATTTCATAAGAAGGCAGAATAGTACATCTGTTAACTTTACTGTTGCATAATAGCACAGGAAGAACAACCAAGAGCAAAGCAGACAAATCCACAGCAATTTACTGTTTTGTAACCCAAACCAGTGCTTTAAATACAGCTTGAAAAAACACAGGAAACACTACTGTAGCTGGACAACACAAAAAAAAAAAAGCAATTTCCTTGTCGTAAGATATACTTAGTAAGAAGACTGCTACGTTTTGCACTTGACATTTCTGGATGAAGCCTCTGGTGAAGAAAACTGCAGAGAAATACGGCCTAAGGCATCAATGCCATGTGAGCATTACAAAAACCGTGACACTGAACACAACCACAGTCAGAAAAAAGGACTGCAGAGTTCGGGAAGGTAACCAGACTTTTAAGAGCCAAAATCAAGTAACAAAATGGCAAACACCATAAAAAATGAAATCTTGGTTTTTGCTATACTCCATATTTTTTATTATATTAGAAAATGGTGACTAAAATAGTGCATTTTTTAATTTCTGTTAGAAAACTATCATGACTGGTGATAGGCTGGAATATGCTAAAATATCTGCAAGCAGAATTCTGAACAGTTCTGAACTAAATAAATGATCTTAACTTTACCTGTGTTGCAAATGCAAAGAAAAGCTAAAACCAACACATTATGTATTTAAATGATATACTAAAGAAACTATGTTTTCTGTAGTAAGTAAAACCAGATTTAGTGTTTCTTTTCACTATGCTCTACAAGATTTTAGAGGTAGCAGATATTATCCTCCCACACCTCATTGTTATTCGCAGGTGAGTAGGAGGAAAACCAGTTTTTCTAATTCCCAGCTGGTTTCTCACTGAATTGATTTCTCTTCATTCTGTGTGAATGGAATAGTTACTGAACTAACCTAATGAATAACAAGAAATACTTTCTCTGCATCTGCAGAGGAGAGCAATATTGTCAAAAAAGCCATTAATACCAAAGGAAACTCTAACTCTGGTGCTTAACCATTACCTTTAAATAGTTCTGCGGAGTGGTTCCTGTTAAAAACTTCAATGGCACAGTCTACATCTAGATTTAACAAGAACTATCGGAAAAGCTGTATGTGTAGTACATGCTTACAAAAGTACTTGAAAATACGCTGTACTGGGATACATGATGAGTTATGAGTGTGTTACACTATCACACATCCAGCAAACAGGATTATCACCAGTGAGACCCTTAGCAGACAATGTGACCGAGCAGTTCTGCACAACACAGCAGAAAATGATGGATGTGTAACTGTAGAAGAGTGGAAGTTTCCAGATTATCAGTCAGAACTCAGGTGGACAAAGTCCTAGGAAACCTGGGTCAGTGTTGAGCATGATCTGACTAAGGGATTGGACTAGATGACCTCATGGCTTACCTTCCAACTTGAGTGATCCTATGATTACAGTAAGTCTGGGGCTTCATGTGAGGAAAGTGTTTAGTTGCATGAAGGATTGTGAAACCTCTTCATTTTTGCAAAATTCATGCATCTCTTGAATGACTCTAGTTTATCACAAAATTTTAAACACTTCTGAACTATTTTCACAATTTACTGAAGGAATTTTCCTATGGTCATTACAGGTTTCAGCTTCGCATAAGGATTCTGGTGAAAAGACACTGCTTCAACAGTACTTGGTCTTGTGTAAGTGTCTCCCTGCTGGTAAGACTTCAAACATGTTACTCAGAGGGAAAAAAAGCAGCCAGGGGACCCAGACTAACTAAAGATTTGAGTGTAAAATTGTATACTAGACTATCACTAACTAATAGGTACTCACTAGCAAACTAATAGGTACTCACTAGCACCTGGTTACTATTTTATGTGCTTATATAGAAACAAACAAAAAAATTACAACCAAGTTGTCACCCATGAAAAACTAGAAATCATTCTGTGATTGCAACATCTGCACTTGACAGGTTGAACTCACCAATTAGAATAAAGAAGAGTTATCTGTGCATGTTCAGGCATGCACCTTACTGATTCTTTCATTGCTATTTTCTGTCTGAACAGGTCAGGAAGTTTTTACATCCGCTTACATACCAGAAGTGCCTTTTGAGTCTACAGTGACTGTTCAAAATCTGTTTCTATCTCCATGAAACTGAAAGACATTGAAACAAATAGCTTTGTCTTTTCTATGTAATTTTACAATCCTCTGGTTTTCAGCCATACAAAAATTTCTTACCCATACCATGTCAAACTGCTGGTTCACATTAAAGGGATGCTATCCATTCTTTGGTGAGGTCCTCATTATGGAATTTTTTCCTGGATCCACCTTGCTGGTGTCAGCAGCAAACTAACACCAATTCAGCTTTTAACCAAGATGCACAATGTTGATAAAAAAATTATCACTTCAATATCAGCCAGGCAAGTTGCATATGAAATGCAGCACTAATGTACTTTCTTGAAAAAGCTTATTAAAGTTTTGCAGGTAGTCTTTCCAACAGCTAATGGTATGTTATGGAAAGGGATTTGAATTCCCATAGGTGGTTGTTCCTATCTATGTGCAACATAGACAAGACAATAACAAACAAGGATGAAATTCTCTTTTCACTTTGTTAAGTCTTCTATCAGTTAATATGTAAGAGGCAAGATACAGATGTAACCAAAGTTATTTTCTCCATTGCTGATAACAAGAACTTCAGTTTGTCTTGGGATATTGGAACCTTCCAGTTTAATACCTTGGACATGTACACTTCTCAAAAGTAGTCTGCCATTCCTCACCATTGGTCCTGAAAACTAGAACTAGAACCGTGAACCTTAATGCCTGTTTAGGGCATCATAATTACATTTATTTCAGCCTGCAGAGATAAAGTCAGCTAAAAGAGAGAACATGAACAAAGAGACTGTGGTAGGACAACTGTTGCTACCCTTCCCCTTACAAGTTCAGTTCTGTATGGCCTACATGTGTACTCCACAAACAATTCTCATTACATGTCCTGGGGGTGTCTTTCTCCTTTATTTGGCCCTGTAGTACACCCTGAGTGGATCTCACACATATGCAGTGTTCTCTGCGCTATTTGTGCTTTACACAATGAGACAAAGTAAATTTCCTTCATAGTAGCAAATATGGGACTATGTTTTAGATTAGTGCTGAAAAGCGTTGAAAATAGACGTTTAAATTATTGCTGAGCAGTGCTTGCACCAAGTCTAGGCTTTTTCTGCCTCTCACACTGCCCCACTAGTGAGGAAGCTGGGGGTGAACAAGAAGTTGGGAGGAGACAGAGCCAAGACAGCTGATCCCAAGAGACCAAAAAGATGTTCCATAGCATATGGTATCATGTTCCTTATATAAGGCAGAGGGAAAAAGAAGAAAGAGGGGGATGTTTGGAGTGATGGCACCTGTCATCCCAAGTAACTGTGATGTGTGACAGAGCCCTGCTCTCCTGAAGATGGCTGAACACCTGCCTGCCCAGGCAAAGTGTTAAACAAACTCCTTGTTTTGCTTTACTTGTGTGCATGGCTGCACTTTTCCTATTGAACTGCCTTTACCTCAACCCGCAGGTTTTCTCACTTTTATTCTCCTGATTCTCACCCCCATCCTACCACAGGGGGATGAGCAAGGGTTGCATGGTGCTCTCTTGCTGGCCAGGGTTAAATCATGACAATACTCTACTACTGCTGGTGGTTACTGAACTTTAACTGCAGCAAAGTTTCTGAAAAAACCTCATTTTTCGAAGTATTTGGAACATGAAAGCATAGAAGATGTCTACATGAAGGACTTTTAGATAAGCCGCACTGAAGGGCCATAATGAACTCCTCTACATACTGTCAGGTAAAATTCAGCTGCTGGTTTGTTTTTATTATTTTTTCCTTGATGTTCAGAACATTTCATAAAATATCCTAAATATTAAGGCAAAAAACATTCTCTAACGTGGTTTAAAAATACTGTATTACTGATTTATTTGAGAAAACTGAGAAAAACTACAGCTAGTATTTCAGAAGAGTCTCTACAACCATTTACAGGTAGGACTTTAAAAGAAACCTTCTAGAATTCATAGCCCAAGGTACAAAGCAGTGGCAAATCATATTGTACCTGAAGACATCATCCAGGGAAATAACAATAGCTACTTTTTGTGTCAATTTTATAGATAAACCAAAGCCAAGAGAATTTACTCTGTGTGATGACATCTTAAAGCTCAGGACACTGTGGAAGAAGACAGTCAAAACTCTTGACTGAACAAGGCTCATTAAATAATCCTTTTGACTTTGATAGAAGTCACTTGGCAGAAATTCTTCAGGATTTGATTGTCTTCCTCTCCTATAGACACCTTTTGAATGTTCATACTTAAATACAGACATGCACACTTCAAAATAAACACCACTTACATCTGTCTCTTGCTGATAAAGCAATGCCCATATGATAATTCTAGAATGGAAAAAATATTTTGAGTTACAGACCTTGACATGAAGTGCAAAAATTTAAATGAGTGCTTCAGTTTGCCTGTTTACCAGATTGAACAGGTATTTCTAAATGGTGTCTGCTTCATGGAAGAAAGAAAATTAGACCAAAGCTGGATAAAGGCTATGTCTCAAACCTTCAATGTCCTCTATACTTACATACAAAGTGAGGATGAGATGCAAGCACTATCAGATGACAACAATGTGTACTTGTATTCCTAGGTTGTAAATGACAACACAAGGTGCAAGCTAGAGGCCTTAAAGTGGATCAAGAACACATAGACATTCAAGCAGTAAAAAAAATTATATCCTCATTTGGAAAAGAGTAGAACAATAATAAAAACAGCCTAATTTTCAAAGTAAAACTGTTAGAAGCAAATCTGGACTACGATGAACAGAATATAAACACCTTAAATTTTTTTGCTACCATGACTGTTTACTACTAATTAGGCAGATAATTTTTTCACACTCCATTTGCAGCAACATCTTCTGTTTGAAGTGTTGTGAAGATGTTGTGTTTGTCCAACACAAACACCTGTAAATTTCACTTTTTGATGGTTCTACACTTTGATCAACTCAGTGCCTTTCATGACTTCAAGAGAACTGGCTTTTAGAGACTTATGCAATTTCCTGAGAACTGGCCATATGAAACTTTTGATGACGTCTAACTTTGGCTCTTTACACTGTTGTCCATGTCACAGTTGAGGTGAGAAAAATAAAGCTGTGTAAAAGTCATACCAAGGATAAATACTAATATTGCTTCCTTTTGTGGCTGTGGTTCTTTATAAAATACTTGGACATACCTCATGAATGGCAAAGGTCTGAAGCACAGTTTGTTCACAGACCCACAAGAAAATGAAGATGTAAGGAAGGATGTTTATAATAGAAGTCTGATCGCTGTAAGCTTAAAGCCAAATCAGATTAATGACTTGGGATGTAGACTTTCAACTGATAAAAATTTGGAAGTCACTGTCATATGATTACAGATTAAAATGGCAGCCACTCTCAAGATCAGGTGTATCTGGAAGCCATCCACTATGTTAACTGGTATTCTGCAGAGGCAGGCACACCTTATCTGTGTAAGAGCAAAGGCACTTAGGACAGCACAGGACAAACCAAGCACTAGCATAAAGTAAAACACCTGACACTAACACTGATTCTCTGATTATAGAAGTTATTAGTGTCCATGCCTTCTTGACAGCCTTCTAACAGAAAAATTTAGATCTTCAGACTTCCTTTTTAAATAATTTACTTTAATTAAGTCAAAGAGCTTTTTAGGCCACATAGCTCAAAGAGATACTAGGGAATTATTCAGAAAATACTGATTTCAAGCTCTGGGATAGAAATGCAAAAAAATGTATACATAATCAAACATGGTTAGAAAACATTCTTGTGATAAAAAGAAAAAATCATGAACCCTTATTCTCCCCACAGAAAAGTGTTAATTAATGAGATGACTGAAAGCCATTAAAAAAAATCTAAAGAAAACATAAAACCCAAAAGAGGTTGTGAATTAACTTGACACTATCTACCTCACTACATAAATGCAATACTTTTTGTCAAGTATGGTGCAGCCTCCTCTCTTTCATAATTTTAAGTACATATAGTCTCTCTTACAAATCACTAAACCTTTTGGCCAGGCTTGGCATTGCATTTTATCCTGAAAAGAGGGGTGAACTCCACAGCTATAAAAGCTGGACCTCCTCACAGGCTGCCTTTCCAAGCAGGGAGAGGAAGGCAGGCACCCAGGAACCAAGCAGCAGGCTGCCTGTAAGGCAGGGCTTGGCCAGGAGGCCTCAGCAATCTGTCCCCAGTCGCCTCTGTTTCCCCATGAGGAGGAGGGTGAGCGGCACACCACTGCCTTCAGCCAGGTCTCACCTGCAGCCACCCCTGAGCATCACCACCAAGCACTGACTACAGCAGCAGCAAAACACAGCCCTGACACCCAAATGCCAGTCATACACAGGCTTAACTGTTTACATAGCCACAGACTACAAAATACGCTAATAAATAAGGGCACGCACAAAATTCAAGATCAGAAAGGCTGCCAGGACAATGCATTCCTCTCCAAAGCATGCACACAGCTGCCACAGCCCAGCTTTCAAGATAGATCCTTCAGGCAGAAGGGCTCAGTTCAGGAAATCAGGGACTTGATCCACGAGGATCCAGGGCTGTCAAAATACAGATGATATGTCTTTGCAATCTCTTTCACTGCAAATCACTGATCCTTTATGAATTTTCAAACAAATAATGAATATTGGGAGAAAAAAATTGTCCAGCACAGTGAAGCGATAATCCACGGACATGAAAAACATTCCACATTTCTCTCTTCATTCAACTCCGCAGCTACAAGAAGACAGTAGCACAGTAAACAAGCCTCCTCCTCCTCCCCAACACACTTCAACTCATTCTTCCCACACACAGCTGCCACTATCATGCACATTTCAAAGCCTCCATCTGGGCTTGACAACTGTACCTTCCTTTCTTCCAGCCAACAGAAATACACGTCCTACTCAAACAGGCATGGATGATACCGTGCTGTTTATTTCAGAAAAGAAGCTGTTCCACAAGTAGGTCATGTGGGTGGAAGCATCCATGCTAACCTACATGTTCACCGTATAGGTTAGAGCTACCCTACATTCATTTTCCCCTCTTTTCAGCTAGAAATTGTCTTCAGGCAGCATGTGAGGATTTGTGGTACTTGTCCAGGCTGCTGAATGCCTGGTTCTTCTGCATAAACACCTACTGTTCACACAGGGATTAACTTCACAGTATACACCCAGCAGGTTCAACATTTCCCAGAGATTCTTCATTTATGCCACATATGCTACACAGTGCAGGTACACCTCCTTCTGTCCAGAAATATGTCCATAATTCCAACAGCTGTTGCAGACTGAAGATGTCCTGAACTCAGTATGCACACAGGCAGATCTCCAGTCTATGGCCTCATCTTCTTTCTTTTAAGGTCAACTTGCCCTGCTGGAGCTATGCCTCTGAAGTGCTGCTGCAGCAATCACCCACTCTGCACCCACAGCAGCAGCCTACGTTCTACCACTTAAATAGCTGTGTCTCTTCCTTCCTCTCTCCTCAGCAGCCTGTACTCAGATCACCCTTCCTGTACCATCAAATGCACTCGCCTACATCCAGCAAGTAAACATGCACTCTGCCTCTCCTCACCTCTTGCTCTGCAGTGGCTGAGGACAAGGCCTCTTGCAACACCAAGAAAGGCCAAGGCTACCCCACACTGTGGTTATCTTGAACAGCAGAAGAAGGTGGGGCCAAAGGGCAGTTAGGTTGCTCTTGCTCCACCAAGGGGGTAGCATCTGGGTTCATTCACACCTGATGGCCATGTCCACACATTTCCCATATCTTTGTGAATAGCAGCAGCAGCAGCAGCAAGTCACCAGGTAAGACAGGGCAGACTGGAGGTGATGCAGAACAGCCCGGGCAGATCAGGTTGAATAGCCAGCCTCACCTCCAGCCCCACCCCGCAAAAAAACCCAAAGGCTGAATAGGAGTAATCTGTGGGAAGCCTCTGCCTCTCATCACCTCCTGAACCACCTGAGATTAACAATGTTTTACATGTAGATTATACAACTAGGGTAAATCCTAAAGGATTTTAATGACTACATGTCCAGCCAATTTCAGTGTCTTGTCTGCTGTGCTTGCATTTGGTTCAAATCACTCATCTCTGCAGAGAGATGTGAAGCTTAGCAAATATTTCTTAAGTACTTTGAGATCTTGTAATAAAAGGTACAATGGCACTACAAAGGAATTTTAGTAAGACACTTGTATGAGAAGATGTTAATTTTTTTCAGAAGATCTCTATCTATGTGTGTACTGCTTCTTCCTTGGAATAAGGAGAACAAAGGAGATGGCATCCGTGGTAAACACCCCTAAAGAGAACAGACAAGATGATCATTTAGGATGGTCAGTCACCTGTTTACACTATTTACCTATGCTTTCTTTTGGGAAGACCATCAAGGAGAAAAACTGCAAAGCAAACTCCAGTGGAAAGATACTTTTCACCCAGCATACTCATTCATTTTAGGTCATAGGGAAAAAGATGTGACCTAGATCTTCTGCCACTCTGCAGGCACTACCTGTCTTCCTACTTTAACAGCATTTCCAACAAACTGAGATATAGCCTTAATTTTCCTTAAGCTGATCATACAGGTTTAATTTTTTTTCTTTGATATTTATCATAGTGCTTCTGAGGTCACCCAGGCATTTTATGCAGACTGCTGGTACACTTAATCATTTCAGTGTCTTCCTGCAGTAAATCAGAAGACACTATATTAATAAAAGATGGGTCTGTTCCAGGTCTGAAGCAGAATGCTGAATCCCCATCTACCTGGCTTGGAAAGAGTCCTTTAAAAAGGTCAGTTTACTCTATGGAATTCTGAGTATCAAGGATATGTCTTCTCTCACACAAGATATATACACTTGAGACTTGAGAGCACAAATACACTGGAGTGATTCAGAATGAGTGCTCAAGGCTGTCTGTGCCACAGCCCAGCCAAAGAGACTATGTCTGAAAATACACCACTGAGATACAGGCACACCATGCAAATAAGTATCTCATAAAACATGTTTGCCTCCATCACTACAGTTCTTTGTCTGGCAAATACTGTTTGGTCACATTCACTTAGCACAAGAAACAAGACAGGCAAAATACAAGGTCTGCAAGGGAAACTCTGGCCACAAGAGAACTTCTCTTGTACCATATTATTACTATTTGGTTCTGTCTTCAAAATACTTATTAATCCCTGTAATCAGGTTATACATACTTTAAAAAAAAAAGGTTAAACAGTTGTTCAGTTATTTTCTGGGCTTGGATTTATCACATCCTCTTCTGACTCTTACTTTCAAATTTAAGTTTGCATTGACTGTTCTGCACAACACAGGTATAATTCCTATGAAATGAGGTAATATCTATGATTAAGTAACAACTTTCAGTGTTATAGTCCTCTTGTGACATGGAACTAGCCCTTGCAAAAGGAAAATTTAACATATTTTCAATTAATACCACTGACAAAATATTTCTGAATAACAATTTCTCAATGGCCAATTCCTTTGTAATGTTGTTTTGTCTGAGTATTTTAATGAAGACAGTCAAATGTCTTGTTTTCATCTGATCACTTCAACTGCACTGAGACCACGATTTTGAAATACTTCTTCTAAATCTTTTTCCTCACAAGAAATTGTGAAATTGATTTTTTTCCCTCCCATCTGGAACAAGTTCATAATTTCTAAATTTACAATCACACCAGAAGAGGCATTTAAAAAAAACAAAACAAAACAAAACAAAACAGAAAAGAGCCTCCTTCAATATTTTATGTCTTATCTTGCAATGTACTGAAAAATCACACATTCCTAAGTCACATGCATATGTGGATGCTTTGGATCTCCCAGAACTGGGAGTCTGACCCCAACTCCTGTGCAAACTAGGCAGAACACATCCAAATAATACAGCGAGAATGCCTTCCCCTCAGCTGTCAAAAGTAACATCAAAATACCCGGTAGATCAAAATCTTTTGCTGCCTTCCCACTGGCTGTTGGAAGAAATATCAAGATATCCCTGTAGATCTGGACCTCTGCAACATGCACTGATCTCCTGGGACATTTTATCATGAGGCAGTTGTGAACACTGGTTCCAGGGATGTGCCACACAGGTCAAACCCCGTGGTAGAGCCGGATTCTGTGACAGAAGTGGCATCAAGACCAAAGTGCTCCCATAGTAACACAGCACTCTGACTGCTGCCCAGCCCTGTGTCCAGCACAGGAAGGCTAAGCAGGACGGATACAGACCCTGCGTGGCTCATACTTTGGGCACTCCTTATTCCAAACATCACTTTGCATCCTGGCTGACACAGCTTAAAAGATACTGACTCTAAACCACCTAGTCCAATCAGAATTTTATTTGTACTGACCTGGATTAGAGGCAACCCGAATTTACACTTCTGCCTTTGTATGTGTCCACTTGGCATGTGTTCAGCCTTGCTCCTGGCTGGAAATGGGGGACTGGAGCCATGGCAGGCTCATCTGTATCCAGCAATCCCTGACAAAACTGAGTATGTTTTCATGTGGGTTTGAGGAGAAAGTTATCATTGTGAAATGTATATTTATCGCTTTCCTTACTCCTAAATTGCACCAGGTATGTCTGCATACAGCCAAAATTCACATCCACAAACAAGGTATAAGTAATTGTAAATGTTCACATTAAAAAAAAAAAAAAGAGCTGCTTCTATTAACAGCTGACAAGCTAAGTAATGTTCAAAAATATTTTTGTTAATTTCACTGAAAGTAATAGATTTCAAACCTCACGACAACTGTTAAAAGATCAGTTTTCTTATTAGGAAATACAAAATACAATTTAAATAATTTCAGCATCTCATTTAAAACAACTACATTACAAAAAACAAAGATGGAAAATATCTGAATAAATACTGATTGCTGAGTCTGTGTATCATTTCGATTTTTCATGCTAAATGTCAGTTATTATCAAGGACCTGCTTCTGAATTGGAAATTTTATCATAAAAAATTGAATGGCAGACTACCAAGTAATGACAAGATTTTAACACCACAATAAACATTAGGATCATGATCCATTATGCTTAACACTTACATGCTTTTTTCCTGTAACCAGGATGCTTAAAAACTTGTTAAAAACAGAAAGCAAAGCTAAGAGTCTTACGTAACAGCATAATTTCCAAACTGGTTTATTTAAGGCCACACCACACCAAGATCAAGTTTTCCTAATGGAAGATGGCTTATTTTTATTGGTTTGGGTCTATACAAGCTGCTTTAAAAACACAGGAGAATGAATGACACTGAGTAGGTCTGGTATTTGGGAAGGACAGGGTGAGAACACAGCAGAATCCATGAGAGTGAATACACTGGGAGGAAAGACAGTATGTGTGAATGGTGGGGAAGGAGTGTAAGGAGTACGTGGGGTAAGAAAAGCAGCACTTGACAGGAAAACACAGGCTTCTGGAAGAGGACTGGGTGTGCAGTTAGAACTGTGATGTAGAGCTGAAAGATCAAGGAGACTGTGCTGGGTTAGAAGATATTAGAACAGCAAAAGATGTATTGGACAGGGGGGTCCCTATAAGGAAAAAAAAGGCACAAAATATACTGATAGCTGACAGCAACTTTTAAGTGAGGAGCCTGACTGAGTGATAAGGGGCACAAATGGATCAGGGCAAAGGGACAGCACTTCCACTAAAAAAAGCCAGCAAGGGATGAAAAGAGTAATCCCTTGCATACCCTCAAGAACATTTATATTTTGCTTTTATGTTGCAGTTTGAATTTTAAAATCAAGAAGTTCAGATCCCACTGGCCCAAATCCTCAAAGTAACAAGAGGTCCCTCCACCCTTTTCTATAATGCATGGTCATAAAATACATCTCATCATCTGAACTCAGCCTTGTAATTAACAGGAAACAAAACAGCTTTGAAGTATTTTGGTAATATCTGGTAATAACTTTAAGTAGCTTCTGCCCCAAAATACGAGAAAAAGAAAGTAAAACTTAGCCTGAAATGACATATAACTTAATAGCATAGAATACAGTCTATGGAAAACCAGAGGTGTCTAGCTTCTGAAATTATACCGGCAATGAGTCAAGGAGATTTGAATGCTAATCTTCTATAATAATATATTAGAATTAGAAATATCATCAGCTCCTTAATAAATGCAGGAATATCCCTTTCTAGACACAGTAGGTCATGAGACAGCTGACCCAAAAGCTTCTACTCTCTCCTGTCCTCTACAGCTGACACTGAAAAACTTGAACCACATCTTGAACCGCCGTAATCCTTGACCCACTGTTCATTAATTGGTCACCTAAATTGACTTCAGTAGTAGCAGACCAATTTACTCTGAGATGTGCACAGCATATGGAATGGCTGTGGAACAGAGTAGCTCTTATGAACAGTTTGGTATTTCCAAATTATGTGCAGCACAGGTAAACAACTATTACATCAAACGTACACAAAGATGTGTATCCACACCTGAACACACCAAATCCCTTTTAGCCTCCTGACTGTCCAGTTTCAAAGTACAGTGCCATGCAGCTCCACACAGCAGAGGCTTCCATCATGACTCACGCATTCTTGGGACTCACTTCCTGGGACCTACTGGAATGCAGGAAATTGTGTCTACTGCACAGTCCTTGGAACACAGAACAAGAAAACCCAGGTTAAGAAAGTTTTCACAGCATGGAGTCTCCATTTGTTTGTAAGCCTAAGTGAACAGCAAATGGGGACCTTTGCATCTGTCAGCACATATGGCTTCTAACTAGGGACAGGCTTTGCAAGCACCCTGCACTGAGCAGAGCATGCTAAGCCAAACACGTATGTGCAGGGAAGTGGTGCTATGGCACCAGTGCCCCCCGCCAGGGGGGCTGTATGGGGAGACAGTGTGGGTGTGTGGGAGGAAAAAATGACAGAGAGGAAAAGGAAAGGAGGGAAGTCTGAGGGAGATAACACATGCTGATTTAGCCAAGAGATATCAGCCACGCTGTGTCTCCACCCCTTGCTTTCCCTCACTTTGTCCTATAGCCAGCAGTCAAATACCTAAATACCACTTTGTCACAACACAAGACCGGTCAGCATGGTGCACTTTGCCCCAGGTACAAAGTGCTGTCTATATGATTTTCTCTCTCACTTCCCTACTTCCTTTCTCTACAAAGATGAGCCTGCACAAGCACTGGCCATAAGCAACTTGTGCCTTCTCTATGGGCAATGGCCCCGCTGCCGTGCCTCAGGACCAGCCACTTGCCCCAACATCAGCTGTATGACATGCTTCCACCATTGCAGGCACAAACTTGTTAAGCACCTCGCAGGGAAAACATCCCTTTCGTATTCTTGCATTTTATCAACTCATATAGCAGCATTTAAAGTCAGCAGTTTCTTTTTGTTCTTTTTGCATCTGATGAGTACATTTAGGAACATATGTCACCTGTGCTTTGCATTATGGAACTCCCACTCCTGATGAATTCTAATATTATTATCAATAGTAATAACTAATGATTTATTACTTATGTGCTGCCAGGACCAGAAGGCTTCAAGACACATAATAAAACAGACACAAATATAGGGAAGAAGAAAGTAAATTTACCCTCAGGTACACAAACTCCTAGGTTTAAAAAATGTGCAAATACAGACAGTACTGCCTTGAAACCAAAAATGAGTCAATCAATCCCTAATAGATTAAAATTCAAATTCTCAGCTAGGTCCCTCTCTGCACAAGCAGCTCAAACAGCCTGAAGAGTCTAACAGCGTTTGTAGAGTTAAGATTCAGCCTCTTAAATTGTTTCACTTGAACCAATTAATTGCAAAACCTCATCACCCCCTGTGCATTGCTTTACAAGTAAGGAAGGAATTAGTGAGGAATTTCACATCCTGCTCTCCTGCACATTCTATTCTGCTTTACCAGGACACCAAATAATCAGCTAGGAAAAATGCAGTGGTACTAGTTTTGTTTTAAGCTACACTGCAGAGTCCTCATGCACTTTCAAACAACTAACTTGACAGACAAGTGTGGCAAAAATACCTGAACCATGTCAGCTACACACAGATTTAAGTGGAAATTATGATACAACTGCACCTTTTGGCATATTTGCTTGGACAACCTACTGTAAACTGGATGGTTTTAAGGGCAGTGGCAAGACAAGATGTTCAGGGAATGCAACTAGAGGCATTCAAATGGCATTTTCAAACTCTCGAGGGAAAATCACATGGATTTAGCTAAGTTGCCAGAAGGACCCTTCATACAAATGAAAATCAGGTTCTTATTTTCTCCTAGCATTTCACATGAGCTTAGCCTGTTTTCAACCAACAGGATCCCTAAAATTTGCATCGCAAAAGCAATTTTTCAGTATTAAAAAAAACACGCTTAATCACAGTTCTAATTGGGCAAGGGTCTTGTTTCAAGTGTTACCAAAACATACTTACAAATTTTAACTTACTCTAGAGTTTCTTCTTGTCTGAAAAGTCTGGAAGTTTTACTTTAGCTTCCAATAGATTTTGTTTTTTTCTTCAGAGTTGGGTTAACTTTTCCATCCACTAAAGTTAAGCACAGCTTTTTCAGTGGTAGCATATTTAACTATGCTGTGTTGAAAAAAATCTTCCATAATACATAGTAAGAGTAATGGAACAAAGCCTGCAAGGCTTTGAAGACTAATAACACATTAGAGCCTTGGAAAACACAGTACAAGGAAAATGTAAATATACAAATAAATGCTGGCAAACAAGGCAAAATTTGAAAAAGCTTTCATTGGAAGGAGCAAAGCTTTTCATATTCACCCATTCAAAGAGTTGGTCTACAAAATAAATCAATTGTCAAATTTGTTTCTACCTTATAAGCCATATATATCCATATATATATACTGGAACATCAAGATGAGAAGACTAGGCCTCAGATTCAGATACTTTAAAAAACCCCAAAAACCTATACTGAAAGGAGTTTGGTGTTTTACATGAGTGTTTTACAAGCAATAACATCACTTTTATTTCAAATATAGAAATACCTAAGGTGAACTTTCTTATATGCCAACACGTATTTCATCCTTCGATTCTGCAGAAAGCACACTAACCTGTCACTGGTGGTGATATTTTTACATTTACTGTCTGGAATTGCATTAGCAATTAGAACTCCAAATGACAAGCAATTCCTTACCCATACTGAGCTCCTCCCAATATCAGAGTCTATATTAAAGTAGCACGATTAGAGAAATGTTTTCTAAATATTGCAGTGGGATATGCAGGCCTTCACAAAACCTACTGTTAGATATGGAAAGCTGCAGCACAGAAAATACTTCATCTAACAGATGGAATCTAAGATTTTTTAAAATTGCTTTGTTCAGGTAAATACACACTCAGCATAACCCTTCACAATGAATCTCATATATTGTGTTCAACACACTGCTGAATTGCCTATTTTTTATTACATTCTATTGTTTTACTTTATTCAAATCTGCAAACTTATATCTGTGAAGATTTTGTAATTTCATAAAGGCTTTTTTTTTACTTAGAGGTCAACTTCAATTTTGTTGTACAGTGGCATATTAGCACATTTGAGATTTCCACCACATCAATAATAAAATATGAAAATATATTTTATCATGTGAAGGTTTCTCGGTTTTCAGATAATCAAGTTTCTTTTTCTTCTTTTTCAGCCTAAGGACAAAGCAAGTAATTGCCAACATGGACATCTACCCTACAAGTCTTTGTATATCCTAAGGTTCATGTATCTGCAAAGAATCAAGTGTTAGTTGATTTTTATTACAAATATATTTAATTTAGAACACTAGGTTTGCAATTTTCTATAGTAGTTAAAAGTATTATTTGATAGGTTATATAGATCTTTACTAAAATTATGAAGGTCAATCTTCCAGAATCTGTTTCTTGTATAAACATACATGGCTGCATTAACATAACACAAATACAAGGTCAAAAATACATTGATTAAATAATTTTTACATACTTATTTTCACAATGGATTAGGACAGCTCAGAACCCAAATTACTTCAGCAAAGAACACTTACATAGAATACTAGATGTGTTATCTTGTTTAAACTAATTGTTTAAAACAATTTTGCCATATGAAGGCAAATTATTATCTTAATTATCCTTGCCACTATAATAAAATTTTAAAGAAAATAGTTCAACTGTTACACAACTTAAGTAAATAGGATGTTTTTCAAAGGGCAACAGAAAGACTACTAAACCAACTTCCTAAAGCTGTCATTATTTGAAACTATTCTGGCAAAACTCTTTAGACTGTACAGTGGTGTAAAACACAGTACTGTTACATATCACTTACCTACTCCAAGTTCTAAAATAATATTACTGACATTAGTTAAATCTATCATCATAGAAAGTGATCCCAATTTTTCCTTTCTTCCATTCTCCTGCTTTACGCTGCCAACCCTATTGCCAACACAAATAGTTCAAGATAGCCATAACTTCCCTGAGAATTCCCAAATTAAATGTACATCATACTGAAGTACAATTGTAAAATAAAAGCAGACTAAAGAAATGAGAAAATGGAACACTTCAATGTAGTCCTCAAATTCCACTCAATTTGTAATAGCCCTACCAATGGCAAATGGAAAACGGCACAGGTCTATGAATAAAAAAGGGTGACACTATTACATTTTTATTACTGTATCAACAGTACTATACATTACTGTTCCCCAGACATGTTTACAGCCCAAGAGTGAAAAAAAAAAAAACCACGGAAACACTTAAAAGACTCTCCTACGTATATTGTTACCTCTTTACTCAAATACCTTAAGTATCATTAAGAAACCTCATCTTGTTATTCCTGAAAAAGCAATCCCTTTCAATGTAAACTGCTAAATTCTCCATTGACTGTATTCTCTGCTATAGTATGAGCACAAAGATATTTAGATATGATGATGAATTACTACTGGGAATAATACATAGTAATATTTTACTCTTCTGGAATCTTTTCACTCAAAAGCCATAAAACACTTGTGTATCAGGCTAACTTTATAGATAATGAAAAAGGAAATCATAAGGTGAAATTTATTTTACCAAGGGAAATCCTGTAGAAGAGTCATAGCTATATGCCATAGAGCGTGGAATGTGCTTTCACCTTTGTCCTCTGTTTGTGGCAAGTGTAACCCATACAGTTAGCAATGAAACTTGCTCAATTTCAGAGAATACACCAATGGTTCAGTTTATTATTCCTTAATTCTGAAACTTTTGACCTCTAATATTTTCTGGTCCCTTTATTTCCTATCAGCTTGACTAAATGCAAGTTGGGCACAAAGCACTAAAAATTTTTAGCTGCACTTTGTTAAACTGATACCGGTTTTTTGTTGTCTAGTAACTGTATCTCATATAACTTAATAACTAATATACTAAATAAATAAATAATAAGTCTACCAACTCGAGTTTCTAGTCCTGTTGATAACATGGCCCTCTGAAAGTTTTCAAAGACAAGGAACTAAGTTCTGTTCACATATTTGAACTTAATCAAACTAAATCTAAAGGTGTTTTCTGCAAAAAAAATACAGCATTTACTGGCAAAAAAACGTGCTGAGAACAGAGCACATACCTATTTTTTGTAGAACTCAATCTGCCAGAAAATGTATAAAAAGTTCACACAGACAACCTGCTATTTCTTTCAAGAGAATAATAAATGTATAATGTCAGGCAGATTTATATATGAGCAAAATCTGTTCCTCTCTAGCTTTGGCTGTCCTGAATCAAATCATAGGAATACCCAGGTTAACATTCTGGTATTCAAAATGGGACCATTAATTTTATGATGATTAATAATAAAATACAACACTTGAGACTGCTTCCAAAAATATGGCCTTGCTCCCAATTTTTTGCTGTTTTCACAGGAATTAACCTCAGGGCTTGGTTTGTGTTTTGAGTTTAAATGAAAGCAACACGTAGTTTTTAACTAGCCTGAATATTCAGTTCCATAATTCCATCTGCTGGGCACACTGACTTATTTTGGTAGCAACTCTGACCTCTTCATACCTTGGTTTTCCACTCTATACAAGACAAAGAAGACACTGCTGTCTTTTCTGTGTGGGCTTTGGAATACACAGGTACTAGGCAGGTATCTTTACCACCTTTTCAATAAGCAGGGTAAATATCTACCACCTCTACACACCAAGAAGAAAGGCTAAAGTGGAGATACTACTATTAGTAGTAACAGTCTGGAGCATCTTGAGTGTCATGGCAAAACTTATTGCCTGTGCACTGCTTCATAAACCAGAAAAATATTCTACTGACACAGGTGTTTTAGGGAATGTTGCCACCATATTTCCATCTGCAAAAAAACAGTAAGTCATCAGAATGGCAGCAGTTAAAAGTAAAGTCATTGGCTGCACTTGTTTTCTTTCCTAATTCAAGGACAGGAGAGATTGAGAATGAACACTGGCAACCAAAACACTACTTAGATATGAACATCCAAAATACTTTGGTTGGACAGGGACATTACATTTGTATTAAACAACTTCCTCGTAATGCTGAACTTCCGTGAACAGTGTGAGGGCTCAAAGTCTAGTGTTCAAATCATTGCATACATTTACGTTTTACTGCCCTGTGTTTCAGAGTCCAAACTACCAGATTTTCATAATTCAGTTCAAAAGTATGTTACCTGCAGATAACTGTAAATAATTTCCCACAGAACCACTACAAAACTGGCTGCTTAAAACTCCAAGAGATTTATGGATGCTGAGATTGGAATGAACATCCCTTTCCAAAGGGACAGATGGATAAAATTCCATATTACTTTTCAGATTAAAGTCATAAACCGACTTTCCTCAAAAACTGGTAGCAGTTTTTGGAAGCAGAAAAAAACTTCTACGTGCTTCTGTGATGTCAAAGATGAAATCTCTGTTTGTGGAGGTACAATCTGTAGCAAGAACACACGTCTGCCAAGACTCTGGCATTGATGATATTTTGTCTAGACAGCCTTTGAATGTGACTGACACAGGAACAGTGCACATGGCTGAGCAAACTGGAACTTATGGAAGAGCTTTTCAAGACACTCGAGATACAGGATTTTGGAAATGTGCCTAACATCCTCCAACCACGCCTCCTGGTATCCTCCTCAGGAATCTAACTGGTTTTGTTTCGTCAAGTCTCCTAGCTGTCCCAGGGAACACAAAGATAGATTTGCCTACATAATATGCTGGCAGGGCCATTTGGACATAAGGAAATATTGTCAGCTAGTGGAGAGCTCTGCATGCTGGCTAATCACTGAGAAAGGCACTCAAGCCATTGAATTGTGTTATTTTGAAGGACTGAAGACTGTAAGAAATTGCTAAACCTTTTCTCAACTACTGGGCTTGACTATGAGAAACACATGACAACTATTAGCTAAAGGACAGAAATTACTAGCTGCAGCTGATAACTGTTCTACATGTTTTAGAAAACACTACATATTTACCTTGACTTTTTCAGCCCCTGAACCATGTACATGCTTTGATGGAAAAATTCACGTGAACTTGCTATAATTTTTGGGAAATGATGACTATCATTTACAGTTAAATTTTCACTGTGTGACAGCCTTGGCTGCTTAGTCCTCAAGCAGCTGTCAGGGCTAGGGGAAAGGAGATAAAGGTGAAAGAGACTCTAAGAGATTATCGGCTTTTAGCTTTAGCTGGTTCATTTCCAGTTCAACTGTCACTGAAGTCAACAGCTACACCCCTAACCTACCACGATTGTATTATAACTTCTATTAACCAATGTTACAAACAGTACTGTTCAGCAACCCAAAAGGTAAAAAAAAACAGATTCTGGTTTATCCTCCAGAGAAACATCAAGCCTTAAGACACCAATTTACATTTGCAACAAAGGTATTTAGTTACTGCTGTGGATCCTCAGAGCTCCAGCAAATTTTTGCACCTACAAAAAAAATTATCCTGGCTAAGTGAAAAATACAGTAGATGCTTCTTCTCTGCAAATAAAGTATAGACCTTAGTGAACCTTAACTTAATCCTGATACAGAAATTTGCACACTTGACCTGCTTGGCTACCAGTTTGGTCTCCAAGCCCACAAACTCAACCTACTGAGTCAGTACCATGCATGTAGGCAACAGCAGCAATATTTCTGAATCTACAATGAAGTCCTGAGAGAGGTGTTATCACTGGGAGGCACTGAAATACTTGCATTTTGGGACTTTCCAGTAACTGAGTCGGAACCGCAAAATTTCTCACCTAATTTCACCATGGATACAACAACAACAAAAAAAAGTCTTTTGATCTAGGTACTAGGTGTAAGTTGGCTATCATATTTCTGAACCAGAAATGAAGTTTCTCCTCCCATCTCCTCTCTTCCTCCCGCCCCCTCTCCTCCCACCTGCACTAAAGGAACACTTGTGGAGGCAGCAAGCCTAGGAAGCTGAGATTAAAAATAGCCCTGGCTAGCACCTGATGTTTTCCAGCAGGCCAGCATGCTGGTGACTCTTCTAGATCTGGACCCTTATGAAGGAATATGATGAAATGACATGTCTTTTATTTCATACACCCGTTTATGGATTTGCAACCAAAACTAACTGGATCTGGCAAGTTGGAGTTGCCTGGCACTTTTTGCATCACTGACATACTTGCACCTGTCACGGATGGATTCCTCAGAAGGGCCAAAGGGAGCAGTACATATTTTTATTTTGACAGCACACGGGAGCCAGATGCTGGGCCAGCAGGTTCTGGTGTTCACTGTCGGCCATTAGAAAAGGCGAAACACATCATCAGCACTGGGGTGGGTGACAAGCCGTCAGGCGCACCTTCCCCACGGCTGCTTACACGCAGCAGCCGCTCGGCTTTGTCCGTGCCTGTCTCCGTTCAAACCACCCAGCTCCGCGGTGTCCGCCTGGCTCCTCTCACGGCCGGCCCTGCAGCCCCAACATGTCGCCGCCCCGCTTTAAGGTCACCGCATGGCGAAGCCGTCGAGCGCCGGGGGCCGCGATGCGCCCGGGCCGCGGCCGCTCCACGGGCAGCCCGAGGGAGGGGGCAGGGCCACGGCCGACGCCGGGGACACTTACCAGGTCTATGAAGGTCAGAAATTTCCAGCTGCCTCCATAGGTCTGATGCGCGGGCATGTCAATGGCCTTGTAATTGCACAGGATGGAGCAATAGGACAGGAGGATGGCGGCGCGCAGCACCTGGCAAGGCACCAGCGCCATGTTTGCGGCGCGGGGTGCGCTTCCGTGTGCCTGTGTCTGTGTCCCAGTGCCCCGTGTGTGTGTGTGTCCGTGTGTCCCGGTGTGTGTGTGTATATCCCTGGGTGTGTGTGTGCGCCGTGCGGGCGGGACTCCGAGCGCCCCCGCGGCCCCGGCCGGGGCGGAGCGCAGGGCCCGCGCGGTGCGGCGGCGGCGGCGGCGCCGGGGCAGGGGGGCCGCAGGGCCGGGTGGCGGCGGCACCGGGCGGGCGGACTCGGCGCGCTTCCGAGCCTCAGCTCCGCGTCCGCATCGGGCCAGAGGAGGCCGGGCCGCTCCCGAGGGAGCGGAGGGGCGCCAGTATGAGCACGAGTTAACTGCAGAACCCGGCTGCCTGCCGGTTTTCAAGCGAGAACTACGATAGGTCAGCAGTTACGGGTTACAACTGCCTTGCTCGGAGGAACGCTGGGGCCCGTGTGTGCGCCCGGGGCCGGCGACCCCCCCGCGGCCGGCGCTGCCAATGGGCCGGCTGAGGAGGTGCCTCCGGCCCGGCGGCGGGAGCGCGGCCCGGGACGCTCAGGAGGGGCCGCGGGGAAGGGGCGCGGGTCTGGCTGTGCGCCTTGTCTGCCGCTCCAGGACTGCCCTTCGTGTGTCCGTACCCTTCGTGCGTCCGTACCCTTCGTGCGTCCGTACCCTTCGTGTGTCCGTACAAGCGCCCTGCCGGGCAGAGCATTTGCTCTGTTTTCTGTGTTCCTGAGGCACCTTCAAGTGCCTCAAGTTCTCTGTTTCAGCTTGTCCCACTCAAACCTTTGCTAGAAGTGGGCTCTCCCATGCCTACGAGCCCTGTGAGATGAGAGCCTCCTGATCCCTGGGTTGAAATGAAGTTCCTGCATTATAAGGTGTGATACCCTGGAACATCGTACCAAGGGACTGGAGCATGTCTCTTACGAGGAAAGGTTCAAGGAGCTGGGCCTATTCAGCCTCCAGGTGTGATGGTTGGGAGGGGACATCATCAATGTCTGTATCTTTTGGGAAGGTGTCAAGAGGATGGACTCAGGCTCTTCTTGGTGGTGCCCAGCAGTAAGACAAGAAGCAACAGGCAGAAACCGATGCACAGAAAGTTCCACCTGAATATGAGGAAGAACTTCTTTACTGCGTGTCTGTGCTCTAGAACAGGTTGCCTGAAGAGGTTGTGGAGTCTCCCTGGCTGGAGATGTTTGAGAACCATCTGGACACAGTCCTGTACCATGTGCTCTAGGATAACCCAGCTTAAGCAGGGAGGTTGGACCAGATGATCCACTATGGTCCCTTCTAACCCAACCCATTCTGTGATTCTGTGATTCTGTGATTCTGTGATTCTGTGATTCTGTCCTGTCAGCAGAGATTTGGTCACTACAGGGATCCTTGATACTAGGAGAAATCGAAGAGGGCTTATATTTGGACTCCTACACCTTAAAAAAGAAAGCTCTTAAGGTGCTTGATTGCAGGGTAAATATTAAATTGATCCACCATCTGGAAAAGTTATTTTAAAGAGGAAAAAAACCCATGAGCAGTGATGTCTGGGCTTGGATAGACAAATCACTTCTATAAACACCATCTCCATACATCTGTCTTATGAAATAAATATTTGAACACTAAGGTGCTTTATCATAGTTAAGCTACTGGAAGGCAAAAGAATCAATGATTGTGCAATGCGTTCCATGCTTCTATTCCACTAGGTAAAGTCAAAGCCTTTTCATCTGGTATCAGCTGTGCTCAAGTTCTGCTAAAATGAAGGGCTTTTAGGAGAACACATGCTAGCAGCTATCCTCAATGAATTTAGCACTGTTCAAGGTCTCTGCTTATGCAGAGGAATTGTATGTCCTATGTATGCATGTGTAAAGAATCCTCTAGAAGCATGAGGCATGAATTTAGCACCAGATGCTTTAGATAATCTTATCTATCAGTTCACAGACCCAGCAAGCACATTGGGCAATCACACCCTTCTCGTTTGTGGCACACGTGTTTCAGTCTTGAGGGCTAAAAGTCTTGCAGTCTCCCTGAAGCCCCAAGGTGCAAAGAGTCATCTGAGTGTAATGTAATCGTCTGCAATACAACAGGAGACCAGAGTAGTAGCATTATCAATGTGACCCAACAGAAGAGTGTCTGTAAAGCATCATAGTTGCTAGTGAGGACCTGATGTCTGTTCTGCATGCATGCAGGAGGTTTCACTTCTCTGGGTCTGTGAATATTCATTGGTGGCTGAGGTGCATTAAGTGCAATCCTGGAGCACATCTTCTGTTTTGGTTTTATTCAAAAGGAGTCCAGCTTGCTTTCTGAAACTGTGTCAAGTTGCAAAAGCTCTCAAAGGGAAGTTACTCTGTGCAGAACTCCACAGCACGACTGATTATGTATCCATGCTCATCCTTGTGTGTTGTGATCAGCCTCTCGACAGGAAGAGTTTGGGGCTGTCTAAGCCTTGGGCAGTTCATCCCCTGCTTTTCTCCTGCACCACCTCCTACAATATACAGGAACTCACTCCTCTCTGTACTGCAAACACTAACACTGAACATAACTTGATAACCACCTTTAGCAGTTTGCATTTTAACTGTGTGTAGTTTAACCAGTCTCCAAGGTTACAGCACCCTCAAAACTTCTTTAAAACTGAAAAACCACCCAGGTATTTTGGACGCCCTTTGAATATTGTTCAGTTTTACTCTCTACTCTTCAACAGACATCTCAACAAGGTTCACAGAAAATCTTAACCTCATTAGGAAAGCATTCACTCAGCCTTGCAAGTCAAGGTGAAAGTCTAAATGAAGCAGAATGTTGTACATTATAACGTTCTTGTTCCGCATTCTTTTTTCCTTTCAATGAAGAAAATCTCAAGGCAGGCTAACTGTGGTGCCAGGCCCAGCCAAGCTTCTTCCTGCTCAAAAACTCTTCTTTATTATGCATTTCTAATTCCTACCTTTGAAAGGAAGAATAATTGTGCTGTGGGTGGGTTCTTTGAGCCTGTGTCCTAAAGGAGTAGCTGTTGAATCTCTGTACAGTATTCTAATAAGGACTAGATTAGATTGGAGGCTGCCATTAGCCTGTATGTTCTGCTGTGGACTTAATACTCTCTTTATTGAGTGACAAGCAGCAAAGTCTTCTGTGGTTGTCATTGAAGCTGGTCTGCAATGGATGATGTTTTCCTTTGGATTTGGTTTTGAATATTTTTCAGCAAAATAAAATTTAGAAGTTTACTGCTTTGCCCTTTACATTGCTGTATGAATGCAACTTTTTTGTACTTTGGTAAAATGTTTACATTTCAGGTTCTGGATTAAATGCTTAAATCATAGTTAGGTAGAGTTTAACCATGTAGGGTCAGATATTCATGGCTATCCTGTCATTTTTCAGATCCAAATGTTTAAATACTTGTTTGTATGTAAATTGTGAAAATACTCAATTTTCATAAGCCACATACTGCAAAGTTGCTTGAAAGTGGGATTCTGACATGGGTCATAGTTGTCATCCAGTTGAGATGAGAGATGGCATTAGAAAGGAGAAAGACTTCAAAGCACTGATGTGTCTGGGGTGGGAGATGTTAGTAAGGGCTGTGTTCTACAGGGGAGGAAGCAAGATGCCTAAAAATCTGTCAGAGAACTGAGTGGAAAAAAAATTAAAAAGGGGGTTCCCATGCAATTATATAAAATGAGTAGCATCGTGTTCTTCCTACTTGGAACCTTGACAGAATAAAGCATAACATCTTGGAATCCAAATTTTGATATTTTCTAGGCAGGCTAGCAGAAAAGAATGCTGAAGGAATTTTTTGGTGGATTGTTTTGGTTTTGATTTTTCTTGTTTGTTTGGGGTTTTGTTTGTTTGAGGTGTTTGGGGTTTTGTTTGTTTGTTTTTCTTATTTTCCTTTCTTTTTTTGGGGGGGAGTTGGTTTTGTTTTGTGTTTTGTTTTGTTGGGTTTTTTTAATGGCTTTGGGTTTTGTTTGTTTTCCTTTTTTTTGCACAAATGACATTTGAATTTCTGATCAGCATTTTATTTTGTGAATATTAAAAGATACTGGTGAATTATCTGTGAGAGAAGTTTTGAGACCTACAGTGTGCCTTTCCTCGACTGCTTTAAATGAAAATTAGTTGTCTACAATTATGTCACAAACACTTCCCTCCAAAGCAATAATAATGATAATGATAATGATAATGATAATGATAATAAGAATAAGAATAAGAATAAGAATAAGAATAAGAATAAGAATAAGAATAAATGGTTGTACTTGTAGGAAATTGGCAATACTGCCTCAACACAATGTGCTCATGGCAATGCACCTGATATTGCAATTTCTAATATCTGAGGCATAGAGTACAAACTGTGCCAAGGTAAGTACTTGGATGTGTGGGAGTGTGACTCCCACATAAGCAGACATGCAAAAATTAAGCTTTCTTACAAGGAACATAAGTGAAATTACTGAAACATTGCAAGTTAAAAATCAACAGGAAATTGTTGAAAAACCTTTCCAGTGCCTAAGAGAAGAGTTTTTGGAAATGTTCTCAGTTTATATGTATGTGTTTAATATGTAGCTCTTCATTTGAATAAAGTATTGCTTGGCTAGGAAATGGCCTCAGGTATCAGGGGAGGATTTAACTCAAAGTGTTTGGTAAAGACAGATGCTGTAACTAGGCCTGTTTTTAAAAGTACTCATAAAGTTTAGGCAACTTTTTATTTCTTCATTTACTTTGAATGGCTATAAATTACCTATATAATAAAGACTGAAGGGTGGAGAAAAAGAGATCATAAAAATTAAAAGACCGTATTCATACCTGGTATAAAGAGCAAAGTGTTCATCTTTCTGGAACCGCTTGGTTTTCCAATGACTGATTATTGCCAATTTACCTTCACATTTAGGTTTAATAATTACAGTGAAGTTACTAAGTTGGCATATTTTGTAATGCATATTGTACTATATATCTATCTATATGTATTTAACAATGGGAAAAAAAGCTGGAGCAGAGATGACCAGGAGATTAGTGAAACAAAACTTGGGGCAGATGGAAAATTTATGTATCCTCTCTGCAAGTTAAACTTGGCTTTATCCTGATTTCTTGCTATAAAGATGAAATGAGTGAAAAAACTTGCTATGTTCATCTTCCCTCTTAAATTATAGTGCCCCGAAGGGATGATTTTTATAAAGAAAAAGCCTTATTGTATAGATCAGGAACTTTGAATATGTGAGTGATGCAGGGACTGTGTAAGCAGATTAACTTTTCTCCACGTTTGGATCAGATAGTTTGTGTGTAACAAAGCTATTTCTTGGTTAGTATTTAATATCTCAGTTTCATATATTTTCTGTTGAGTTCATTGGATAGTGTTAGGGCAGAAAGGGAAGGCAGGTACCAGGCCCTGAGGCACAGGAGTGTGCTACTGACTGGGAGTGAGATCATATGGCCCTCTGCAAACCTGAGCAAATACTCTTCTGCTGTAGCATGTAGTCTCACAGAAGGATGTGGCCTTTGGGAAACAGTTCGGGAACATGCAGTGCACAGTTATAAATTATCTGCTGTCCTGTTTCAAGAGCTTATCCCTTACACTACATCTAGGTATTGTCAAGTTCTTGGAATGAGCCAGATATTAGCAGCATGCTCTAACCAGCTGAGCTAATCTTGGGGTCAAAAGTTTCACAGAATATTCTGAGTTGGAAGGGACCCACAAGGGTCATCGAGTCCAGCTCTTACGTAAATGGCCCATACAGGGGTAGAACCCACAACTTTGGTGTTAATTAACCTTGGTGTATGCATTGTTGTTTAGGAATATCGTGAACTAGTAAAAAAGCAGAACTGTTTGCATGGGGAAACAGTGTCAGCTTCTTATTCATTAAAAATTTACAAATTTTCCCAAAAAATTGTAAAGCCAGAAAAATTAACCCTGTGTGGATCTGCACACTAAGGATCTGCCTTCTCTTCTTTAGATAGAAGACAATCTGGCATAAAATTTTTATTAGTTGCCATTGAAACAGATGAAATCTCATCTGAATGTAAGAAAATGCTGTTTACTCTCAAATTGGTTACACATGGGAACAGGTTGCCCAGATAGACTGTGGATTCTACATCTGTGGTGGTATTCAAAACCCATCTAGACATGGTCCTGGGCAAACTGCTGTAGTTGACCCCACTTGAGCAGAGTGATTCAACAATATGTTCTCAAAAGGTCCCTTCCAACCTCAACAGGTTGATGTTATGTGTTAGTATAAATGGAGAAACATTTACATTTAGTGACTAATGCATAGCGCACCACGTCTGCCTGAACTTACTAGATTAAAAGTTGTCAATTTGTAATTTTAACAATTAATTTAAATTGCTAACTTTAATGATTAATTTAAATTCTTAGATTTAAGAATTAACAAAAAATTAAATTTTTGACTGTTAAAGTAATTTCTCTGATGGCTTCAAACCCTTAAGTACATCACCATGCTAACTCCTCTGAACACCTGGGCAAAGGAATTAGTAGGAGAAAGAATGGGAGTAGTGCTCCACACCACTTCTGTAGCAGTGCTTGCATAAAATAAGTTATATAATTGTTAAGTTGTGCTGGAGACTTAACTTTTGTATTTTATTATTATTGTATTTATTTTTTTGAATTGGAACAAATCTCTACCCTGAAATTGCCCATCAGAAGTTGCAGAATTATTCGTTTGCACTGTGTCTGTACCCCAAATTCTTATCCAAAATTCTGGTCTAGGAAAACTTTATGTCCTGTGTCCTGACTGAAAGTTCATTTCAGCAAAAGCTATTTCTTAACTTATTTTGAAATTACAAATATGTAACTGTACTTCAGCCAGTTACATCCTGGTCTTCTGAGGAAACATGAAATACTAAAAACCACAGAATTTTCTTAAACAAACAATGTATTTTTTTCTGTGACAACCAACTCATAGGGAGCACTGGAAAACAGAGTAAGCATAAAATATCTTCTATTGTGAATGCCTAATTTTTCTGGTTCAGCTGCAGTAAGATTAGCTGATCAAGGGAGAGCTGCAATACACATCTAATACAACAGCCTGGACAGAGAGAGCGCATTTCATTCAGTAGCAGAGAGACAGCACTGGCTAGCAAGGACAGAAGTGACTGAATACCCATCTCAAAGATTTGACATGGCCGGTTTTTTTAACTGGTTTTGCTTTGATGCTTTTGCAGAGGCTTGTATTGTGTT
Source organism: Brachypodius melanocephalos (assembly GCA_013398615.1). Classification (NCBI taxonomy): domain Eukaryota; kingdom Metazoa; phylum Chordata; class Aves; order Passeriformes; family Pycnonotidae; genus Brachypodius; species Brachypodius melanocephalos. The sequence goes on along the minus strand of VZSR01003807.1, from coordinate 11,517,079 downwards.
TGGGCTGCCAAGTAAACCTGGAGGTGCCTCCCATCATCTGCTAGCCCCACTGCAGAGAAGGCTGATGGTTGCCTCCTCTCTTGTAGGAGTGACTCTCAGCAGAATGCCACACTGCTGGTTTTTTGCTATCTGCCAGACAATACAGCAGCAACTCTGTCACCAGCTGGAAGCTTTCTATCGAATTTTTTATTCTAGTGCTCATCCTCAAAATGTCTTTCACACAACTTGTGGAAACTGTCATTTTTCAGTGTGTTTTCCCATTGATACAATCTGCTGCTGAAGGCTCACATTTCTCTGGGCTAACAAGGGCAGGGGGTCTCCATTGTACTGTGATGATACTGAACTACAGATGGCTCCATAGGATGGTTTTCCTGGATACTGATGCTTTGTTTTGTTTTTCTTGTCTGTGTATCAAAACCATTTCATATTTTGGAAAATAAGAACATGAACAAGAAATCTTTGGATAAGGTATCTTCATGCCTTCAGAGCATCCTTTTTTTCCCCTGCCTTTTTAGTTCAGTCTGTGGCTATGCTGACAGATTAAACGCCTTCCCTGTTCACTAATTCCCACTCTTCCAGCCTGCTTTCAAATCTTGTTCTTAGACACACAAAGCCACTGTGGAAATAGTAGACAGAAAACTATTCCTGTAACTTTGTCACTTATTAATCTGCCATGTGTCTGTATCTCCACAACTAAAAGCCTCTCTTAAAATCAGCTTGGAAAAAAGATCCACAACAGGCACCTCAAAATGTATGTTAAAAGGGAAGGAAACACACATACTGATGTGACACAAAAAATGAATTGCAAAGTGGGTTTAGGGAAACAACCATGAATAACTTACTCCACTGTTTGTTCAGCTTTGTATGTTTTTATAGTCTGATGGTCATTTGAGATTAATTGCAGAGGATGGAAAGATAATATGTGTTAAAGGAGAAAATGGAGGGAGAAGCAGGAGATTAAGACCAACCTGCAGAAAGAAACCAGTTATGTGCTATTGCATATTTGAGCTCTTAGGTAAATTACCACAAATGCAAACAGGAATAAATGAATACACTGAAATTACTTCAGACTTTCTTACAAATATCTTTTTTCCATGTTATGATTATTGCTACCCACTTGCTGAAACAAAAATATAAATCAAAGCAGTTTAAAACTATTCAAGCTAAATCATGGGAATTTCTCTACTAGTGAATGAGATAATGATAATCCTTGTTTTCCTGGATGACAGCAGTGTTGCACAACGTTCATAACCACTGCAGAGGACACACTGAAAAAATGAGTGTTTGCAAAGGAAAACTGATACTTATTATCCATGGGAAAAGTTTGGCTGCCAGAGCTCCTGCCCATGAATCTCAGATTCACTAACTGAATGGACTAGTCACAGGTCACTTTGCCTTTTTCTTTCTGTTTATAGAAGGAACACAATTGTGTACACTTCACAGATGCATCATGAAGAGACAGCAGTTTAAACAGATGTGGAGCAGCATTACTGTAAGGCTTAGCAGTATGGTTACTGGCTAATAAAAGTGCAATAGAATGAACCAGAAGAGGCTGAATTAGGATGCCTTTTCTGGAAGTAGCCCTGGAGACTGTAAATATGATAATTAGGATACCTTTGAAAGTCTTTAGGTGCCTTTTTGGAGTATATTAACTGGTAATTCTGACTAGTTATGCTAGTAATATACAACTGCTAGGGATAATTGAAAATGCACAGGACTGCAATTTTTTAACCAAAATATTAATGTGAATGAGGGTGGAAGAAATCCTATTTATGAACATTTTGCAAAAAGTATAATTTATTCTCAAGAAGCTTCAAGCCTTGCATGAACTTAGGCAGCCACTGGCTTAGCAGCTTTATAATTTATGAGGAGCCCAGATGGCACACTATGATTCAGAACAATCTAAATCTTTGTAAGACTCCATTTAATTTTGGCTGATTTAGAGTAATCACAAAACTGTCCTCTCTATGTTTTCTGAACCTAAGCAATTCAAGGTTTGAGAGGGGTTTTTATTTTGGTTTTGCTTGTTTGTTTGTTGGCATCTTAATATAAGATATATCCTTCTTATCAGAGTAAATTATATCATGAATAATTCCAGAAATGATTGGAGAGAGGGATTTAAAAAATTTCAGACATTTCTGATGGCAGCTGAGGAAATTTTATGTTTTTCACTTTGTCACAGAAAACATATCCCAGTGTGTCTGTTTTCCTAGTAGTAAGGGATTCACTGCAGGACAACAGTTTGCTGCTTATGAAAGAACTGACCAGCTATGATGGATTCACATGGAAGAAGTATACAGGGTTTTTTTCAGGGCCAGCATACATAGTTAAAAACCTTCCCAACTGCAAGATATAATGATTTGTCTCTTGGGAATTCCTGGTCTATGGTGAGGATAGGGTGTAATGTTGGTGTATGCAAATGGCTAACATTTAGCATTAGTGTAAATTTTATACAGTTACTTAAGACTCTAGGAATGAAATTCTCTTAATGTAGAAGTCATCTTTTAAAGATGTTTAATATAGCGGGGACAGTTAAGGGCTTCTTTTCCACTTCTTTGATATCATTCTTCTATCCCTCATTAATAAACTAGCATGCCTAAAAAACCTTGTACTACTTTTATTAGAATTAATCTCTAAATTAGTTTCCTGATTCAACTAACCATCTATTTTTTGTCCAATTTTAAACACCATCAGTGTGAAAAATCTCAGGTGAAAATTTAGGCTTTTTCTGAATGTCATACAGCTTCCACTGCTAATGATGCATGATCAAGCCTGATCTCATGTAACTGACTTATTCAAGGCCAGTGTACAGGTATCATCAAAACATCACAAACAATGCATGGAGTGTGGTTTCTATGCCACAACTGGAACATACTTCATGGTGAGTAACATAATTCTTTTCTCAGTATGAGCAGATATTGTTAGTTTTCACTAATGTGCCAGTAAGTTGAAAGGGAAAAGAAATAAATGAGCAGAATATCAAAGCAAAACAAAAAGCATCTCAGAATGAAAAGGGTGCATGCAAATGAAAGTGATAGGAAATTATTGCATCCTAAGTCCTCTGCCTTTTTTTCCAGATTTTGCATTATTCTTTAAACTCTAAAATTATAGCAATGGACAACGTAATTTTCATAAAATCAAAACAAAACCCACTGTTATTAGTTTGAGCAGATATACCATGTGGAGTTTGTTACTATTTGCTAATTTTCAATTCATTTATTAAGATCAGCTCTCATTTTTTAATTTTCAGTAATCAGTGTCACTCTAGTTATGAAAGCACCTCTGCAGTCTAGACAGTACATACTCATTTATGTGATAAATAATGGATAAATACTGAGTGTGCCATTAGCCATTAATGCAGTAGATTGATTCCCTGCAGCACACACTCTCCATCCTTGTTTTAGCACTTATGCCACCTGTCTCTTGCACTTACTGTATGATGCTTCAATAATGTGAATGGGGTTCCCTGATCATTCTTAATTTAGCTCATTTTATCATCTCATAAGTAGGCTGGCATTGCTCTGACAGATGTGCAAATCAAAAGGTGCCTCACTACTGCCTTTATCATCGCCGTCATTACCCTGCCCAGTGTTTTTAGCACAATGAAGATTGCGTGAGGATGACTGGATAGAATCAGTAGACCTGTTTTCTTTCCACAGATTTCCATTTTAACATAGCACTACTGCTTTGGCTATGTGGCTGAGACAAAGACAGTTTACTTCAAGTCCCTGCTCCCATTTCCTACAGCTATAGGAATAGGGATCCAAATGGAATTAAATCAAATAGACAGATATCTGTAAGTCACCAGGGCAGGCTGGCATTCAACCAAAATTTTGAAGGAACGCAAATGTGAAATTGCAGAACTGCTGGCCAAGTTGTCTCACAAATCTATAGAAACAGCCACTATGCCAGACTGCCAGTGAAACTTCCACCTACAGGTAGAAATTTGTGATTGTAATTCATTGGTACATAAGGGAGATTATGTACTGATCAACAGTGTTTTCTTATAGATTTGTTACAAATGTGTGTCTATAGTTCAGTGAAATAAAATTCTTCCGTTGAAGGTTCTATCAATCTACTTAATGATTTATTGTCCTTACATAATGCCTTTGTTTTTACTTTGCTCCTAAGATCCTTCTTACTTTTGACAGCCCATTGCATTTAATCTTTATATGGGTAATGCAATATTCAAGTCCTAGTATCCTGTTTTGCATGGTTCCCTCATTTCATGGTGTTCAAAGTGAGAAGTCTGTGGCTGCAAGTGGATAGCAAATTGCCATCAAACTGTTGGTCTATAAGAGAATATGCAAATAACTTAAATGTGAAAAACCTTTTTAATGTGACCTAAAACATTTTACTGTGGGAAAGATGGGTGAGAGATGGCAGAGGAAAGAATGGACACAAGAAACTGAAAGGCTAACATTTTTCCCCAAATAATTCAGGAGTTAAAGAAATCATGACCTATATGAGCAGGTTTGTTTTAGTTGTGACCAAGAGCAGAACAGACTATGATCTGCAACTTCCACTTGTTCTCTCTTACATCTTAGAGGATATGCTTGGGTGGGGAAAGATTCTAATTGTTTTTGGTGACTATATATTTTGCATAAATAATAAAATACTTTATTTTGGAGATAAATGTTCAGGTTTCATCTCTGAAGCAGGACTGAGGGTTTGTTGTGACTTTGGCTGCTGCATGCAAAGGAAAAAGTGTCATCTGTAGAAAATGTGACTATTCCATAGCTTAGCCTTTAAGGCACTCATGCCATGACAGTGAGGAAGCAAGTTTGATTCTGCTCTCTGCCTCATGCCATGTTAATCACACTCATCACTTGCATTAAGCTGGGAAGCAAAGATTTGGGTTCCTATTAATAATAATTCTTTTCCTTGGTTAAGAGGAGTCCCCAGATATGACCAGGGGGATTGACAGTTGACACTATCTCCTCCTTTGGTAACAAATACCTCCTTTTCCCCTGAGAAAGTTTCCCTTCTCATGAAAATATAGACTGGATAAACTGGAAAATATGCCACATGAAGGCTGTTGACAGCACCAAGAGCAGAATTTCTGTCTGTTCAAATGATCTAGAAGGTCCCTGGTCTGGTTGCATCAAAGTTCTCCTGCAAAAGATGTTTCCTCACCATCAGGTCAGGCCTGTATCCACCTGGCTGTGTCAGCCCCAGCCCAGATTGCTACTCCCTCAACTGTGGTCCTGCATGCCTGGCTGAAAGCCTGGCTTCCCCCAGAACAGCTACTCTTCCCTGGGAGTCTGAGCTTGGAGTGAGTCTCAGAGTAAGTCCACTGGAGTCAAGATCCTGCCTGTAGTAAATCAGGAGAAAGCCAGTGGTCCCACTGTCCCCTCAGCTTTCTCCCTTTTATTCAGGAGGGAAGAAGGGCAGGGTGAGCCTCAGTTTACAGAGTTACTACTTAGCCTCATAGAAACCTCACTGAAGGAAACCAGAGAACATATTTAGCTTTGCTGCATAGATCATAAAGTATATTTAAATAATGTAATTCAGTTGCTCACTGAATATATTTCTGCTTTAAAAGAAGACTACAAGAGGAACAGTAAATGAAGTAGGTATGTCTCTGTCTTTATAGATGCATAAACTGCTTTGACTGTAGTGAAAACATAGCCAAAAAAGAATAGAATTTAAGCCCATTCAGTTTAACCAAGAAAAACTGTTTCTTCAAAGAACTGTCAGAAAAGGATTCACTTCTGTTTAATCTATTAATTTTGTGGGAGAAAGCTACATCTCTTATCATCAAATTTATTTACCCATGCATAAGGGAAAAACCAGTGAGCCTGAGAGATGCCCTTGTGATTTAAAATTCAGTAGATTTTGCTTCTGATTCCATTAGGTTATTTCCTTCTTGAATTTCAAAGACTTCTAAGCAACTGAGTCATGCTATGTTGGAAAATCACACAAAATGGTCTGACTTTGAGAAGAATGATTGTTATGGCTGAACCTTGGAAAAAGGAGTAAGAGGCCAGCTTAAAATACTAGGCATATCTTATTGTCAGCTTTATAACACTGAGCTATGTTCACTCTACTTTTCCTGGCAGGTTTTTGCATTCAGGAGAGCAAATTTGTTCCAGGCTGCAAAATAACAACAACTACTCATGTCCTTCAAATAACACATCCCATGTATCTTTACTGTCAACTCATCTGATTCGTATATATAAGTTATTGCCCTGTCAGTTTGTCAGAAAAGACCCAGCCATATATTTTCTTACTTCAGGGGAAGATCACAACAGCCTCAAGAAAAAACTTGTGCTGAGTACAAAGATGTGGCAGATAACAGAAAAAATGGAAGCAACAAGAAAACAAAAGCAACACAGTGCCCTTCTTCCCATGCCAGCCCATCAGTGCTGCAACTTAGTTTACCCCAGTGGATTCCTGATATCCTGTGAACTCGGGTATTTGTTCTGGTTTCTTGCCCATAATCCCACCAATGGAACAAGGCATGGACTGAGACTGGGGACCAGTTAAACTTGATGCTGATCCTACCACATTCATTTCCAATGGCATCAAAAAAGTTCAAAGCAGTGATGAAAATCTCCCATTAGTGGGATTCAAACAGCTTATCCCACCTTTGTCCCTGTGAAAGCATAGCTCTACTGCATGTGGAAGAGTGCTGGAAAATAATTTTTTATATCTGTGTATCTCTAAATATATGTGGGATACAATCACTGACAATGACAGCAATTGCTAAACATCTGACTTCTCATAAATAGAATTCAAGTTCTTGATTCTACTTGCTGTCCTGTGTACTAACCCCATCAAAATGTGTGGTGGAAATGCACCAAAAGGGAAGACATTGTATCTGCTATATAAAAAAGGTCACAGAAAGCACCAGGGAGGTCTGCTCTTGCTGATTTTCTTGCCTGCCAGTGAAAAGTGAAGTAATAATCTTTTACCTTCAGCTTCTCATCTGTAAAAGAGGTCTATTTTCTAGCTTATACAAGAGACTGGGGAGAATAAATGTTTTAGAAGCAAGAGTAACTGCAATAAAGAGAGAGTCTCCACTGGCAAAGCCTTTGGGGGAGCCTAGAGTTCCCTTTTAACTGGCCCCCACATTGTACCATGCATTACATACACATATGCACAACATTTAGCATGTGTAGCATTTACAAGAAATAGCAGGATTTTAAAATAGCCAGACAAACAATTTAAAATTAATGGACAAAAAAACCCCATACTCATATCCTTAGCAAGAGAAGTTACACACTTCTGTTGAATAGTTAAAATCCCCTACCTATCTTCTTAAAATTTTCTATAGTAAATCTGTGACTTTATTCTGTTACTTCTAAATAGCTGAAGTATTTTTTGAGGAGCAGTGTCAATTCTAGTCTGCCTGAGCAGACTCGCACACCCAGTGTGCTGTGCTCAGCCAGTGCTAGCAGGGCTCCAGCTCCATGGGAACAATGAGAACACACTAGTCTTGTCATCTGGAATATCCATTTAGCATCCTGGGTTTTTTCAAGTATTTTAAGTTTTGTCTTCATTGCTGTATTCTCTAACATAAGTCCTGTAAAATCTGAAGGAAAAAATACATAGTTAGGTTTCATATTGATCAGGGATTATCTGACTGATGGAACTGTGATATGGTAGAAAATGCCTTTTAGCCCCTAAATAGAGAAAAAAATACTCATGACAAAGCCTATGAAACCATTCTAACTATTCTAAAATGTTTAGCTGTTCTACATGTTAGGAAAGTCAGTTTATCAGAGTTATTTATAACAGTACAGCCCACTAAAAGTCAGATTAATGAGTAGCAATCCCAAAAGCATTCCATCAAGGAGTACAGTCATTCGGGTAGATAGCTTTAGTCAGTTTATTACTAACCTGATTGGACACTCAAGATACTTATAATGGATTTAATTTGATAATAATAAATTATTGCTTATGCTAATGGTGCCATCCAGATTAATAGGTTTTAAATGGTTAGTGCTATTTTATTGTCTCATCCTGACTGATGAGCTAGTCTATATCTGCACTGTACATTGAATGATGGAGACCAATAACTTAAACAGTATCATACAGTGGTATCAGTATAGGACATGTGAACATTTTTTCCTTATACATTGAAAGGTAAAGTTGAAGTTTATGAAAGATTATGAAAGATTAATGTGTGCAACAGAAACCGTAAATAGCTGACAGAACACTGGGAAATGGTTTAAGTGCTTCACCACTTCTCACTCAAACCATCTGTCAGGCACTTCTCCAGTTAAAAAAAATCCAAATCAAACACAATTTTTAGAAATGTTTGTTCTGCAAATACAAATTAATACTTTTAAATTTAATTTACTTTTCAAGTCACGTAGAAGGATATGTATCTTACAACATGTCTGCATGGAGATATGGTGCCTATTTAACTACTTTTGAAGAAGGTTGTGATGGCCTAGGCAGCCCATCCAAGATGAGTTAGAATTCTCTGTTTAGCTTTGCTATAAGAGGGGTGGAGTGGCTGAGGACACAGAGTGCGGTTTGACAAGTGACTTCAGCGTATGTCCAGCTCACTTGCATGAGCAGAAGAAGCCAGTCTTGCTCTCTCCCCACCTGCTCTTGTCCTCCAGCCCCCACTTCAAGTGCATTGCTGATGTGCAACTGTCAGGATTGCTGACAGTGCAGCTCTCACCAGTACTTGTGCCAGGAGAGGAGAGGTGGTGGAACAACAGGGCTAGGGACATCGGGAAGGGGAAGTTCACATCTCTCAGTGAACCATATACTTATGTCACTTTAAGCAGCTTATGAAACTTCACTGCAGAGCCCCAGCTCAGCAAGATGCTCAAATGTGCCTAACTTGAGGCACACAGACTCAAGAAAATACTAGAGCATATGCTTTATTTTTAAACACATTATTAAGAGCTTCCTGAATTGAGATAATTTCCTTCTCAGTATTTCTCTTCCCATCCAGCATAACTTTATTTTTTCACTTCCTGCCAATGTGTACTTAATTTCCCTCTGCACATTGCCAGCCAGCCCTCAACTTGCTGGTTGGAATCTTTTCATTTTCTTAGGTAGAGTGTATGTGCTGCCACACTATTTTGGGAAGGCATTAAAGATACAGGGCAATAAAGATACAGGTCCTCAGGGACCAGAAATGGGAAGTGGTTCATTGAGTACTATAGCTATAGCTTTGTTGTCTTCTGTGTTGTATGAGTCCGTAGAAAACTAAAGAAAACCTAATTAGAAAGCCTAAATATCTTAAAATAAGTTTAGATTCAGATTTCCATACTAACCTGTTCTATTATCAGAACCTAGGGTATGGAGGAAAAATCTAGTTCTGTACCATTTCTCATTGCTGTCCTGTCTCCTGTGGCCTTAGAGAGGCAGATAAGGGGCTTAAGAAAGCTTGTGAGTCCTGCCCTGTAAGCCAGCTAGTAGATCCGAGACAGTGTAAATAAAGATCCCAAACTTTTGACAAGTTAAGTTCACCAGGTCCCTGATTTTTTGACCCCAAATATTTCTTTAACCACAAGATTTTATTCATGATTTCACTAACAGCATTTCACTGAAGCCAAACTTGAAACTTTCTGTTTTCTCAGTACTTATAAGTTTGGGCACTCCACAAACGTTCTTCTTCAGCCATGGGATCTTGAACAGTACAGAGTGTGTAGACAATATCTTGTTATATTCATCTAAATAGGTAATACCTGTCAGTCTCTGAAGTCGTGTTGGGATGATAATGGATGACCAGCACTGAAGAGGACTGGCCAATCTGTTAGGTTGGTTTCAGTGATTTTTCCCCCCGCCTCACTGAGATTCCCAGTTTATGTTATATCTGGCTGCTAGAATATTTTTACATAGTATTTTTTGACTAAAATCAGACTTAAATTACACTTCAGAACATCTATTGCCCAGAGTCATCAGCTGCATTTTGGTTTGTGCTCAGAAACTGAAGATGCAATTTTGATCTTTTGAAAGAAAATAATTTCACCTAAATTATTTAACAGACCTTTACACCTGCCTGCAGCAGAGAAGGTTGCTTTTAATTTATTATACGGCTGTGAGTGCCTATTGCTCACAGCACACAGGGTTAGCTGCTGCCACTTTTCTGCAGTTTCAAAATTTTTTTGGTTGTTGGAATATAATTACAGTTTAAGTGAAGATGCCACAGAACTCTGAATTTGCTCTTTTATTAATTTCAGAGGCCTTGAGCCAGGAACACTGCTGGCCATTCTGTAGGCCCAGAATCTCTTTTTATACATGTCAGTATCCACCAACACCTTTTTCCAGGCTTCATGCTAGTTCCTTGCCAAAACATTGTAATTGCACTGGCAATTTCCATTCTTAGTTTTTGGGTAAATATGCTTCTTATACAGTCTGACAATGTACTTATTGACCAAGAACACAATTGGACTCTTTCCGCATCCCCCCCAAGCAGTGATTACTCATACCGAGTAAACACCTAAAATTGTTAACAAACAGCATCCAATGAATGTAACCTGTTTGAATTTCATAGTGTCCACCCACTTGAAAAATCAAAAAATTCTCAAAAAGTAAGAAAACCATGCACTTGCATACTAATAGTGAACTAGAGATGCACATCTTCTAGAGGTGTGCAAGAAATGTCACTGCCTGTGAGTAAGGATGGAGGGCACAGGGTTGCGAATTCTAGGGCACTTAAGCATTTGTTTAACTTTAAGCCCAGGAGAGCATGACTGAAATCATTAGGTTTATTCCTGCACTTAACAGGAATTATGCCTTTACGCACCAGCTTGACTTCAGATTTGTCTGTACTGTACTGACCATGCAACTTTACCCAGCTCCCATTGATCGGAATCATTGTGCAGCCCTTAGAGGGTCTTAAGTGGTATTAGACATTCCATTAGAGAAACGTTGCTTCCATTACAGTTTACAATTTTAACATTTTAAAACTATCATTAAAATATGTAGCTTTAGAACATACTTTTTTTTCATATATGTAGCAGATGGCTACTTACTGGCAACTGGTCATGTATTAATTTTTCAGAAACCTGTTTCCTGAATATGATTAATGACTCACATCCCCTTCATATCTCTTTATTCCAGATGAATGGTATATGGATTCTGAAATGCAAGACATATGCTGAACACCTAATTAGGCTGCCAATGGCTCAAAAATATTATAAGTTCAAAAATGCAGCTAATACAAAGTTTGCTGCCTGGGTATTTCCCATTTACAAACCTGTATTCAGGAAATAGAATTTATATTGATATTTTAGCTATTAGAATTGGTTACATTATGACAGTAATTTGTTGGAGATCTTTTAATGCATTTTGGCTTTTAAAGCAGAAAATATAACATGCTCTACAATGTCTCTTCCATTATGAACAAGAAAAATAATTCAAGGATGAACTGAAATTTTCATTGAATGCTTCTCCATATAATCTTTGAAACTGAAAATAATTTTAAAAGTCCAAAAGGTGTCAGACATTTGCAGAAAGAGAGGCCAGTTGTGACTGAAAAAAATCCCCCTGAAACAACCCACCATAAATTAGTAGGAAGATAAAGGCTGCCATTATTTCAGCCAGATGCAAACTTCATGTAATTTGTTCTTCTCAAACTGGCCAGTTGCATCACTTAGGGAAAGAATGTCCTCTTTTTGTCTCCTATACTTTTTCCATGATCCACCCACTTCTGCCAGTCAGTGAGTGGTTTAGGGACTGACTCCTAAGCATCTGGACACATATGAGCTTTTTTTAATAGCCAGTAATGAACTATCTCACAACTAATGAGGTGAATCTTGTTTTCAAGACATTCATAGCCTGGCACCTCCCAGCATTCTTCTGCCTCAGGTCTACACTTTTGCCATGTGCTAAGTAAGTGGGGGGTTTTACCTGTTTTAAATCTGCTAAACCTCATCATTTTCTTGATGGGAGTGGGGGATGGCACCATGCAATTTTTCAGATTGTGCCTGAGCAGAAGAGTATTTGGTGTGTGCCACTTAGGTCTATAGAGGTGTAACACTTTTTTATTCCTTTTGTTTTTGAATTACTCCTGACAATGGTACTTTCATTGGTCACTGGGCTTATAGTTTTGCCGGACTGCTGCAATGACTTGCAGGACTTTTTTTTACTGATGGTAGGTATAGACATGATGGTGAGTCTAGAGTTAGATTTCTCCTTGTTTTGTGCTTGCTGATCATGAATTTTATTTCCCTTCTATGTCCTACACATGTGAAACCTTGAATGGTACAGTTTCAGGTATTACAGAGATTTTAGTGTACTGTGTGACAAGTTGGTTAAGACTGACAAAACTGATAGAAACACTTCAGACTTTTATTTTACACATCCTCAAACTGTTAATCCATTAAGATATTTATTCTAAACCACATTAATTTATTTCTTACATTCCAGCAGAAGTTTTGATGACATTCTTACTCAGAATTATTGAGAACAGTATTTCCTAGGAACAAATCAGTCCAATACAGAAGTGTGAGAAACTTAAAAGGCGTATATTAGCCATTAATTTCAGTCACAATTTTAGAAGTTTTGATCATCTACTGTAATGCACATAACAGAATTTATATTGCTGACTCAAAAGTGAAAGGCACTGATGAACCTCAACACTGAAAATTTTTCAGTTAAGCAGTTTCATAGATATTAATAAAAGAAATTGGTCTTAAATTATTTATTTATGATCCACTATTACAACACTGACATCTGTTTCAACTTTTTTGGTATCCAAAATAATGCATTACTCTGCATGAATAACTCAGTGGTATGAGGCTCAGGTAACCAAAGGACACTCTCTAGGTGTGTCAAACAGCAAGTTATGACAACAGCTGTGTAACGTTTGCTGTGAGCTTGTTCAACCAAAGGATGAACTGAACAAAGCACACCCACCATCAGAGGCAGCTACTGCCTGCCAGTGAAGCTGTTCACTCATTTGTTAAAAATGCCTAAGTAACACCTAAACTGAAAATACCATCTATGTCAGTACTGCCAACTCATCCGCGTGTTTTACTCATTAGTATATTATGTAATATTTTCTTACATTTGTAGGGATAATTATTGACATTTATCTCACTTCTGGCAAAAAGTGGCAATGTAGGAGTAACATACCTGCTTTCAGACAGAAGATTTATCAAATTATGCCACTTACACATGAATTAGATAAAACCAGCCTGGATTATATTTGCTCATGTCCATATTCATGACTTTCCAGTTGCTGAGTTTACAAACTTTCATAAACCGAAAACTAATTTCTAATTCAAATCAGTAGCGTGAAGGCCTAGAAAGTTCAGAAATGGGAAGGAACTTAAGCAAGTCGAAGACATACAGAAAGTGGCTGAGGTCCTTCAGTAGGTGGCACACTTCCCTCTCAATCAGTTGGGAAGGAAAGTATTTGCAGGATGCTCGGGGCGCTTGCCTGTGGGAAGATTCCAGAGGTGCAAAACCAGGAAGGCAAACAATGTGGTTAGGAAGGTTCCCATGACATGTGCCAGAGCAGTAATGGAGATAGGATAATATGGTGAAATCGTAGATAGCTGCAACTTAGTTAATGCCATTTTTCTTATCCAAAGTGCCATTTTGAGATATCTCCTTTACTCTGTTTTCAAGCTGTCACTACTCACTGTTAAGAGTGGTCTGCCTCTCTGCTCTCTCCAGCCCATACATGAAATTCCCTACACATGAAGCATAGGAGGTTTCTTTGAATTGGAAGATGATGCAAAACTGTTGCCTGTTTGAGAGGAACACTAAATGAAAGGCTTTCAGGGCTAATGGGAATATAAATAGGTAAGCTTTTAGAAAATTAAGTCGCTTAATAGTTCAGGTTATTTATAACTCAGAAGTTGCTAAATCATGCCATGCCTTTGGCAGGCTCTTACTTCAGTTGTTCCTAGAAAAAATGGGGCAGGGTGAGGGGGAGAACTGAGTCCAGTATACAAAATCTGTAGGAGCTAATACTTTAAAGAGAAATAACCAGTGCTTGGTAATATGTTCCACTTGTCAACAAGGCAAAATATTTTTTTCCAAATGCCTAAAAGTCTTTCAAAAACTTAATTGGATTGTGATATTAAAAGGGACAATCAAAGAGAACCTGGCTATAGACGTTTTAAGCTTTATTTATCTCACATGAGAAGTGCAAATAATCCCTTGCCTGAGTTTCTAGTCAGCATTGTAGATTTTCCTATTCAGCCAGTCAATTAGCTATGAAAAAAAATGAAAGTGAGTAAAAGAAATAGAATTTTATTTAAAAACATTTTCCCAGGATTCATTGACTTTAAAAAAAATGTTCCCATGAAAGGGCATAATTTCAGAAAATCTTGCCTTTTTAATTTCTTCACCCTCTTCCAAGGTCAAGTGATGACAAGTTATTATCAAGCTGTTGATGCACATAGCATGTTAGTTCTGCATCTGGAAATACTTTGGAGAAAATCACTTTTTTTTTTTTTTTTTTTTAAGGAAATCTTAAGATAGCAGAAAAATATTTTTCCTTCAGGAAACACAGCCATTTTTTCGTTACCAGGCAAACAGGACTCCCTTTCCTTTGGGCCCTCTGCCAGAGTTATTTACACACTGGCTTGTTCAAGCTAACCACCTTGGCTTCGTGCTTCTTCACACCATTTGATACTGTATGAGATTGGAGCTGATGTGGATAAAGTGCTTCACTGTGACTCCTTTGTGCTCTGTGGAGGAGTCACAGGCACACTCCCCTATGAGGAAAGATTACCCTTGTTTACGTAGGAGAGTAGACAAACAAGATACAGCAGTCTGGATTCAAGGAACACATAGGAAGAGGTGTTGAGAGGATGAACTGGCAGCATCTTTTTCTCTTTCTCATATGCTAAGATGGCACTTGAGCAAAAGGAAAGCAATATGTACAAATGAGAAAGTGGAATGCTGCGGCTGGAAATACATTTTATGGTATTAAATGATTAAATTATATGTGAAACTCATAGCTGCTAGTTATCTCTGAGAAGAGCTTGAGATGGTCAGTAGAAGGTAGATATCTCTTAAAATAAAAAATCTGTTACCCAAATTAGTACCTGCTCTTCAAATGGATTTTGTGATATATTTGACATCCAAAGTAAAGTCAGAGACAAATACAGCCCCTTTAGTACTCTCACCAACTCTTCTGATCCATCTCAGTCTCCCTTCTCACCCTCCTTGCTGGCCCCAGAGCCACTGGGTGTGCCCTCTCATGCTCTCCATGCATCCCTGAGAGGGACTGGTTGGCCGGGACCCTCATCCTTGCAGGTCATTCATCACCCAGCACCCAGCTCAGGGCTCTTCTCTCTCTGATGAGGGGAGAAAGAGCAGGTCTTCCAAAGAGAACAGAAGAGGGAGTATATCCTCCTCTTCCAGCACTGGAAAGCCAGCCCTGAGTATCCTGCATATTTTTCTACTAAGCATAAAGAGCACTGAGTGTAATGAGGGCATTAGAAAAAGCAGTGGTATGGGCAAGGGCAGCAAGAGATATTGCAGTCCAAGCAGTCAGAAAAATGAGCGAAGGAACATGGGAGGAAGCTCCCATGTATAAATAAGGACAATATGTTTTAAACATCATTAATAGGAAACTCCTAGTATTTGTTTATCTATGAGAAAAGCCATTCACAGACAGTTTCCCATAGATTTTATAACTTAATCAAACCTTAAGAAAGAGGATCTAAACAGCAAAACAACACCACTGATTTTGTTTTGCACTCCTACCCTCTGAGACTTTCAGAAAATTAGATACATTTGGTCCATTTTGCTTTACACTGCTCACAGTGAAATCAATAGATAGGTACCAATGCCTTATATAAAGGAATTGTCTCTTTTGCTGCAGTTCTATCTGTAGCAACTTTGTGAAGAATAGGAATGAGCTTGTGGGTACAGGTTTGGGGACCAACTAATTTTTTCTTAATAAAGGATGAATTGCTTTAAAATCATTAGCTATTTTAGGAATGGTTGTTTAACATTTCAATTCAACTGCACTATAATAGAAAAATTATGTAATGCTTTCTATTATCTACTTTGAGAGCAGCACAGTTTACAAAACTGATGGATTCTGTGTGTTCTGAGATCAAACCAAATTTTCAGAATAATTTATAGCATTTAATAATCTGTGAACATCATTGCTGAATATTATCATTGTATGTTGTGTTTGCTGTGAGCTGGAGCTGTGATTGCCAAGGTGCTTTCCAAACAACAACAATCTTTTTTGATGAATCTGCAAAATCTATATTTAAATAACAGCTGTAAATCTTACATCTGAGAGCTCCCTTAGTCCTCTTCTGTGTTAGAGTGATACTTTTATTAAATGCTGGGTGTAAACAAAAAAAAAAAATCTAGAGGGAAATGATGGGATAGTATGATGTAAGGACATCATTATTAAGTTATGCTGTCACAAGTAGGCGAGAGAAAGTGATTCAGATGTCTGATGCCTCTCTATGGAGTCACTGGCAGGAGTTTGGGAGGAAAACTACCCTGGCGTCCCAGCTGCAGCCTCCTGTGGGACAGTGCTCCTGCCTCATGCTCCCCGTGGGAGGGGAAAGGGGCATCGATCGGGGTGATGGTCAGGCTGTACTCAGTTACATCCACTCCCCTACAGCTGTGCACAGAGGCGCAGAGGGCTGAAGGAACCCCGTGAAGACCTCCTTGCATCTTTGGCTGGAGAGGTCCCCTCCAAGCTAAGGACCCTTGCAGCTGCAAGTTGTGCAGCTTGTCAAAACCTGTTCTGGGGCTTGAGCCAAACAAATTTTGTACAACAGTGAGGGTCTCTGAGCACCTGTGTAGCTTCACTCTCTCCCCTGAGAATACAAAAGTGCTGGAGTTGTAGCTCCAGCACATAACTTGTAGAGCCACAATCAAGGAAATGGCTGTGGCTCAGATGGTGCAATACTAAGAGAAAGTGGGAAAGCACACACAGTATAGCTTCTCGAGGTAACCAATGTAATTGGAAAAAAGACCTTTATTTTGAAAGGCATTATGGAGAAGCATTTTTTTACTTTGCTTTGAAACTGACTGTAAATAAACTATTTCAAACACTGAACTTTGTTGCAGTACCTTCTGTGGGCTGGTCTCCGTGACAGTAAAAATGAACTTCAGAAGTCTTGTGAAGGGAGGAGAGAGGAGGACAATGCTGGGCATACACAAAGAAGTCAAGGTGCTGGTCAGGAGTCTGCAGCCTCCCAGAGGAGAAGATACTGGCAGCCATCATTTGGGGGCAGAGATAAATGCTGCTGTTGTGGAAAACAGCAGGATGGGAAAACCTCGATTTGAAACAAATCCTAAGCACTCCCATTTCCCATTGACTCATTCTGACATGACATCAAATAAAGATCACAAGCCCAAAGTCACTATGTTTGCTCAGACAGAATAATTCCAGTCAAACAATACTTGGTGTCAGGAACGACAGTATCACTTACACCAAAATCAGGAAAACAAAGACATGCTTATGGACCTAACAAGGAGAAAACCGCTCTTTGTTTAGCCCTCTTAGTATTGGACATGCTTGTAGGAACAAGTCTTTTTTTTTGTAAGAGAAGTCATAATTTATCATGAAATTATGGTCACATGGTCTTATAACTAGAGGGAAACCCCAAGAAATCCCAAGACTCTCCTGCACTTCCTGGATTGAGCAAAATAAAGCACTAGGAACCCGACTCGGAGATCAACAAAGTAACAGGGGCCAAGGACCACAGTAGCATGAGAAGATTTTTATTAATCGATTCTATGCCCTCCTATGTCCCTGTATTGCCAGTTCTGAGCACTGAATTGTTATTAGTCCCTAAAATATGCAGGAAGAACTTAAAATTCTTAGCTACGAAAATTAGGAAATGGTTTTATTTACCCTGGCATCTGACATAAAGAACCACTGCTTTCAGGATTTATGTATAAACTTTTTCCTTTTCATCCATGCAGCTGATTTTTTTCTTGATTTCAGTCAAAAGAATAATCTCAGGTGCCAGTATGACTTTCGATGTCACCGTGACAGTGCTGAGAATTGGCATCACTTCGAATCAATTTCCAGTAGCCTGTAAACGCGGCTGAATGGATTGCCCAAAAGAAAATTTGCTCTGAAAAGAAAGTAAAGACCTGCTGTCCAAAACCCAGCAGGTGCCAGTTCTACTGCAAAGCCAAACCAGGCGAGGTCAGGCAAGGGACCCCCGCTCTGCCGGAGCTGCCGGGAGAGGGAACCAGCCGGTTGAGCTTCACTCTCCGAGCAGCCGTGGCAAATCTCAGGAATACAAACGCTGTTCCCCGGAATCGCGCTCAGGCTTAACTAACTCGAAGATAGTGAGCGGCAGGACACGGGGCGTGCTTCGTTGCGGGACCAGGGCCGGGTCCCACTTCGGCAAAGGTTCCGAAACCCCGTGGTGGGTTCCCGACCACAGCGGAAGGGCGGTGGGATGTCTCAAGGAAGCACGAGCACCGCCTCGGCCGGTCGGGAGCGTATTCTCCGTGCAGCGCCTCTCGGGGCCGGGGGCTGCTGCGGGACAGCGGCCCCGGCCCGGCCGAACCCCGCCCCGGGCGCTGCGGGCCCGCATTGGCCGCGGGCAGCCCGGTGAGCGGCGGCGCCGGGGGGATGCGAGCCCCGTTGCCCGGCGCGGCGGCCGCCTGTGTCCCCCGCCCGCTCGCCCGCTCTCCCGGCGGCGCGGGCCGCTCCCGGGGCCGGCGCTTCGCTCCGCTCGGCCGCGGGGCTGGCAGCGAGCGGGTGTTGCAATAAATGCGTATGTCTGCGGCACAGCCCGGGGCGGCGCGGAGGGCTCCCTGTCCTCCGGGGCGGCGGCGAGCCCCGCCGGGCCGGCCTGATGCGCGCCCCCTCCGCCGGGGCCACGTGCTAAGCGAGGGTCGGGTGGTCCCCGCCCCGGGGGAGACCTGCGTTCGGCTGTGAAGCCGGGGTCGGCGGCCGGCACGGGGAGCCCCGGCGGTGTATTGTTCTCCCTGACAGATAACGTGATCTCGACCGGGCGACAGCGAGGGGGCGGAGGGGCCGGGGGAGGGAAAGGAAGGGGAGGGAGGGGAGGGGGCAGGAGGATCCCGCGTCCTCGGAGGAAATTCTCAGGCCGGGAGGACGCGCGGCTTGCGCACGGCAAGCCGGGACTGGCTCTCCTGGGAGTTCCCTCGGCGGGGAGGGGGAGGGGAACGGCGATCTCCTCCGGCGGGGAGAGGCCGTGGCTTCGCCCTGCGAGGCCCTGCCTCCTCGGAGCGCGCCCTCCCCGCCGCGGGACTCCCGCGGCTCCCGCCCCGCACAGCTCCCAGGGCGGGCAGCGCCCAGCACCGCGCCCGGGAGCGCTCCCGCCGCCGCGCGGGGGGACCCGGTGACGTCACGGGCGGCGCGCTCCCCGCGCTCGCTCCGCGCTCGCCGCCCTGTAACTTCTGTTCTGGGAAGTGGTGCCAGGAATAGCCCGGCGGAGCCGCCTGCAGCGCGGAGCGCTCCCTCCCGCCGCGGCCAGGGCGGGCTGCGGCTCCCGGGCCTCCGCCTCTCCCCCGTGCAACACCAGCCCCTCCGCCACTGTCAGGGAGATGGTGATGAGCCTTTCCAAAAAGAGGGAGAGGAATGACCTGCCTTAAGATAAACGCGTGAAGCGGGCGCCCCTTGGCCGCTGGAATATCTCTGTCTGTCTTTATATATAAAGAAGCACCGCGAGCCGCCTCACTCCGGGCGAGCCCTTAGCAAAGGAGCAACACGAGCGCCCGGCGGGATCAGCAGCAGCAGCAGCAACAACAACAAGGGCACCGGGAGGGTTTCCCTCCTTCCTCCTCGGTGATTTCCCAGGTGAGCAGCACCGGCTGCTGCGGGCAGCCCCCTCCTCCCTGCCCGCCGCTCGTCCCCTGTCACCGGCACCAGCTGACAGCCGCGGCGGGGCTCGGGTGCGGGGCGCCGCGGGGCTGGGGTCGGGCCGCGGCAGGCAGGCAGGGCGCTCAGCGGGGCAGGGGGGTCTGAGGCCGGCGCTCCGAGTGCCGCCTGGGGCTGCGGGGGTAAATGGAGGGCAAGGCGGCGGGAGGGCGCCAGCGGGGGAAGCCGGCGGGGCTGTAAAACCGCCGGACCGGTAAGTCACCTCTGTGACGGCGGCTCCGGGCGCTGGCAGGCACCGGCACCGTCCCCGAGGCACCACGGCCGGCGGCCCTTCCCGCTGAGCCGACGCAGGAGGGGGACACGGCGGGGACAGGCCTTTGTCGGTGACACGCCGTTAGGAAATGTGGGGAATACCCGGCTTGTAAGTGTATGCAGATGAGGAGAAGGCTGCCTTGCGTAATCCCCTCCTGCGGCGGGGAATGGGCATGGTCACCGCCGCCGAGAGGCGCCCGCGGGGGGGGC
>VZSR01003807.1:11354878-11496740 GCA_013398615.1 Brachypodius melanocephalos | reverse complement strand
CGTGTCCCTGCCGTGTCCCCGCCGTCGGGGTCAAGCGGCGCGGGGGAGGCGGGGGAAAGCCCCGGGTCATCCCGGGTCATGCCCCTCAGCCCGCCCCGACCTTCCTGCCGGGGGCTGGCGCGCCGCACGGCCTTCCCTTCGTGAGCGGGAGCCCGAGGCGGAGGGGACGGAGGGTGGTGATGTCCGGGCTCCGGGTGGTGGGTGTCCCCGAGATCTCCGGCCCGCGGCTGGGGAAGCCGGCGGGAGGCCCCGCCACCCCAGCGCGCCTGGCCCGGGGTCCCGGCCGGCCGCCGGCCAGCACGTCTTGTCTCCGTGGGCAGGCGGCCGGGGCTCGCCCCGGGACAACGATAAACCTCCGCAGAGCTTAATTTCCCAGAAAAAGGCTCTGTTTTTCTTATTAGTTGGCACTAATGGTCAAACTTCTTTTTTTTTTTTTTAATTTTTTTTTAACATGATAGTTGCAGAAATGAAACTTCTGCTGAAACACTAAAGACTTGGGGTTTTTAGGCAATAATTCTTAAAACCCTTTTAAAACTAAAGTAATCGAAATACTAATAAGTTTCAGCAGAAATATTTAGCTAAATAGTTTCCCTTGTCTTATTTTGAAGTGAAGCCTATTTTGGTATTAAACCTGTCTGGGTTTGTACATTATTAAATAATAGAGGGGGCACTAAACATTTTATGCTGACTTAGTCAAGGGTGTCACTTTTTCTTTATTTTTTTTTTCTTCTAATGAATTTATACTGAGACTTATTACGAAAGAAGTAAACAAAGTGGTCAGGGTGGCAGAAGAGAAGCATTGCTGGCTGGGTCCGTGTTTCTCTGCTTCCCGGAGCTGCGGGTGCAGGCGTGTGTTTGTGCAGCTCCCAGCGCAAGGGGGCTCCGCTCATCATCAGCGGGAGTTCTGGGGACACCGGGTAGTTAGAGCAATTACTAGATTGAAGGAACTACTGGTCTAACGAGGTACAAATTCAGTGGGCCCGGTTTTAAATTCTGTCGTTATTGTGGATTACCGCTGACTACCAGAGGAATTTGATCCTCAGGTTATCAGGACACGGTGTGGAATCCTCAATATTTTGATAGTGAAGATGATATACAGATATGCTAAAAAAGTGCATCTGTTTTTCAAAGATAGGAGAGTCTTTGCCTGTTAGATTTGCAGCACGTGGACATATTTAGATAGATGCAGTGTAACCTGGGGTTTATATTTATTTACACTTGGATGTTAGATCTTTCCTTCTCCTTCCACTCAGGAGATATTTCTGAAAGGTATGGATTATCTGAAACTTTCTTCATTTTTTTTTTTGCTTTGTCTCATTTCTCAAAAAAATTAAGCGTTGTAGAATAGGCTGAGAAGGTTTTTTATGTGAGTTTTGAGAAGTTAGTACTGTCATCTGCAAACGTATTTAAGATTACTGTGGTTTTCAGCTGTACAAAGGTAGCAGCGATATGGTACAAAGTCAGTGTGTCATTACTTCTGTTGATCAAACAACCTGCATTTTTAATGTTTTGTAGTCTGTGGTGTTGATGTTAGTTTCCAGTGGCTGTTGGGCATAGCAGTTCTATACATTCTGACTGACGTGACATCTTGAAACCTCTCTGTTATGCATTAGAATAGAATCGAGCAGCACTTGTCCCAAAGCACAAATGTAGAGGACTTTTAATTGTGTATCTAAGTCCGATTGTGTGGCAAAAGTGCAGAATGCTTCTTTATAAAGGCAGATTATTAGATTCTCAAGTGACTAGATTGCCTCATATGTGAGATCTGTTTACAAACCTTCTTGTTACTATGAAGACAAAACAGAGAGCCATATGCATTCATGTGGTCCTTGCTGAATAATGGTACATGTGTCTACTTGAGTGTTTGGCAGTATATCATGTTTAGTTTATGTGGTGGCACCCTACAAGGCTATTCTTTTTTGACTTTTAACTATTTCTAATACCACTGGCTGTACTCAGCTGTATGAGCAAATTTATGACCCTGGTCTGCATGTTTGTAATGAAGCTGGATGTTTTTAAAGCAGTACATTTATTGTTAAGCATTTTGCTACACTTCTTTGCTTATTGATTTATTTAGGTGCTTTTTAAAAAAAAAAAATCAAGGTGAATTGGATTTAAACAAAAGTGAAAGTAATGAGTCCCATTTTGTATGTCCCTCTGCTCATCATTTTTGGTCAACAGCAGGTGCAGTTACTGTTACTACTTTTGTAATTTAACCATATTGGGTAAGGTAGTGGGAATATAGGAGCTGTGTGCCTGGCAGAAGTGGTATACTTAGTGAAACACTGCCATACTTACCCATCAGAGAGAAGAATTCTTGCTATTTAAGAGTATTCCTGTGTATAAGTCATAGTAATGTATAAGTCACAGTAATGTGACTGGGATTATGAAATATGGCTTGCCATCTTTCAAATTTGAGTGTGGTGGGGTTTATAATAAGCTGTGGTTGGTTATATTAATAGTTATCTATCCAGCTCTGTACAGCTCAGCAAGTACTACTTGCTTGTAGTTGATTCTGCCTAAGAATTGCCGGTGAATTGCCAGAGCTGAGAACTGACTTCTCTGTCTTAGGTCCCATCATGAATCAGGCCTGTGAAAAATTGGTTCTTTGTGTCAATGGTCTTTACACAGGGTAAAGAGAAAATGTTTTACCCATTTTACCTCAGACTGTCAGTATGAGGTTTTAAATTATTGATCCTCCAAGCAAGAGGAATGCAGCATTATTATTATTATTATTATTACTAATATTTTTATGGGTTAAAAGCTTCAGGAAGAGTTAATTGTTAATGCTTTTGGGAGTTGAATAGGAGTGTTGAGTGCAGAGGCTGCATACCTTTGCTGTTTGAAAAAGGTCCGATAAGTTACAAGGAAACTGCTTTAAAAATTCTTTTTTTTAAAGAGGTAGGTTATTTTTTCCTCAAGCTTTCTTAAACAGCATCTCTGAAGTAGTATGTTACAGATTAAATATTTTTTAAGTTATTTGGCTTTCTCCTGTAGTTTAACCATTTGTTTGTTGGAGTTTTTTGTGTTTGGTTACGTGTTTTTGATTTTTTTTGTTGTTGTTCTTTTGGTTTTTCCCTTCAATAGAATATCTAGGAGTTGCTTAAAAATGAAGAAACAGCAAAGGGAAGTGTAAACTAGATGGGAAATGGAGAATAGTATTTTTCACATATTCAGTCAGTAATTTGAGATGCTGCATTTAAATAAAGTAGCACAGAATTATGATGAAAGTTTCAGGCTGGTTGTGCCATTCTGATAGGAAATAGCAGCTTTGTACGGCCTTGTTTCTCTTTTGGGTGCTTAAATTTTTTTTATGAGACTTTGCAACAACTTCTCTATTTCAGCAGGAAATATTAAAAAGCAGTTCATTGCAGCCATATTTTTCATTCTCAAGTGAAATTAGGACTTGTGAAAATGCTGGTCTGACAGCCTCAGAGAAAAAATCCACTGTAAACAGAAATATTAGAAGTTTTTCCATGACAACCAAGGCCCTGTTCAGGCTTTAAGAAATCATTAGTGAAATTAAAAAATATGTTAATGTCTAGAAACATCTGGGGTTTTAATTTTTTTTTCTTTTTACTGAAATAGCAAGTGGGAGTTACCACAGACATTTTATTTCACCATTCTGCTTTGTTCATAGGTTAAACAATTGGCTTTACCCTCCCTCATCATTTGTAGTAGGTTGTCCTCAGTAAAGTTTGTCCCTAAGAAATGTCTCTTGCAAAGCTATGAGCTGGAAAATGTGAGAGGATATGGGTGGGGGAACAATCTTACACAGTGTTTCAAAATCCCCAATGTAGAATAAGGCATTAAAGTATCATATGCAATTTTGTCTGTCAGGAATCTCTTGCTTTTTTATTGTCTTGTGATTAAATTCTTGCCGTCATTGATATGATCTAAACTTAACAGCTTCTTTTTGCTCTGAGGAAGTATTCTGGATTCTGGGTGCTTGTTTTCATTTGTGTTTCAGGCACATTCTGTACGTCTGCAGAATGGTCACTCTGTTCTCTGTATGCCAGGGTAACAGCAGTGGAGTGCGGACCACACTGGTTTTGGTCACAGTATTGCTTATGTTTCTGAATTTCCTTGTTCTGCCCTGGATGTGTCTCTTTTACTGTTTTTTGAACCTAAATATCGCCTTTTACTTGAATAAGTGAAAACCTGTGCATGCTTTTTTTCCCCCTTCACTTTCTCTGGATGGGTGTCTCAGGGCGTACCTACCCAAAAATGTACCACTTGAGTGGTTTTCTTAAAGTAATACAGTGCACAAATATGGATTTAATTATCTGATGTAAATTCCCCTGGTACATGGTTATACTGATATGACCAGTTTGTATAGTGATAATATCCCTTTTTTTGCTGAGTTTGCTTATGCACATTCTATCGCTGTCAGTGTAAACTTGGTCGCAGCAGAAAAGTTATTTCTAAATAGGACATGGAAACCACAAGTAATGTAATAATGTAGTAGATAATGAGTTTATGGCCACTTCATGTACCCATGGATTTGTTTTGTTGCACCTCAATTTGTGTTTTACAGAAAATTATTTTTTTGTTTTGTTTTTTCTTTTCCTTCTATTAGTTGATAGTTCTGCCCTAATACACTTACAGAGTCTGAAAAATGCAACTCATGTACAAGAAATTTGATCCTGCACACCCAAAAGAGAATAGTAAAGAATACATCTGTTCCTAAACATGTTTAATTGCAACTTAACTTAACTAAGTCATAATAAACTGCTGTGGCTCTGGCTAAAATCTTTGATTTGTGTAAGTTGCAAAAAAGGGGGAGAAAGGATGTACAGTATTTTTTGAAAGGTGTGGCTTAGATGCTGTTGTGTTGTACAGGAGAAAGTCAAGGTTTGACTGCTATAGAAAGTTTCTTTTTCAGGTAGTACTTTATTGGAAATTCCATATGAAGAAAAGTGGTTAGGTAATTTGCATGTATAGTTCAGTTTAATAGAAAAGTAAAAACTAGAGGAGTGAGTGGGAATTGAAATTACAGTGTCAGGTGACATTTTAAAAGTAATGCAGAAAAGTAGAGTTTGACCCTCTTCATAAGAAAATGAAGCAGAAAAATTCAAAGTTGTTTTCTGTAATTTATTGTGAAGTTTAGACTTTTGTGGCTACAGAGAATAGTATTCCTAAAGAAATGTAAAAAGCTGAAAGAAAATTCTAACTGCAGTGTGTAAGATATGATATAACGTCAGAGAATTTTGTTGAAATAATATTATTTATTGAGCAGTTTTTCAAAAGAGCAGTATCTGGGCTTAGGCAGAAAGGAGCTCTAAGTTTAAAAAATCCAATAGCACAGGATCAGTGTTATCAAAATTAGACAGTGGAGTTTTCTTGCACGTTGGTGTGGGGTTTTTTGTCGATTTTGTTTGTTTAAATAAGATAAATGTCTCAGTCTGTGTATTTATGTATTTTGTGTTTGTGGCTTGCATTAAAACAAAACATGTGTGGTGTTTCAAGAAAGAATAGTAAGAAATAATAACCGAGGTTACCCTTCCTTGACAACAAGACAAGACTATTTGGTTAGATCCAAAACTATTTGGTTTAGACCAAAGTCAGCGTTCAACAGAGACATAAGTTGCTGGCATACATTAGCAGTCTTCATAGGTCAGTGTAGTTCATTCTGAGTGTAGTCTGCTTACAAGAGTTCAAGAAGCATGTGAAGTTTTATGTTCCTTGTCTCTCAAAGACAGCTAAAATAAATAGTTCAGCTACCTGAAAAATAGTATCTTTATTTGCTCTTAACTCCTCAGTTTTTGTGAGGACTGGATGTGATTTTCTTTCTTTCTGCACAAGCATTAGCAATGAAAAAGAAACGCCCTAGAGCATAGTGCAGGCCTGTGCACACCTCTGCACGCTGACAGTGTTCAACTGAGTCCTGTATGACACCTGTGAAACACTGATTCATCTTGAGAGTTGAATTTTGAAAACTGTTTTGTTAATATTTTAGAAATTAAAATCAAGTACAATTCATCGTCTTCCTTAACAATAGAGGTACAAATGTTGACTTTTTCCCATTTAAAATCAGTTATGTTTATGAATGTAATTTCTGAAACTGCTTGTGAAAAGCCTTTTAAGTGCGTTTGTCTGAAGCAAAATAGTTCTTTAGTGAAAAAGGCATTTATCTTTGGCAGGACATTCATAGACTCCTACAGCCAAATTCCCTGTCCTGTGTAAGTCAATAAAATTTTCTACAGTCCAGTAAAAATGGGATTAAACTATCAACTATGAGGCTATAATGTTGGACATCTTGCTGCTGTCTTGATATGATAATCTGTTTTGATCACCAGGTGAGGCTGGTAATACTAGGCTCTTTGAGTAAAGAGATTTAGGTTTAAAATCTCTTCAAAGCTATGTGAATTTAATGTCTTCCAACATTCTTAGTAAATTTGTGTCAAACAAAACTTGCAATCTGTTCCATTTTATGCTTGGTCCTGCAATATTAGCAAAATCCCTTTAAAAGCTGGTGAATGTTTTCACAGAGCTGCTTGGCTAGAATATTTGATTTCTTAAGGTTTAAATAATGGATAAGCTACATGGATTTAATTTGTGAGGTACAGTTGAATTTTGATACAGGCTTAGCAAGATGTTACTGATACATCTGAAGAAATTTGTGGTAAGTGTAAGGATAAGAGTCATTTATATAATACGCTTAGGAGGAAATGGTGTTAGTGAAATACAAACTGACAGAAAGATATTTGTTTTATAGCTAGAATGATACCAAATACTGTGTTGCTACCTCTGCAGTTGGTTTTTATGGTGGAAAATGTTGGGATCAAGAGGACAGTGAATTGGTCTAGTAGGTTATCTGCCATGTTTGATATGTCATATATTTTTAATCTCTGATTTACCTAATTACTGATTAAATACACAAACTGTGCTCATCTTTGACCTAATTCACTGTAGTGAGTAATGTTAATTATTGGTGAAGAACTTCATAGTCAGCCACGCATTCGTAAAACTACTCAATGATTTGGAGTAATTAGTAGGGCAATTGTGAGTCAGCTATTTTTTCTAAACAAGTGAGGTTGTAAATTGGAGCTGATACACAGTAGTATGATGGCACCTTTCTTTGCTCTGACAGGACTTTGGTCTGTGAATTGTGGGGAGGCTAAAGGATGACATACAATACCTTCATTTTCTCTGCTTTGTTTTTTAGCTCAGCTCATATAGTTCAGTGATTCTATTAAATTCATGATGTCTTCATGGAAAAAATTTAACTTCTCTGTATCTTACTTTTATTGACCAGGCTTGAAGGAGAGGTGAGAAAGTAATAGAGAAGGAAGTGGAAGCATATCATGTCTTCCAAATTTTTCTTTTGGATCAAGGACGAAATGCATTTACCTGTCACCTTGGAAATGCTTGTTTTGCTTCTGGGTTGTACAGATTTCCTCATCCATCCAAGGCTGATAAACTTGAACTTTCTATGATGGGAGGCTGGACTGGACACACTCACTTGTAAAAGATGAGAGTACAGGAAGAACCTTTGCTTTAGTTTTGGTCTGTGTCCTCTGTGTGATGCTTTACAGTGATGTGTCCAGGGCCTTTGCTCATTCTTCTGTAGGAGCAGTGAAGTAGCTTGCAGTAGATGTACCCTGACTTTCCTCCCCTTGCTCCCCAGATCACCTGTGCATGGCTGGAAAGAGACACACAGGACGATGGGGTTCCTTTATGCACACTTCTTCAAAACTTTAGTGCAGCATATTTTTCACAAATGGAATGAATATGAGAGAAACCTTTTAATTTTCTTTCTCTTTCTCACTCACAACCTTATTAATTATAGAAGAAAACAGGGTTGTTAAATAAAAAAATTTTGATGTATGCTGGTTGAGGATGAGGCTTAGAGGGGAAGATCAATAAGATGGGGAGGGGAGGTTTGAATGTGACTGACAATAGATTATAATTGCCTACAGGAAGTTATTTTTATAACTTCAAGTTATAAAGATCAAGTGTCCCTCTAACCTACAGAATTTCAATAATGCAGGCTTTAGAATCCCTGTCCACTTTCAAGTTGTATAAGCATGTGTTGATGGGTAACTAAGATCCTGTGGAAGGCACATTCAAGGATACAATGGTAACATCCTCTAATTTCCAACTGACATCTCCACAGATGGCTTGCACACAGAATATGATGCTTCTTATCTTGCTCAGTGCTCGAAGGTATTTTTTTTACATTTGCTTATGCAGGGTTTTGATTTAATTTATTTGCAGTATCATTTGATCCCAGTCAATAGTTCGACCCACCTAACTAGCAAGCAGGGGAATAAATGAAACTAATTTCGACTCTCCTTTTCTCAGTCAAATGGGTTGTCTGGTGAGCCAAAGGTGCAATAAATACATTTGATAGCTGTTTACAGATCCACACACTAGAAAACAAGAGAGCTGTGTTTCAGTTTCCTTGTCTAATTCAGACAGTGTCATATGCAGGTGATGGGATTATACTTGTCTTTTTATTTCAGAAAAAATGGTGGTTTTTTTTTTGTTCCTGCTTTGATGCTTTCCCATAAAAATGAGCATATTACTGCAGAAAATAGAGAGGGTTTTCCACATTCCGTCAAGAAATATTTGAGAATGCATGTCTAAATGGATACATCTAGACTTAGTACGTGTATGTGATCATAGCTTTTACCTCTAGTCATGTTCTGTTGTCTTCATAGTACAATATACCTGAAATAATTTCATGATTGGAGGTCTGGCTTGTTTGTCACTGGGAGGAAGATTTGTCCTGGATTCCATGTAGGTTCAACTTCTGCTGTTGGTTAACTATCAAAGAAAATGTTTTAAATAAAGTTTAAATTTAAATAAATTTATTTGAATTACTTATGTTTCATGGTTAGCATTTATTTCACACGTCTATACAGGTGCATATACACAGCCACATTTTGTTGAAAAGGAAAAAAATCTTAATTTGTTTTCAGTGAGGAAATGCTGTGGCCTCACTTTAGTGAGTGTATCAGAATCTGCCCAGGGTATCCTTCTAAAATGTTATCCACAGTTCCTGGTGCTCTGCTGCTGGGAGGATGCAGCAGGAGCAGTAAGTGAGCATGGCCCCATTTAGCTGCCGGTGACTGACTCAGCCAAGGTCATGTCTTGTTGGACCATAAAGATATTTGCCTTTAAGCTGAAGCACTTTGAATTCGTTTTACATCCCTGTGTTTCTGAAGGACATAGTCACAGCACTCTCAGTCTGCTCAGAGGGTGCAAAGGTCATGCCCTGTCATCAGTGGTGCCTGACATTTACCTTGTGCCTGGTGCCCACTGAGCCTTGCTCCTCTGGTAGGATGCCCCTCTCCACTCTATGGCTGTACTAGTGGTGCCAGCTCTCACGGTTGTAGGGAAGTGACCAGAAAGTCAATCCATGAGCAGAATACCCATGCAACTAGATGATGGAAATCAAAGCTATCCTAAGAAGCATTTGCATGGTGCCAACATGGATCTTGTTGCTGGACCTTCACTTTCTCTGGAGCCAACACAAAACTGTCTTGCCCTCATCTCACCGTTTTCTAATCAGTGCCCCGTATCTGAGAAGATTACACCAAACTGTGCCAAGCAGTGCTTGTGACACTATGTGAACTGCCTCATCTCTTGTGAATATAGTGAAAATTCTGTCATTTTGGATTGTGTCCTGACAAATAAAAGTGCAGAATGGGAAGTTGTTACTGATTTTGATTTTCTTTTTTCATGAGGCCAGGATTTTGCCATCGGCTGTAGATAGGACTCGTACTGCTGAAATAGTGCTCCTCGTGACTGTCTCAGCCTATAAATGGAAACCTTCAGCATGCAAGGTTTGCTTTTCATTGAATAAGGTGACACTAGGTGAGAATGTTGGAAAAACTGTCTACATGGAAACAGCCTCTGGATACTTCAGGCAGAGAAGACCTAAAACAAAAGGCACTCTCAACAGAAATGATCTTTACATTGCCGGATGGTATAAGGTCTTTTAGAAAAAAAAAAAGAAAAATACATTATGTACCCCAAGGTGCTTTCATTGCGATTTGAATATAAAGTACAAGAAGTCTTAGGTGAAAGTGTTACAACTGACTGGCTTAGAGTTGTGGTTTTAGGGTTTTTTTTGGTTATTATTTGTAGTTACAACCCAGCTGAAAAAGGAAATTACATGGAGCCAGAGCTGTATCTTACTTGGCCTTTGTGCTTCTCTCCCAAGTGAAATCCCATTATCTGGTTTTGGAATTATTAAAATGTGAGAAACTTGCATTTAATTTCAGTTTGTGTATGATGTCCATTTTTATTTTTTTTTTAATGAGGACTGATGCCTGCTTATTTCAAGTGGCATAATTTCAAAGGTTTTTTAGGTTGTTGTCTGTTTCTGGTATGATTCAGCATAAAAAGAAAGATAAAACAATATATGCAGAAGTTCTGCATGGTTCTAGTGTGATGTTTCATTCTAAAGGTGTACTCTACCTGCCCTATGTATCTGCTTCTCCATCTGTAGCCCAGTAGTGCCAAACTGAATTAGGTTATCCCTGGTAATGGAGTTTTTCCTTGCACTTCCCCATTTTTGGATGTAATGTAAAATAAAATCTTGCACCTCATCTAATGAGTGGATTAGAGGGGAGATTTTTTTTCCCAAACAAAAAAGGAAGAGGAAAAAGCCTACTTCAACGAAAGCTTATGACATGATTCTAGAATGCATAACCCTGGGCAAAAGGGCCAGTTATTGGAGTAGTTCTTGAGTAACCTAATTGTTTGATAAGGATCCTTGCCTGTTTAAGTTGTTCTTGGTTGTTGGAAATATTCCATTTCTAAATTTGTGCCTTCTTGCATACCCTAAGGTATGTGTACAACCCACTGTAATTGCACAGTTTATTATTTTATTAATGAGATCTGTGATAATGTGTTGGCTCATGAATTCCCTCCAGTCCAGGTACGTTCTCCTAATTGCCCAGGGTTCTGCGATTCTGTCTTTTGTTCTGGGGATGGTGACAGGGAACGCGAGCAAATTCTCTGTAAGCATGGTTTACAAAACTCAGACCCTGCCCTAAAGCCTATGTTTGGCGTGATGATGCAGCCAAAGTGTGGAAAGGCCGGATGCCTTTTTTAACACACATAATGAATAACAATAGAAGCGGCAGAGGAAATTCTTACTACATAATCCTGAGTACCTGAGGTTTTGCCAGCTGAAAGGAGAGGGCTGCACACCTTACTTGGCCTTCTTAACCATAACGGAGCACCCCTTAGCACTTCTTTGATCTGGGTCTCTGCGGCCTGCCTCTTTGCCCAAGTGGCTGAAGGTGCTCGCTTCATTTGCTGCAAGGCACACAGCAGTGAGCAAGCGTCTGGCATGCAACAGCAGCTCCTGCTTTTCATGTGCCTCAGGGGCAGCAGGCGTGCTAAGGTGCCTGTTCCCATGTTCTGGAAACTATTTCTGTTTACTGATCCTAGATCCACAGGACAAGAGAAGGGAACAGCAGCAGTGGAGGTGTGGTCTGTGGAGTAGTCGGGGAAATCCAGTGTACTGTGTCCGTAACTCTGGAGACGAGACTTTCCCGTAAAACCCCATGGCGAAACACCACATCCTCAAACAAGCAGCACTCGCTCCGCCGCGCGGCCCAGCTTTCCTGGTATGCTGTAAACCCCTGACCCTGGGTTTACAACATTTGGGGAGCTCTCTGAGGATCTTGTGGCAGCTTGGGTAACCCCAGCCCACAGCATGGGGGGATGGCCATTCCCACTGAGCGGATCACAGGCAGCCTCCTTGCTGTGGTGGCTGGTACAGTTCTCCACAGCTTTGAAACTGCTCATTACGGAACTTGGCTCTTCTACAAGGGCTTTTCATAGCTGTAGCCCCTGTGGCTTGATGCAGCATGCTTTTCTGGAGGAACAGATGGTATATCACGTAGAAAGTTACTGTATTTTTGTATCACCAGTTTGTATTTATTTGTGTCGCTCTTCATCTTCCTCTCTATTTTTTTTAAGGTGTGCATATATGCCAAGTGCAGAACTTGGAATCAGTACTGGGTTTATCTTGGATATATTCAACTTTATATTTGTGTATGAGTGCAGTATTTTACACTGAGTAGGGTGTGCTCTCTGAAGTTTTAGGGAACAGAATTTCATCATGTGGATTGAAATTAGTTTAAAATACTGCAAGGGGAAAAAAGCATTTCCTTCTTAGAAGCAAGATCTTTAAAAGAAAACATCAATATTTTCTTAGACAAGCTTTGTACTCACTGAAGTACCTTTTAGTTTTTAAGTCAGTAGATGTGTTTTCTGTATCTAATCTTTGGGGTTTTTTTAAATTGATATCATCTGGTCAATTTGAGTGAAAATGCTACTCCCGTGAAAAAAAATACTTATTCTAAATATTCCCGTTGCCTAGGATCTTGTTGAATTCATGGGATACAGAAGCAGTCAAGTTGATTTAATATTTTTAACATTTTTAAACCGTTTTCTCTTTGTTTCCATGAAAGCGGTTTAAATAAGTATTTTAGCAATTGCTTTTGGTTTCTGGAAATTAGGTTACTTATTGTTGTAAACTTCAGGTTCTTAAACATGGGTTTCAGATCTGCTTTGTCTTGATTAGACATTTGAAATAAAATATAAATACTTGAAACCACTAAATAAGGGCTTGCCTTTTCCCCCACTTAGCTTCCAGGACTTAATTTGTTTTGCCCAAAAGAATCTCCATAAGCCATTGCTTATAAAAGATACAATCACAGGGTTTTGGTACAACTTAGCCAAATCACTTAATATATACACTTCTAATGGCAGTATCTATATAATTATATGTTGAGATGACTATATATTTTTTTGTATCTATACAGTCACATATGCACAGTGTGTGTGTAAATATGTATAAACACTCCACAGACACAAATGCGCTCTCACACTCTGTCTCTACGGACACTCACACACATCTGCACTACATGGGAACAATCATGGGATCATCCCATTTCACATTTAATGTTTTCGTCCTAAACCCAATCCTTACCATATAATCGGAATGTTCCTCTTGGCAATGTAGCATTTTCCCAGTAGCTTCTGAATAGGAGGGAGGCTGCTTGTCCCCGTGCCTGAAGACCCCCTGAGGTACCTGGCATGAGAGACCAGTGCTGGTGGCAGTGTCCTGCGGGGGCAGAAGAGCATGGGGCAACTGAGTGCAGTAAATGAGGAGACAAAATGATGGGGAATACTCTGGGAATTTCTAATTGCTGCCACTGCACTGGTGGTTGGATAGTGCCCATCAGCAGATGGGCAGACTGTCTTCCTGCATTCTGTATACTGCTGTATTTAGGCTGAACACCAGGTTCACAGTGAAAAACAAGCCCTCACTGCCCTCACTTCTGTTTTTTGCCACACATATTTTCAAGATAAACAATGACCTGCTATCAGGTGTTTAGGCAGCTTGGACTTTGTCATCTTTGTTTCCCATGTTTTCATTATAAAACTGGTGCAGGATATTTTAATTATCTACTTGTAGGATCATTTGAGAGAATTCCCTTAGTGATGTGACAATTCAACTACAAAAAAATTCAGGAGAATGGCTTTTCCACTTGCACTTCACTTCAAATGGAAGTGAAAGAATTATAAAAACCTTTTACATAATTTGAATTCCCAAGTGATACACTCTAGTGGGTTTCTTAAAAGTACTGTGTGGATGGATTGTAAAGGGTAAAAGTGTAACTGAGTTTGAGTTGTTTTCCATATGTATTTGTACCTACCACAACCAATACCTGTTTTGGAGTGGAAAGGCAAGTGTTCTCATCAGTGT
Organism: Brachypodius melanocephalos; assembly: GCA_013398615.1. Lineage (NCBI taxonomy): Eukaryota > Metazoa > Chordata > Aves > Passeriformes > Pycnonotidae > Brachypodius > Brachypodius melanocephalos. The sequence continues at coordinate 11,482,999 of VZSR01003807.1, read as the reverse complement.
AGTGAGGGCAGTGTCAGTGAGACCAGGTCACAGGTCACACCTGTCTCTTTGCTGTAAGTTTCAACTGTTTTATGAATAAACCCCAATACAACAGATACAGCTCTTTAAAAATATTAGGGTTGTATTTAGATACTGCAGAGAGCATATTCCACTTTCTCACCTCAAACCATGGCAGAGATGGCTTAATACTCTTTGTCAACTAATGGAACAGTATGATGTAATTACATGAAAATTAACTCTCAGGACATGGATGAGTGTGTGAATCCACTGCTGTTCCTTATTATATTCTGTGTTCTTTAGCAGACACTGTATTGCAGCAGGCAGCCATGGATGTGTGGAAAATGTCTGTTGTGATATGACACAGCAGTGCCTGGTGGTTACACAGCCTGGCCCTGTGGTGCTACTGTGCCATGCAGAGGTGGTCTGAGTATGGTCAGAGCTACTTAATTTTTTGTATTGAAAAGATTCCTGATTTTTAGTGCTAGGTTGACAGCCTTCAGGGTTAGGTTTTCAGGCTGAGAAACAAGAAGCAGTAGAAGTTTTTTCATGCTACCTGACAACGAATCTTAAAGATAAGGTACCTTTGGAAAATTTACCTCTAAAGGAAAGGATATAAATCCAAACCAGCTTGTATCCCTGTAGAATAGTATGTTTGAAAGTATATCCAAAATGTTTAGGTTATAAATAATTAAAAGACGATACCTGGCCTTATTTTAGTAAAATGAGCAGTTTTGGTTAGCTGGTGACACTGTTTATGTCCCATGAAAGACATGATATATCCAAGATACAGTCTGGTGATTCCCTAGATTCAGCTCTATTTTACTGAATTACTCGGGCTGAAAACCAGCTTCAGTTCCCAGTGTGACCACAGGGTGGTTATTGCAGAAATAAGGCAAAAATACTCTCTTCAGCTAGTGATGGCGTGAAGAGAATTCAGAAGAGTATTTTCCAAACTCCTTGCAACCTTTTCCACTGACGTTTGTTAAGTACTTCTATTTGAAAAACAGCTTCTGTCAAGTGGAGCACTGCTGCCCAATCTGTCACGTTCAATGTATGCTGGGACATGCTTATTGCAGAATGACTGTACTTATCACTGTGTTTCAACATGTTGTACAGAGACTATCAAAATTGGGTCTAGAATGTTTCTCATTAGTGAGAATATACTGTAAGCCTGTGCATCCCTCTGCCCCAGGAGAGGATCAGCTATAACAGAAGAATTTCCTACAGGTAGTTGTTCAGACTGCACTTTAAAGCTTCCAGTGGTGGGTGGAGACTCTGAAACCACCTGAAATTCTGACAAGAATCTCATTTGGATTCTTGTCAACGCTTTCCATTTAAAAAATCTTTCTAATGTTTAGCTTAAGAAGGTAGTAATGGTGGGTAGGACTGCAATCCAGATTCTCCCTGTGCTTGCCACCTGTACTGATTTTCTTACATTTAGGTGGACAGCCTGGGGGACAGTTACCAAATGCTGGACATCCACATGCCACTACCCAACTTGTGTATCCTTGCCCTTTTCCTTAAGCTGGGACCTTACCTGCTTCAGAAAAACAGAAGCAATTTTGAAAAGAAGCCTTTGTATTCACTCTGCCAGGTTGTTGGCCGTATCTGACAAGGGAATCTTGGAGTTTTACGTACTAGTTGTGCCTCTGATGCATTTCCAAAACATGTTTTACTTCATGGGATCCAAAGCAATGCTTGCAGAAGTATGGGCTGCAGAAAAGAGCTTAGTACATTTTGATATTTTAGTAATACTTCATTCCACTTCTGTATTTCAGTAATATTCTTACACAAGCTGTACAAGGAAAATAAGAGCAGCACGGCTCCTGAGCAAATATTGTTTCTAGTCACATACAATACTTTGCAGCTGAGCCTGGTAACACGCTGCTTAGCTGTTTTGCTATGCAAGTGCAGAGAACACTGTTAGCAATAAAGCCACTGCTGGTTTCTCCTCCAAAACCTCCCTCCTTGCGGTGCATTGGAAATGACTGAACTTTGGCCCTCAATCTGCTGACACCCTGAGGGAGCGTAAGTGTAATGACGTCTTTGCTTGTTTCAGCTGCACAACAGGAAACGCTCGTGGCCTCCCCTTCTTCCTGCTCTGAGAAAGTGCTGCTGCTTTTTTTTTTTTTTTTTTTTTTTTTTTTTTTTTTCTCTTTTTTTTTCCCCTCCCTTCCCCTGCAGTCGATAGGGCTGAGACCCAGTTTCAGGTCTGGACTTGGCAGCCAGCTGGTGCTCGCACAGGCCCCCAGTGCTGCTGCCTCCTCCCCGGGGCAGCCAGTCACCTCCCTATTGCTCTGCTGGGGTGGTGATGCCAGAAATACGAGCTTTGTAATTTTCTTTTATTTTTTTCTCCCTTTTTTTTTTTTTTTTTTTTTTTTTTTACCTCCTGGAGAAGGGACTGAGAAGAGAATACAGTTATGTGGCAATGGCTTGCTCCGTGGAGCATGTCACTGGACACAGCTGAGCTGCAGAGACCAGGATGGTCAGGTGATGATTTGCCTTGGGGAGACCATATCACTGCCTTAATGTAGAGGACACACTGTCAGGTGGGCATTGAGGGATCCTGGAATATGGTCCCAATAGTGCTGAATAATGCTGAATATACAGGGCCTGAATGGATTTCTTTGCCTTGCTGCAATAAAGAGGCTGGCTTCTTGCAGAGCATTGACAGGAAGCCTCTTTAACCCTCTCTGGCTGCTGCTTTTACACTTCATAACTGAAACGGGGATATGAGTAAAAATGGTTATTAGCAAAACACAAGCATTTTGCTGCTAGCTCAGGGAGGAGGATTTTATCTCAGCATAGTCATCCAGAGCATTAAAGCAATGCAGTGTTTTTGTGAGTAAAATTGACTGATTCAGTATTCAGCTGTTATTCTCTAATGATTGGGCGGGGGGGGAGTGGGTCACTTTTAAAAAATAAAACACATATGCCCTAGGGAGTTTGCATACAGTGGCATGAGAAGTGATACTGAGTAGTCTAGAGTACAGTATCCTGAATTTGAAAGATTTAATTAACTTTGAATGTAAACAGTGCTGGTGCAGTGGCATATTCATTTTTTTAAAGTTGCATAGGCACATTATTTAAGAAGCAGCTTTTGTCTGGGTTCTGTAATAAGCAACTTCTGGATTTACCTCATTAATCTTTCATACCACCTAGCTGCATAACTGTTGTTTTTAACAAGCTGAAGTTACGTAACGTGAATCATGCCTGGTGAGATGCTTGCTAGCAGGAAAAACCAAGATAGGCAAAGAAATAACGGCACTCAACCTTTTGCAGAATAGAATATGACTGGGTTTTGAGATGAAAGGCTGTGTGTTGGTACTCCCAGCTGCACAGACAAGGTCCAGCTGTTCATTAGGAGGATGTGTCTTGAAACAAAGTCTTGGGATGGGAATGTTTAACAGAGAGAAGAGTGAATTTGCTCAGGCATGAGCAGTTCTTGGAGAGTTTTGTATATGTGCGCGCCAAATTCCCCCCACCCCAACCTCCTGCCTTCTTTTTCCTCTGGGATAATAAATGGGAAAATTCCCTTAAATGGGCCTGATTTCACATATAAAAGAAAATAACTTGATGAGCTGTGATTGCCCCGGTAAAGTGTTACATAAATCTTTTTCCTTCCTTTTTTTAATATGCCTTCATAGTATTATTAGGCATGTGTGCAACACAACAGTCCACTGTCTCAAGAGATTTTACAACCAGTTTATGGAAAGGAGAGGCAAGTGATTATATGAATATGAATTAGAATAAAAGCAATTCATTCTAAGTTAATTTTTCCTTTAATAATATTTCCTTGACAATTTTCTCTGCTGTTACTTAGGCTTGATCTTCAAGTCATGCTGAGTTGTTAAGCCTGGGATGACTTTTTACTTTAGTGGCATGTATACAAATGTTAAATAATAATGTCAGCAAATAAAGGTGCAAGAATAACAGGTCTTCACATAAGGAGTAGGAATAATGACTGTTTTGGAAAGGAATGGTTTAGTGTTCCTGAATTCCCCTTCAAACTGTCCTGCTCCCTCATTTTGACCAAATAATTATGTATTTTTCCTTTGCCTATATATCTATCAATGGAACAGCTGTAAACTGTGGCATAGGGTTATAAACTCCTGTACTTTTAAACTTTATTGTTATTAGCAACAGATGGTCGAAAATGAGTGCTGATATTAATGGTCTCCTGCACTGCCATGTGCGCATATGAACACAGTGGCTGATGGCGCCTTGGTGCAGGTGACAGCTGAGAATTTACAGTGACAAGCAGCCTCTGTAAGCTGCTGCTGTAGCCAGCACCAGTGTGATAACCTCAGCACGGGGACGAGGGGATGAACAAGCACAGACGGAAATGAGTATTTTCTCACACAGGAGGCCATCCAGGTCATGGCCAAGGGATGTCGAAAAGGTGCTATATAAGGAAGCAGACCATGTTGCTCTTGGTATGTCCTTATTTTCCAGACAAATGCAGGATTCCTCTTGGACTCTTTCTCTTGTCAGTGCAACATTCTTCAGATGGCACTTGCTTTTTTATGAACACCTAAAATAAATTTCAGTCTTCTGGAGAATTTTTATTTATTGTACTGAATTGACTTATGGTTTTGTATAGTCACATTACTGTTACAGCAGCAGAAGCTTAGAGCTGGGAATCAAAATAGTGGCACATGAGGACACCAAGACCTTGTAAGGTGGAGAAAGACATTTTCCTGAACCTGCATGGTGAAAACTAAAATTAGAGTTCATCAAATGCTTTTGGTTTCTATCAGCTCCAATATTTATTACTTTTGACTCTGTAGCGGGTTTTGTTGGACTAATGGTTATGTCCTTTCTGCAGCTCCGTGATTTACTTGATGCAGATGAACATTGCATAGGGACATCATATAAAATTGTTGAAAATTTGGTTGGTACAATTTTCTGTTGTGGCTACTTAGGAGGACTTGAGTGTCCTTTACTTGAGTGTACCTTACTTGAGTTTCCCTTACTCTTTTGGATGAGAAGTCCCTGTGGCTTTGTTAAGAGCCTTTGTTAAGACTTGTAAAGCCAGGAGGGTCAGAGGGAGCATCACGGGACCCATGGGAGTTTCCATCCCGTGTTTCGGTAGAATCAGTGACATGAGCATGGCTGCAGAGGGTGTTGTTGTGGCTCCCTGCTGCCTTATCTTGAGTGCATCATGAAAGATTTGGTTTATCTGCATGGAGCATGCTCCCTTGTGCAGGTGAGAGCCTGTGCCTGCTGGCTTTTGCTGGGGGGCAGCCAGGGGTGGGCTGAAGGCTGATGGATGGTGAGCTGGGGGATGAGCTGGGCTATGCACAGGATGGTGCCACGGCAGATGAGCACAGCTGGGATCAGTGCCTGTGAGGAGTGAGGGTTGTTCACCACGTGCTGTGGGAGGTGTGGGCTGGCCTTGATTCTGGTGCAATTTCTGTTTAAAGCTGTGAGTGAGCAGAGCAGGGTAAGCATGTGGCTACTGGATGCAAGAAAGTTAATTGCTGCGAGTGGCACTGATGCATGGAGAAGGAGGGGATGTATCTCTGTGCATGAGCTGGCTTGCTCAGGAGTAAACTCTCACATCCTGGGGTCTTTGAATAGATCTTCAAAGGTTACTACTCCAGGTCATAAGGCTCTGCACAGAGAGGGGGTTTTTGCCCTGCAAGTTGCTGTACACAGTATAATTTTCCTTGCTTTTGCGTATCTTGTTCATTCCAATCCTTAAGCGTTGTCAGGTTATCAAGTTGTTTCCATGCTGTGGCAAAACTTGGAACAATTACCGACTCAGTTTCACCATTTTGCCTGTTAAAAAAGGTGAAATTTAATTTACACTAATTATTTAACCAAATGAGATGCTCAGCATGAAAATGACCAGGTGCAAATTAAGATGAAACAAGTAAAAGAAAAAACAAAACATGCTGTGCATTACATTTTTCATATTAATCATTCTATTTGTATTTCATTACCAGTCCATCTGCAAGAAGACTTTCCTTAGCAGATTGAAGCATTTGAAAAAAAACTCAAACAAACTTACAGTAAGTCTGATACAAATAAAGAATAGATTAGGATAGGAGAGTTTTAAACAAATCTTATCATTACTGCAGACTTATTTTTTCTAACTGTGGTTGTGCTGTGTGCCTTGGTATGGTGTCTAGAGCCATGCAAAGGCCACCCTTTTTCCATGTTGTGTTGCTGCAACACAACCTCCCCAGAGCTGCTGTGTGTGTAAAATTGGACCCTAGGTAATACTGAAGTTTGTATAATGCATAACCTGAGTGGGTGTGTGATCTTAGCTCCTTGTCACAGGAATGGATTTGAGAGAATTTGCCTGGTTCCTGTGATTGTGCTCATTGCACTCCTGCTATCCCTCAGCCAGTCCCCTGTGAACCTGCCACTGCTTTGGGAGAGGCAGATCACAAGTCATGATGGTTTCACTGTTTGTGGGGATGAGAAGCAAAAGATTTTTTTCAGTTGTAGACAAGGCTGGCCATGGGATTGTGTTGATTGCACCATCAGCCTCACCAAGGTGAGTTCAACACTGCAGTGGTGTTGCCATGGTGCGTGTTTCTTTGGAAGCACCAATACAACACCCTTCTCTATGGCAGAGAGCAGGTTTCACCCTGAAGAAATATGTGTGCTGTCTTTCTTTACCTTGGCAGGCCCTGGATTTGAACCTTCCCAGACTTTGGAGATGTTTGTCGCAAGGTCTACTTTGTGAATGGAATTGGTTTTTTGAGTGCATCATGAAAGATTTGGTTTATCTGCATGGAGCATGCTCCCATGTGCAGTTGCTTTCCACAGTGCAGTGCTTGAAGATTAAAATCCTTTCTGTTGTGCTTGTGCCAGTTCAATTCCTCCTGCAGCAAGTCCATTTTCCTGGCATACTGCATGCAGTAAGGTGCCTGGTTGCAATAGTGAGAAAAAGATTTTTTTTTTTTTGTTTCTGCTGATGCGTCATGCTTGTAGATTCAAAATGAGCTTTTTATAATCATTTTGCAGAGGAACTCTGAAAACTAGAATAACACTCACTGCTTCAATATTTTATTCCATCTGAAAAACTGCATTAAATGCATGTGTTTGCATTTAGAATTTGAATGCTTTGCATCAAAACTAAAAATGAAAACATCGTATGCGTGGAGTAGACCTTTGAGTTTATGGTGGTGGCATGTTTTACTGTTTGTGACGTGTGATCACACAAGCTCAGCAGTACCCACCCAGCTGACTTGATATTTACTGTAATTCTCTACCCAAGGAAGTACAGTCTAGTGAGTAGCAGGCTGGGTGGGGACTCAGCACCCACAGCTTCAGTTCCTGATTCTGCTACACAGTTCATGAGTTTGGAGCAAGATTCACACCACCTTACATTGATTTTCATGTGAGTTATATTCATAAATATGAGTGAGGCACAGCAGTATTACTGTTGTGCAGTGTTCTCTTCATGTCAGTTCCACTTCCTTATCTTACTGAGTTGTCCTGTAGACAGATGCTGTATTCTGCCATTGATCCATAGGGAGCCAGTCTGTGCTAAAACTGACTGCAAGGTTTGAACCTTATTTTTTTGTTTGTTTCTTTGTGTCTGTTTTTAAGTGACCATTCTCAGAGCAACCAGTATTTGTGCTGTTTACTACGAGCACCTCTGCTCATGGTATTCATGGTATTAAACATAGAAGTCTTTGCAAAAGTCAGGATACACGTAGCTTTGGAGTCCAGTTCTATCTCCTTTACTTAACAGGAAAAAGAGCCTAGCTAAGGTGCAGTCAACAACCAAGGCATGAGAGAAATGCAGCACAAGTATCTGCCAGATTAATCTGGTGCTTCATTAGCAAAGCCCCTAAAAGAAACTTTAATTTCAGGCAGATTCCTAAGCTGTAGTGAAATCACTGGGTCCTATACGTTTGCCTGAAGTTAAGTATATGGTTATATACTTTGTGAATAGGAATGGCTTATTGAGCTGGAGCCAGTGTGGGGAATTTTGGGACTCCTGCTGTTCTGCTTACTGTATTTTGCAGGAGAATTTAAGGGTGTAGAATGACACCAACTGGATTCACAGAACAATCTGCTCCTGTTCCCGTGAACTCCAAATTATTTTCCTTCTCACATGCAAAGTTGTATCGAGAGCTGCATTTAAAAACCCATCTGTTGTCCATATTATATCAATAGGAAGAAAAATTTTAGACTTCTAAAATATTCTGGTTATGTGTTCCATCCTGCTGTCATCTGTCTTTCAACTACAAGCCATTTCTTGTAGTTGCACTTCTAGCTACTCAAATCTTTTCCCTCACACCAGCAGATGAAACTCTGAGTTCCTAAACTGAAGAGATGGAAGCAGAATGCTACAAAGTGGTAGAGGAAAGAAATTACTGCTTTCAAAATATGATGCTTTTGATAGCATAAAATAAATAAATCAGTATAATATTTGTTTTCATGGGAATGAGTGATAAATTACTAAAAAAGTTTCTTCATCATATTTTTCATTACACAGTAGATTTGAAGTACCATGAATATCTAGATGTGTTTTGATATCATTCAGGACACAAATATGTATGACAAAATATAGCCTTTTAATTTTTAAAAAAAATTTTACAGCAAAAGAAGATTGTAATTTCAGTGCTGCTGGTTATAGTTTTATAATTCACCTGCTGCTTATCTGAATTTGTGTTGCAGTGGCAGTAGTATGAATGTAATTATTGGCAGACACTGCCTTTTGAGAAGACAGTAGTGAAGTTCACTGGTGGTGTTTATTTTGGTTTTGTTGTTACACTTTGCTGAAACAGCCAATTGTGACAGAACAAGAGAGACAATATTGTATTATTTGGGGTTTGGAAGTTTGTCTTTGCAACTGTAATGAGTATTCAGGAGTGTATGTATGTGTATTTTCTTCTGCAGCAGCTCTCAGGCTTTCTCACACCATTTTAAAAGTAGTATCTTCTCACTGAGGGCTTCAGGATTTTTAAAATGCTGCACTGTGTCCTCCCTAGAAAATCCCCATGGGAGACACTTGTGTGATGGGAGCTTTGTAGGCTTTTCCCAGTGAGATACAGAAACTGTCCATCTCACAATGGTGTGGTAGGTGGGCCAGTGTGTGTGAAGTTGCTGCCTTTCCCACTTTTATTTAGCCACATGGGTGCACCTGTAATTGTGAACTTCAGCTTTTGACACCGTTTTGCATCTCAGTACATCTGTTTTATCTGCAAATTCTGACTCAACATGGAAGATTTTTCCCTTAACATGACTGCTGACCATTTTTCTCCTGTCTAAGCGTAAGTTGGAATTGGAAAGAACTTCTGGCAACTGAGTAATTTTGAGACTGCTACCTCTTTGTTGAATGTCTTTAGAGAAATTATTAGGAGAAGATGGACAGACACAGGTGTGACATCACAGTTTGTGATTGCAGGGGGTTTTTTAAGTAGGAAGCAAGGTTACATCTTGGGAGGAAGGTCAAATGAATTCCTTTGAGAATACTTTCCAGATAGGAAGCTACGTTAAAATGGTAAAATGTTAGAATTGTGTGATGCGAGTGTTTTTTTATTACCGTGACTATTATTTTCCATGTAGTAGTATCTAAAGGCTTCTATGAAGATGTAGGCTTCCTTGTCTTTACATCTTCAAATTCACTGAATTTACAGCATAAATATCTGACAGATGAGGAAAGAAATGTTGTCACAGGGATCAAAGATGGAGACAGATTGTGAGATGCCCTCCATGGTCAGATAAGAAATCACTGGCAGCTAAGATCTCAGTCTGTTTGTCAAGTCCTATGATTTGGTGGCACTCCCAGCACCATACATCACTTAGCATCACAGAGGTCAATCTGTGTGCCTTTGTGCACTGTGTTAAACTGTGTTAAACCTTCAGCAACCCTTTTTCCACCGAAGCTTTTGACATACTTAGTTTATTACATGTATCTTTGCATCGTGCTTCAGACCTAAACTCGTTTTATTCTCGAGTTTAAAGGTCCCATCTGACATAAAGCACATTGATTTTGGAGATGATTTATGGATTAATATCAGATGCCACTATTTTAAAGGATATTACTGCCTTGCAAAAGTTAATGTCTTGTTTCTTTGTTTAGTAATGTATTCAAAACACTTGAAAGGAAGTTTTGGAATAAGGAGATTTCTACCCTGGGGGAGTAGTATCCTGTGCTTTCATTAGGTCATCTCAGGCCATTGTTTTGCTTTTCTTATCATAAAGATCTTGTGTCTTTATTCGTGCTCAGCTGTGACTTGAGTTTCCTGGAAGAGAGTGAAATAATTAAGAAATAATACTGCAAAATCATATGTTCTCTGTAGCTATGTTTTTTTAGTTGAAGGTGGTTTTGATCTGTAGTTATGTAGAGTAATAGGTGGTGTAGATACTTCCCAGTAATTAGTGGTATCTTGTATCTGTGGTTCTCATTGTAGCTGAAAAGAAATAGGATTCTTCTGGATGGAAAAAGCATAGAGAAATTCAGCGTCACCTGTCAAATGGCTGGTAAAACTGGGGTCTCTTGACTGGTAAAACTGGGGTTTTCACCCCTGACTGCCAGCTGAGACTCTCAGTTGCTTTTTCTCTCCTGGTGGATGACACAGTGGCAGCATATGGGAAAGGGCATGTTTAATTTATTGCTGTAGATGCAGCCGCTGGGGAGGATGGCTGGGTATACAGGGTGGTTTATCAGTAGAAGTCATTAAAGTAGGCTGATTAATGTGGTGCCAGAGAAGGGCATGCAGCGTGTTGTGCTTGCACTTAAAATCTGTGAGCTGCCACACAAGGTCACGCAGCCTAAACACAGTCCTGGTGAGAGGAGTCACGGGAGGAAGAAGGGCACTGCCAGCCTAAATTAAGATCTCATATTGCTGTGCAGTTTTATCAGGGGATGGAGAAACACCTCCTTAGTGACTTGCTAATGGGATGAATGAAGCTTGCTTGGTACATCTGGCTTGGTTCTGGTGTGACGGGGCTGAGATATTAGTTTAAGTGACGTGAGCAATAGCTTTCCTGGTCACACCCTGGGATGCATGTGCCTGCTTTGAAAATAAGCAGAATATCTAGCACTGACAGGGAGATACTTTTCTCCAGAACTAAATTTATCAATACAAGGAGGCACGAGATGGCAAGGCTTGTTACGTGCCGTATTCACGGGACTTTCCCTTTGAAATGTGTTACTCCATTTCCTCCAAGTGTTCCTTGGGGAAACAATTTGGATTCAGTATGCATTGTACCATTGATTCTTCCTTTGGCACTATGTGCTGCTAGGTTTTTGCCATATTTTGTGTTTACTTCTATTTGCCACTGCTCTGCTTGCAGGCTGCATTGTGGTGTGCAGGTTCTAGTACACGTAGAGAAGTCTTGGTGGAGCAGAGCAGAACAGGGGTGCTGTGGGTGACCCCATAAAAGACACAACAGATGTGCAGCAGCCAACAGATGTGTCAGCCTGCCCAGTTAGCGCAGGAACTGCCCCCCACACAGACCTCGGTCTTCCAACCAGGGACCAGCGTGCTCTCTTACAAACAGAAATAAATAAATTGCATTTAGGATATCACAGTCTTTCCAAGGGGCAGCTCTGACTGAGAGAAACTGGAGAAAAAGCTCCTGGCAGAGGTTATACACCGAGGTTCTCTTCTTCATGTAAGTGGCAACAGCAGAAGGAGGATGAAGCTGCACAGCCATATGAATAAACGTGCAGAATCTGAAACTCGCACTTCTGGCTCATCTATCAGATACCATCCTTTTATAGTGTGAGATGAAATGTCCAGCACCAAGTTTCAGCTGCCCTCAGCAGACATGCCATTACCTTCTGTCTCAGTGCATGGCCATAATCTCATCCTGAAAAATAAGATTTTACCTTCCACTTACCCTTCTGGAGACAGCTTGTCAGAGCAACATGGTACCGTAAACTTATCCTGCTTAATGTCAGCTAATTAAATTCAGTTTTGAATATAGTACTAAGACAATTTAATTCTGTCTTTCAGAGCATGCAGAGACAGTTGTGACTTTCAGATGAGTTTCTGTCTCCGATTAGTGATCAAATCTCTTTGTGCCTTTCTAGACTGACTCTGGCTTTTTCTGCTTGTCTCTCACCAGTACTTGGGATGTTATATCCCAATGGGATATGGGGTGGAATGGGTTGTTTTTGCCCGTGCTTTCATATCCCCAGCATCTTCTGTCTCATTTGTCAACATTCTCTGTTTAATGACTTTTGTTCTCTGAAATGTGTTTCATTACTGCAGCTGGAATAGAAATAGAAATTACTGTGAAATCCTCCTGGTGTTAGATCTTGATTTTAGAGGTTGTTTTTCAAAAGCGTTGATCTTTGGAGGGATGGGCATTGGAGTGACCTTCTAACTCTGAGCTCATATACCCGCCTCCGGATGATCATTCACATCACAGTCTAAGTCACAGTCCAAGTGCAACAGCCTCCAGTAATGTTTACTGTCTGTCACTCTCAATATATTCTGTGATCACAAACATTCATGAAAATAAGGCAGAGAATTTAAAAAAAAAAAAAAAAAGGTTAGTCTAAAAGAGAGAAAGGTCAAAGCAAGTCATAGAGTGACAAAGTGTCAAAGAATAATGTACTTGATTAAGTAGTGCTGGTGGAATATATCATGCCAGGGACAGTCTAACAAGTATTTTTTAACTTTAGAAGCTTTCTCTGCAGGTTATCAAAGGAAGGTAAAGAAAAAGTAGTTTGTGTGGAGATTTTCATGCTTTATTTTCTGTACAGCTCTGGCACGTCCCTCACTCCTTTTGTGCAGCTTTGTGCCAGAGAGTGCTTCCAATTTCCGGTTTCTGAATTCCCCAGAGCTGTTGGGCAGCAGATTGCTGTGCATCACTGTGGAACCCCCTAGTGCAGTTTACCCTCTGTCTGCAGCTGCATCTCCTTTCTCTCATTCTCTTCCCACTTGCCCTCACACTTGTTGATGTGACCTGTTTGTGTTCTGATGTTACAAAGGCAGAGCTGAATAGTCGCTACCAGCAGTGTAATTCCCAGTGTAATTCCTGCTTACTGAGAAACTCCAGCTCCTGTTTTCCTCCCAGAGTGCTGCTGCAGTGTGTGTGGAGACATGGTTTGGGGAAAAGCCTGTGCCACTGTCGAACACTGTGTCTCTTCTGTATGGAGAAGAGGGCTTCAGTCTGCATGGATGTCAGTCTGATATATTTTACTGTCCATCCATCCATCCATCCATCCATCCATCCATCCATCCATCCATCCATCCATCCATTTTTTTGTGTTGCATAGTAAAGCATACAAGTGCAGTTGTGTCTGTAATGTGGCTTCTGATGGCAGAGAGAACAAAATACCAACTTTCTCACCTTTACTGAAATTGCGCTGAAGTTGTAAAACAGAAAATAGGTGCCAGGAAAGTAATACTTGGGCCTTAGATTTATTGAGAGGAAAGGACAGAGAAGTTTTTTTCAGATTATTAATTACATTTTAAAATTTAATTTTAAACTATTTTTTTGAAAGGCTATTAAGAGGAATATTTCAAAAACACAAATTTTAAAACTAGAAGTTACAGTTTCTAATGATATTAATAAAAAATATATTCTATTATGTGTATATGGAGCGTTTTTGTGGCTTGATTCCTCCTGACCTGGGTTTAGTAAACAGTTCAATGCTTGTATATAATCAATCTAAGCATTTGGTTTAGCTGCTTTGTCTATTTCTTAAGTCCTTGTTCATTCTTCAAATGAACATGAGGAGAAAGAATTGCTAAAACCCTGGTAAGTCCTAGAGCACAGCAATGGTTTTCTACGGACTTTCTAAATACCTGTGGTTGTTAGGCCACTGTAGCTCTGTTGGTGTGACTTTGCTGTGTGCATTGATATGAATATTTACAATACAAAAGATTGCATATTCGCTTCTTCAGTGCTGTACTTTGGTGTAAGAAAGGAGTAACTTCGGGGCAAGGGAATAACTTATCTATAGTTTAGTATGTATACATGCAGTTTCAGGATAATCCTAAGACCTGTAGGCTCAATGTTAGGAAGTGATGGCGCACATGTGTGGAATTAAGTTGGAAGCAAAAATTTAATTTCAGCTTCCATTAATTTTTTAAACTGTGCCTAATATTGCATTTCTTTAAAACAGTACTTGTGAAAATGAAGGTTTTAATTGATAGCACTAGAGATTATCACTGTCTAGCTATGGAAAATAAACAGTTTGGACAAGAACTGTATTCATTTTCCTACCAGTCTCTCTGTAAAGACCATATTGATTTGTATGTTTAGTTCCCAGTCTTTCTCCCACTGAGATTTTAAGCGCTGGATCCCCAATGGATTTCTGTCAACACTATTTCCATAATTTCTGGAACCACATACTTAAATACCTCCCATATAATTTGCATTTCCATTTCATTTCACAATGGCTTCCATGGTTCTGCTTCACCTAGAAAGACTTCGCTTTTGCCTTAAAGAAGCTCTTCTTGGACTTGCAATTTTTAGGTGTATTTTTGGGACTTTGGTGTTTGTTTCTCACCACAGGTAAGGAATTAAGAGGCCTCTGACAGAAAGATCTTTGTAAAAGATCTTGAAAGTTTTCAGGATCATGAGTAATTGCATCAATTCTTAGCTGTTGCTCGTTAGAGTCTCTGGCTCCACTAGAAGTGGCTTGTTTTGAGCAGTTCTGGCTTTCTTCTACATGATCTCTGAGATCCCTCCCCTCTCAGCTGTGAGCAGAGAGACAGCAAGGTCTGAAATGAGGCATAATTGGTGACCTTGGAAGTCTGGACCTTGTCAAGGAAGAGGATAAAGACTCAGTGGAGAAATCTGAAGAAAAGGGAATCAAATGATTCCACCTGGTTTCCTACAGGACACTGGAGAGCAGGAAGCCAAAGGTAGCTGGTGACAGCTACCAGCTTGAGTTAGGTTTGAACTGATTCACTAGAGATGATAGACTGCATTTCACTTGGTTCCATGTGTGCTGTATTTTTCTGTTCATGATGTAGCTATCTGGTGATCATTCTTTTCAATTCATATGGTGATTTAGAGCTTTAAAATGAAAGTATTCATGAGAGTTTTCATTTTCTAACACTACTGGTAACAGACATAAAGAAAAAAAAGAAAGAAAAATGTTTCAGTTATTCACCTGAAAAGTCCTGGTAGTTTGCAAGGTAAATGACTGGATGCAGTCATTAGGGACAGATTATTAAATGACTCCAAATAAATCTGCAAGCAGAAGAAGGATGCGTTGCATGTCTTAGTGTCCTTTTCTGTTGAAGGCAGTTGGCTGTGTTTATCCTTCTGTGGGGCGTATGTTACAAATGATTTCTCTGGGAAAGAAGATTCTTTTTAAGGCATTTAAGTGTGCTTGTGCACAAAAATATGTGCACTTCTCTGTTTGTGTTTATACTGCTGCGGAGCAGGCAAACTTTAGATATTACATTGTAGCATCATACCTGTGGGCAGTATACCACCCTTCACCAATAATTTGTTGTTGTTGTTTTGGACCCATGGGTTATGTTCTTTGTAACTTAGTCTTTACATGGTTTTACAAGCCAAATGCAGAGTATGGGAGACACTGACTTGCTTGTGTGGCAGCAAATGAAGAAAAATGTACAGAAATGTACATGATACTAGTGAGCTGTGGGGTGTTGAGGTTGCTTGCTGAAGTGTAATAAAGGCAAGAGCCAAGCCACTTTGGAGGCATGAAGAGTCAAAGAAGCATTAGAGTAATTTAAAAAATATAAACTATGCCTAAAATCTGAATTCTTGAAAATTCTTTGTTATTTACCAGACTTTCTTCTTGAAAACCACTTAACTCTGGGATGAGATGGAGCTTGTAGAGTAGGAGGAAGATCAGCTTCTGTTTGGGGACGCTTGATTAAGAAATTGGATTGTTTGTTTGTTTGTTGCAGTGTGTCTTGTCATTGCAGATAGCACTGCTAATACAAGTTCATTTTTCATCTCTGCATTGGTTACCTACCAAAATATTTTAAAACAGACTCACCCATCAGGTCATTTTTAAATTATCAAATGATTCTAAATAAGGTGATTGTAGTCACCAGTGGGAAGTAAATGCCTTCTTAAGATCCCTTGATCTCAATAAAATAGGTTACAAGACAGCTCCAGTGTTGTGTCTTCTTCCAAACCATCAATTTACAATATTTGGGGGAGGGGAAAAAACAAAAAGGAAAGATAAAGCCAAATTGGCAGTGCACTGGTGTACTGGTGGAAGGAATTACATGCTTTTCAAGGACCTGACAAATGGGAAATCTGAAATTCTGTATCTGTCCACCAGACAGTAACAGCTTCTGCTTTAATATTGAAAACTTGTTTTCAGTGCCTTGGTAGTATGCCTGAAATATGGTCTGGACCAGTGGGCCAAAACAGTTTGGCTACACCAGGGCACTTTTGCTTGCCATTGTGAGTGGCAAAATGTTTTCTGTGAGCCTGGAAAAAGCACAGACCCTGTTAATGCACAGGATGAATGTGTGAAATGCTCAAATGTATTGGCAGAGCTTGCTGTAAACCTCTGAATATGATGAGCTTAGTATCTGGATTTGTTATACTTTCAGGTGGGACCCTCTTCTGACATGTGATCTACTGTGAGCTACTTTGACTCCTACGATGACAATGTTATCACTGCCACATCTCTGGGAACCAGTTACTCACAAGTACACGGTATGTGAATGTCTGCATCTTACATTAACCATTGCTTGTTGGAACAGCACAGAAACAATAACAAGAAGGTGCTAAAAGTCATTGAAGTAAATGTTAAGCCACATGTACAACCAGTTACACGGAGCTGTTCCAGCAGATGTTTATCTGCTAGGCCTGGCCTGTATGCACAACAGTGAACTGTTTTAACTTGAACATGTATTTATTCATAGATATTGGTAGAAGCATTCTAGCAGTGTTTCCTTTTGATGAGATTATACTGGTACAGTGATGATATGTAGATACACAGATGATTATTCTCTCTCTCAAGAAGGAGGGAGTGGGAGCGGTAGCATGAAGGGTTCTGTACTTGAACTGTATTGTTCTGCACTTTAACTGTATTGCTGCAGTTACAGCAGTTTTTTGGGTTTGTTTTCTTTTTTGTGTTTTTTTTGTTCGTTTGTTTTTTTGTTTTGTTTTGGGTTTTTTTGTTTGTTTTTTCCATTTAGGAAAGGTCTTTAATTGCTTTCTTTTTTCATTCCATTTTCAGTTTCTGGTCAGTCTAAAGCAGATTAATTTCACACACCAGTGAGTCCCTAAAGAAGTGTAAATTAACTCCATTTTACCAAACTCAACCAGATGATGGCAGTTATTCCCTTGATGTTTTATCTTTACATCAACCACCATCTTTAACCAAGATTTCAATAGGAAATAAATTCATATTTGAGCCTGTTTTCCTCATGCTGTATAAGGAAATGAAGATGGAGATCCACATCTGGTGAAGGAAGGCTATTCAATTTATGGTCTAAAAGGCAAAAAATCTAAGGTCACTGATAGCTGGCATGATTTACTTTTTGTGATTCTGGCTTGAAATTTTTAACACACACTCAGGTCCTGTAAGACTATGATTAGGCAAAATGATTTTATGAGAGTGATTACATTGTTGTTTTAGGTTCTAAAGCAGTTCAGAGCACACCATGTAGCTGTTAGCATGGAACATCTTCATCTGACTTATGGTTCCAATGCAACTTCCACCAAAGCTGGCTGAAAAAAGTTTCTTCATACTGATGGGAGTGGAATTGCACTCCATTTAACACCTTTTGTTAAAGTAATGTTCCCTGCTTGGAGTTTTTTTACGGCTTAGCCATTTCTTAGGGATTAAGTATTAAAGATACAAATATAAAACAGAATTACAAGAAAATAGATTGACAAAATAATGAGACCTCAATTAGTGAAATGCTTGTTGTATGTGATAAGGAGAGATAACTGTGTTTGCTCTGAAAGTATGTATCTGAGTTTAACACACTGTATTTTTTATGTAATTTTGAAGACACTGTCAGAAATATGGATGATCTACTGCTACAGCAGTGATGTGAGAGAGGGAAAGCAAGACAGAAGTCTTATGGGGAACAGGAAGAGAGAGACTGTTCTTCATTGATCTATGCAGTGTGTTTTGGGAATGCAGTTCACAGCTTGGGTAGCCTGTGTGTTGGTTGGTGAAGGTTTCCACATCTGGCTGGACAGTTCAAAGAGAAAAAGAGAAGCTTGCAGAGGTGACATGCTACCACTGAAGTGACAAAGCATTGCACCTGCTTCTGCTGCCAGGGCTTCTAGCATGCCTTTGTAGCCACCCTCAGTAGTCTCTGCTGGCCAAACGCCATTAATATGACCCTTTTCAGACTATTTGTGTTTGTTGAGATATCTCTTCTGTTGTCCATACCTAAGCCCGTTTTCAGGAGGGATACAGGAATAACATTTTCTGTTGCTCGTATTTCTTGTGAGTTGATTAATTTTCAAACGTTCAGAATTATTTGCTGGTATGTGTTTTTGTAAGTAAGTTGTTTTGGTGTGTGTGTAAGCATCGGTAATGGAAAGCTGGTTTGAAGAAGATAAGTTTCATGTCCTGCAGGGGCAGAGGTCTGGAAGGGACCCAGCAGACCAGCTGGTCTGCTTTCCTGCCATCACAGGTATCTCATTATGAAAAGTGTGAATGTGTCTTGGTTGACATTTTCACTTTTCTGGTGCAATGTGGCTTTTTGGGGACCTCTTGGAGTGCCAAGGGCAGGTGGTGGGGTGAGGAAGCTGTCAGAGTGGCCACTGTTTGTAGATCTCTGTGTTCCCCAGCACAAAGAGCAAGCAGCCGTCTCACAGCTGTACTTTTAATGAGCTGTAGGGCAAGGGAGGCTGTGTCTCGCACCTTGTGAAGCTTCTGATACGCAGCAGTAACCTTCATGGATTTGCCATCTACACATATCAAAATGAAATTTCCTTTGACCGGTGTACACAGGAGTCAGAAGGAAGTGAAAGTTTTCATGTTTATTTTTCCTTTTGGGTGTTATTTTGGTTCTCCTCTTTTGCCGGTTCTCATATAGCATTGCAAACATTTCAGGAAACTAATCTGCAGGAGCACAGCTCATAAAAGATCAACCTGCCAGAGGACGAGGCTCTGCTTATTGCAGAAAAGCTTCTGAGACAGTGACAGCTGAAAAGATTACACACTTCCACAGGAAATTAAATTTGATGTAATATAGTGAAAGAATGACAAAATGGAAAGGGTATATATAACGTATTTGTGATTATTAAGCAGTAGAAAAATGAAAACTTGAGATCCAATAAAGTGCATGTAATTTAGATATAGATAGAAAATTCCCAGTAGTTTTTAGTTAAACTTTGGCCCTCCACTTTGCTTTGCCCTCTCTCAGTGTTGTTATTTCAATGTGGAAAATCATTAACTTCTTAGAATCATAGAATAACTTCAGTTGGAAAGGACTTTTAAAGACTGTCTAGTTCCAATGCCCCTGCCATGGGCAGGGGCACTTTCCACTAGACCGAGTTGCTCAGAGCGCCGTCCAACCTGGCCTGGAACACTTCCAGGGGTGGGGCACCCACAACTGCTCTGGGAAACCAGTTGCAGTGTCTTGTAAAGTTATGTTAACTTTTAGGCACACTAGATTACAAAACATTTAAATCAAGTTTCAGAGCAGTCCTATGGTATCCAGGTAGATCGCATTCTTCAGCAGAAGGTGCATACATGACACTGAGAGAGGCAAGAGTTTCCTTCTTTGCTTTGTCCTTTTTACTTCTGGATGTGAAGTGCCAACAGAGGAGGAAGATTTTCTTCCTTGTCTGCCCGTGCTTACTGCTGAGGCACAGTGTGGTGCTCCATGGTCTGTGGAAGTCCTAGCTCTGTCCCAGCTGCCAGCTGGAGTGGCAGGTGCCAGGGGGACCCACTGGGGACTGTTCAGGTGACATACATGATTGGTACTGAGGTTGCTGCTAACCCAAGGCACAGGGCAGGTGATGTATCTTTTCCTCTCTTCCCTGGGGTCAGTGTGGGTGCCACAGTGAGACTGACTCTGTCCTGGCCAGGTGCTTCACAGCAACACATAGGTTTTCTTTCAGAGGGGGTGGTAATACCCTTAATAATTTTACACCTTAATAATTTTACAGATCTGATTACTTGCATTTGGAAAGAATAAGCAGGACTCTGGCAGATTTAACTTTATTAGCCATCATAAATCCTTTCCTTTTAATCAGTCCCTGGAGTCCTTTTAGTGCCCTTGCCGTTGCCCTGGCCTTTCATCACAGCTCAATATACATTTTGCTGTAACCAGAAAACTGATGGCGAGACGTAAACTGGAGGTAATGGACGCAGCAATGGGGGCATGGGACTGTCAGATGTGTGCTGAAGATGGAAGGAGGAGAGGGAGCTTATGCTGCCAGCACAGCTCTGCCCTCTGTGAAGGGCAGAAGAGGGAACTCGAAAGCACAGGCACTCACAGGGTGTCCTGTGCACACCTAGGGACAGGGAATCAGCTGCCTTGCTCTGGCCCAGACAGGGACGCAGAGACAGCAGTGCTTTTGTGCCTTATTTTGGCAAGTGGGCGCCAAGGGCCAGTGCTGGCTCAGAAAGCCCCTCTGTGAGCAGCCCCCAGCCCGTGTCCCTGGGGCAGTGAGTGGCCAGAGCCTGCCAGCGGCCAGGAATGGGGGGCTGAGCGGCGCAGGGACCAGTCAGACCTGCACGGGTGGAGGTGCTGGGTGAATGGGGCTTTTCTGAGCTGGGGACAATGCTAAAAGGAAGGAGTGTTACCAGGTGGTCGAGGAGCAGGCACCAAAGCAACAAATGCTGCCTTCATAAAGTCGCTACCTGGGTTATTGCCTCTCTGTCCAGCCTGCGCACAAAATCCTCCGGAAACCAAGAGGGGAATTCCCCGGTCGGTAGTCTGTCTGTCTCTCTGCTGTCCAGGAATTCATGGGAAGGAGAAGGCATCCCAAGAATCTGCCCCAGTGTGCAGGGACAGTAAATTCCCTCTTGTTTTTCCATATACACAAGTCAGCAAGTTTCTTCAGCAAATGCTTTAATTTTAAGCTTAATACTATGCAAATATTTAACTTGGGACAAAAAAAGCCTCAAGCTGGCTTCGGACCATGGACTGGCTTCCAGCTGTTTCTGCAGGTACAGATCCAATGTTTACATACATGAATGGTTGTTTGTTTGTTTGTTTGTTTATTTACTATGGTAATCTTCTTTATAATGAACTTGGATATTTTTATACTCTGCCTTTGCTTTGAATATAAAAGTCTATGTATTTGCAATTCGTGTACAGGCATTTTCAGGCGCTTTGGCAAAAGGCTTAGATCTGCTCAAGATAATCACCGTAGGCTGAATCTTTAGGATGACACAGAATTGTACTGACTTTGTTTTTTCTCTAACTGATGTGCCTAAAGCTGTGCTCACCACTGATATCCCACTGACTTAGGTTATTAAAGAAAGGTATTGACAGATTTGGTCCCTACTTGAGACCAAAAGATTTGGATCTTTATAGTGTAATTTGTTTATTCAGACAAATGGGTACAAAAGAATATTCAGGAGCATCAAGAGCATTAGCAATACATAGGTTTATTAGGTTTCAAAAGTCTGCTTAAATGCCATCTTGAAAGATAATGCTTTTCTGTATCCACCTATATTTCATACATTTATGCTTTCTGCAGCTTTCTCAGCTGCTGCAGGCCTGAGAACAGCCTCCTATTAAAGAGGGGAAGACCGTAGTCTTGTGGACCTTCTCTAATGTGCTCAGCGTGTGAGCTTTTGAGTTCATGAAGACGAGAATAGCTCTCTCGAGTGTGTTTCATTTGCATGTGGCAAGATAGAAAAAGCAAACTCTGTGTGAAGACGAGCAGGCAAGAAAGACATTGAATGCCTGAAATACTAAGGGAGTTAATGCTATGCAGTGATTTTGCTTCTGTTATAGGAAGCGTAAGAACAGTATGCTTCCTGGCGTACATTGCCATCCAGACTGCAAAGGTTTCACTTCCATGGCAACACGAAGGGCTCGACTGTGCTGAAGGTGGATGTATTAATGCATTCAGAGTGAGGGGTTGGGACTGAGCTGGGCAACAATAAAATGCACCAAAATTTCTCCTGTTAACTTATTTATATATAGAGTAAAGTCTTTGTTCTTAGAAAATCAAAGCTAATATGAATACACCTGCTCCCCTCAATTCTCTCTGGTTCTTTTTTACATACATACATTTTTCTCAGGCAGAAAGCAAATGAAGAGGCTGGGGTTTTGGGGCTTTTTTATAAGACTGTAAGTGCAGCAGCACTTGAATGTTGCAAGAAAATAATATTAATCCCTGAGACGGTTCTATATCCGTAGAGAGAAAGACTTGGGACGGGGGTGGAGGGACATATTGTTTCCAAGAGGTACTGCTTTACAGAGCAGAGTGAAGCAGTGGGTGGTTGGTTGGTTGGTTTTTGTTTGTTTGGTGGTTTTTTATTATTATTATTATTATTTTCCTTGATCCTTTTGATCTGCCCTCTTTCTGTCTTTCTCTACATCTACTTCCAGTTTTCCCTACCTCCCCTGGCTGAGGAGCAGGAAACAAGACTTAGCTCTGTTTCCTGACATCCAAAGAAGTACAAAAGTACAAAGACACGGTGTATTTTATTTTGTTTTCCCAGCTGACTTGGATTCACAGACGTGCACTAGAAAGGCACCTGCTCCCAGAGAGGGTCAGGGGTCACCCTCCAGAACCACTGGGCAATCGGCCAGGGAATAACTGAGAGCTGATCATTATGTGAATTTTATTTGATCTGCTTGGTTGACTGCAGGAATGTAGGATGGGGGATTGTGATAAATGCATTTTACTCAGGGTAAAGAACTACCTCAGGCTGATCCTGCCAGCTGTGCTGATGGGTGGATGAATTGCAGATTTGCAAGGTTTAAAGTCAGACTGGGCAGTAGGAGAACCTCCAGATGTTGGTATTTGTGAGGCTAACAGCAGTGCTAATCTGTCATGGTGAAGCTGACAGAAGTGGCAAGTTAAACTGGATTTACAGCTGCTCCGTATTGCTAAAACAGGCAAAGCAGCCAGAACATACCAGTGGATCTAGCCTAGAGATTTCAGCAAGGTTTCTCTGTCTAACTGGGTGAAGAATATAGCTTTGCAGTTGAAAGTTGCTGTGCAAGAAGAGAGAGAGCAGTTGACCAACTTCCCACTGCAGTTATACTGTTCAAGAGAGGAGGAATAAAATTCATCTTTCTTTTAAACGGTATTCTTTTCTTTTTTAAAATTTGGTTTGGGGCTTTTGTTTGTTAAATACCAGCAGGAATATATTTTTTCTTAAAAACAAGCCTTGCTTCCATTGCAGTGGGAACCTTGTGTTTGAGATTCTGCTTGGAGGAAATTTCACCGTCTTCAGGAGACCAGTGCAATGTGGGTATGTCTTTTCTAAGGGAATAAGTAGCATTGAAGTAAGTGATCCTCTCTCAGCGTTCTACAAAGGGGTGGTTTTCACTCTCCAGGCAGTAGAGCTGCAAAGTAAGAAGGTGTCATTTTTAAATGTTCTCTTTCTTAGGGAGAGCAGCACTCATGAGCCCAGGTCCCTTGCTAATGCTGCACTTGACATCTTCACAATTTTGCTGTTGTTGTTGTGGCTTCTGGTTTCTGCACAGCCCCCCAAAACAAGGGAGCAGATGTAGCTCATTAAATACTGGCATATGCTTCCCAAATTATGTCACACCTTCATTTTCCCGAGTTTTGACAAAGGAACTGTGTATACAACCCTAAATGAAGAGGAGGAATCACTCCAGCCAACGATGCAGTAGGAGAGCCGAAGGATTCCTTTGTAGATGTTCCTACCTGATGTAACCCTCCAAACAGCCCAGCTGCTATTTGTCAGCACCTTCCCAGGGGACTGCCTCAGTCAGCTTGGCAGGAACGATGAATAGAAAGTGCCAAGAGGAATGTCAAAGAAAGAAGAAAAGGAGGTGAGAAATCAAGGATAGGAAGAGTAAGGAAACAGAGCAAAGGCAGAAGGGTGATCAGAGAAAAAACAGGGCTGGGTAGAGCACAGCAAAGGAAAGAGATGTTCCTTTGGTGCCTATAAGGGAAAAGCTGGTTTTCAGATGTAATGCAGACAAAACCAAACTAAACAAAAAATGGAGCAAGAAAATTAAAATACACATAATGAGAGAAGCTACCAGAGGGAGAAGAATTCAGATTGACATGAAGAGGAGAAAATACATAAAATAAATGGTTGGATTTCATACCATGGTCCAGCCTGTTTTAAATAGTAGTTGTTAAGTTTGTAGCATCAAGAGCTTGTGACCTTCTTATGGAGGTTTTGAGGGCTGGTGAGGAGTAGTAGGGCTATATTGGGAGGCTGCTGCAGGCACCAGAAAGGGTGATTGGAGGTAGATCGTTTCTGTGCACCATGTCTGGAAGCCTAAGGCCAGTAAGAATATCCCCAAGGAAAATTGCTCATCCTGCATCTGAAGACTGACAGTCATAAAAATGTGCCTGCTTCTCTCTGAAGGTATCTGAGGAAGGGCTATTGCCATGCAGGCAGGGATAAGGGCTCCCTCTAGATCCTTCTTCCAGTTGTTCAAGCTGTCTAGGCTACCAGAAATAAAGAGCTGAATGGAAATTTTGGTTCTGGCTGTGGAAAATAAGCTTCTGAATGAATTCTGCATCAAATAATGAATGTCTTCTTTCCTCCTCCTCTCCACCTACCTTGTTCCTAAACATTAACATTTCATGTCAGTTGAGCTAAGTTTGGTGTCAGACTCAGAGGATCCTGCTGAAAAATACACCCCTGTTTTGTGGCAAGCCAGAGAAGATGAGAGGCTTGTGGTGTTTTTCGTTCTCAAGCTCTGCTCTGCTGGGAAAAACAGCTAAGGCTCTGTGAAGCTGTCTTCTTCCCACTCTCCTAAACTTTGCTCCTAAAAATGCTGCACCTTCAACAGCTTTGCTGCTTCTCTGAAGGAGGCATGGCTTGGCCCACTTAGTGCCATTGCTTGCCAGGGGATGTTTTCTGAGATTGTGATGACTTCCATCTTGATAGGAGGCTGAAGAAGATTGCTGTGGAACACCTCATTGGCATCGCTAGCGGTGTCATTTGAAAATGGTTACTTAAGCACAAAAGGGAAGGAAGAGATCAGAAATTAAAGAGATTGAAACCCTGTCCAAAGCTCCAAACTTCCAAATAATTTCTGCCATTTCTGTTTCTTCTTTTCTAAAGGCTTAGGTGGTATTTGCTTTATGTTTTGAAACTTTTCTTCAGAACCGTCAAGGTGAGAAACATCCTTTCTCTGGAATAGTTTGTTTTGTGGGCAGTGGTACCAGTGTGTGTCAGACTGAGGCTCAAACCCTGGTTGACCACCACAGTGGCCATGCAACACACAAGGGCTGAGCTTGGGGCATCAGTCTAGAATTCCTCCTCAGAGCCACCTACCAATTTACTTCAGACTTTTTGGAATGTCACTACTGAAATGCGAGAGGATAACAAATGTCTGCAGAGGTGGAGAAATGTGCATTCAAAACAGTGGGTTTGTTGTACAAGAAGAGGAATGGTTCTCTGGGCACTTGTCTCTGAGATACTCTGCAGTATGTGGTAGTATTTCATGTTAAAAGCATGGGGACAGAAGAGACCTGGAGACTTCAATAATTTTTCCTACTATAGAGAAAGCAAGCGGTGAAAGGCACATGAAGGAGATGTTGGTGAAAACAGACCTTCTGACAGTGAGCATGGTCTTGGTGCTTTTGGTGGAGTGAGTAGGGACATTCCTATATCTCACTGTAGTGATGCAGAGATGTGCTGATACTTGCTTATTCTGATCAGGGCTCAAAAGCAGAGACAAAAAAATTACATGTGGTTTGGAGTGCTGTAATACACCTGAAATCAAAGACAGAGTGGTGTGGAAATTATGATGGCTGATGTTTGTGTAACCCCAGATCTCCCAACCTGTACCTGAGAATTAACTTCTCAGTTGTTAGCGGAATGCCATCCTTCCCAAAGATGCCATGTGAACAGGACAACCATTTCTGCACAACAGGAGGAATTTTTTTATTCTCTTCTCTCACCTGGGTGTCCAGTCTAGCAATTAGGAATCAAATTTAACCCTCAGTGTTTGTTTCAGGCACTCTGAGTTTTTAATTCTTTGCCAGCAGCAAAACAATTATTTTTGATAGGCACGCTAGTTGTTTTTTAATTTGTTTATAATCAGTTTTCTAGGAGGTTGCTTTGATGTGGGAGGAACTGAATTCTTTGAGTGCAAATATTTGCTGTTGACTCTCTTAGTCATTGAGAGATGTTTTCCACGTTAAGGTGCCTTTACTTTTAAAGGCAAATGTCAAGCATCTTCTGGCACCAGAAACATGAAATGTGTGGCTGCCTAAAGAGGAGCCATTTGCTGAGCTGCAGCATGTGAGGGCAGGAGGGACCAAGACCAACCCAAGCCTTCTCCAGCTTCCTGGGGAGAGGCCAAACAACCCCTGGGCCCCTCTGGCTGCCCACACCAGCCCCCAGGAGCTGAGAACCCACAGGTTCTGGTTTCGGCTATTGACCTACATGCCAGCTGAAATGGCTTCACACTAAATGATGTCACTGTTCTTTTCCAAAAAGAATGTGTCTCTTTTTTCTTGGGCTTTTTTTCTTTTAAATAAATTCCCTTGCCACCTTTTTATATTTTCCAACTGCAGCTCTTTTAAGGCTCTCTGCCTCTGCAGTTTTTGCCTCTGTATAGTTTATTTTTGGAAACTGGGGAACCAGGAGGAGGGAGGAAATTTAGGGGAGTTAACTGCGGTAGAAGAAGACAGCTCTTTCCCTTCGTGTGCTCTTTCTCCCCTGCCCTTTCTTCTCATGACCTCCGTGGTCTGATCTCCGTTGCCTTGCTCGTTCCAGGGCAAGCTGTAGCTGACCCTCTTTGTGCCCAGCGAGCAGCTCCTTCCCATGCCGTGCTGCTTTGCAAGCTGTGCTTGCTCCTTCCTCCTTGCAGTGGCTGCTGCTTCTCTGCTGCTTTTCTGGGTCAGCCAGTGGGCCAAAAGGTGGGTAGGTGGTCGAGCAGAGTTTTGGGAGCTGTGAAACACTGGAGGCGCTCGGGAGGTTATGTGCCTTAGGGTAAAATGTATGCAGAGAAGAATGTGTTCCCTTCCTGTTTCCTCAGGGGAGCAGCTCCATCAGGGGGGTTGGCTTTTTCTTGAAATACCGGTGTGTTTTTTATATTAGAAGTATCACATACTGACTGCCAAAATTTGCAAGAAAAAAACAAATTCTTTGAGACTGGGGAATAGCTGCTGAAACCGGGCCTGGCAGAGAGACGAGGTGCTCACCTTTTGGATCTGGTGCATGGGCAGGCAGTAGTGAGCACTGACCTCCCAGAATGCCTGAACTCTTCTGAACAGGAACAATAAATTCACCACAAAAATGTAAGGAGAAATTTTCTGTGAAGGAGCAGCCAAGGACTCTTTTTCCTGTCTAGGCTTTCTAAAATTACTAATGCATAGAAAGTCACTGACCATACGGTAAGTCAGGCTGCCCTTTTGCTGAGACAGTATCTGGATAATTGAGATGCCTGTGATTACCCAGAAAAACTTGCTGATGTTCACACTGCTGTCAGGTATTGAAGTCACACCATAATATTTGTTGTGGTACCTTGCAATTGGTTTTAAAATAAATTAACCTCACAGCACAAAGCGGGAATTTTCCTAATTTTTTCTGTGGTTATGAAAATGCCTAAATAGCGGTGTAGCACAGTAAATTTTAAACATCAAAAGCAGGGTTTATGTGTACTGATAAGAGGACATTGGTAGAGAAGGAAGTGACTTGAGTTTGATAGGAGTATGGTAGAAATTAAAGCAGGGCATGGTGGGAGACTCAGAGCATTAACATGGTGACTTTAAGGGATGGATTTGACTCAGCATCATACCAAGAGGTGATATTGAGGAAGATTTCAACCCTAAATAAATGAATTTTAAAAAAGATGATTCTGTACAAGAAGCTGCACAACTGATGCAAAAAGCCAGCAAATATGAGGATAATGAAATCAAAAGAACATGAAATACTGTCTTAAAATATGGAAATGGAGGGTGGTTTACTATCATGCTATTACAGAGATCAATTAAACTGTGCAGAATGGTTATGCAAAATGTTTGCTGTAGGGAAGTAGCCGTTTTCCATAGATTATAGGAACGAGTACTGGCATGCTGCCGGCAGTGATTTATTTTCACCCAGCCCTGGTGCTTGTGTCTGGCACTCAATGAAATCTTCCAGGGTAAATTATTTATTTAATTGAGAATGGCCGCAGTTGCCCTGAGAAACTGGCAGCACAGCAGCAGGAAGTCTGTTAGAGATTGTATCTAACTTTTTACAGATAGGCTGCTTATACATGCTTTCATTAATTAATATAATAAATAATTGTATGTTGGCATTTTTGTTAATTAGCAACAGTTCCTAGTCTGACTGCGGTGAGGGTACTGCCATGCCTTGTAGAAATCTAATTTCTTGATTAAGTAACCCAGAGGCTTGTGTAGCAAGCTCAGACATCACATTGTTGCTAACTGAACTTTTGAACTTTTCATAGGAAAAGGAGATGTCAGTAAGAGAAGAGTCATATTTATCAGTGAGTAAGCTGGAGCAACCCAAAAACTTTCATTTTAGTAGGCATTCCCATAAGAGCAAGGAGAGATATCCCCCTCTTCTTATGCCAAGTTGGCAAGATAATGCTTTTTTTCATAGTTTAACATATTCCAGAGATAAGAGACAAGAGCTGGTGCTTTGGGGGAGTCCAGGAAGAGGGAATTTGGGTATAACTACCAAGTGAAACTTGAGGAGAAATGCCTGAAAAGTCTCTATGAGATTTCGTACTTTCCTTCTGTATTGTTTAAGAAATATAGAAGATGAAGCAACGTGATCTAATAATTGTACTTTTTTCAATAAATCGGATTTTTAAGAATGTTTTATGAGTTTGATCCTTGTATTTTTTCCGTGATCGTTGAGCAATATGAAAAAGCCTCGCAAGAGGAAAAGAAACCACCTCTTTTAGAGGAAACTACTCATGGATTTAACCTGCACAGTTTGCCACAAAGGGGAAAAAATGGACAAAAGTTTGGAAAAATATCACAAATGATCATCTCTGAAACCTAAGGCATACTTGGGTTTCAATGGGCCAAGTAAGTAAATCAACATAGAGCTAAATATACCTTCTAGGGTGATCTCCCCTTTTGGCCCGGGGTCCCCCACTGGTGGTGGGGACCAGCCAGGAGGCTGCAGCCAAGCTGGATCTCTCTACTTTGCATAGAGTGGTTTGGACATTCTCCTTTCTTCGCCCTTTAGTTCCTTCAAGGCCCTGTTGGCTCTCTGATGGTCCCTGCTGAAGCTGTCGGCATCAATGTCTGAAGCGCCTCTCAACTTTGAGAGAGGTCAGCTTTTTTTCCTTGGCCTGGATTTTCCAGTGCTGCCATGAATGGGCAGATGTTTGGAAATTGAGGAAAGGTTTTCCACTCTCCTGGCTGTGGTTTCATGTTCCAGAGGGACTGCTCTTGCTACCTGTCCTCTGCAGCCCACCCTGAGCTGGTTTGAGCAGCAGAGTGGGCAGCGAGCTGTTGGATAGCCAGAGCTTTCTGATGGGTGAGCACCTTGGATTGGCTTCCCATGGGCACAGGCAAGCTCTAGAGCTGGCAGGAGCACACAGCTGGCATTGAGGGGAAGAAGCAAAGTGTCATCTCCCCTCTTGGGCGGCAGCTCACCACTGGACTGACCTCACTGAAGCATGAAACTTCATCCTCAAGGGCAGGTCAGATCATGTGCGTGTGAGGTCATTAACACTTACATTATCACAGTGCTCAGGGATGGAGAAAGTGAAGACTGGAGTTTCCTGTGCTGCCCTTTTCCACTCCCCAGTTTTGGTGACCCCTAGTCATTCTCTCTGTGTTTCCCTTTCCAGATGAAGTTAGAAATGGGTATACATTCTGAATTAATTTTTTAATGGCAGTACCTGTGGATGAAGACTGGTTTTACTGATTTGCAATCAAACATCAAACTGAAATAAATGTAATTTCAGGATAGTCTCTTTGCAGTCACTGTTTCTATTTTTGCTTTACAGTATCTCTGAGGTACTCCTAGTTCTGTGCACTGGAATTACAGAGTCACAGAACGGTTTGGGTTGAAAGGGACCTTTAAAGATTATTTAGTTCCAACCCCCCTGCCATGGTCAGGGGCACCTTCCACTAAACCAGATTGCACAGACCCCCATCCAGTCTGGCCTTGAACACTTCCAGGGATGGGGCATCCACATCTTCTCTGGGAAACCTGTTCCTGTGCTTCACTATCCTCACAATAAAGAATTTCTTCTTTAATCTAAACCTACCCTCTTTCAGTTCAAAATTGTTGCCCCTTGTCCTATCACCACAGGCCCTGGTAAGAAGTCCTCTTATAGGTCTCCTGTAGGTACTGGAAGGCTGCTGTAAGGTTTCCCTGGAGCTTACTCTTTCTTCTTCAGACTGAATACCCCCAAGTCTCACAGCCTGCCTTCGCAGGAGAGGTACTCCAGCTCTCTTATCATCTTTGTGGCACTTTCTGGATCCACTCTAACAGGTCTGTGTTTGACTTGTGGTTGTCACCAGAGCTACATATGGTATCTAGGTGGGGTCTCACAGGAGCCCAGTAAAGGGACAGAATTATGTCCCTTAACCTGCTGGCCACACTACTTTAGATGCAGCCCAGGATGTAGTTGGCTTTCTGTGCTGCAAGTGCACATTGCTGGGTCATATCTACTTTTTCATCTAACAGTGTATTGGGTGTGTGTAGCAAGGTTTTGGTAGCAGGGAACTAGAGTTGTGGCTTGTGTGAGAAGCTGCCAGAAGCTTCCCCTGTGTTCAACGGAGCCAATGCCAGCTGGCTCCAAGATGGATGTGCCACTGGCTAGGGCTGGGCCCATCAGTAACAGAGGTGACACTTCTGGAGTAACAGATTCAAGAAAGAAAAAAAGTTGCTGCACAACAGCAATTGCATCCAGAAGACATCAGGGTGAGAACATGTGAGAGCAACAGCCCTGCAGACACCAAGGTCGGTGAAGAAGGAGGGGCAGGAGTTGCTCCAGGAACCTGAGCTCAGATTCCTCTGGGGACTAGGGTGCAGACCATGGTGAGGCAGCCGTGTCCCACAGCCCATGGAGGTCCACTGTGGATCATATACCCACTTGCAGCCCATGGAGGACCCTACGCTGGAGCACGGGGGTGCCTGAAAGAGGCTGTGACCCCATGGGAAGCCTGTGCTCTCTCCCGTTGGAGGGACCCCACATTGGAGCAGGGAAATGAGTGTGAGGAGTCCTCCCCCTAAGGTGGAAGGAGCAGCAGTGAACACAACCTCATTCCCCATTCCCCTGCACTACTGGCAGAGAAGAGGTTGAGAACGTCTGAAGTGATGTTAAGCTTGGCAAGAAGGGAAGGGTGAGTGGAAACTTTTTTAAGGTTTGGTTTTATTTCTCATTATTCTACTCTGATTTTTTTTTTTGGCAAGAAATTAAACTTCTTTGCCCATGTTGAGTCTGTTTTGTCTGTAATGGTAAGTGGTGAGTGATCTCCCCCATCCTTGTCTCTTTTGCTGTGTTTTTTCTCCCTTGTCCATTTGAGGAAGGGAGTGACAGAGCAGCTGTGGTGGGCACCCAGTGTCCTGTCAAGTCAACCCACTACACAGTACCCCCAAGTCCTCCACAGGGCTGCTCTCAAACCATTAATTCCCTGTCCTGGTTCTGGGGGTTGCCCCAACTCATGTGCAGGTCCTTGGCCTTGGCCATGTCGAATTGAATGAGGTTCACACTGTCCCACCACTCAAGCCTGTTAAGGTCCGTAGAGATGGCATCCCTTCCACCAAGTGTATCAATTGCACCCCTGAGCTTGGTGCCACCTGCAAACTTGCTAAGGGTGCACTCAATTCCATTATGTCATTAATTAAGGTACTGAATAGAATCAGTCCTGGTAAGGTTCCATGAGGAGCACCTCTTGATGCAGATCCATTTGGACATTGAGAGGTTGACTGCAATTCTCTGGGTATGGCCATCCAGCCAGTTCCCCTCCTGTTGAATGGTCTAGCCATCAAATCCTTATCTCGCCAATGCAGAGAGACAGAGATGTTGTGTGGCACTGTATCAGAGACCTTAAAGTAGTCAAGATAATGACATCAGTTTCTCTTTCCTTATCCACCAGTGCAGTCACTGTACAATAATATATAGAATAAATCTGACATGTTTTGATTATTAATGTTATTTGGTCCCTTCAAGTCAAGTGGCATACATATGATGTGAACACTGAGACCACTATTGTTTTTCATCACCATATTCTAGAAATATTTTAAAGGAATTTTGGTAAAAATTAGATCTTAAAGTATTTTAGTTACTATCTTGGAATAGGGTTGTACACAGACAAGGCTATTGCTATCAAATGCTAGTTTCTTATTTCAAGAAAACCCAATTTCAGGTGCTCAGGCAATAGCTTTCTTTAGTTTTATGGTTTGATTTACTTTAGACCTTTGACATAAACTCTGTAATTTACTATTAATTATGCTACCAATGTATCTAGCTTAGACTACATCAAAGGTAGTGTTAATTTGAAATTTAACTTCAAGTGTACTTATTTTCACAAATAAAAATGTTGATTTTTCTGTTAAATACCTAAAATAAGCACAAGTCTCACCACCCTCATCCATTGTTACTCATCTTAGGTTTCTTTAGAGGTGCTTGAATGTAAGGGGAGGTGTCAGAGTCCTGCTTCCAAATAGAGAAAAATCAATATGTAGTCTCAGAAGCCAGTGCTTCTATAATATTTTAATTTTGTTTTTCAGTCATAATCAATATTACCTGTTTTGCCAATGATAGCAGTGAGAGAAAGGCCCTAAGACATTGACGGGCAGACAGACTGAGAATAGCATGAACTATATTTATGTTTCTCACATCAGTGTCCTGGTTTATCTCATGTTGCATGATATGGTGGCTAAATGCACCATACTATGCACAAACCAGAAGTTGCACAAACCAGCCTTGTTCTAGGTCACCCGTGTGAGAACTGGCAGAACCAACAGCTGGTTGTAAAAAACAAAAAAACCCCCAAAACAAACAACAACAACAACAAAAAAAAACACCCAAAAATGAACTCTGCCAAAAATTTCACTTTCCAAATGGCGTAAAATGACTGTTTTATGCGAACAAAGGGTTTTGACTGTTCCATGTTCAAATAAGCCCTTCATCTTTTAATTGATGTAGAGGTTTGGATTACAGCTGCTTAATGAGCATTGACTGAGTCTGTAGTATCCTTTTCCTAGAAGTGTGTGTGAAAGGAACATTGGCTGGAATGTTGTAGGAAGGTGCTAGAGAAATGGAGCTCTAGGACCCTTCCAAAATGCCTGGCTACTGTGATTAACCCATTCTGTCTTCCAACTGGCAGATGGCACATGGGAAGTTAACTTTCCAAAGATAGCTGGAAGTTGCAGGATCAGCCTGATGATTCCCACACATTTGAGCAGTTTCTGCTTTACGGTTGCTGTTCAAACACAGAAACACACGGTATTTGCTGTAGCTTCTTTTTTCCCAATCAGAGGAAAAGATTTTAAAAGAGACCTTTTGAGGATTATGAATGCAACCCTAAAAGTTAGTCTGTCTCACAGTATTTATTTTGAGCTTCAGATCCTGATCTCCCCTCTACGTTTAATTTGATTAATGGTTAATAGGGCCATCCAGAGTTCTCCAGAGGTTTATGGCTTTAATTAAATGCACAGAGACAGCCAGCTCCAGCTAACCTCTGCCTCTTTTAGCTGGACAAGGAGGAAGGGAACAGAGCTTTAACCCTGCTTTCCACACAGATTCCTGTTCTCTTGCATCCTTTGGGCAGCCAGCGGCCGCTGGTGTGGCTTCGAGCAGATGCACTCACTCAGAGATGCCAAAGATCTGTTCTGGCAGCTGCCAGGCAGCTCTCTGCCACCACAGGCTCAGCATTTCCTGGGACAGCTCTTCCCCAGCAGGGGTTTTCCTCTAGCCAGGAGATCTCCTTTTTGGGATTTGGACACTGTTTTGTTGATCTCACCTGTCACACTGGAGATGGTGTTCAAAGTATGTGTTAGCATCCCTGCCTTGTGGCTTTCCTAGCTTTGGAGAGGTGCTCCAGCTGTGTCCCTGCTGCACAGGGACATGCAGCTCTAAGATGACGCCCCGTACCTCAGTGGTACCCGATACAGCCTCCAGGAGAGGGGCTGGAGGCAGAGGGGGTGGGAACAGGGAGGGTGGAACGGGGAGTCCATCCCAGACATCAGAGTGAAAGGAGAGGAAAGCTCTCCCTGCTCGCCGAGGCTTGTGTGTGATGCAAAAGGGGGTCCTGGGCTCTGAGCTGTGAAATTGTCTGATCCATCACTAACTAACTTCAGAATGTGTGGCAGGGCATAATAAAAGGCTTATAAGCTTTTCTAAGGCTCCTGATGGAGGGAGAATTGTACTACTTCAGAATGGGTGAGGGGCTTTCTGTATTTCGTGCAAAATTGCAGGTTGTATTTTCCCATGGAATGTGCAGAATTGCTCCAAAGTATATTTATGTGCTTCACCAATTCTTGGTAAGGTGGTATTGAACACAGTTATACCTCTCCTATTTTTCATGGCACTTATGCTGCTTAAAGAGCTCCTACAGTTGAGAGCACTAGGGAATTTGAGTGTTTTGATTCCTGTATCTTCTGTAGGAAGTGGCTTGTTTTATTCCAGGGCACTGCATTTTGGGGGCACCAGTGAAAGACCTGGGAATGTCAGGAGAAAAGAGACTGCTGTTCAGTGTCTGCAGGAAATTGGTGAGGAAAATCAGCTAGAGGGCACCAATATTTCTTCTTAGGGCTGTTAAATTAGGCCATGTGGACTGGCAGCATATGGATGCATGAGAGAAACATGAGGGCTTTACGAAACAGTTGTGCTAAAAATAATTTTCGGTGTTATTTTTAATAATGTTATTACAGACGACGAAAAGTGAGGTAGAAGTTCATAGCCTGAGACAATTCCTTCTCCTGCTTTACAGGGTAAACACTATAAATCGTTGAGTGTTTGTTTGGCTAAGTAATGCTTTCCAAAAGTATGCCAATAAAATAGGGATCAGAACCATAAAATATTTTCCTATATTTAAATTCTAAATGTGCAATAAAAACTCAGTAAACTCTGGACTCCTAAGCACCAAAATTGCTTTCAAAAGGGGGGGGTTGGATGTTAAAATCAAGTATTTTTTAAAAATAAGGATTTTAATATTGCCAGAAATGCACAGTTGGTGTTAGTAGGCTCAGCAATAGCCTAGTAAGTTTTGTTGCTGTCTGGGCATGAGAAAGATCCTGAAACTAGTGAAGGGGGCAGGAGTATTGTGGGATTATCAGTTGATTGGTTAATTTAGAGGATTATGTTTTTAATGCCAAAAAATCCAGCTGCACAGAATTGCAGAATAATTTAGGCTCAAAGGGATTTCTGGGGATCCTCTTTCTAGCCCCTGCTCAAAGCGGGTGCACGGTATGTGGTTTTACATGTTGCAGTAACTCACCTTTACATGGTTTTGATCTGTGCAAGAAAGATTAACTATTTGGGTATTTTTCTTTCTGTGTAGTACAGAGGCAAATGCCAAAGAAGGATAAAATTAAGGCAAGAGTTGATCCAGATAGCATTTAAGCAGCACCAAAATATCCCATACCATTTTGCATATATTGTTTTGGGTTTTTATGATTACAAACCATTGCTCTAGGGTAGCATGAGGGGCGTAGTGTAAACATTTGTGAATTAATTTTAAATTGTTCTTTTCATTGCTGGCTAATATGCAGGAGGAATTGGTAAATATTGAGAGCAAAGGCTGTACGGCATTTTTTAGCCAGTGGTTCTGTTTAGACTTAATCGCTGTAATGCAGTGTTAAAATTTACAAAACAGCTTGTAATTGTAGTAGCTTATTTAAACCAGCTATTTGTGGTTATGTCTGCTGAGGAAACTTAAACTTCAATGTTCCCCAGCCATCTAATAGCAGCAAATTGACTGCGGGTCTCTTGAAGGAATATCTAAATGTAGGCTGTTGAATAATCCCTTTGGGGGCCCTGTAACTATTTTTGTGCCTGGATATGCGTCATCAGTGGGTATTTTCTCTGGTGACTAGCTTACATCAGTAGGTCTCCTACCATACGCTCTATCAGTGAGTGACTTATGATTGATGGGAGTCACGGCTGCTGTTTAGCTTTTATCTGTGACCTCAAATAATGGACAACGGGAATTTCCAGGCTGTTAAATTCCTTGAATGACTGAAGACACGGGATGGCTCTGCCGATAGACGCAGGTAGTACCCAGATATGCTGGGTGTTCACCGGGGGCTGGGGCGGGGAGGAAGGAGAGGGGGGTTCCTCGGCTGCCAGGCGGTGAATCCGGCGCCGGCGCGTCCCCGCGAGTTGCGCGTCCCCGGACGCCGGGAAGCGGCCGCGCCGGAGGATCGCGGAGCGGCCGGGATGCTCCGGCTCTCCCAGCTCTCCGGCCAGCCGTGTCCGCCGGTGGCACCGCCGTTTCCATGTGTTTAGCTGGCTGATCTTTAGGGCAGTTTGTCCGTTCGTTTGAAACCAGGGAGACACGCAGTTTGCGGCTCTGTGGAGGGAAACGCTGTGGAATTTTCAGCTGCAGTGTGGTTGGTTTTTAACCCTTTTTATTACCATCAGCAGCAAGCGGATTTATTGGCATGCTTCACCCAGGTGCTTCCTGGGCTGAATCTGAAGGTGCAGTAGGCTACGTGGTCTTCAGGTTAAGTTGCACCTGCCACAGTGAGCCACTGTGCCCGCAGTCGTAGTTCATTTCTTGGTGTCCAATGCTTCATTTTAAGGAAATAAGGACTGCAGATACTGAGTTATCTCCTCTTTCTGTGTCCACTCCGCATTTCTGTCTGACATGCGAAATGGGGCTGCAAGACAGCTACAAGATTTTCTATGTTACTTGTGCTGAATTTAACAGCTCGGTCCAGCCCTACAGCAAAGCACTTTGTCATTTCTTCTTCTTTCCCTCCTGTTCTTCCTGTCTCAATCCCTTTGGTAAAGCTATGATAGGAAACAGGAGACTGCCTCTCCATGAACTTGTGCACAGAAATCTCTCAAGCCCTTCTCCTGGTAACCAGGGAGTAAAAATGACAGATATGGATGCTCCCAGTATGATTGGGGATTTAAAAAAAAAAATCCTTGATGTTGTTTATCGCGCGGCATTGTTTGGCTGGGGGAGGATAGCAGCTGGATCCAAATTCCTTCTCACCACTTCTTCCTGTTGGCAGGTGGCCTTCCGCACAGGCTGGGCTTGCAAATTCTCACGTGGGTCTTACTTATCTGAGCGCCTACTATTCTTTTTCATTCAGGTGACAGCGGATTGGGTTTTGTGCAAGATTTTGAGGCTTGAAAAGTTTCAGAGGGAAAACAGGAGCTTTGTTTGAACTCGCCTGTGTGCTCCCTCCTCCGCATGTACTAGCCCAGAGGTCGTAGTTAATGAATGAAACCAGGCTTCCTGCAGAAGCCAGTTAACCCCTGTCTGTGCCTCTGTTGACACGGTGCTTACAGGTGTGCACTGCCGTGGCGTGGATGCCCTCGCTCGGAGCAGCACGGGCTGTGTGCACCTTTCTGCTCCCTTCAGACAGGTGCCTGGTCCAACACAGGCACTGGCTCTGAAGTAAGTTTCCTCATCTGCTCTGGCTAGTTGAGTAGTGGTTAAGAATTGCATTTGACAGAAGCAGTAGAAGGAGAAGCAGCAATTAAAAAGAGGCTTGGAAAATCAAGAAGTGGAGAGGAGGGCATGGAAAGGTCTTAACTGAACTGTGATTTAATGAGTATACTCTTCCTTTATTTTTGGGTTTAATTTTTTTTCAGTCACTTCAGTAAGATTTTGGGATTCATGACAAACTGGTTATATAATTCAAAGTCTGTAAAAGGTTGAGCACAAAAATGCTTGATGAATCTTGAGTCATTTGCATTAAAAATCAGTGGATTTTCCTAGGGTGTGCTTTGAAGATGTAAAGCTTGCTAACTGGTTGATGCTACTGTATGTGTCATCTACCTCAGCTTTCTAGGAATCAAAATGCCTGGCTACACAGTAATACCTTTTGCCTAATATTGACCTCATTTGCCCCCATTTTTAGGGGTATCATGTTTTAGGGTAGCGATAGTATTTTAGGGTAGCTTTCATTTACAGTATTTGTGCAAATGCTCAGCATTGCCACCTTTGCAAAAAGACTCTGCAGACCTTTCAGAACATTTCCAGAAAGTGTTGCTGTTTTCTAGGAAAAAGTGTTGGCAAGTTGCCTGCTGTTTCCTGATGCTTGGCACTGAGGCCGAGGCAGAGGGATGAAATCCAAACTGGCATGTGGCAGGGTGTGTAGGTACCTCCCTGTGTGCTGTGACAGAGATGTCGCATTGGGGACAAACTTAATTTAGGTGCTGACCCTGCGGTGAAGTCATGCCTCGTGGATGCCTGGGTCTCTATGCCTACACCCTGTTGCCTTCAGTGGCTGAGTGGAGCCACCAAGTTCTGCTGGCACAGCTTGAATTAAGGAATGATGACTGCAGTAGCTAAAGCCTTGTTTTCCCAGAAGAGCCTTCACTTATTCAGTGGCCACCCTTTAAAATCTTGAAAGTCACTCTGCGCAGTAGCTAACCAGATATTCATCTGTTTAGTTAAAATAATTAGGTGTTGTGAGCAAGGGATACTTCACATTCACCGAAAGTCAAAGTATTCACTGCTGCATCTTGTAATATCTCCATCTGCAAACCTCTCCCTCCTCCAGCAAAGTGTGTTGGTGTTTCAGTGTGCAACTAGTTCCCAGTGGGTACAGGACTGTAATTACCATACCTGGAAGGCAAAAACAGAGACTGAAGCTGACACAGGAATATCGGGGCTTCATTCTGAAATCTGTTTAAAATGCAATTCTTTTCTCTTCCACCTCTCCCACCTGTTAAATTTATGACTATACACTCTGTACAGCTGCTGGCAGTGTTGGGTATTTGTTGAGGGTCATGAACTGGTATTTAATAGTTTTGTATCATTTCTACACAAAGTACTCTCAGTGCTTAAATACTCCTGAGAGTAAAGAGATGTTGTGGGATAGAAAGAGGAGAAAAAAAATTAGAAAGCTCACCTTGCCACAGCCCACTGTTTTGATGGCACTATTTTGTTTGAAGAGTGACTGTATGGAGCTCATTCATTAGTGAAATCATAAACACATGAAAATATATGTTATTAGTGTGAGCTGTTATATGTTGTGAAAATACTCTGAAATATGAGGCAAAGCAGTGATTCGACATTTTCAGGGGACATGATATATTTTGTTTGTTTTAGTTTAATATCGTCTATTATAGTCGTAAATACTTGATCTCTCAAGAGGATCTTTGTGTTTCCATAAAGTCCGGTTGAAATCAGTGAACCAGTTCCCAGATGCTTGGAAACTGCAGTTTTGGTCAAGTTATGTGAGCAATGGCTTGTACAGTCTTATTGGTTTGGTTTGTTTTCCTTCGAGTATCATGGAAGAAATAAAAGTTAGCCATCACTTCATTTAGGCATTACTTTTCTGTAGGGAAAAGTAAGAATTCGCTCATAAACATTGCTCATATTTGTAGTGACAGAATAACAAAAGTGAAGAGGAAGAAAAATAATGCAGTGAAATAATACAAGAAAAATGCAGTGTAAGGAAAAGTTGGAACAGTGGAAAAAGTTACTTCATTTTTGTGAATACAGTTTTTTAAATACACTTGTTCCAGTGAATGAAGAGCCTTCCATCTTTTTGATGTTACTGTATACAGTAATGTGAGTGAATGGAGTCAGATACACTTCAGCTTTTCCTGTGTGTTCTGTGCCTGATAACCTTGGTCCTGAGACCTTTAGTCATCAGCTCAGTCCTCCCTGCAAGTGGCCAGCAACTTCGGTAAGATCGTTAGAGATCCAGGACTAGGTTGTCAGTAAGTTCATAGATGTATAAATGTTACCCTGGCATCAAACGGTTAATTTGGATGAAATCCACCTGTTTGTTGGCACATGAGGGAGAAGAGAGAAGGAATATACTGCAGGTGAGGGCTGTGTGGTGTGGCAGACAGGAAGGTTTTTGTCAGTAGTCTGGCACCGACTCCTGAAGATTGTGGCAAAGTCTTTTCTTGGTCTCCTGTCTTGTTTCCTGTATCTGCACAGAGCAGTAGTTCTTGTAGCGATTTTTGCTCTTGGCAGTATTTCTCTTTTAGTGCCACAAAGTGAGCGTTTTTCCTGCAGGACCTCAGAGAGCTCAACAAGTGGTGAGCTGCCAGTGACTCAGCCCAGTGTCCCTGTCCATCTGCCTGCAGCCACCAGCGCTCCCTACCTGTTCTCACATGAAAAAACCAGTCATGAATCCTGAGACAGGAACAGGTCATGGACAGGGCTATCCTGGATAAAGAGGTCCTGTACTCCAAGGAGACAGTGAGGGAAGCTTCCTTCTAACCCAAGTTACATTTTTTTCTGAGACACATCCTGGCCTTTTACACATCCTGGCTTGGAAACTTGCTGTAAAGGAGACAAGAAAGAGATAACACACACTGGCATCCCCAGAGCCTTGATAATGTCAGGACACCTGATGCTACAGCGGCACTTCAAAAATGGCACTGTCATGAAGGATTTACATGATACTGCAATAGCTAATAACACAAGGGCAGTACAAGTTACTTACTCAGGATTGCTGAGGAGTTTGCCAAGTGTCTGTAGTTTCATGACATGACTTTGTCCCTCTGCAGACAGGCCTTTAGCCCTGAGGAGTTTCCCAAAAACTCAACCAGTCTTTCTCAAGTACAATTGCCAGTTGCTACCCTGCTATTTAAAAATAATAACAACTAAGTTAAAAAATTAAATTTCTTGCCAGGTAGTAATTTTGTTTTCACAAACTTATTCCAACATCCTCAAGGATGGACTCTCTTTTCTTCTTATACACTTGTTTATCCCTTTGAGTTGTGAAGTGAATGAATGTTTGGGGATCGCTCTGTGTGCTGCTTGGGACCATCTTTGTTCAGGGACAGAGGACATACAAAGTCAGTCCACGAGGTCATGACATCTTCTGTCCCTTGCCTGGGAGGTCGGATAACAATCTGCAGTGTGAAACTCCTTCCTCTCCTTCAAGGAATTCTGTTTCTTTATACAGAAGAAAGGCCAGCCAGATACCTAATCTGGAAGTCTGAAATTTGAGAATGAAAAAGGGGTTATTACAACTAAGAAACAGAAAACTCATTAAACCCCCTTTCACTAATATGCAGGGAAAAGTGACAGTAACCAAATTTTCTCAGTCTAATCAAATCATGGAGCATCTTACTGACTAAAGAGAGTAGGAGCCTTTTGAGGCTGCTTTGCTGTTAGCTCTCCATCCTCCATAGAGCTCAGAGCCATGCACTGATGAAATACAGCCTGTCTTTAGAAGTGAGGTAGTGATTTTCCACCCTCTTGATTCTTGACCAGGAGCTCAGATCCCATGCAAGCAGAAGCTTGCTGCTGGTTACAGAGGGAGCAAGGCTGCAAATCATAAGGTCAGTTGCTCTTTTTAGTTTAACATTTTATACCTTGATTGCTATTAAATTAGACATCGCAGTGGTATCAGAGCCAAGATCACCTAGAAGGGAATGTCTCAAAGAGGTATAAAGTAGTAAAATGATGCCAATGAGCAAAAGGAGTATTAGTTTAACTAGTAGGAAAAAAAACATTATGATGAAAGTCTGTTCTCTTGATGGAAACTAGAGGAGCTGATTAATTTGAGCAACTCAAAAGTGAACTGGACAAAATGCTGAAAAATACACTACATAGATTTTTCTTACTTAGATCTACACTATGATCCAATAGACTTTATTAATTCCCTTTTGATCTAATTTCTGGGATTCTAAGATCACTTTTTTAAAATGGTCATTTTCTGGGATTCAAAGATCACTTTTTAAAATGGTCATTTTCTTGCCTATCTCACTGCAAACCTTCTTTGTGAATTTTTTGTCAGTTTTACCACAGATTTGCATTTGCAGTAATCCAGCATGGTGGTATTTTGAAGACTCCAAACACGTTTCTCATGGCCATATCTTGCCATTGCTCCATTG
Source organism: Brachypodius melanocephalos (assembly GCA_013398615.1). Taxonomy (NCBI): domain Eukaryota; kingdom Metazoa; phylum Chordata; class Aves; order Passeriformes; family Pycnonotidae; genus Brachypodius; species Brachypodius melanocephalos. The sequence continues at coordinate 11,441,051 of VZSR01003807.1, read as the reverse complement.
TAAAATTCTCAGAATACTCGATAGGAGTTTTGCATTAAATTGTAAGGTATTTATATCCTGCTGCTCTTTAGAGGCCAAAGTCATATCCTTGCTCTATTTCCATGGTAGCCTTCTTCCAGTTCTTTAAAGATACAATTTGGCTTTACAGGAAATAACAGTCATGCCTACCACACTGTAACTAAAATATTCAGACACATGAATCTTTTTCTTGACTTCCTATAAAAATGTCATTTGTACCTTTATTTTGTTTGTTCTGGTTTGACTATAGTATAAACAAGAGTTCATTAAAACATTAGCTCTAAGTTACAGTTCTCTTTTGAGACTGCCAGGTCTTACAAAAAATATTACTGAAACTGCAGGGCAAAACCACATATTAACAGAAAAATGAATAATGAGTTTGTTTTCATATGGATTTTTTAAAAAGTACAGCTTGTAGTTGAACTAAATGTACTATTTCCTCCACTTCAATCAGGAAGCCCTCATAGGCTTTTGACAGTGCCGCCAAAAAATTAATGCTTCAGCTGTTTAACAGGTATCAAAAGCCAGTTTGACAATTGTAATCTCTTCCAGGAATTCCCTTTCCCATTTTCCCTCCCTATAAAAACAGATAACAAGATGCTTATATAGTAGAAATGGAAAGTCAGAGCTATTTTATGAAGCGTTGTGCATTCCTTCCAGCCTTAGGAGATGAGGCATGACATCTCCATGACAGGGTAGGAAACGCAGGCACTCTGTTGTGTAAGTAGCACTTGCTTCAAGGATTAGCTGCTTGCCAAGATAGTGCAGATTTAAATGTTTCCTAAGCCATTTCTGAGTTTTTACGTAACATGGCAGTGACAGGAGAGCTGTAGAGATGGCCGGGTAGGGACTCAAAGCAGCGACCAAGGAAAGACAAAACCAAAGGAAGCAGAGAAATATGCTGCTTGTGCCAGCATCAGCTGACACAGCAGAACTGAAGGCAAGGGGAAACAGCACCAGCCAGGCTTCTCTTGAATTTCTGTCCGCACTTCTAACATGCAACAAGATGAGACAAACTGAAAGGAGACGCCACTTGAACTTTTGTTTTGAAGTATCTCAAAAAGGCACTGAAACATAGACTCAAAGGTCAGAAGTGTTCCCTTTTCTGGAACAAATTCCCAGGACAGCTGTTAATACTGCTCTGTCTTTTAAGGCTAATCTTCAAAAGTATTCAGTGATACACATTAAGAAATATATAGTATTACTGTGGCTGTGGTGAGGAACTGTTTGTTCTTCTCTAATAACAGAAAGGAGATTCTGTGTTAGGAAGAGTGAAATAATTAAAGAGGTTGCCAATAAAAAAGCCACTGTGTTTGCAGAGGGTGCCCTTGTGTGTTCAGCAAATGCCAATTAGAGAAATGCCACTTTATGTGTACAATGGTTATTACTGCACAAACAGTTGTACAATTACGTGCTGGGTCAGAAGGGGAAGTTACCTTCACCTCACAGCCATTATTTTAAAGCAAACACAAATAGCAGGCCCACAAACATCAGGCGCTGTGGCAGTAAATTAATGACTCTGAAAATGCAGGCTAAATAAAAAAGAGTCCATGTAACAAGCCTTGGCATTGTGGAAGGTAATTTTTTACTGTGTCTGCACTATGTGGATTAGAAACATCATTTTTGTATAATGGGGAAGCACACACTTCCTTCCACCACTTGAAATACAGTTTATATACTGTTATGTTGTTCTGATACTTGGAAATATGAAGAGACTATACAGAATATGTGTTTCTTTCAGTTACCTTCTTTGATACCGAAATGTTTGTAGTCCACATGCCCTTGTAAATGAGTTTTGTGCACTTTCTTCTGTTGTGCTACCAGTGGTCTGATGTCACCATCATCTGATGCACTCTGCTCTCAGCTCTTCTGTGGCTCTGACTGACTTTAGTAAATGGAATAAAAGGCAGTTCTGCAAGTGACCTTGTGCAAGACATGTCCTTGGGTGTTTATTACTCGCACTTCTTTGTACATGTTCTACTTGGGTATTTTATTTTGCATATTTTGCCTGAAGCTTCGTTGGATTCAAATCTAAATAGGCAGAATAAACTGGGGATGCTGTGGCCATCCTGGGCGCACACACGATAGTTGTGCTGTATGTGGATTCATAAGTTTTGCTCTAAGACTGTCAGGTTTGCCTTCTTTTCTAATGTGGTTGCCATCTGTGCTTGTTCTGGCTTCTCTCTGGGTCGTAAGAAAGAACAGAGTTCAGCAGGGATTGTGTTACCACCAGTGGCCTGAACCTTTGTGCTCACTTGACCTCATGCCTCTAGGAAGCTCAGCTGGCAAACATAGCACAGACCTTTGTGGCAACACCCTCTGGGAGTGTGGGCAGCCTCTAAGGTTATCCTGCTTCCATATATGCCGAGGTATTTTCATTGACATGCTCTTTTCACGGGTTTGAAATCACTGTGGCTTTAAAGTACCAGCTTTCCCTGAAGCGAAAGCCCTGTGCTCACCCGAGGAGCTGCTCGAACCCGGCATCTGCTGGGGCAGGATGGGGTGGCAGAAGTTAAACAGAAAGCGTTAGTTTGAAAAATGTTATGAGGTCACCATCCTTTTAAATTGGTTTACACAGATGGCTGTCTGGTTTGTTGCTTTGTCCTTGCTTAATAGTAACTGTTTATGGAAAAATGAATTGCTTTGCAGAAGGAGGTCCAAAAGCTCATGCTGTTGTTTCCCTCACTGGAGATCTTCGTGTTTTTATGGGCATACAAAGATTTGGCCTGAAATGGAGATTAATTAGGAAACACAGTGAATAATTAACTGTTTGACTTATTCCTGAGCTCTGTAGTCACCAGGTTAGAAATAATTTCCCAAACTGCAGGAGATAAGAGAAGGTTATTCCCGGTTTCATAATGTCCATATTGTTAGGGCTCTGTGCTGTGTGTACTCTGACATCAGCTGATACCTACGCAAGCTGGGTCCAGCTTCTCATCCAAACCACTTCCTGGGGTTTTCTCGGGTAATGGCAGTGATTCAGAAGACACCACAGTGCCTCAAAAAGCCATTTTTTACACATTGCACCGAGACCATGTGACCATGAAATTAAGTTCTTAGGAAAGAGTTTTGTTCTTAAAAATACCCACTTTTTTTGTTTGTTCTGCATTCAGATTTAGATGTAGATTGCTTGGCTTTTGTCCTACTGACTTGTTCAGAGACTCACTTTCTGTTTTGTGGGAGACGTAGGAATGTGACATACACATGTGCATGAGGCAGGAGCCTGAGGCCAGTGTCTAGGCAGAGATGCTGATTTTGCATCCAAAATCATTCTTAAAACCACCCCAAACCAAGTAGTAGACAGGACTAATTTTTTTTTTTAAACAAATCAAATCTAAATAATGGTACTCTGCACTTTTGCAGGACTGTCTACTTAAGAAGCTGAGAGTGAGTTAGGAACATTGATGAAGCCTCTATTCTGTGAGGTGGGTATGTGTTTTTTATTACAATTTTGAAAAAGCGTAAAAAATTCAAACTGTTTGCCCAAGTCCAGCCACAGAACTATTTAAGAGCTGGGAACAGAGTCCAGAAATTTTCTGCCATGGCACGTGTTCCAGTCAACAATTACAAATAAGGTCTTTTGCCTTTCTCTGAAGAAACTGATGAGTTTTTGCATTCTGTTAGTGTTTCAAGTGGCTCTTTTGATTTTTGATTTCTGACTAATGGAATAAGTGACTCTCACAGATACTTTCACTCCTCTGCTCTTGTGGTGGCCCTAGATCAAAATCTAGGGAGATAACAGTCTGTAATAGGGGAGCCAGTGGATATCAAACATGTCCACTGGATCCAGGCCAAACACAATCTGGGGCTCAAAAATGTTCTATGCATTTCATTACTTTTTCATTTTTTAGCATTCTGTCATGGTCAGATGCTCCAGCACTCTTTTAATAAATCCCCTTCCATATTCAGACTTGCAGCTCAGATCTGCAGGCCCATGGGGGCTGGATTATTTGAATAAGTCTGAGAAGTGAAACTGAACATTTAGTAGGTGCAGCAATTACAGGCAGCCAATCTAGTGAATTTTGTAATTTTGATAACCTTCATTGTTATAAGATGCTGCATGCAAAACCATCAGCTCTTCTTGCCCTCTGTGTGAGCAGCTCGGGTGTGGACCCTCAGTGCTTCCTTGTGCCAAGGCTGCTTGCCCACCCCTGCTCAAGCATCCCCATTCCTGGGGAGCTTGTCTTGGGCAGTGACCTGGAGAATCTCTCTCTTGGATTCGTGGTTATTTGCACCACTTTCCCTTTTGGCATTGTGAGGTAAACCCCGTTGAGTGGGATTCTGCCTCCTGCTTCACGCCATTGGGATCCTGGATTTGCTGTGGCAAGAAGTAAGTCGGAATTGGAATTTTCTTTAAACTGGTGTTCGTTTTTAAAAGCCTGTTTTGGAGTAAATTACTCTGACAGTGAGTACCAAAATAGGTATCGATAAAGTATGAATTTATGCATGCCAGCATTTATCTCTTTTGTATCTATTCACAAATACATACCAAAAATTGACTCTAGCTCCATATGGCTCCCAATCTCTTCCCTCCCCTGGCTGTCAGCTTCTCCTCACCTGGATGAATAAAAAGGAGCAGAGTGCTGGGCCATGAACTGACGGTGGGTGTAGCAGAAAAGTTATGTTGAGTATGTTTTCTCTGGGACATCACTGTGGCTCCCCACGTGCCTCTCAGTTTGGATGGAAAATGCATTAAAAAGGTGATGCAGTTAGGTGCCAATCTTACTTTCACACTCTGAGAAAGGAATGAAAATACTCAGAGGGTGAGTAACTTCTGTGCTGATTTGCTTTCTGGGCAGCAGTGGCTGTGTAAAAGCTGTTACTGTCTTAGAAGCTTTTCAGTTCACATTATGTCTATCAATTAAAATCACTCATTTTGAATCTGAATTTTTCACTTGACTGAAGTAGAGATGTCAGGCCTGTTTGTAATCTGTTAAGCACGGCTATAAGGAAGTTGAGATAGCTCCACTCCAAGACCTTCCATTTTCTGAGCATAAGCACCATTTATTTTGCTCAGTTCTGAAGTGTTTAAATTCAAAATCTGTGGTGAGATTTGTAATACATCGTTTGGTTGCAATTATGTAAATCCATTGCCGTAGTGTAAAATGGTGTGAGATCTCTGGGAGGGAAATCACCCGTTCCTTCCTCCGCATCTGGAGGTGAAAGGCTCAGGTTTCCTGTGCCACTGCCGGATGGGTGATGGGATGGATGGCAAGCTCAGTGCCTCACTGCCCACACGGCACTGCCAGGAAACCCGCACTGCTCACATTGGCGTTTTGCTGTCAGCCAGCTCCTCAAAACCTCCAAAATGGGAAAGTTATGATCCAGTACTAAGTGTTGTTGCCATTAATCGATCACCCCAAATTTACGAGGTTACCTCTGCTTCTGGTGCTGGGTGTGTGGGAACCCAAGTGGGCTTCTTCTGTTGCTGATGTTTTTCATAAGGGAGATGAAATGGTCGCAGCTGATTCATTTTTTTTTCCCAAGATTGTTTTCTGCCACTTCCTTTAGAAACCAAACATGAGCCCACAGCTTTCTGTCCTGTTAGAACATTAAATTTTGTTGTCAAATTCAGAGCAGTTAGATCAAGTTTTAAAGATATCTAGTGAATAAAAAGACAGTGAAAAAGCTAAGGAGGAACAGAAGACAAAAGTGATTGAAAGAAAATTTAGGTGGCAGAAGGTTCTGAAATACTTTACCTCTAGCTGGGACAAAACCTTGACAACTTTTTAGCAGTAAGACATCTTACTTCAGAACATTTTAAATGTTGCTTCAGTTTTATTTTGCATATTTTTATGTCATGAAGGTATTCCAACTCATCTTGTATGTCTTGTTAAATTGTAATTCTCTGAGTAGCACAATACTGTCAAACTTCTAGCACTGAAGTATCTTGTTATATCACAAGGCCTGTTATTTTCATTTATCTTCATTTAAACCAGGGACAAAATTTCTATGTTTTATTGAACTTCTCATTTCTATCAAATCAGTATGTTTTTCTTTCAGGAAACCCCAGTATGTAAAGTTTGGATAAGTAACAGTTTTAGAATTTTTTTCAACTCTTACTGTTTAGTTTCCCTTTTTATAATAAGTAAAACGTGCCTTCTTTTATTGTCTATAACCCCCACAAATCCCTAGAATTACATATTTATGAAAACATAGGATTTTAGCACAGATAGGACTGACTTTCCATTTCTGTGAGAATGTTTACAGTTGAATGGTCTCAGGAATAAAACTGAAGCTTTTTTACGTGTATGTTTTGTGAATGTAAAACTTGCACATGCTCTGAGCTGTGAACCAAAAGCTTCAGATGGAGCCAGCAGAGAGGAAGGAATTTGTCTGCTATACAGCAAAAGGAAGTATTTGCTGTGTTGTTGAAGCACATGGCCTTTTGCCATCTTTGATGAAGTATTTAAGGGTTGTGCACCCAAAGTCTGCTGCCCTCTTGACCCATCATTCATCACTGGCTGTAGATGAGGTAGATGAGATGCAGCTCCATAGGAGAGCCATTGTTTCAGCCCTGCACAGTTCCTCAGAGGACGGAAGCTGCAGACAAAGCGGCTCCCTGTGATTCACCGTGCTGCTCAGCCTCCTGGTGCTTTTTCTTTCACCTGTACCTTTTCAGGTCCTGCTCTGTGCTGGCCAAGGTGGACAGACAGCCACAGGATGAAGCTGAGGGATTGATCCGTTCTCCCCTCAGCTTCACTGGGCGCAAAAGAGATGAATGTCTGGGATTTTTTTTGTTTTTTCTGTATTGAAAAGGAAAAGCAGATACAATTACCACAGCATTTGCCTTGGCAATGCATTCAAATTTATTCCCCTTTTGACTATTCAACACTGTTGATAGATGATGCTTAAAATGTGGAATTGCCCATAATTTTTCTAGCACACTGTGAATTGCCCAGTCTTTTTTTTTTTCCTCTCTGTAAGCAGTTCTGGTTACAGAGATGCCAGCATCCCCAGTAGTATGCTAAGAATGTAGAGTTATACTTTGTACTGCTAAATTAACAGACAGGAATAGTCACACCAAACCAGATTCAGCTCCCAGATGGGAAAGCGTCTCCTGTAGCCCAAATTTTAATGACTTTTTTACATGAGAAATTTTCACCAATGTAGCATACTGTCTGATGTAAAACAAATGCTATCATCTCTCTCTGTTGGTGATAGGTAACTCGTAGAAAATATAGCTTTCTTTGTAATGACCAACCAGGGTTTGGAAATGTCTGGACATTTAGGTAGGCTAACTAAGTAGGTTAACTTTTCTTTTATTATCTTAAACTATTTCAATTAAAAAAAATTTTTTTTTTAGTTTGGAAAATGTATTTTTTTTGAGCACTAGTTTAAAGGATCTGATTCTTACTTGATTTGTTATATATGCAATCCTCTTAGCTTTTACATCCCTGTAAATGACAGGGGAATGAGTCCTGGATGGCATAACAATATCAGAAGAGTTAACTTGGATTGTTGTAGCATGTGGTGCGAAATATTCTCAGACTTTTCTGCCTCCTGACTAGGAAGGGTCTGTTCATGGGATGATGGAATCCATGGTCTTTGGCAGTTTGCCTGTGCCAGCTGGAATATTGTAGGAGATTTTGCCCCCCTGCAACTTTTAACAATGACTGTGTTATGATGAAGTGATGCAGAAGTTTTATGATTTGTTTAAAAGAATAGAAAGGGTCTTCCACTTCTTGTGAATGCTTTATCTAAGAGACACTGCAGTACACAGCCTGACTTGTCCTTGGAACTCCTTTGTGTTTCTGCCATGAAGTCAAGTGAGATGTGCAAATGCTGGAAGGAAGTTAAAAAGGTGTACATGGGCATTTGGACAGAAATATACAGTTCTCTGTAGTTGTACCAGACACTTTAAATACCCTACCTCCCAGTCACTGCAGCTGCTCAGCCGCTGAGGAGATACTTCAGATGTCATTGTTTTGTGCTGTTCTCCAGTTCATGTTATTTCTAATTTTGAGTGCACTATATTACCCTATTCCTGTTTATAAATCTTTTAAGTGTGCACATTAAAAAAGTAATTAAATTGTCATTATAATTTATAGTATGCCTGAAGTCAATCACCTAATTAAATGGAAAAAGCAGAGAGGTAGTAGGTTCATAAGCATTTATTAAGTACTACAGTATTAATTATGCAGGACTTTTGAAACAAGCAAAAGAGGAAGGAATGGAAACACCAATCTAAAAAGGCTTTCCATTGCTGGCCTTCTCAATTTAATAATGTGAGACACGCCCCAACCCCCAGTTGGCAGGACAACACTAATGCTTTTTTTTTGTTAATTTTTAATGAAATTACTATGGGTTTTTTTTTTATGACAACCACTTGCAGCATTTTCCTGTAATATTTTTGAAAGCATAATTTGTCCCCATGCAGGGGCCTATAAATACATGAGTAGAGTTGAAGATACATTTAGAGTTATGGTTTGGGGTGGACTGTGCAGGAGCAGACTCTTGGTCGTCACTCCTCGGCATCTCAGGCGGGCAGTGGAGCCTGTGCTGGTCCTGGTGGCTTGGGGGCCACTGGCGGTAGGGGCTGAGCCCAAAGGGCAGGCTGTGAGTGGCACTAGGAGAGGGCAGGGATATGTAGGGACAGTGTGGACATGACAAGGTTTGCACTTTCTCTACAGCCGTTCTCTCACCTCCAGCTGCAAATCCATGTCACTTGTCTGACAGTGGAGGGCATGAAGTGCTGGCTCACCCTGTGGGACTGGGGTCAGGAGGAGGCTCTGTAAGGTGGCAGTCTGGGCTGGAGCCTAAGAAATGGAAGTGCATTATATTAGTGAGCTTGTGAAACAGGGCTTTCTCACTGTGTCTGGTTTGCACTTTGCTGCATTAGATGAACTGCCTGGAGCAGGCAGATAAACTAGGTGGAGCAGAAGCCCTAAAGTTAACATTTTTTCTCTTTTGCCAGTTTGTTTAAAATTAAAAACTCTGGTAACACACACACTGAAATAAACTTGCCTGCCTTCCATGTTGTTTCCAGGATTTTCATTTCATCCTCAGTGACCTTTACACCTGAACATTAGTCTTTGAAACCTCTCTTTTAGATGGCAGGGGAGCCTAATCCATCAGCCCAGTCCCTGAGCCCTGGCTGCAGTGAGGCAGACTGCAGGCTTTAGAGCAGACTGCAGGCTTTAGGGGAGAGAGAGACTGAGCAGGCAGAGGCAGCTGCTTCGAGCATTGCATGGTCCATGAGCTCCTGCTGATCCCTGGGCCTGCAGTGAGCAAAGCCCAGCTGGTTCTTGGGAACACCAGTGCAGGCAAACATCAGTAACAAACCAGGACAAGCCCCAGTAAGGCGTTTGACAGAATCCACAGTATGCTTTGCAACTCAATTGGATATTGGTGGCAAGGGATACAGTGGAATCCTTGGAAAGGAACACCTGTGCTTTTTTACTGCAAGAACTTGTAGCAACAAAAGCTGGTTCACTAGAGATGGGGCCTTTACAAGACCTTTAGATCACAGGTCTTTAAAAGAAAAGATGACCGAAAAACCCGCTACTGTAAAAATGGACAGGAAGGAGCTGGAGACTTACCTACTTGCCTTGTCATTATCGAATTGATTTAACATATTTGGAACCTAACTGCACAGGTATCAGTTTATCTTGCAGCATATTAAATAGGAAGTCATTGGCAAAACCTAATCACAACATAATCATAACATCTGAAAGCTGGACCTGACTTAGCTGAAAACTGAAGAACCAGGTCAATAGCTCTTTTTCTGAAAGAAATTGAGATTATGTGATTGGAATATAAATCCCTGATGAAGACCATTTATTTTCACAGTCTTTAATAGGCTGAACTGAACTGACAGTAAAAATGACCACAAAAAGGGCTAGACTGAACTATCAAGAAAATGTACTTTGTATAGATATTATATGTTTTGTACAAAACCCATGGAGTCTGTTCGGCGATAAGCAAATGGCCACACAGTTATAATAATAATCTTCAGTACAAGGATGACGAAAGAGGATTGTACACTAAGGCCAGGTCCAGCAGCTGAGGTTGCAGCATCCCTTTTCCTTGTCCCTCACACCCCCTGAGTTACAGGCTTGTGTGTCTTGCTGGAGGGAGACCTGTGGTTACTGCTCTTTACCTGTTTATTACTGTAATTAATGTTTCAAACAGATGTAACAGGGATTCCCTTTGCAACAAACCCAGTGTTTTACCTTATATGGAGAAAATTAAATTATTGACAGCTCTTCATCTCATAATAACCCTATAATGAGCACAGTCATTATGCTTCAGGTTAGCACTGCAGCAGTGTTATATAAGGAGTGTAACTTGACAGTTGTCTGGGGAAAATAATTATATATATTATAAATATCATATATATATATATCTCAAAGGTAGTGGCCTACCCAAGGTCTCAGATGACATAATGCAGGTTGGGTTATATAATTCATTTTATGATCAATAAGCTTGTCTTCTGAGCTGCATGCTGGAAAACGTAATGCTTGTCTGTTTGTAACAGACTTTACAGCCCTCTCCTTAATATAGAAATTGCCTGTGCCATGCTATTGTAATCTATTTTCAGCTTCTCGTGCTGGCACTAGTCAAAGGCAGTCCCAGCAGTGATGTCCTCTCTTTGTTGAAACAGTGAAAAACTAGGAAACCCAAACCTTACATGTATTGATTGTGAAAACAAGTTGGGTGAGTTTTATATTGCAGCCCTTTGAAGTAACAGTGGAGCAGAGCCGCTCAAATATGCTCTGCCAATCTTTGTGTCTAAACAGAGGGAAGAAGTCTCTTCATGTGTCTTTAGCACTTTAGGCATGTATTTTCATTGGGAAAATGGACTTGTTTTATGTTACAGGCAAATAATTGATTTTAAGTTCCAGATTTCATGATACAATGATACATAAAATGAATGCTGTATTTTAAATCCACAGTTGTGGAAATTGTGTTTTCTTACATATCAAAACCAGCCCAGGTGTTCTGTCACAGATGGAGAACTCGACCACCCCAGTCTGTCTCTATGAGTTGCTCAGACATCTCTCAGAGGGATCTGTGTTAGGCATTGGCTGAGTTGGGACAGGTAGATGTTTGGTGGCACATGCCTTGCAGTGTGACTCCAGGCAGCTCAGCCAAAGACTCTCTCTGTAAGCATGAGGAAGCCACCAGCTTCTCCTCTGCTCCTGGACCTCCTCTGTGTTGGGAGCACAGGTGTGTCACAAATACCAGGTGAAGAGTGTTACTTTAAAATCAAAGTGTAAGGACCATGATTGCAGACCAGGCATATCAGAAGTAGCTTTGAAGTTCCTGCTACTGGAATTTGGTGTGACCTCAACAGCCTCCAGATGTTCTGTGTAAATATTCAGGTAATCTTGGTGCTGATGTGGCTTCATTCTGAGCAGTCCCTAATGGAGGTGACATAAGTTTATGCAGAGAGGTTACGCTGTGTGGGTGAAAGTTCTCTGGAATTACAGGGCACATCCTGAAGAAGAGCAGTATTAAATTCCAGCTATTTCATTAATCTGAGTATTGATCTTGTATGTGGGATTTTCTTTAGGTATCTCTTGGGAGAACAATATTAAATTTAAAAGAACAAATGCCACTATAAAGCAGGGAGTTGTGCAATGACATATTTTTAACTTCAAGCCTCATAAATTGAATTCCTAACTAGACTTGGTGCAAATATTGAAAATTCTCTTCAGTCCACAAAATCAAAGAACCAAGGGGTGACCTCAGTTCACAAGACTCTTCAGGAAGATGGAAAACCCAAAAGTCAAGCTGACAGTGTGTTTAAGAGAAGAAATGTAGATACATTCGGTCTGGAGAGAACCTAAGTGAGAGCTTTAGGTGCACATACGTATTTGCAAGGGCTGGAATGAACAGGGCAAGATATTTTCATATGTTGCTGAAGAGAAATTGGGAGGAAATACTGTGGTTAAACTACAGCAGGGAGTACTTTGCTCTAGACTGTTCAGGATTGGGAAGGGGTTTACTACTGTGCAACATTTAGGTCAGTGGAGCAAACTGCCATGGGAGGGTGTGGAGTCAGTCGCAGCTAGGCTAGATAAGTGACTATTACAGGTGACCTGAGATGACCCATTTAGAGGTGGCTTCCGTCCCAAATGTTTCAGTGATTTTTGTCCCTTCAGATTCAATTCTTGTCAGACTGACTTGTTCTTCCAGTTGATATGTGAATTATTACAGCCCTATTGACGAGAAAAGCCCTCTGCACTAAGAACAGCATATAAGATAAAAGTACGACCAATATTGCTTTGCATTTATTGCAGATGTAAAATGTCACATAATTATTACATAAATTCAATAGTGTGTTTGTGTTTATGGATAATCTCTGGAGATTGGTATTAAAAATAAAACACCTTATAAGTATTTAGGCTATACTTAAAACATTTAGTTTTTTCCTTAGAATGATATTCCTTTTTTCCATAGGAATATCTCCATATTTTAAAGATAGGAAATATACAAAATTTTAGAGAATAATCTCACATGGGAGGTGAGATACAAACTGTGTCCCCATGTCCACATGAGCTGCACCTCTCCTGCTACAAATGTCTGTCGCGATGCAGGTTCCCAGGGAAAGGTTTAGAGGACTTACAGATCAAGTAGGCTCGTGCATGTATTGTTCATATATATGTGCATACTCTTAAGTAATAGTGTGATAGTCTTACTCAACAGTGACTGTAGTCAATGGAATTTTTAATTGAAGACATGATTTCTCTGTGCCAGGTTATGTTTTCTTTCATGACACTATGTTGTTCAAAAGCAGGCTCTATTGTTAAGTAATTAAATTTGGTGCATGGGCAAAGGTTCACTTTAATCCACAGAAGGAACATGATGTATAGCTAATCACGCCTGGCAGGGAAGAGCGTTTCTCTTTGGTCTCAATCCAGGTTCCACTGACTTTTACGATATTTGGATCACGTTTTCTGATCATGTTGCTGTGATGATCTGCAAACCCACTGAGGACTTCATTGCTCATTGCCAGGACTAGTTGTAATGAAATGATATGAAAAGCATTGGAACATAGGTGCCAAAACCTGCATCTGCAGTTCAAGTTAAGAATTTTTTTGACTTGTCAGAATGAAAGAAATGGAGTAGCCCCAGCAAAGTTAATCTGACTCCATTTACTTATCCTCTTTTAATCACATTTGAGACTGCTGTAGGATTGGTGTATTAGTAAGCAATCCTTAGAGAAGTGGTGAGCAGTGCTTTACCTGTCCTAAGGTCATGCAAAGTTCATCAGGCTCGGTCTGGAGCCTCTTCCTGGGATCTCATTATTCTGCTTGTCTCCCATGAAGCAGTCTCGACAGAAAAAAAAATAGTTTCTTTTCTTTGAGTGCTTGCTCTTCTATCATGTAAGCAGTTTGTGGTGATCACAAAGGTTCTAGAACAGTGCAATAATGGTTTGGGAAAAAACTGACTAAATTTTAATGTATTGGTTGTAACTGCCTGAATCAGAATTGGTGACATTAATCTCTGGAAATGCTTGAGTGGGAATTTGAATAATTCTTTGAAGATGTAAAATTCAGTAGGGGTCTGTTTTGTCCCTTTTTCCCTGCCTTATTACTTTTCTTAACCATTCATTGTATCTGAATTTCTGAGTGATCACTGTGGTTTGTTGTGTCTTTTATTCTTCATGAGAAGCCTTTATTTTTCATGAGAAGCCTTTAGCTTGATTTCTTATGTTTCTTAGTATGGTATTATGTTTTCCTGGTGGAAACGTTTTTTTGAGCCTTATGTGTTGACTCTGTTATCCAAAAGCATTTTTAAGTCCCGTGCCCTTTTCTTGTCTCCTTTCCTAGGGCAGTTTTTCCTTGGTTGGAGCTTCTGCAGTCAGAGCAGCCTCTCACTATTTTTCTGGTTTTACTAATTTTTGAGCAGGAGCCCTAGCATAAAATCAAACCTTGAGGGTTTAAGGTGTGTGAGTCTTGGTGAAATTGCCACCTTATACTCCTTAGTCTTTTGCTTGCAGCTGCACCAAAGCTCAGCTGAATGCAGCAGAGAAAGCAAAGGTAGCCTAAAAACCTGTTTTTTCATTTCTCTGTTTCCTGGGGCAACCAGGCCTTGAAGATAGCATATGTTAATACGAAGCATCCTCAGAAACCAGGTTTAGCTAATCCCTGCCAGTCTCTTTAAGTCAGCCAGTCTCTTTCTGCCATTTAGTGTCATGGTACCTGTTTGAACTGGGACCTAGCTTTTGGAACAGAGGCATCAAATTTAGTGGAGGTTCTGCTCACCTGCATTATCATTTGTGTTTCAAAGGTCAGTAATTTTTTTCTTAATATATATTTAATGAATTTTCTGGGCATAGTAAAAAAGGCAGTACACTATTTGGTTTAGTACACTATTTGGAGTCTGTATTTTATTCTTTCTTGACTATCATAAAAGGTTATTCAAGGAAGGTACTTTGTCTACAACAACGTTCGTGAGCTCTGAAAATTCAGGATGAAACTTTTGTGTCTGCTCTGAAGAAATGAGTCTTTTGTCAAGTACCACATCATAGATAATTTTTATTTAGGGGTTTAAGTTCAGTAGTGTGTCTGATAAGCTTATTTCTTCAGCTGTTACTTCAGTGATGCAGCAAGTTAAATTTTCCATCTTGCCTTTTCTATAACTATTCATCTGTGCATCAGATCTCAGACAGTGGACAGGAATTGGAAGGGACTGCCCTGGTTAAAGACGACCATGGATCATCGTTGCTTACAGGCTGGAGATTACTACCCCACCACCCTACTTGTAAGAAGAGCTGTGGAAGTGCTCTGCCTTTTACTTCAGGCAAAGCCATCTGGGTTGGCTTTGGTTGAAGGTCAATGGAGGGCTCACACTGAATGAGGTAGAAATGTGAGCCTTCAGCCAGCGTGGAAAAAGTAGGGACAGAAGGACCTTCAGCTTCCATAGCTAGAGAAAGACGTGCTGTCATAGCTCTTAGCCAACAACATTTTCTTTTAAATGAGACGTGACAGGATAGCTTGGATAGCTACAAGCTTTTATATCATGTTTTCCGACATGATGCTGAGGAGAAATTCATGAAACTCTTATGGAAAATTATACCAGAACCTGTCTTGTAACTGTCCTTGCAGGAGCTTTCCAGTGGCCTCCAAAACCTGGCCTTTCAGATTATTCTCCAGGCTGTTGATTGCATTTTTCAGAGCTGCAGTGTTCTCAGTGATGATTGCGTCAGGACTATCAGTTGTTATTTCCAGGTCCTCAATTTTCTTTTCAACCTCCTGCTGTTTTAATCCCAAACCTTCAAGCTTCCTGTCTATGGAAACCATAGTAGCCTGGAGTAAATCCAGCCTTCCAGAAATAGATACTGTATGTTTTATTAAAAAAATTAGATAATACTCGGTGGCCAATGACTGCAGCTGTAGACATCATCAAACGAAAGGCAGGTAAGCAGGTAAGCCCTTTTAACAGGCTGAAAACTGTGTGTGAGTAGGCTGCCAGATCCTTTTCTGGTCCTAATTTCTTCAAAGACACGTTTAAGCCACTTACGAAAATCACAGACAACACTCTTAAAATCTTAAATCACTTAAACGATTGTGACCAGTAGGTCATACCATATAGCACGCCTGGAAAATAACTTCACACAGCTCCTGAAAGCTTTCTAATAAAATTATTTTTAAAATACATCTTAAATCAGTTGTTTTCACAGTCTCGGTGAATTTGGTTGTTTTCTTAAACTGCCCACATGATACCTGCACTTGGTTTGGCATAATTTTCCCACATGTGTCTGTACATCATGGTCTTCTCTTCTCCATCCTGGGAGAAGGCTGTGCCTGCAGCAGGCAGTGGCACCAAGCCCACGGTCTGCTTCCCCCTTCACGTTGCTCTGGGGAAGGGTGATTAGCCCAGGCTCAGCCTTACTGATACGGGCAGGGCCAGGTGGGTGAGCCTTCTACAGAACAGCTGGGTGGGGCACGAGCTGGGGTCAGTCCATGGGAGTGCTGGAAACTTCTTTTGCTTGTGGAAATACCATAACCTTTCTGATAAGGGCACGTGTGGTGAGACATTTTCTCTCTGTGTTTCTGCAAAAGTGCATGAGAAGGTAAGATTCCCAGGAGGGGCAGAAGCCAGTATTGAAGCCTTTACAAAGGACTTCTTACTCCAGTCAAATGAAGAACGTGCCCGTTTTACAGATTTTTGCTGTCTCTGCTGTCTTGGCTAAAGGTGTAAAGAGGCATGATCCTTGACTTGATCTCTAACACACACAAAAGCTCTCACTGTGGATACACTTAGAACAAACCTTTACTTTTACTGAAACACTTTCAGCGTGTTGGGTGAGGGAAGATGGACCTCAGGAAAAAGCTGTGCCAGCAAATAGCATAATTTTGGTTCTACGAATGAAGGCTGTGCTGGGAACACTGTCAGTACAGTGTGCTCGGACAGCTGCACCAGCAGAGCTATCCTATTCTGGATACAGCCTTGTCTTCTGTTCCAGTTTGTCATGCATGATTTATCTTTCTGTCACCTCTTCAGAACCCTAGGCACCTCTTGGCATAAAAAGAAATTAAAACACAATACAGATGAGTCTGCTCTGTATTGGAGTCTTGACCTTTAATATATCAGGTTTTCATATTGCAGCTTTTCCAGCAAATAGGCTGTCCTACAAGAACAGAGCTGCTTTAGTGATCTGCAGAGGTCCTACCTTAGCCATGCTGCAGTTTTATTTGCTTCTATCTACCAGCTCTCAAGCTGCCTGAAATGCCTTTCAGAGGAGATAAGTTTTTTAGATTGCCAGCGAGATCATAACCATGAACTCCAGCAGTCCAGCGAGGCAAAAAAATTATCACTAAAAATCAGAGAAAACAGCCTGGCAACCCAAGTGTTAGAAGGATTGCTTAATGTTTTGTCCTGTTTTACCAGTTTAATTTTTATCAGCCTTTGGGGTTTATATTTTTCCCCTTGGTGCTTTCATTACATTTTCCTCCCCTTGTTAAAGAAAGTGTTTGCCCCTTACTCTGTGTCTGCTTTTCTCCTGAGCAGACTGGTACATTGCTCCAATAGCAGCTTTGCAGTCAGACCCCTTAGATCAATAAACCATCTTAGTTGTTGAGTATACCAGATCTGAATTTGAAAGATTCACTGTCACATTTAAAATACCTGATGTAAATTTTAAGAGGCATCTGAAGAATTGCTGTACATTGCAGTCGTAAAGTTTTGCCACTGTTACCTTTTGAGTAGATCACTGTTTGATTAGGTTTTGGTCTCATGTTTTTCTCTGCAACTATTCATGGTGCTGGTGTTCATTTTTTTCTCCAAGAGACAGACAACCATGTCTTTAGAGAAACAAAACAACTGTGTCAACAGATGGGAGAGAAAATACTGTGTCTGAAATAGTGCTAGGAATAAACCATGTTAAAAATAGGTAGTCTTGCCACAACTGTTTCTCTGGCCAATGTGGAAGTCCTTCTTTCCCATACTTGCATGTTATCAAAACTATACTAAAATCCTGACAGAAAAGCTGCCAAATAAACCTACAAAAACATTGCTACAACAATAACTACCCTTTTTCTGCCTAACTGTAAGAGTCATATTAGTAAAGGAGAAAGACTAAGGAAGTTGTGCTACCATGGGAGAGCTCTGAACAGTGCCAGGGACTGACCCCTGGCCAGCAGCAACTAAAACACAGCTCTTTCACTTGTGGCTATAGATTTTATTGATGTGACCTTCCTCTCCCCTCCCAACAGTATTAGCACAACACAAGAGGGTTGTCAGAATTTTGCCCTTTCTTAGAAGTGTTTCTGCATTCCCAGGCTTGGAGAAAAATAATTTTCCTGTCCCACAAAATATCTGGGGAAAACCCACAGCAATTCAGCTATCAAGCTGGGGTTTTTAAATAAGAAGACTTTTCCTCTCCAAAACTGGAAAGAAAACTGAACAATTCTTAAATGTGACTGTTACCAGCAGAATTACAGTTGCAGTTTAGACTTCTGCATTTCTGCTTTCCATCTGTTGTCTCACTTATTTTTGCTATTTGTCTCCTTGCTTTCAATTATCTCTTCTGTGTCTCAGTTTATCCAATTTTAGTGGCTGACCAGCCAGTTCAGCATTATCACTGTCCTGATGGCTGTAAAGAAGAAGGGCGGAGAAGCCCTTCACTAAGTAAGTTTTTTTCCACAGTGTCTCTGTGCTTTCTTTGGTCCATTTTTGTTTGTGCTTGGTGCTCCGTGTTATGTCCTCTGGGAAGAGAAAAGATATTTGGCTAATGTGTATTTTTCTGGAGTTGTTTAATTTCTGAAAACATTTATACAGTTGGCAGCACCTTTGGGGCAGGGACAGATTGCAATCTCAAACACAGAACAAGTCAGTGCATTGACAGCAGCTGGAGGAGCAGAAGAACAGGTAGAGCCTGGCCCTCAGAGCTCCCTTCCCCACATTCCCCACAGCTTTTTTCTATGGGGACTTGCTTGGGAGCTTGGCAGAAAGCAGCCTCGGGCAGCAGAGCATAATTTAGGGCAGCCTCACGGTATTTGTAATTGATTCTGATATCTGCAGAGGTAGATAAGGCTCCTTCATCTGGGGAGAAGGGCAGAGGCAGGCAAATGGTGCAGCCTGCTGCTGGGCATAAATTCCCCATGACTGGTTCCAGCCCTGCTCTTTGCAACAGGCTTTTCCTTTCCCACTTGTCTGTAGTCGAGGAATGCTCCTGGGGAACTGTGCTTGGCTGGAAGTCGTCTGTCTCTGTTAGATTAATGTTGTGCTTGCGAAGACTGAAGGAAAATTAAAGGAAAAGAATAGGTTTCAGATGATGTTAGAGGCTGCCCTGTTACATCAGTCCATCAAGGGAAGAGCCACATTCCTTATCGAAGCAGAGTGTGTATTATCCCCATTCTTTCCTTGTTGCCACATGAGGAAAATGCAAATGAGGAGTCTGAATGCCCATTATTTTTCACTCTTCTTCCAGTAGATAAGAAAAGCTCCCAGTTCACTCTGTGA
The DNA here is from genome assembly GCA_013398615.1 of Brachypodius melanocephalos. Taxonomy (NCBI): domain Eukaryota; kingdom Metazoa; phylum Chordata; class Aves; order Passeriformes; family Pycnonotidae; genus Brachypodius; species Brachypodius melanocephalos. The sequence continues at coordinate 11,422,115 of VZSR01003807.1, read as the reverse complement.
AAAGGCTCAGCAAGGCTCATCAGCAGTGTATGTACAGAATTTCCTATGGTAGCTTCTTACCTTCTTTTTTTGTTTGTTTGTTTTGTTTGGTTTGGTTTTTGGGGTTTTTTTTTTTTGTTTTTTGTGTTGACTCCTGCCTCTGTGGTCCCTGCAATCCATGGGTAGTATGTACATATATCTATGTCCACTCCAAGGATATGGAAAAGTCCCATGGCCTTTTTAAAATTTGTTTTTGCTTAACCGAGCTATGGATGAGTTAAAAGACTAGTACTTTACATGTATAGTGACAGTTTGATTAACAGCCGAGTTCTACTTTCTTCCAGCCTGATGAGCTCCAAAAGAAATCAAGGGAAGTTTTGTGCAACATCCTCACTCTGTGAAAAACCAATATTCAAAAAGATGCACACTACCCATTCATTTTTGACTTGAGCACTTGCTTTGCTTTGCTGAGTCGACTTTACTGATTAGAGATGGAATTAAGCATATGCTTAAATGACTTGCTTAGCCGTGATTGAGGTTGCATAATTTCTCTGCCGGAGCTTTCCTCCCAAATCAGTGAGAGTAGGTTCAGGCCACAGTGACAGAGAGGTGGTGCAGTTGTAGCGGGCAGGATAAACCAATTAAGACTAATGGCCTTTGTATTGTAAAATGACGTTTTGCTTTTTCCTCACTGCCAGTTTCAAATTATGGTTGTGAATTGTGATCAAATTAATACGGTTTCATGGGGCAAGTATACAAAATATTTTTTCTTCAGCTATAGAAATATATAGCTAAGAGCTCTTGTGTAGCGGTGTCCAAGCTACACAACAGAGCTGCTGTTGCACTGCCTTGTTTTTCACTCTTTCATTCTTGTGTTGGACACAAAAATCATTAGAAAACATTCACTGGCATCATTTAATAGCATATATTTGGAACGTGAAAAAAAGAAGCCAGACATTGGTGATGCACCATAATCTATTAGTAATTTGTTTAACTCCACTCCTCCACACATGGAAGATAATAAAGTAGAAGTTACTCAAATAAAATTTATTTTTAAAAAAAATCTTCACATTTATGATTATGTAGAGGTTTTTTTTCCTTTAAAACACCACCTATTTTTCTTTTTCTGAGAGTCAATGGTGATCGTAAAATGTGAAAAATTGCAAACAAAACTAAGCAGAAGTTCAAGTTAGCTGTGGAGCCAAAAGTGTGATTCAGTAGCTGAAAATATCTCTGCGCTTCATGCATCAAACTCAAACACTGTGCTTTGGCAACACCCCCTGGATTAGAAGCGGAGTTTGAGGTCATTCCTCCTCCAGCCTGCCATATATGGATAGGGCCCATGCTCATGACAAATTACTGACTTACTGAGCACACCCCAAGAGCAGAGTGACATCGGTGCAGAGGGATCTTGACCCACTGAGGAGGACCAAAGACTTCACTGCTGCCTTTCTCTTGGTAGTCTTGAGACCTGGGGGACCAGTGTGGAGGGGCTGGGAGAAGGGACACTTTAAACAGTCCCTCTCTAGACATGGCAATAACAAGGGATAGTGAGGTAGTTTCCTTGTAAAGAGGTCACATAATGTCCAGCAGAAGTGCTATAAAATTGCGTGCTCAGAGACGGTTTGGTGGCCCATTCATATTTTCAAATGATCAGCTGCCAGTGATGGTGTTACACTGGGGCTGCGAATCTGAAACTACAGTTGTGTAATCCTGTGCTGTACAAGCTGTCTCTGCAACTGTCCGGGATTGATCTTAGCTTACCTGGTCTAAATTCAGAGTGCCTTGAGTGAAGTCTATGCTTTCAATTCACACCAGACTCGCTGAGCTCTTAGTTTTATTTTATAGGGAAACTTGGCTTAGATTTTGCAGGTAACAACCAAAACTCTGTAAACAGACGCTAAGTCCTTAGATTATTTTTCCTGCTGACAAAACTCTATTGCTCACAGACATCCCACTTCCCTCCTGGTATCCTGCATGGCTGACCAGCTGCCAGCTTCTCAGGGACAAGTTAGGTTGACAGGGACAATGGGCTTGATGTTGCAATGGTCTTCCCATGGAGATGGAGATAGTTTTGACAGCTCAAGTGATTGCCATGGTCTAGTGGGATACCTGCCATATTGTAGCCTACCTGTTTAGTGGCCTAATGGCCACTTAGTGCCTCTGCCTCAGTTTCTTCATTGTGTACTTTGCTGCATTGGTTTTCCCCAGTGCATGGGTGTCATAGCAAGGTAGTCATTCAAAGAGAGAATGGAAGCCAAGGCCACTCAGTGTGGGAGGTTCCTTGTGATGATTTTGCCAAAGTCTGTTTTGCCAAAGAGCATGTTTGGATCCCACAGAGCATGAGCTTTACCTAGAATCCTATCTTGGGCTTGGCTGAGATGTGATGTTTTCATTTTCCCTGCCTACTCTCGGAGGATCGCCAGATGTACTCCCATCTTCCTGCCAGCTGCCTGCACAAACAGCCCTCTTGGCAGCAGCAGGCTAGGCAAATGGGTTGAGCAATGTGTGTTTGAGGACACTGTGTCAATTGTCAGCTTGACCATTGTCTAAAAGCATCGAGCCAGGTTAGTGAGGGTGCTCGTCTCAGCTGGCAGTGTCTAAAACATTTTTTGCGGTGAGGTTATGGACCTATACTTAGGGGGATGTGCTCTTGCTAATTTAGCTCCTGGCTGAAGTGAAAAAAGTAACCCAAAATCATAGTTTCAGCAGCGGCAGCAAAATAAGCTCCCGTGTACATTGGGCACATAGAGGAACATACAGGAGATAACATAGGGAGGCTCCCAAGAAAAAGTTAGGTTCTTGTTTTAATAAAGTGAATTACCTACGTGTAAATTAAACAAAGTTCATAGGTTTTCGTTTTAGTTAAATTCTGTTTGGATTGCAGAGCCTGAGAAACAATAAAACCAGCTCCACTGCCACACATGCATTAGTAAATATATCTGGTTTTATTTATATAATATATATAACTATACACATATGGATATCTACATATATTTATGTAGATAAACATATATGTATGCTCATAAATTTATGCATGTACGAATTTGAGCAAACTGAAATTTTACAAAGATTTCTTGGTGCTCTTTGCATTGAGATCTGCAACATGGTGTTAGCAGGATACCAAAATTAAGAAGCACTGTCTATAAAACAAATTTAAATGAGCGATCACACTCCTATTGAGAAAGTCATGGAAAACAAAAGAAGCATATATACTGAAAAATAAAGCAGGCTTCAGATCTCTTGCTGTTTCAATAATGAAGACAAAAATGTTTACAGCATAGAGACATTTGATTCAAAAAATAAATTATATACCTTTTACTTTGGAAATAGTTCAAGATTTGATCTGTTAATTTTATCAAACTAGTTGTAGGAAAACATATTTCTGCAGTATCAGGAGCTGCCAGAATGACATGGAATTAAGAGGGCAAAGGTAGAGTTGCTTTAAGTATTTTAATTAATCTGCTCAAAGATCATTTGTGTGAACACATTAGGAACACCAGTAAACTAATGGGAATAATTTTCTTCCACTTTTTCCAAATTCAATTGCAGATGATATGATTGCATTTGATCAGGGCATGAACATCATTTCACAGATGATTGTCTTCTGGCATTGATCATATGAAATCAATTTAAAATATGACATTGCTTTTACCTTCCTCATGTCAGAAGATTTTTTGCTTCTAGTCTTAGCTGCCGTAGCTATCAATTTGTGTGTATGATAAATTGTGTTTTGTTTAGAGAGCAATAACTGTAAAATATTGCCCATTTGGAGGAAAAGTGCCGTGATTGAGATTGATGCCTGGAACTTAATGCATCATAGCTGCAATCAAACAGATTTTAGACTTCTTATTTCTCCCATTACAGATGATAATTCACAGATTTCTATGGACCTTCTGTGTTTGAAAAGGAGAAAAGGAGCAAAAAGAGAAAAATGAGAAAATGAAAAAATTAAAATACTTGAAAATCCACTCTCATTGGCTTCACCCTCTCTACATATTACAGTACAGAAGTTTTTATGGTCAATTCATTGCATTAAGTAAGAAAACATCTATAAAGAGAGAACTCATGCAAGATGATTTAGAGTGTGAGATTTGCATATAGCCGCACTGTTTTGAGTTACCAGCCATGAATTCAAGTTGTTTGTTGATGCACTGCAGAAGTGTGCACATTTTTATACCCACATTGCCTGGCTCTTCTTTAGTACAAATTATTCTGCATAATCCTGGAACCTGAGTGCAACTTAATAGTCTGACTTTACAGACCTGGTCACAATGAGGCTTCAGGTAAATTCCCAAAACGTGGTAAGTTACAGTCTGTGCTGGAATGCAATCTACTGCGAGCTAGTTAAGGAGCAACACAGGCACGGCTTTATTTGCCCTTTGTACTCTTGAAGCAGTTTCACCTGTTTACTGTAGTATTTCAGAATCTTTGAATAATTGTTGCTTGCCGAAATTTTTCATTTCTGATTTAAATACACATGAGATTTCTGACTTTTTTTTGCTTTGGAAGGTGCACAGGAATCTCCCTGTCAACCCCCTACCCTCAACTGACCTTAAAGTGTCAGTTTAACAAATATATAAGCAGTAATATAAAGCAAAGATTTTGTTGTTGATCCATGACATTAATTAATTCTTATGGTCAGATGATGCTGATGTCTCTCTTACATTTTTGTTTCATCACTGAAGGTATAGTTTCATGACTAGAAAATGATTACAGAGGTTGCCAAGGCTGCTAGCAGTCTCTCAAAAACAGATGGTATGAGAGTCATTATCAGAGCACTTCTGCCTGTGTTTCCAGGTCCCATGTAAAAGGCTATTCCCAGAGTGTTTGAGAGGCAAAGTTCAAATTGAAAAAGCTCTTCCAAACAGTGAGACATGCTGTGATTTTCGTACTCTCATTTCCCTTCTGATGAGCTTGTCTATTCATAGTCCAAATGGCTGGCAAACAACTGCAGGAGATTAGGAGAGTCATGACCAGGTATGACCAAATAGAATCACAGAATCGTTTAGGTTGGAAGTCCAGCTGTTAGCCCAGCACTGCCAAGTCCAGGACTAAGCCTTGTCCCCAAGTGCCACCATCTGCATGTTTTCTAAATACCTCCAGGGATGGTGACTCAACCACTGCCCTGGGCAGCCAGTCCCAAGGCTTGACAGCTCTTTATGCAAAGAAGTTTTTCCTAATATCCAGTCTAAATCTCTCTGGTGCAACTTTAGGTCATTTCCTTTTGCCCAATCATTTGTTAGTTGTAAGAAGAGACTTAGCAATTTCTAAACACTAGAAAATGCTCTACAGTGGTGGTTGCACTGCTGTCTGTCTTTGGTGGGCAAGCATTGGAGGCACGCTCATTTTCTTCTGCAGCAAAGGAACAAAGGATCGCTCAAATTTTTACTAATGCAGTGATAAAAACAAATAAAAAGTTCCTGGTTTTACTATCCAAACAATAACTCTAGGAGCTTTAATTAGGCAGCAAAATCCTGTTTGACGACACATGCGTTATCTGGGCTTGTTAGAGGCTCTGCAGGTTGTCTGTTCCTTCAGAACACGTCCTGTTTGCTAGAGCCAGTGCTGCTGTGAGATGCTAGGTTAGTAAGGAGATGCACTAGTACTGCCAGCACAAAACCCTGCTGTCCATAACCAGATCTTGGTTTGGATAATATTTTGCCTCCTTGTAAGTAATGATTAAGTTTCTTAAATACTCATACACTGATCCAGCCTGCATTGAATGGATCAGATGCTAGAGTATTCTTTGAGGAACCATGTTGAAGATAGTGAGGTTACCACAGCAAGAGGGATGACATTGGATCCCATCAGTTTTGAGCTAAAAATAAGTTAGGGCAAAATGGAATATAGAGTTCCTAGTGGATTTCAATTTAAACCCTCTCTGTGAAGCTGGAGCAGCAGAAGTGTGATTTTGTTCCATAAATGACATCTTTCACTTATGGCTTTATTCTCTTCTCATGAAAGTCTCCTCTGCTTCTGCCAGGGTGCCATAAAGAGGATTGAGTGTAAATGAGAGTAAAAAACTCTTTGTCTTTAGGTTTCAGATAGGATAGACAAGTTCACGATGCATTTTAATTAAAAACTGTGTGCAAGTGTAGCCACCATCACTAAAACCAGTTCAGCCTGTGAAAGTACAGGGGTATCTGCTTTAGGGCTGGAAGGTATCCATGCCATCCAGGGGAAGGATGTAGGACCCCTAGGTCCTACTGAAGGATGGGAGAATAAGGACTCATGACTTTTTTATTGCTTTGCTTTGCTTTTTTGGCTGGGACATTTTTCAGGTCAACTGTAAAAGTACTGACTGAAATGCTGGCCCTGCTAAATACAGAGTTTTGCCCTTGAGCAGAGCCCTGCCAAGGTTTCACCAACAGATTAAAACCATATTGGGTCCCTGTCTGTTCAAAGGTTCAAAAGTGGTTCCTGGCTTCACACCCAGATCATTTCCTAGAAAGCTGTAGATTGGTGTGATAAAGTGCCAGGGGCTGCAGCCAGAGCATATGTTATTTTATATACTCAGATGCCTGTATAGACTGATGTTGACATTGCTGGTCAATAACACATTATCATTTGCTATTTGTTTTTGTTGCTGGTAGCAAACACTGCCGGGAAAAACAGCATAAGCCTATCCCTTTCATTGCCAGCCAGTTCCAGGCCAGCTTTACCTTGCAGCTTTTGGCCCCCTGTTTCCACTAGCTCACATCTGTGCTCTGCTAGCAGTAGAAGCATCATGTTGCCCACACCACAGAGGACAGGCTTTCCCTGCTGGAAGCAGAGGGAAGTTTGCTTTGGCTTCAGGGTATGGTATGGTCAAGCCACGGGCACAAATCTGCAAGTTAGGTGAGCTAATTTTGAGATTTTCCTCTCCAAGTCCTCTGACATGCTCCTCTACCATGCCTTGGGTAAGCCCTTGAGGAGTACATACCTTCTTAAGACTGCTGTGGTGACCTGCTCACCTGAGACTGTAGCCAGCCAGGGCCCAGGGACACAGTCAGAGCAAAAGAACAGGAGAAGGGGTGACATGAGCTGCACTTCCTGCTGGGGCCCTGTGTACCCCTGGAGTGCTGCCCTGAACAGGAGCACATCCACCTGGGATGCTCACACTTGTTGCCTACCCATGACATCACCTGGGAGCTCACCTGTGGGTATTCAGGGAAGCCTGAATACCCACAGGTGAAGTACAAATTAGATATCAGTCTCCAGTTCCTGGTGCCTTGTCTGCCTGCCCCAGTAAAAGATATTCAATAACCCACTCCCTGCAAGGTGGAAGCAGAGCAGCCTGTGTCTGCCTAACGTGTCTAACACATTAATGAACATACCTGCTGGTGCTCTGTGCCTCGGATGCACACACACTCCTGCACACATGCCTACAGCTGCTCTTCTGCATTCAGAAAGTGCTTTCTTTTTTTGTGGTCTTTCCCAGAGTGCCATGACATGTAAAGAGAAATGTAAGGATTATGACTTTTTTCACAGTGTATGTTAATAACTTACTTTCTAAAGCATACTAGCATCATATGGAAAAGGGAATTCCTAGAGGTGATCTCACTTTTAAAGCACAGTGCTAAATAGGAAAGATGCAGGATGAAAGACAATCACATTGCTCTGGTTGAATAATAGGAAAGTATTTGCATTTATTAAAAATTATGTGATCTTCAGGTTTGGGCATGATGTTTTCAAAATTAGACAGAAATTAGGCAGAACACTTGGAATGACAAGGCCTAAATGTAAAGATACTACAAAGACACTTCATGCTTTGTGTTTACCCTGCTTTTTGTATATATCATGTTTGAAAATACATCATCGTATGCACCTACTGGCCTTGTATGTCTATTGTTTTCACTTTGACATGCATTAGTTGATGTGTGTTCTTGCCCACAGCAAGTTAGAAACCACAGGAGAGCTACTGATTGCTGGTGGCACATTTCTCTGAAGGTAGCAAGGAGGACTGTGACCATCTCTGAAGTTCTTACATGTACTGATGTAGGCAACACCATAATGTCAGTTAGGTTATAAAATCAAACAGCAGGCTGAATTGATCACAGGCGTTAAAAATTTTTAATATTTGTTTTCCAAATAGGTGGAAGAGAGAGTCAACAGCCATATTTGCTGGAGTAGTGAACCAAATTGCTTTGACTGGAACCATTACTCACTTGCACCTTTGATGACAGCAGCCAGGTAGGAGAGCAAAGGAAGGGTGGTTTTGTGTGAGCTGAGGGAGTGGGTCTGAGACCACAGTCTTTCATTCTCAACAGGCTTCATGTGGAAGTAACTCACATTTAAATCCTGATTACGTGTCCTTTGGTTACAACTGAAGCCAGCTTTTGCCGAAATTAGAGACATTTCTCTTTTGGGACAAGTTTTTTGTTAATTTGGAAGTGATGTCTTTGCTTTGTCCACATATTTGGTTTTCCACTTTCTCTTCTCTTACACAATTCTTGTATCAAGTATCCAGGGACTCCACTTCTTGAACTAAACAAGCAGAAAAGTGGGCTTGTAAAAATACAAGAAGATATGGTGGGGGAGATTTTTATATCTGAAATGTCTGGGGATTTTTATTTACTTTGTCCTAAAATATAAGTTGATGATTTCTACTTGACAATCTTGCAATTTCAAATGCACCATGGACAGTACTGTTCAAGGTTTAATTTTTCCTCTGGGTCTTGAACACTTGGGCACGTAGAAACTGCAGTTCTGAAAGTGCTGATGTTGAATGCAGTAACACCCAAGATAGCTTAAAGTTAGTGAATCCCCAACAGAGGTCTTACTGTGGCATCAGATAATTCAGAAGACAATTTATCTTGTCAAGAAAAGGTCAATTTTCAGCTTCTGATTGCAGTGCCATGTTTATTTGGATTGGTTGATCAAGTTGGTCAGTTTTCACATTCGCAGTCTCAAAATCTGTGCCTGTGTGCAGTACACAGTTACTTTTGTTGCTGTAGGAGACCTGAAGCACTGAGAAGCTCCTCTTCTCTCATCTTTTGTCTACAGGCACATCCTTGATGGTCACAGAATTGTTAGCCCTTAGAATTTAATAAGACAAGCCTGAAAGAGTGAAAGGGTAAGGAAAGTTTGGTCTCTCTCATTGAGTTTCTTTATTTTTAATGATCCAATATTTATCTTCAGCCACAGAAGTTAGGTGTATAAGGAAGGTCCTGGAGATTCTCATGTGATATCGTGAGCATAGGAGAAGGTGTTCAAAGAAAACATAGAAAAAATGTATTTTAAAATAACGCAGCCAGATTTTTCAGAATTATGTAAATAGTGTTGGACCTATGTTTCATTCTATATATGGATTCAGTGAAAGAAGGGGTTAAATTGAGAAGGGCAATCCCTTGAACCTTTGCTCAACCCTGATTCCAAATATTCTGCAGTCCAGGATGGTGCTATATGGGACATCTTTTCTTATGGATCCCTCTCAAGGTCCCTGCAATGGGAGTCGTGGGTACCTGTGTTGTTCTCTTTCCCCTCTGCCGTCTCTGTGAGCAGCCGAGGCGTTTCCTTGCAGCCTGGGATCAAAGTTGGGTGGGCGAGAGAGTGTGAACTGATGGCTGTCAGCAGGGCTGTTGCCCCCGCCAGAGGTCCTGCGGAATTTCTGTTTAAAGTTCAGCAGGAAAATAAACTGTCCTCATGCACCCCTGAGCTCTGTTGCCGGTTTGGAAAGTATTAACAGCGTGTGAAATTTATAAGGAGTAATGGAACACTGCTGGAGTATGGAAACCTGGCCATGTCCTGACTCACCAGGCAGGATTTAAGTGGAAAACTGAGAACTTTGGTACACAAGAGTATGGTGGCCATCCCCTGAATTGGGATTTTAGCATACTTTTTTTAGCAACCTTTTTTAAGGTTTTGTTAGCATGTAACTTAATGGCACTTGTGTGCATTGGGCCCTTATTGCTGTGGCTCTTGTGCACTGAGAACTCTCCCCAGTAATGTGTCAGCCGAGTAATAGCACACTTCACTTTTTGTTTGAAACAATTGCATTTTAGAATAGATGCTCTCAATTAACCTAGTTCAAACTAGTGCTGTTATAACTATGATGATATGTACCAGCACCTCGTGTGCTAAGGATATTAAGGCAAGCACTTAATACTAGTAGGGTGGTAAATACACTGTGTGAGCTAATAGAAGGCTCGCATTAAGAAATGGAGCCCTATTACTGCCTACTTTACAGGTGAAAGCTTGCAGTCTGATTCCACCACTAGGCACAGGGTGGTAGGAAGGCACATTTTCTCCAAGGACCAGAGCATGCAATGCTGCCAAACCAGCAGTCCCGGGCGCCCTTCAGGGAATGCTTCCTGCAGCTGACCAAGATTGCAAGTTGTGATGTGGAGGACTAGCTGCGTTACTTTGGCTGAGAATCCTTTGAAGATACTGGTCCTGATCCTGTACTGACTGAAGCCTTTTGCTATTCATACCTGGGTAAAGTGAATGCCGAGCGAGCATAAAATACCACTATGCCAGTGCTAAAGGAGCCGTTACCCACTTTGCCCAAATATAAATGACTACGGAAAGGGTGAAGCAAGTTCAAGGTCTCTCTTTTTGTTGTGACATTGCCCCTAGATGCTGCTGCTCATTGCTGACAGTGTGAATAGAAGGAGGCTGAATCTTCCTGTAGGTTTGAGCTCAAGATGTGCAAACTCGGGGAAGTGAGAGCACTTGCTTCTGGTCCCGCTAGTAGCCAGAGAGAGGCAAAACACGTTTCTTCTTTCACGTCCCGGAGGCGGCCGAGCAGGGTGGCTGGACAGCAGATCCATTCGTCAGCTCCCTGAGCAGCCTGTGCCGGCAGGCGGGCGGGTGAGACACGAGAAGGTCCGGAGGAGGCAGAAACGGGCACCGCGCTCTCCAGCCTCACAGCTCCGGGCACGAAAGGCCGCCCTGGCGAGGCGGCTCCGGCGCTGCGGTGGGGGCGGGCGGGATGTGGAAGGAAGGAGAAGCCCTTGCCCGGCGCAGCTGCGCTGCCAGCCCCGGTGCCCTGGGGCAGCTGCGGAGCCCTTCTGCGGGCGGCGGGGTGGGCCTGCGGGCCCACGTTCGTCTTCTGTACATTTCAGAGCACTCCCACCCCCAAAACCCGAAACCAACCCCCAGAGCCATCAGAATCGGCGCTTGTTTAGTGAAGTCACACCACAGTATGTGCGGCCCGTGCAGCCGCAGACGGCGGTGCGCTGACATCCCGCCTATCGGAAGGACACGGCCCGTGAAATCCTCTGGCACCGCGAGCTGCCGCTCTCGAACTGGAGCACAGACAGATCAGGAAATCGTGAAGGAGAAATTTGGCGTTGCGAATTATAAAACCGAATCCTTAAAAAAACCTGCGTACTTCTGGCAGTATTTCATGTCTTGTAAATAGAACCCATATATATTCATGCGTATTTTAAGCAGAATATAGTGTACTGCAATTTCTGCCCTCTAAGCAGATATCTTGGTAGAGTAATTTAAAAACAGAGCTGGAGGTTTTTTTCGTAGCCAGCACTGCAGCACCTAAATAACAAGGCCAGCATTCTGTGTTAGGCATCCTGGCCCAGGGGCTGCCAGGTGTCCATATACCTGCTGAAGGCAGGGCAGGAGTGCAGGAGTTGAGCCAGCACAGGGTGAGGGCATTGCTGACTGGCTCTCCCTGAGCAGAGCTGTGTGGGGATGGTGTGCTGCAATGCACGCTGCTGTGCGAGAGATACTTTTAAAAAGCAAGACATGCAAATGGTCTTGAAATACAGGCAGCTGGAAGGATTCTTTATAATACCTAGATTAGCATCTATGTGTTTCATTTCTTTATAATTCTGCAAGTACCCTCCGTTTTGCTGAGGAAAGGGGTCATAACAGCATGAACACTTGAACCACTTGATGGTATTAATTTTATTTAACTTCCAAGACATATATATGCACCTATTTGCATCTGTGTTTCCCTCTGTCTAAAAATATCTTAAATGGATTCGAGGCTTACAGCTTCAATTAAGACATGGAGTGAACAATTGCAATCTGCCAGTGACATATATGCAGAATTATTGCTACATACCATGCTGTAGTAACTCTAAATAATTTCAAAATATGAGCAGACACTATACTACAATGTCAGTCTTTAAAAGTAATTCTATAAATCCTTGCTGTGTTCTAAACAAAATGTGAAGAATTTCCATTTTTGAAAAATTACAGTCCAGTGCCCCATGCAAATCTATGTGAGTGGAGTCTCTTGCTCACTGACACTTTGCTAAAAAGTTCTGAGACTGCAAAGTTTCAGCCAGTTGGGAAGCTCAGATCCACATTAGTAGTTACCTCCAGATGGCTGCACTTTCATTTGGTACTAAGCCTTCTAGCATCTCAGCGTTTGCATGTTTGGGATGGTGATGTGTACTGTTCCACTTGTTTTTGCCAGAAAATGAACAGGGCATTGTATGATAAGTTTTGACACATGGTACAGCTCAAGGAAGAGGTGAGAAAGAGAGTGTGGGGAGAGAGAAGGGATGAGGAAAAGAGGAGGACAGGAGAAGAAAGGAATAAGAAAATGCAGCAGGAGAAGTTTTTGTCAGTGTAATGAATTCAGCCTGACTGGCAAATACAATCGGACTGCAAGTTGTGAATTTCATTGAATTTGATCCAAGAAAGACACAGCTGAGCAATCTGCAGGAAGCAATCTTTTCCTAGAAGTATGCAGCTCCAAACTGTACAAATTCTTCCACTGGTCGTAAAATGTCTGTCTGCCACCGAACCTGTGCAATCAGATACTTTTGAAGAGAAAGTGTTGTACTGAAACAGTCAACTGAAGAATAACAAAAATATCACTAAATGTAGAGTTTTGAAAGACGAAAACCTATATAATTTGAAGTTGGCCAATGAAGCCGTAGTGATAAGGACAGTTAATCATTCTGATGCAGCTGTTTCCTGACATTTCTGCAAAATGTTGTGGAAAAATTAATGAAGGTTTGTTCAGTAATGGTTTCAAGCTTGGCTAGTGGAAAATATGACAGTATTTCCATCGTCAATTAAGAACAAGCAATGCCTTTTTTTTTTTTCCGTAGGGGAAGTGGTATGCAGTTTGTACTTCACAGGAAACTGTAGACTTGAGAGCAGCTGTGTGATAGTAACAGGTATGCAGAGAATATGGAGGAAGGCCTGGGCCCTCTTCTCTTATCACATGTGCTTCAGTGTAGTAGAAGTAGCTCTGTTATACACTGGAAATGCGTGATACTTACACTATCTGCCATGTGGGGTATTCCTTCGAGTGTCTCGCTCTGAAAATAAATGCCCTTCTTGACACTTCAGTACAAAGCTTGCATTAATAAGGCTTTCATTGCAGTTTTATTACTGTGACATCAGAAAAGACTAATTTCTTCAGGGGGAGAGACACAGGATTTTTTTGCCCATCTCTGAAATTCAAGCTACTTGCAATTTTACCTGGGGGTGCCTGGTTGTTGTGGCAATGCATCATGCCTTGGTGAGCACCTCTGGTTGCTGTGCTGCCTGGGTGTGGAGCAGCCCTGGGGCTAGAGGGGAACTCATTGGCCTCGTGTGCACTATGGGCATGGGCTGTGTGTGCCAACTCAGTGTCCTGTGTGTGTGTGTGGTGTTGCAGATAGCCAAGGAAGCATGGCCAGGGGCTGCATTCTTGTTGCAGACCAGCATAGCTGGAGGTCACTGTAGCAGCTGAGCAGTGGCCTTTGTCCATTCCTTCACCTTGTGGCCCTCAGCCCTTGGCAGGCAGCCAGCTGCCAAAAGCCTCCTCCAGTGGCCCCTCGGGGCTCCTCCGGCTCCTGCCAAAGCTCCTCTGTGCTCCAGCTTCTCCAGCCCAACTCAGTTTGGGGTATGCTGGATCCTCTCTGCTCTTGAATAGGCTGTATGGGGCAGAAGGCCATCAGGAAAGAGATGGTTTCACTCCTTAGAATAAATTGTGAAGACCAGTCCTGTACAGCCAGTAGAATTAACTTTTTTTACTCAAAGTGTTCTAAATTTTATTTTATTTTAAAAATGCATTAGTGTGAAATGTCCAGGTCTGGTACAGAAATAAATCACTGCAAATGTTTAGGTGCTCAGTACCTGTCTAGTACCTTTCTGGGCTGTGAGGTTTTGTACAAGTCCACCTCCTGTAATATCTTTTTTCTTCCTCTGACTTTCTGAGATACTTTGAGCCCTATCATAAATATGATTTCTAGCCTGTTTACACAGTATGATGATTCATGCTAAAGTGGTGGATAGAAGATGCATTATAATGAATGGTTTATGCTTTCCTAATATCACTCTGTAAAGGCAACACTTACTCAATGCTCCTGCAAATTTAGAAGACGCTTAACAAGCTTGCTAAAAATGTTTGACTTGCTCTCTGTAATGGTAGCTGTAGAGTGTATAGTTCTTATTGACAGGTTTAAGCCAGCGTAAAACATTTAATAATGACAGACTTGTATCCATGATTTGTGACTGTTCACATAAGCACATAAAAATCAGCACCAAGTTCTCTCTTCCTGATGCAGCCCACTGTGAGAAGTTTCATTTAAGATTCTTCCAAGCCTGCAATCTCTAGGGCAGGTAAACCTGTTGCTGGAGTCAGTGACAGCTTTACCAGTATCAGAGCTATCAGAGCATTAGAGACAGCTCAGTAAGAGCCTCTAGTTAGTCTTGATTTGGGACATTAAAAGATTAATCCTGCAAGCACCCCATCTGTAGTCACGTGCCTGCTGCCACTGCAGTCAATATACTCTCATGCCCGCCGTGAGACTGCTTGTGTGCTGCAGGGTGTGCTCCAGAGTAAGGGAAAGACGAGGGCTTTGCTTTTGCATTTTATCTGATGTGGGAAATCTGAGGGTGCTGGGTCAAACATGAGCTGCTTTTAAAAGTCTCAGCATGAGGGCTGTGCCTACAGCTGCTTAGGAATTTCCCATAAAAACAATTTGTCAATTGAAAGCGGAATTTCCACAAGAACAAGTTTTCCACTGGAAAATTTCCATATTGCTATTTTTATTTTTTTTTTGTTTTCCCATGGAAATCTCCGCATTAAATACTTCCCTTTAAGTCACTTTACTCCATGAAGAAGACCTTTGCTTAGCTGATCTGAGCTAAAATGCTTTCAGTTGCCATTAAGTTGCATCTGCCTGCTATGTCTCTCATCTCATTATGAATGGCAGTACAAAAATTTTATTATTAAGAAGTTCCTGTGGGCAGATCACCTTGACAGTCTTTGTGTCCCACACTGGGTTGTAGTCACTTGTGTGAGAAAGTCTACTCACTACTGAAAAAGCAATGTCAAATTGAAACAAATTCTAAAGTAGAGGCCCCAAGCCCTGGGAAATGCAAGGAGCCTTGTTCATTTGTGAGTTTATATATTTGCTGTTTAAACTCAGTTTCCCCAAATTTTGAATATATTTTACTGGTTATTTAAAATGTCATTGGGAATTGTAAAACTCTTGGACTCCATTTGAGATTAATGGGGAATAAAAAGTATGTTTAAGTGATTGTAAAATTAACTAAGATCACACAATCAAGATGAAGGACTTTCACTTGGCTTGTTTTAATTCCTACCCTGACAACCCCTACTGAGGGCAGCTGGGTAATGGCTGAGACATTACTGGAGGTGACTGGACGCCTTGTGCTGAACATATGGGCAGGGAGAAGAATGCTGCTGACACCAAGGTGTTCATCGTATAACACAGTGACCTCTTACAGATGAATGCTAAAAAAGAATGAATACCACTTTTACTTTTTAAACTAGCAGTTTGAATAGTACGAACGTTCGTGGTAGGTGCTGGGTTCTCCTTATGGTACTGTGTCTCCAAATTTCTATGAACCTTTTTTCTTTGTCTTGCTGTCTCTCATAGCAGTTCTTCATTCCGTTGACTCATGGAACAAGTTCTATTCACAGCAGTAAAACTTTGGTTATATTCGATGGTGACCAGCTGGCAGTTTTGGTGATCGTGACTGGTGGCACACACAGAGCACTAGCCCGTGTTGTCCCCGAGGGAAATGTCCCCCAGGAGGAAATGGGCTGTACCAGAAAGTGCACTGTGTGACAGCCACTGCACCAGAGGAAGCTCACTATCTACATGAGCCTAAAGGCAGGTGCAGATTTTTTCACCTGGTGCACGCAGGAAGCAGCATGGCTAATGTCTGACTTTCCTTTGAGCAACCTCCCCCGTGCTCCTCAGAAAGGCATGGGAGTTGTGGTTAAATATTACAACCTAACCTTTTACATGCTCACAGACTGAACAGGGACTAAGTAACTTTAAGCCATTAGCTCAATTTTAGGTATCTCTTCCACTGGATGAAGGGCAATTGACTCTCAATCATATCTTCCAAATGAATGACTCAGAGTGAAAATCCTGGGCTACCTTTACCTACAGAAAAGCATGGTGCCAGCATACATCTAAAGGATCCTCCTCTGTCCCTTTTTCTGCCCCTCTCATAAGATTCTCTCGAGTTCCCATTCCCTCTTACTCTGTCACTGGTTTGTTTTGACCCTCATAATTTTCACTGGGTAGCCTGAATTAGATTTCTGAGTGCTGACTGTTGCATCTGAACCTTCTTCCTTCTGGGAGAATAGGACCGGCAGCTTATGGAGAACTTGTTTGATTGTGAAATCAGGAAGGGTTTTTGAGAGCTGCCTTAGTCATTTATCCTGCCAGCATCCCCATTCTTACCAGATGGTGCTGGGAACCCTCCCAGCCCCAAACCCTTCTCCTTCCCTACTGCTTAGCTGCCCCAGTGGTGATGGAGGCAAAAGTGACTGGTCTGAATAGAAAGAAGAAGGGACACATAAGGACTGATCATTAATTCTTCATTTAAATATGTGAACAGCTGCCTTTAGGCAATACCAACATAAGTTGCTGGCATTCAAGGAAACATTAAATAGGCCTTCTGTGCTAACAGCAAAGACTTAATTGTACCAAAAAGCTGAACACAGTTTCAAAGAGCACAATGTATCTCCACCATTTCCACCTGTGTGTTGTTCTTTGGGGAAAAACAATAAAGCCTACCTCACTTGTAGTCCCCTGTACCAAAATGTAAGGTTTTCTTCAAGTATAACTGAAACTGGAGTTTTTCGTTCACCTGTTAGAATTTGAAGACCAACTGAAGGAATGATCACAGCAATTATTCACACTGTTTGGCAAATTGGCAAAACCTTCATTTGTGACAATCAGTTGTATTTCACTGTTGCATTGCGAAGGCCTTGGTTCTAAATATAAGATAGGCAGAAATTGTTCTGTTTAGTATGTCCTAAAATTATCCAGCACAGAAATACTTTAAGGAAGTGTAAAAATGAATTCTCAATTTCTCAAAAGGCAGCTTAAAGGGGAAGGCATGCTGATGTGGAAGTATTGAATAAATGCCATCTTGGTAACAATTTTACCAAATGTAGGGAAGAGGCATACTCGTCCTGTCCTTGTTATAGGATTCATGGAGAAAATACTCCCACTCAGATAGAAATTCACTGTAAACAGCTCTCTTGCTGTTAGAGTTGATGTACTTTTGAAGATGCAGTGGCTCTTAGAAGGAAAAGAGCGTGTTGTGCAATAATGTGACCTTACATTGCATAGACACTTCCAGTTTTGGAATGTGAAATGTCTGAAACTGGGAGTGGGTGGACAAGAGGTGGAGCCAGTCAGGAGCCTGGGTGGCTGCGTTTCTGAGAAACACTCTTCTCCTGGTGAGTGCTGCTAATTCGCCAAGCGCACAGCCAAAGCCCTGAATAGCGCTACGTTGAGCCACTAAACAGTATCAAGTTTCAAATGGACATGGAGCTATAGGGGGATATTTTGGAAGTTAATTGAATAAAACCTCATTGAAAACAAGGCTGAATTCTTTCAGACCTGAAACAGCCTCCCAAAATGCATCAGAGGCTCTTGATGCTGCAGCAAGGTCAGCTTCCCTTCCCCCCTACCTGTGAGTCAGGACAATTCTATTATAGGAAGCTTTTATTGGAGGCTCTTGATAGAGAGGTAGACAACATGCACATGGTGAGGACACAGTGGGACAGAGTTTGGATCCTGTGCCTGCATAGGTGGTCACCAACAGGCGACCAGCAGGTCAGAAGAGCATTTTTCTGGAGAACAGTGGGATACTAAGGAAAGAATAGTGTTTGAGCAAGAGGTAGGTTCAACTGATTTCACCTTCTGTCTAATTGAAACTTGGATTCAGAGTTGACTCAAGGTGGCATTGTATTGATTTCTCAAAGGAGACAAAGGCTAAGTCTCTTGTGGGCTTAATGCCCTCAGTGCTTGTCTGCAGTTCCTTCCTTATTTACTTTTGCTGAAAATCACAGAAAAAACAATTTTAGAGCAGTTCAGTTCACTGTAGAGAGAAAAAGAACACTAAGGAGGAAACAGAATGTATTTGACAGGTGGGAATTTCAGAGGTGTTACCTTGATTTTCAGTCAAGGCAGACACTTTTCAAAATAGAAACTTCCTGTGGGGTAGTCACCCACTTACTCTTTCCTTTCCTATAAATTCAGACGTGCTCATGGGTGGATCAACACTACTGGGACTTTAAAATATCTGTGAGCAATGCTGCCTCATTTATATTAGTGTGTCTATAACTTTTTCCTTGTTTGTTATTGCTGTTATTACCTGGACTGCTCTAGCAGAGTGTTAGCATAGATGAAATTTCTGCAACAAGCAGTATTTTGACAACTTGGAGCTGTGGTTTTAGATATGCTCTTCTTTTAATGCTGGCAGATACTCTGTGCTTCCTGGACTCACTGCTACTAGAGAAGAAGTATCTTACAGCAGTCTGTGATTAAAAGGATACCTCTAGAAGTAATTTCCTCTAGGAGGACTTTCATTATTTCTGTGTGAGATTGCTGGCAGCAGGTAAGAGATCCTGGAAACCAGCTGTAGTTATTTAATTCATGACTTGTCAGAAAAGAAGGTTTTGGGTTCCACTCTTCATGAGCACCTTGAATAAAAAGCAGAGCATGCAAAGGGCTGACCTACCTGAGCCCTCAGCACAATGGGTAGTTCTGCATTTGAGTTATTTTCCTGAGAGCACCCCATGTGGAGTTTTCTGCTTTATTGAAGGCTTGTGTTGTACTGGTTTGATCCACTTTCCATTTCACTGGTGGAATATTTCTATTAACTTTCCCACAAGCTGATTCAAGCTGCATAAAAAGAGGGAAAAAATGAAAAGATTCAGATTTGAATCTATGGGTGGTACATTTTATGAGCAACTTCATCAATGCTTTGTTCCTAGAGGTGTAAACAACCTTTTCCTTAGAAAATGAAAAACAACTGGATGCGCTTCTGGTGTCCCTCTGAGTGCAAGCATTCATTAGTAAACACTGAGGCAAATGGACCTCTTTATGCAGGTGTGTCTGAGCTCATATGTGGGCCTGTTCACATGGGGAGTTTGAGTTGGAGAGAATAAGGTGCTTTTGATAGACTTGCTGAGGCAGTTATCTGCCTGAGATTACGTTCGTGTTTTTCATTCAGAAAGTTTAGTCTAAAGATGGTTGTGATGGAAAAAAGAACTACCTAAAGCATAAAGCAAGGCTGTGGTTTATCTGAGCTTTATGATGAGGAGGGGGTGGACAGGCAAACCTAAGCAGAGCAGTGTGGTCTCCCAAAAGGGGTATAGAACTGCCTCAGGCAGAGGATGCTCCTGGACATTTTGGTGACACTAGCTGCCACATGCCTCTTTAGTGTGATTCAGCAAATTATTCTCCTGTTGGATAAGAGGGAAGTAAGCTTCCTTTGCCATCTGCCTGGTTGCCTGCTGTCCAAACCTGCTCTGACCAGTCAGCAGGAAATGTGAGTGCCTTTGACCTCCACTGGCCTTTTTCTGGCCTTCCTCTGGCCTTTTCTCTTTCTGGCAAGGTCCTGTTGCAGTCAGACTTCAGGATAGCAGCCTAAGTGCCAGCATCTTCCAGCTGTCATGTGAAACTGCAATTTGGTTCACATCAATTCTGTTCCTTCTCTTAGCAGTTTATACTGAATATAAAAGTCTGTATCCTATCATGTGATTAGATTTGACATCCTTGAACAGATCAAGGAGAAAAATTAATTGTTACCCCGAAGAAAGTTATGAAGAAAAATATCAGAGTGATGGCTTTTTTGCTTTTAAATTTTGCTGACCCGAAATCAGAGGCAGAATTTTGGATCAAAAATCCATAGCGATTTTGCAGTCAAATACTCCCAGCTTGTGAAGATGCAAACAGCAGCTCCTCCAGCTTGCTCTAATGAACCAGAAGCTCTTTGTTTCTGCTAGCAAAGCAATTAGGCTCCCTCTTATGCAGTTGCATCTGAGCAATTTGGTTTATTTCACTCAAGCAGACCTCACCAATCCACAATTAAAGCGGCATTTTCATCTCATGCTTAGGGGCTGAGAAAATGCTTTTGAAGGTCTTCATTCTTCTGATGAGCCTGGGAGAGGAACAGAATCAAACATTTTTTTGTGGCAGGAGTTGGGTTGTGACTGAGACAGTTGGCTACTTCATTATAGCAAACATGTAGGTGGCCTTTCTCGTGTTTTGAGACCCAAGAGAGGAGCTCTGACTTGACTGACATCTTTGAGTGGAGTCAATCCTTTGCACAGGTCAGCTGTGCCATATGCAGCACGCACTGACAGTGAGTCCTTTCCTCTCAGCTGCTTTGAAGTTACAGTCTCTATCTTTTTGGTAGGATCAGATCCAAGTGGTGAGATGGCCCTGAGTTCAGGCAACTTAAAATGTCTGTAATTTTTTGCACCTGTTTGTGGTATTTATAGCTCATTTTTACCTGTGCCCTCTTTTCAGTGTAACAGTTACCAGCAGACTTCCTTGCTGGTGCTGGTTCCACTCTGAAGGGAAAGGTGGATGTAATTTGAAGGATCATTAGGTCGAGATCAGCTCTTGAAACCTGAGTCAAGTTAATGATGAAACCTGAGTTTTGTTAATAATACATTGTGATTATTACTCTCAGCAGGGCAGATACCTCATATTTCTCATCTTTTTAGCTTGAGGATTCTAGTTACTGTGGTCTTGTTCAATTTGTCAGCTGTTCCACCCCTCGCTTGGGTCTACAAGAGGAAGATACCTGGTCTCCACCATCAGATTTCCACTTGAGCTTTCCCAGGTAGAGCAGTGTCTCTGCAGATGTCGGTGCATTACACAAGCTGGGGTGCAGAGGGGCCGAGAGGAGGATACATGATCAACAGGTGAAACAGCAGAAACGTTAATAATAAAAGACACCTAATTGGATGTGCCCTTTTGCCCAGCAACAAGGACATATGTCAGTGCACAGAAGGCACCAGGTCCTGTGGTAACTTGCTCCCACCTGCTACAGGTCTTCCTGAGGACATAATTGCATTATGAGCTGAGCCACTTTTCTGCTGCAATTGCCAATAAAGCATTAATCCTAAGCCTTTGTAGACTGCATCTATGCTTGCACCTCTGAGATGCTGGGCCAGATTGGAGAGGTGACATAAATCATGGTGTGCCTTACGTGTTGGTGAGTGGGAGGGGAGTGCACACTGGGGAAAATGACATCCTGCAGGGGCGTGAGGGAGAAGGCTGTGGCAGGAAAAGCTACCTGCAGCAGGATATAGAAAGATGTGAGATACTGCACTCTCTTTACTTAATGTCATATTTCCTTACTGCCTCCTGTAGCTCCTGTTGCAGCTTCCCCTGCTGTCCTGTGCTGATGCCCACTGCCTCCATTTCCGCATGATGGAGGGGTGTGCTTCAACCAACAACTTTCATTTTGTGGGAAATGCCATTGTGGAGCTGCTGTCCCATCTGAAGTGCAGGACACCACTATATCCAGTCTCCCAGCCCCACCTGTGCCATCTGTTTGTGAAGGCGTGAGTTATGGACTTACTTTAGGACAAGATGAAGTGGCCTTAAGTTGCACCAGGGGAAGTTTGGTTGGGGTATTATGAAAACTTTCTTCATAGAGAGGTTGGTCAAGCAGTAGAACAGGCTGCCCAGGGAAGTGGTGGAGTCACCATCCTGGAGGTATTTAAAGTCGTGTAGTTGTGGCACTTTGGGACATGGTTTAGTGGTGGGCTAAGCAGTTTTAAGTGATATTAAAGGTCTTTTCCAATCTAAATGATTCCATGATTCTACATTTGGGACAAGAATGTTCCAACATCCATAGTTTAAACACTGGACAAAGGAGAAAGCCTAATGCAGGAACTTACCAAAAAAGAAGACTTCATTCCCTGATTGTGGGATTTCAGTGTATTCTACAGAATTTTGGAAAATACAATGTAATAGTAAGTGATGTGTTTTTGAAATGTACAGCAAAGATAATTTTTTATTTTTTTAAAAACACTTTCCTGTAATTTTCTTAGTTTAATCTTCTCCTGTGTACATGTTTCTTTAAATGGGTGCAATCATAAAAAGACAAGTAATGTATTACTGGTACTTAAATAGAATTTCTGCTTCTGAGTGGGAAGATAGGCTGAGGTTGTGATCACTTTGCTTTTAACTTTATAACTTAAGATACACTAGGTGGTTGAGGGTATGTGTCCTGTCTCCTATTAACTTTATGGAAATGTACTGCCAGAATATGGTCTTCAGTAAGCCTTCAGTTTAGGCCTACTAATAATTATTTTTACATCCATATTTCCTCTAATATACTAACATTTATTTTTCATTTCATATGAAAATTAAATTGTCTGAAGAACAGTATCATCAACTGATTGGTCTTACATCATCATGTTTATCTATTCTAGTAAAAAAAATCAGTGATTATTAAATTTACTGCTAAGGCAAAGAACGAAAAGACAAAACTGTGATGCTGCTCAAAGAGTGCTCTTGTATCAATGGGAATTAATCACAGCATATCAAGAACATGGTCTCTATTTCCCACTGGAGCTAATGTTAAAAATTTAATCTTATTAACTTCAATTGCTTTTTGTTTAATGTTAAAATCAGAGGAAAATAAAAATTCTGATGTCAGAACAATCATTTGGATTGAATCTTGCATGTGAAGTTGGCAATATGTTACAGTGGGCTTTTTCCCTGTTGTAAATGAGAGAAAAGGTATGATAAAAACCTGTGTGTTTTTGTTTAGCCCAGCAGAAGTGATGGATGGTATTTGGAGGCAAAGGCTACAAAATAATGAAAGAAACCCCTCTTGTGCATGTCAGCCAAACAAATCATGATACCAAACAGAAAGAGCAAAATTGTGGGAGAGACCATTTCCTTGCACAGCTCATGCAGACCACTAGTCAGCACTAGGAATTTGTCATGAGTGTGGCTTCCAGGAGCAGCATTGCAGTCACAGGCTTTAAATAGTTGCAG
This sequence comes from Brachypodius melanocephalos, assembly GCA_013398615.1. NCBI lineage: Eukaryota > Metazoa > Chordata > Aves > Passeriformes > Pycnonotidae > Brachypodius > Brachypodius melanocephalos. Next base: position 11,398,938 of record VZSR01003807.1, on the reverse strand, counting down.
ATGTTCTGAAGGGGATTGTGGGGACTGTCCCTGCCTTCCTTTTGGGAAGCAGGGAGTGGAGTGCATGGCCTGCAGGAGCACGGGGTTTCCCTGGAAGGAGACTTGGCTGAACATCTCTGAACGCCTCAGCTGAGTGTAGCTGTGGCTTGTCCTGTGCAGTCAAACCCTGGGAGGCTCAGGGCTCCTGTCAGGATGAGCAGTGGGATGATCCGTGTGGCAGCCCAGCCAAGGCTGGCCACCACCAATGGTAGGTCCAGACCTCCTGTTCTTGGCCAAGGGGCGACCCTTTGGCTGCAGCCTGAAATGACAGTAACTGATGTTTCCCTTCCTGGCAGGTCCTTCGTGCCAGGGAAGGGCTGTGCACCAGCCCAGGGCAGGTGCAGCGTGTAGGACTGGGCTGTGAGAGAGCCACTGTGTCCCACTGTGTCCCACTGTGTCCCACTGTGTCCCACTGTGTCCCGCTGCCGCTGGCCGGGCACAGCCACACTCCAGGGTGTGGGACCTGCCCTCTGCCTTCACCTCCTGCTGCTCCCCAGAGTTTGCTGGTACAGCTCTGGTTTTGCCTCTGAATATATTCCCATAGTCTGACGGGCTGTTTATTGGGATGTCTTAATAGAAAGCTTCCAACTATTTGTCATGAGATGTCAGGATGAAAAACCACATGGAAGGTCTGTCTGGTCTTTTCACCTTTATTCTTGTTATAATGTCAGTGAAAAGGGGATGATTTCAAAATCTGACTTTTACCCCCCTTGTGTTCTCAAGTTTCTCAAGTTAGAAACAGGAAGCTGTTTTGCATAAAGGTAAGATTGTGTTTTTAACAAGAAAAGTTGGTGTTAGACAGACTAAATATACCCACACAGTCATACTCAGTGGGTAGTCCTGGCTATTTTTAGGCTTTATTTGTGCCTCTCTTTTATTTGTTTTTTTTAGTGACACCTCCACTGTACCTTCAGCTTGTAGAGAGGCGCCACTTCCTGCGTTGGTATGAAACTGGCAATTACAGCCAGCCTCGTCAGGTGTCATTTATCAGGCATTGCAGAGGGCTGGTTTCAGAAAAGGAAGAGCAAAGCTTAATAAAAAGAGAGAGAGGCAGAAGCATTCTCTTAATAATTTGCCCTTTGCAACAACAGACCCTTATCAGATCCCACGCTCATCTGGCTGCTGACGCTGTACTTGCTTCATTAGTAGGAGCTATTTTTACACCTTTTGTGTCTTTTGAGGAACCGAGTGGGCCTGCTGGCTCGTAGTGATTCACCATCTCCAGGCGAACAGGGTGTCCTCAAACCCTGTCGGTGGGGGAGGAAGGGAAGAGCAGGGGAAAGAGTTCAGTTGAATAAGTGAGTCGATTAGGTCTAAGATAAGATTCTTTTTCTTAGGTGGTCTGAGTGCTAAAACATTGCACTGTCTTAAGAAAATAGCCCTACATGTGTTGTGTTTGCAGTGCAGAATTTCAGATTGTTAGGAGCTATCCCAAGGAACATTTAGTAATAATTAGTTCAAATGTAGCTTAGCAAGCATGAAGCCCTGCATGCTTGTGCTTATACTCTATGTGATCATTTCCCTGACCATAAAGGGAATGTTGAGGGCTACACATGGGATGTTTGGGAGTTGAATTTGATCTTTAAAGGTCACTTCCGACTCAAAACATTGGATTGCATGTTGGTGATGCTTTCTTTAGTTTGTTGTGTACAGATGTCACAAGCATATATCACAAGCACCCAAGATGCTTTTGGGCCAAACTGTTAGGTGATTTTGCTTCCACTTCTGATAATTGAAAGAAAAACTAAACTTGGTGGAATGAGCCAGGAAGGACGCAGGAGAAGGAGAATCCTGTATGAAGTTGTCTGGAGTTTTTTAAAGCTGAGCAACGGTTGCTTTCTCTTTTGATGGACCATCAGTCCTGAGAATGTCCTCTTAGAGCCTGTTGACCTCTTGTCTGGTGGCTGAAATTAGGATTCTTTGCTGCAATTACTTCAGCTTTTCATGGAGTAATTTGGTGTTCAATGGTTTCATATTGCAGGTTTCCTTGGAGTAGTTTCAAAAGTTAGTGGTATGTGGGATACATATATGAAACTTGAAGGTGCTGGGGTGATGCACCCTCGTCTGACCTTGTCTGATAAAAAGTTGTCATGAAATCTGAACAGTGTCTTTCCCGAAAAATGTTTTGGGTTTTATTATGTTGTGCTTGTTAAGAATCTGTAACTTAGCTGTCAGCTTGGTCTGTGCCTTAAATAGCTACAGCTGTGGAATGACAGAGGTTTTAAATCTAGTTTCAGGCATTTTGGTAGACATTCATCTCTTCAGAAGTATTTGCCTGGGAGGGTGATGGTAATGTTAATAAACACAGTTGATTTGTGTTTTGTAGAGAGAAACTTAAGTGCAAAGAGTGAAATTCCAATAATAACTACAAAGTGCAGCAAAAAGCATATGCATAATTGAATACTGACTTTCAATACATATACATGCTGACTTTCAATGCTTCATACAGTAAAAAAGAACAAAGTACTTTTGTTCAAAGTACAGAATAATTTTTGAACAGTACAAAAGTACAGTACTTTTGAACAAAGTACAGAATAATTTTTAAAAGGGTTTTTTTTTCCCCTTTTCTTCCTCTGCTAGCCATCCTGAGGGTAGTAAAGAAAACAGCATTCTTAAATATGCGGTCTAATTAATGTATCCTACATTAACATTATGGTGATCAGAATATTTAGGCAGTGCTCAGTGATGGGATTTGCTGCACCAAAATGCCTGTATTGAGTCATTAGTCAAAATGAAATATTTTGGCTGCTGAGTAGTGACTGTTGTGACATCTGTGCAATATTTAGGATTTGAGGCTTAATAGCAGATCTCAGTTGAACTCTTACAAGGTACGCAGGATGGATTGAAATAAAACTGCTGTGAAGATCCATTCTACTTTGGGGCCAAAAAGTGGAAAAAGAAAAAAAATGAAGAACATACTGTTCATGTTTGGCATGTGTCTGTTTTTGTTTTGACATGTGATGACCACAGAGCTTAGTAAACAATGACAGGTTTTAAAATAACCTTGTATAATAATTGGTGTGAGTGAAAAACAAATGCAAGCTCAGATACTGTAAACGTCTTCATATGTAATTCTTCCCAGGGCGAGGGTTTCAGTCAGAGGCAGTGCATTTTCTCATTTAAGAAGGTGTTTGAAAGATACTGATGTTTTCATGTGAAATGGAAGTGGTTTCTTCTGACATGGTGTGAAAGGAGGCTTGGCTGTTCACAAAATCTGCCGTGGTTGCATAATTAGGATTGTGTAACTTGCTAACATAAAAAACCTCACTTCCCAGAAAATTCAGTTACATTTTCCCTCTGAGTTGAAAATGCTAGGCAGAGGCCTGATATTTGCCTAGTGTTTCCTTTTGGCATGAGAAGAATAGTTACTTTGTACCTAAAAATGTTGCAATATTTACTCAGATTTGGTTTATTTTTTTTTCCCGGGAAAACTTGGAGGAAAGCTGTGTGATATCTTAACAGGGATTTACCAGTACAGCTGCATTCTCCCTGGTGGCTGCCTGTTTGCAGTCCTTGTGTGAAAATGATGAGGCATTTCAGCCTTTGCATGTCTTTGAATTAGGAAAATTCTTATAGCTGACAACTTTAGCAGTTTGAACTCTCCAGTGAAAGTGTTCTTAGCCTTCCTAATGTAGATGATGTTTTATAAGTCTGTAAATGACTATAAACTACATCCACAAGGGAATCTTGCTCTTTGCATACACTTTATCCTTACCAAGTGCTGCTAAATTCATAGTTTACTTAATCTGTCCTTTATTAGGTGTGAAATTTCTCTTTCTGATTAACACGTTCTTTTGTGTTGAATTGAAAAAAAAAATTCTTTAATCTCAGTCATTTTCACCAGTTCTTCCAAATGCAAAACTTTCATTGCAGTCGCAGTGGCATCACATAGCATCATTGGTTAGTGTCTTAGCCTTAGCTTTTCAGAGGCTTTTTTAGCTGTTTCTGGGCAGGGCCAAAGCTCCATTTATTTTCTACATGGAGAAAAATCATTCTACAAATGGTGATTGGAAACTGTTTGGCACCTCTACGATTTGGCACAGTATCCCTATGTTTAACTGCTGTGGCTCAGAAGAAAGTGAGATAAAGTTGAGTTTCTGCTGATGGAGAGGAGCCCAGGAACTAAGAGCTCATTTGTATCTCAGCACTGTTTTGGATACTCCTGGACATTGTTAATGTGTATTGAGTAAATACTGTTGCTTACTACTTAATTCACCCTTGAGAGACACTCATCCTTCTGCAGATTGCACCAATGGGATTAGGCATCATATAAACCTTGTTATAGCCATCAAAATGGTGTTTAAAGGGGACCTTGGTGGGCATTGGTTTCTGAGTGTTCTCTGCATGAGAGCCGTTCTCACTCTTATAAGACACTGTGTACTACAGTTCAAAAGAAAATGGGGGGTGGGGGTATGGGCAGGGCAAAACAATTCTGGTATTTGTGTTGCCTTCTGAAATTTTAATAATCCTGGAAGTACTGCCTATCAGATCTGCCATTGCTCTGCCGTTACATTTTAAGGTCCACATGGGAAATGATTGGTATTTTATTAAACTGTTTTCATTTTTTTAACTTGTTCCCCAAGGAAATAAGTACCAGTGTGAAGCGAGTAGTAGTTTATATAGCTCTCTTATTTAGTTTCCTATCTGAATAATCCCAATCCTTTGCTTTTGTATAGAGATGGATTCAGGATGTCCGTGTCAGAAGGCAGTCAGACAGAACAGGTAGCTTTTGTGTCATCTGACATGCTCTGTCAGACTCTTGAAGTTCACAGCAAGATTAGGCAACCAAAACCAAAATACTTACCTGATCCATTAAAAGCAGTGGGATCAGAGGGATCAATTAACAGCTAATTGGTTGACAAGACTATTTGACTTGGCAGCTCTTTGATAGCAAGGTTTCGTTTAATTCAAGGAGAAGAATTGTGATTTGTTTTCAAATTCCTACCTATAAAGGAAGCGTTTAAGATTAATTTGACTCCCACATTTTTTTTTCTTTTTTTCTTTTAATACTCATCCTGTGGAAATAAGTGTTCAACTGGTCTTTAGCAACGTTAAAGCTTTTTTTATACATTTTTTTCCATCTGGTAGTAATGTGTACATTGTGTATGATGCTGAAACAGGAAGTAGTGATATACTTGTAAGTGAGCAATCCTTGTCATTATAGTTAAAAGGTCAATGTTAAAGCGTTTCTGCTGTAGACTTGTCTATGGCTTCTTAAAATACACTCAATTTGAAGTTAAGGTTTTTGGTTGATGCTGTTTTTCTACAGAGAGCAGCAGTTTAAAATTATATTTGAGATACTTAACATAGCAAAAACTGAGGGTTTTGCTGCAGCTGTACTCAAAACATTTATGATACAAACCAGCATCTCTTAATGAAAATCACCCATGTTTTCTTACTTCTTTGTAATTGAACATTTCTTGAAATATATGTTACAATTTTCTCTGTAGACATCTTAGAGGTGTTGTATTATTTTCACCTTGTGGCTAATAACTTCAGGTATTTGATGGGTAGGATGTAAAAGCCTAAACCTAAGTGGTCTGATTCTATTTGTTTTTATGAGGAATAAATCTGGAATTATATCCTTGGATTTGCAACTCATTGCTTCAGATTCATACCAGGTTAATGTAGAACAGAATTTGTCTCTCCTTGATGTTGGAATAATTTGTTTCCTTTTAGTCTCTCTGAGTCAAGTCTTGTAATGAGAGGCTCTTGTTTCATACCTGATTTTTCTGTTAGTGTGTGCTTGACCTCTGACTCAGTAGGATCACAATCAGAGTCTAGCTCTTCTTCACAGCAAGTACACATGGACATTTATATGAAATGTCTGAACAGGTCTAAGATCCTACAGTTCAGGTGTTAGGGTACAACAGATTGGATTATTTAATTGGGTTTTTTTAGTTTGTTTCAGTGTGCTTTTAAGCAGGCAGATTCCAGTTATTTTCTTCAACATAATCTCATAATGGTCTCAGGTAGTATTTTGAATTATATGAAATAAGTAATATTAAGGTGAATTTGGTAACAGCATAAAATTGATTAAATAGTACTACTACAGTTGTCTAAAATGTGTTAGATGCCAATTCTCAGTGGCTGAGATTTTAGAACAGTTCTCAAAGTGCAAGCCAGTTATAGTTCAAGCACTGAAACAATAATTGCACAAATCAAAATGCCAGGTTTTATACCACTTCTAGTTTTACACACACAGAATCTGTCCCTTGAAACCAGCATCTACCAGGGACACAAATGTGCACTCATGAGAGTAAAAGCTTGAAGCTGTTGTTTGGTCACACTGAGGTTGCAATCTGCCCCTGAGGTATCTATAACTAGATCCTCTCAGTGAGTCCCCTCAGTTTCTGGCTTCTTGGGGAATCCTTGTGAGCACAACATAGCAATGGAGAACAGATCCTGCCCTGTAGCTTGTCCTCAAGTAAACTTAGTACAGTTTGTTAGATCATTGTGTACTGCGTGTACTCACTGAGCTGTGTTTGGGTTTGTATTGGATGGTACTTTTAAATGACATTTTAAAAATAATTAGTTCAGCTGCCCAAATTTAAAAAAACAAACCCAAAACAAAACAAAAAAACCCAAAACAAAACAAACCCCCCCCCCCAAAATAAAAAACCAAAAAACCAAAAAAAACCCCACCAAAGAAACCACCCCAAAAAACCCCCAAAACTCAAGCAAACCCATATATATTATTCTTAATATTTCAGGGTTTTTCCAAAACTGGTTCTCTGGCTGTTTTTGGAGAATGGAAATACATTCAATAAAGCATTGAAATCCAGAGGGCAGACAGAACATATAGGGTGTAATAAAATTCACAAATTAGAGTAGTATCTTCAAATCTGAAGAGGTAACAACAGCAGTTGCAAGAGGGAGAGTGGTAGATAAAAATAAATACATCTAACTGGTTTTAAAAGAGCTGCCTTCTTTGATTCAGATGTGCAAAATCATGTCTTACAGCTCCTGCCAAACTGCAGCAAAAGCACAGGCAGGCTCCCATTCTCCTGTAATTCAGACTTCGCCAAGTGTCAGTTGGTCACCTTTTTTCTCATTTGTGAAAAATGCCAGAACTATACACCCCAAGGACTGCATTCTTTTTGTTAATGTTGCTACATAACATCGTCAGCCCATGAATCAATATATAACCTTGGAAAGAAGGATGAACAAATGCTTACCTATCTTCATGCCAGTTAAATCCTTCAGTTCAAAGGTGCACACTGGATGCTGGTTGAGAGCTCTTCTTCAGACCTAGCCCACCTGTGACTCTGCCTATGCAGGAGAAACTGTAAGTCCATGTTTTTCTAGCAATCCCAGTCTTTTTACATTTTTCACTGGGGTATCAACACCAAGCAGTTCGTGGTGAATCTCACTAGTAGGACAGAGGGAAACATGTGGGACAGAAAGCTGAAAGTATGCTGTCTTCATTCCTGAAAGGCCAAGGCAATTTTCTTCTCAGTTGCAGGTGGAGAAGAGTTCAGAGGTGGCTTCTCTTGTAAGGCTGCTGGGCTTATCCCAGACATAAACTAGACTTGCCTAATAAGGGTCTTGGCAGAGGTCTGTGCATGAATGTAAGGATTTCATAGGAGCCTCTGCAGTCTGTCTGTGCTAACACTTGCCCTATAATATACAAATTCTTCAGGGGCCAGTTATTGTGGTTTTGGGTCAGCTTTGTGCTGGCAGAGCTGGACAGAAAAGATTTAAACCAAGGCTGGATCTGACCCTTAGTCATTACACTAGAGTCAATATTTATTCTGTATGGTGCACTCAGGATTTAGCCTGGAAGACATAAGCTTCCAATTTGTTCACTTGCAAGAACTGTAATATGAGCTACAAATTGAGAAGCAGTAAAAGTAATATTTTGCCAAATTTTATTTTAAAGCTGTTGAGTGTAACCATTTTAATGGTCTGAAAGAAAGAGGGAAGAAAAAAAGAAAAGAAGGAATAATCTTGGAGCTCTGCAGTCAATCACATATACATCCCCTGCATACAGCTCACAAAGGCACTCCCGTTAAAAAAATAGCAATAGGATAATGTTCCTTTCTCAAAACTTTTGAAAATCTAGATTTAGTAGGTGCATCTGACATAAATACAGCTCCTGGTTTCCAAGTAATCTTCTCATGTTCAAAGTTTTCATAGAAGTGAAATGTCCTGTTTTGGAGGAGGCAGATAGCACAGCTAATGTGACTAGGGGAGCTGGCTCTCAGGCCACATTCCTGCCAGGAAACCTGGCTTGGCCCCCAGCCAGGAAGGACTTTGCAACTCCTGTCAAACAATGTGCTCCGTGCAACTCCCATACAGCTTCTGATCTGTGTAGGTGGGCTACTCTTAGTCACTCCAGCAGGGCTGAGCTGTGCCAAAGGTACTGAAAAATTTGTGCACTTTTGTCATCCTCAGTTCCTTGGTTTTCAATAGGTAGTACTTGAAATATAATGAGTTTCTGCCTATCGAATAGTATGCATTTGATGAAAAGCAATATTTAAAAGTATATTTGCAACTTTTTCTGAAGGAGAAACGTTAATCACTTGGAAAAATGGAAGTCTTTTGCTGGTTTAAGCTAGGCTGTGGATGTAGCGAGATGAGATAGAGTCTGGACTGGATAAAACAGACAGAGTACCAACTAGCTTTGCAGTATCTTACATTTCTCCAGTTAGGCCAGTCTCCCATTAGGGAGGAAAAAAAGGAAAAGAGAAATAATGTTAAAGCCATATTTGACACAGGATGGGTGGCAGCTCAAACCAAACCAGAAATTATTATGTTCATTCTGGAAAGGGATTTATTTTCCCCAGGAAAGTGGCTCTTGCCATACTTAAGCCATCAATAATCCCTGTAATTATTCTATACCTGTTTCATAGTGTAGGTTGAAAAATTGTGTAGAGTGTTCTGAAATTGCAGGGCTGAAGAATGGCATTGACTCTGTAACAGAGTTCTCAGTCCAGAACAGAAAAGTTTTGGATGTATATTAGCATCAACTTTTGCTGAAATAAAACCATTGGTGTCACATTGCTGTGACTGGCAGATTTCTTCTATAAAGGTGCTCTCAGTAAAAGGAGTACGGAAAAGAAAGGATACTCCCATCTTATAGGAATTTCTCCTTCGCCATTTGCAAAATTGCCTAATAACGAGAAGAGTATTTTTCTTTGAAGATGCGCAATAACTTTATGCTCTCTCAGGGAGGAACATTCACTCTGGTCCCTGTTCCTGCTTTCTCAAGCTGCACATTTTCCTTTACATCTGTGCTGGTATATTGGCATCATTGGCGACCTGTGATTGTAGCTCAGCTGCTGGAACTGGTTGGCCACTTACCTGCCATTTCCTCCTGAGCCCCTGCCGAGCTGCTCTGCAGGAACCACTTCTGATATAATGTAACTCATGCACAAGGATTTCTTTCTGCATTTGGATGGACAACTTTTGTTTGAGGAAGTGGAGTAAGAAATTTAAATATATATATATATATACTTGGATTGCATTTTTCTTTTTTATTTTAGTGAATCAGACAAGAGTTATTTAAAAAGCCATTAGCACATCAAAGCTAAATGACATTATGACCTAAAATATTCTGGTTTGCATTTGATAACTTGCTGTTATTTAGTACTACAGGAGATTTCTCTATAGTTAAAATTAAAAACAAATTGACTAAATCAACATTCCATCAGTTATTGCTTGCCTAACTAATGATATATTATTTGTACTACTAGTAATTAATTCATAACAGGTGGCGTGGTACTGATTCTATTTGTGTCAAGTTATCAGGCTTTGCTAAATCCATTTGTTCTTGGAAAGTGTTATTACTTATAAAAAATTAAAAAATATTTAAAATTTTTCGTTGATTTTTTTTTCCTTGATAGAGGTCAGTTTTTTATCATTTTTTGGTGTTATTCAATGGAGAAAACATGCGTGCTCTAACTTCTTTCTGATAGTTGCCGATTGAGGATCATTACAATAGTCTATATCTCCTACTCTGAAGCTTATGTTCCAGCTGTTTCTAAAGGTCTTTTCTTCTGAGATGCTCTGACTTTCGGCATAAATAAAAGCCATAAAGAAATGCTGTCATTGTTGCTTTTGTTATCACAATTGAACAAACATCCTTTTCAATGAAACAAAAGCAAAAATCTGTTTTTGAGGAAAGATTCGTTGAAAACTGGAAACAAAACTCCTCCTTTGATGGAAGAAATGGTCATAAGGCAATGAGATGATGTTCAGGCTCCCTCTTCTCTGAGCTGATCTTTTCAACACTACAGAGTAGCCTGCAGTGTGGTGACAGTCAGAGAGGTGGCAAATCATGGCAGTCACGGAAGTATTTTAACCATGTATTTTATAATTTTGTTCTGTAAGCTTTGTCTTTGAGAAGGCAGCCATATATTCTGTACTAGTATCACACAGGTGTTAACTAATTTGGACACCTACTCCTGTTTCACTGCATTTTCTTGTCCATGAATGGTGGCACCCTGACCAGGAGTTTGTGCTGGTCCCTGAAACATTTAATGAGAGGCCTGGAGTCTAAAAGTATTAGCTGGAGAGAGGCATTGAAAGGGGATTTGCCAAGGGGATTCAGGGATAATCCAGGCTCAACAAAGGCATAGGAATGAAGAGGTACATTGGCAGCTCTCTTTTTACTGATTCAGAAAGGTGGAACTTTATTAGTTTAGACTTGCTGTTATTCATCTACACATTAGAAACCTAAGTCCTTTAAAACTATTCATGCTTATAGTCTTCAAATGTAATTGCTCAGACCTCTAAGAGACAAAATGAAATTTTCCAGTGGATGAGTAAATGAAATTTTCAGACCTCTACTGTAAAGAATAGAAGATTTTCATCATCATCAATACTTAATATCAAATATTTCTTTTTTTCCTCCACAGGAAATTTGAAGATAGTCATGTCTATTAGATGTTTAGAAGATGCAGGTAATTACATTATACTGAAAAAAAATCAGAAGTGCCTATTACCTGTGTGTTTTCCTGCACTTTGCTATTGTTTCTTTAAGCCAAATTAATTTTCTCCACTATAAGAATGAAAAGTATTCCAGTATCTCTACTGATTTTTACCATTTTCCTTGCTATTATTAAATCATGGCTGTCTTTCTCACTGTTTTATCCAGAAAATATTGTGTGTTTGGACAACCTGAAAACAGAAAGCAAACGTTCTACTTCAAATTCAAATGCTGTACTTTTCTGTGAAAATCATACCTCTGAGCTTTTGGTCTTTTTTAATAGAACTGTGGAAACCTATTGCATTTAAACATTAAAAATGCATGTATACCTGGATGGAATTGTTTCAACAGTGAAATCTAAAATGCTGAAGTCACATAAGCACAATCTCTAATGCATCCTTTATATCTACTGGGACATTCTCACTAGAATTTAACATAGTGATTTGAAGATGGAGTTGGGGAAAGGTACCAGTAGTGCTGTGTTTGAAATGCCGCTTTGTTGTCTCTTTTTTGACTGTTTAAAAGTAGTTTAGAATGTTGAACAACACCTTCTTATGAAACTAGTTAGATGATCTAAGGTAAGAACTACCTCACTTTAGCAATTTTTAGCAATATTTGCTATATACCCCTATTTACTAGTTGAGTGCAAGAAACAAGCATCTCCATAGTGGAGAGCCATTGTGCATAGACAGCTTCTATGTCAGAAACAGCTATCATGATATGGAAATATTTCTTCTCTGATCAACCTGCTTTGACTTGAGAGGAAGGCCAGGTGACTAAAGTGCATGTGTGAACCATAGGTGAGTAATACTGAATAAGGTAATTCCCACTCACAGTGTTAGGCTTCTATTTTCAGCAGTGATTTGCTGAAGGAGCTTTGAAAATATGTGGTGGACTTTTTGAGATCAAGCCTTTAAACTGTCCCCTGAAAGCCTCCCAGAACTGCTGTTTAATTTGGAATGTATAGGCCTCTATTTTCTATTCCTAGAGCTGCTGTTGAGTAGTGATTGCTTGTGTGCAGTCTCTGGGGCCAGTCTTTACTGTGTCTGCTCACAAAAGGGAGTTTTGTGAAATGTAGTTACCTTTACTGAGGTCCCTCAGTAATTTCCATGTAAGGCTAAATAGAAGTGCAACTGACTGCACTGATGTTTAGCATGGCTGTACTAACTGGTTGTGTGGATTTGTTTTTGTTTTTTTTTATTTTATTTTATTTTATATTTCTATACAGATAGCTGTGTCACCATGGAAGAGATGAAGAGAACTTTGCTCTAGGAGATCACAAGTATCTCTGGATCATTCTGTGTCTCAGTATTTAATAACAATGGAACATGTCCAAATGCTATAACAAGTCTTTGCAAATGTATAATAAACTGTTTAGGAAAGTTCATGCCATGAACAGAACTGTGTAATACTCTCATTAGTGCACAGACACAAATCTAATGCCTATAGACTACTGTGTGGAAAGTTCCAAAGAGAAAGAAAAGTCTGTGAACTTGCAACAGCCCTGGAAAAATGGGAGCAACAAAACTTTAAAAAGCACAGCTTTGGGCACCCTCCATGTGTCTGCACAGCTTTCAAGTGAACTAGCACTTAAGACCTTGTATAACAAAATGGACTCTGGGGACATAGCTATAGGGCAAAAAGCTACCTCAAGGTCTGAAGAAACTGCTAAAGTACCAAGTAGATGGAGGCAAGAACATTCAGCTGTTATTAAGATGAGCACTTTCGGCAGTCAAGAAGTACAGCGGCAACAACAAATAGATCACGAGCAAGTAGGAAACACGGCATCAGCACAACTTTTTAGTTCTGGGAAACTGGTATCATCAAATGAAGCTGCACAGCAAGTCACAGAGAAGCAATATCCACAGCATCGTCCAAGCCCTTACTCATGTCAACATTCACTTTCCTTTCCACAGCATTCATTGCCACAAGGTTTCTTGCACAGCATAAAGCCACATCAGAGCTTGGAAGGCCCTCCATGGCAGTTTCCTAGCCACTTGCAATCAGTTGCCTCAGAGGACTTGTTTCCTTTTCATATGCATAGCCATAGTGGAGGTTTCTCCAGGAAGAAGATTTCAAGTTTGAACCCTGCATACAGCCAATATTCACAGAAATCTTTAGAACAATCAGAAGATGCTCACAAAAAAGAGCACAAACCCAAAAAGCCTGGCAAGTACATTTGTCCTTACTGTAATCGGGCCTGTGCCAAACCTAGTGTACTTAAAAAGCATATTAGGTCTCATACTGGTGAGCGACCATACCCTTGTGTCCCTTGTGGTTTCTCCTTCAAGACGAAAAGCAATCTTTACAAACACAGGAAGTCACATGCCCATGCAATTAAGGCAGGGTTGGTACCTTTCACAGAGTCAGCAGTCTCCAAGTTGGACCTTGATGCCAGTTACATCGATGTGGAAGCTGAAATACATTCAGATGGAGAGCAGAGCACAGACACTGATGAGGAGACCTCACTCCTAGTGGAGGCATCTGACAAACTGAGCCCCATCTCACAGCTCCCACTGGACATTGCTAGCAGGAGTGGTTTTCACTCCTCCATGGAAGAGTCCTTGATGGGGCCGATGAAAGTCCCCATTTTGATTATCCCTAAGAGTGGGATTCAGTTACCCAGTGAGAGTTCACCATATATTAGCTCTGATATGTTGCAAACCCCATCCTTAAGTACCAAGTCTGATGACTCCCATACAGTTAAACAGCGACTTGCACTAAGACTGTCAGAGAAAAAAGGACAAGATTCTGAGCAGTCATTAAACCTCCTGAGCCCACACAGTAAGGGAAGCACTGACTCTGGCTATTTTTCCCGCTCAGAAAGTGCTGAGCAGCAAATTAGCCCACCAAATACTAATGCAAAGTCTTACGAGGAAATAATTTTTGGGAAGTTCTATAGGATTAATCAAAGAACGGCACTAACTGTAGCCACAACAAATCAGGAACACAGTTTAATGGGTAGAAAGGGCAAAACAGACCCGTCACCTCTTTTAAATAACAGATTAGATATCAAGATGCTTGAGGAACATATTTCTCACCTGACTCCAAATAAAGAGGAGCTCATTGACTCCAGTAATTTGAGCACTATTAAGTCTACACAAGTTTATCCAGGCAGTAATACAGAATGTAGACAATCCCAGACCACATCATCCATCAAAAGTGAATCCAGCTTGTACCAAGTCAGTCAGCAGGGTGATGTGCCTGTCCTTCTAGAGCCCCCAGTAGATTCCTCTCCTCTTATTAGAAGTAACTCCATGCCAACCTCTTCTGCAAACAGCCTAAGTATTCCCCCGTCTCTGAGAGGAAGCCATTCATTTGATGAGAAGATGACTGGCTCTGATGATGTATTTTATCCCGGGACAGTGGGAATATCCCACCAAAGAATGTTGAGAAGACAGGCTGCCTTTGAACTGCCATCTGTACAGGAGGGACACTCGGATTCAGACTATCATGGAAGACCAGGGAAAAATATCATTATTGCTTCCAGCAGACAGACAGCAGGTGACAAAGGACCATCCTTAAAAGAGAAGAAAGGAGACAAGGCCTTTTATGACTATGATGCCAGTGGAAAGCACTACAGAAAGTGGGATGAATTTGAAGCTCAGAAGCAGAACTACAGGGACTCACCATCTTTAGGTGGGATGAACAAAGGGGGAGAGTTTTTTATTGATGCACTTGGACAATCTCAGTCAGTGCCATCCATGCTTGGAACAACTTTTGAAAACAGAAAGCGCAGGAAAGAGGAGAGTGTTGGAGATGAAGAAGACAGTCCTATGATTTGCAGCAGTACAGCTGGGACCCCTGGGGGAATTCAAGCTTTGGACTTAGATCCCAAATCCCAAATTCCAGAAGTGCCAAGAAGTGGATTTGCCCTTCAAGGCCTGGAGAATGCTTCCCATTGCCATGCAGAGCGTTTTGAAATGTGCAGGCCTTACTTGCAGTCTGGAAGTCCAGCAGCTTCATTGGAGGACTCATCCCTTACTGCAGAGCAAGAAAAGACTGCAGAATCACTGGTTAGAAAGCCCCCTGGAAATGTCATCTCTGTCATTCAGCACACAAATTCGTTGAGTAGGCCAAACTCATTTGAAAGGTCTGAATCTACAGAACATATTGCATGCCAGCAGGAAAAGATGTATTCGCCATCTGAAACGTGTGAGAGTGAGATTTGTGAGTCCCCGATGAGCCCAGACCGCACTCCGCAAATGGAAATTGGTGACACCAGTAAGCCATCCCCGTCCCAGCAGCCTCAGCCGTGTCACATGCAGCCCAGGCTGGTTCGCCAGCACAACATACAGGTACCTGAAATCCGTGTCACAGAGGAGCCAGATAAGCCCGAAAAAGATAAAGAAGTGCAGAGTAAAGAGCAGGAGAGACCCACTGAAGAATTCCAGTGGCCCCAGAGAAGTGAAACCCTTTCTCAACTTCCGGCTGAGAAGCTACCACCCAAAAAGAAGCGTTTAAGACTGGCTGACATGGAACACTCCTCTGGGGAATCCAGCTTTGAGTCTACAGGTACTAGTCTCTCTCGCAGCCCTAGCCAAGAAAGTAATCTGTCCCACAGTTCAAGCTTTTCGATGTCCTTCGAAAGAGAAGAGAATATGAAGTTCGTCACACCTCCCAAGCAAGACGAATTTGGAAAACAGTCTGAGTTTTTAACTGTTCCAGCAGGTGCTTACTCACTTTCCGTCCCTGGGCATCACCATCAGAGGGAAATGAGACGCTGCTCATCTGAACAGATGCCCTGTCCTCATGCTGCTGAAGTCCCAGAGATCCGAAGTAAATCCTTTGATTATGGGAACCTGTCTCATGCCTCTTCAGCTGGAACACCTACTGTGGCACTGTCTCCATCCCGAGAAAGGAAGAAATGCTTCTTGGTTCGCCAAGCTTCCTTCAGTGGTTTTCCAGAAATTTCTCAGACTGATCAGAGCACAGAACAAAGTATAAAGCAGGAGCAGATGGAACATTCACAGGTCGGTCTTCGCTCTTCCCAGCTTGTCTGGCATCACTCCCCTTCCTCTGTACTTCAGCCCATTCAGGTAGATGACTCTGGAAAACAGGCTATTGGCTCTTGTGCTCAGCTTAGTAATAGCTCATCCCACCTTGCCCAGCAACAGGCTCTTGTTGCAGACAGCCCAGAAATGTTGAGGACTCCCTTAATCCAACAAGCACCTTATATTCCTAACAAACATCCATCAGAGCAGCAGCAGCTATTTGCACATCAGGAAAAAGTCCCATTTCCCGCTATTCATAGCACCTTGTTTCAGTTCCCTTATCCAGCTGTCTGCATGGTTCACTTACCACCATCACAGCAGCCTATCTTATGGCAGTCCTGCACAGAACCCTTGCACTTCCAGCATCAGTTTGTACAACAGCTGCAGAAATCTTACGTCAAACAGGCTTTCCAAATAGATGTACCTCCAAGTTATCACCTGGAACATGCACCTGAGCTTATTGGAAAGAAAGCAGCTGATTATGTGCATGCTAAAGAGCAAGCATACCAGCATTACTCAGGAACATCTGGGCCGTATTCAAAAAGTACTCTTGCTAAGTACCAGTCAGACCATAGCATTAAACCAACAGATACCTCCTCTGAGCAGCATCTTCAGACAGATTTTGACTCCCCAAGTGATGGATCTGTACAGTCATTGCCAGGAACAGTTGTTCCTGTCAGGATTCAAACCCACGTGCCATCTTATGGTAGTGTCATGTACACAAGCATTTCCCAGATCCTTGGGAGCAACAGTCCTGCGATTGTAATTTGTAAAGTTGATGAGACAGTTTCTCAAAGAACATTGGCAACTAATGCAACCATGCAAGGAATTGGGTTTAACATAGCTCAGATGTTGGGTCATCATGGAGGACTAGAAAAATATCCTTTGTGGAAAGTGCCGCAGACACTTCCACTTGGACTGGAGCCACCAATTCCCTTGTGTTTGCCTTCCACTTCTGACATGGCTTCTACCTTGGGAGGGAGCAAACGAATGCTTTCCCCGGCCAGCAGCTTGGAGCTCTTCATGGAGACCAAGCAGCAGAAACGAGTCAAAGAAGAAAAAATGTATGGGCAGATAGTTGAGGAACTAAGTGCAGTTGAGTTGACTAACTCAGATATAAAGAAAGATTTTCCAAGAATGCAGAAGCCTCAACTAGTAAGGCAGAGCTGTGCTACTGAGCCAAAGGAAAGTCTGCCATCCATGTCATCCTCTTCATCGCTGTCATCGTCAGCATCTCAAGATCTCCCACCTGTCAGCATGGCAGGAGCTGATGCATTCCCACTGAGCAGAGAGAAACTTTCCAGTTTTGATTCCACATCACCGGGACAGAAGTCCAGTGGCCCATCTGAAGGAAGAGACTCACCAGAGGAGTTGGATGTGGATGAAACAGCCTCAGATATGAGCATGAGTCCACAGAGGTCTTCATTGCCACCAGGAGAAATTCAGGCAGAAGACCAACTGAAACATCAAAAATTACCTCTTGGGATGTTAGTCCAGATGTCATCTAATACTGTTGGGAAAGTCACAACCTCAACCATTCTCCTGACAGACGTAGCAGATTTTCAACAGATCCTTCAGTTCCCAAGTCTGCGTACTACGACTACTGTGAGCTGGTGTTTCTTAAACTATACAAAACCCAATTACACTCAGCAACCAACCCTCAAAGCTTCTGTTTATGCCTCATGGTGTATAAGTTCATGTAACCCAAACCCATCTGGGCTAAGTACAAAGACCACTTTAGCACTTTTAAGGTCCAAGCAAAAAAACACCACAGAAATCTACACCCTGGCTGCTATGCACAGACCTGGAGCTGGTAAACTGACATCATCAAGTGCATGGAAGCAGTTTGCTCAGGTAAATAGGAAATTTTAAATTAAATTCATATATGTTTATATGAGAAATTTCTAGTAAACTATAAATTGCGAGTTAATTTTTTTTTAAAAAAAGTTCCCCCGTTGAGAAATCAGCCAGTGACATCTTCCCAAGACAATTTTTGAGCCTCAGTTTATCCTCCTGCAAGCTCTGCTACTTCTGCTGTCTCTTGTCTCTGTCTCCATTTTCAAAATTAGATGTAAAAAGTGAGGCTTTTAAAGCCCTTCTTTCATGGGTGCCAGAGCCTGATACATTATCTCCTTTTATTTTGCCCTTTGTTTTTCCCAATTTAAACAGTGTCAGACACAAATATCCATGTGCGATTGTAAGAAAAAATTAAGATAAAATTGAGTAAGGATCTTCAGATCCATTTAATGTCTTTTACATATTGACCCTCATGGATCAAGCATTTGCTAATGGTGCCAGGGAAAATTCTGTAATGGCAATAAATTACCTTCTAAGGCTTCTCCATATCTATTTTCCATGATTTTTTTTTCCTGAGGAAAGACACAGTACTGTATTTTCTGTCAAGACTCTTTTAAAAATATGCCATGTTGCCTCCTCTCTTATTCTCTGTCAAATTCAGTGGGACAGATTAATTCATCACATAGAGTTGGACCAAAATTAGAGCCTGGCTTTGACCTGGTATGTTAAAAGTATTTGAAATGAGGTGTACGTTTATTGTATGCTCCAGAAGTAACACCCTTCCTTGACTTTGTTCTACAGATGAAACACGAGCCATTCTTCTTGTTTGGCAGCAAGCTGGAAAAGAAAGTAGTGGGGAATATTATAAAAGAAAGAGTAAAAGGAGACATTCATGGAGATAAAGACATTACATCCAAACAAACTGAGCCGATACGAATTAAAATCTTTGAAGGAGGGTAAGAAAATATAACTTGAAATTTCAAGCTCAGCCTGTCATTTGAAAGACATTTGAAAATGAATATGAATGAATTAGAATGTGAACAGTCTCCTGTATTCTTGCCATGTCTTGTAGCTCCCAAGTCTCTTCTTTTTTGTGTATTTGTCAGTATTAACACACACTACAGGGTACCTGGATACTTTGGGCTCTACTTTGCTATTAAGACAATTGTTTTTCATCTATGTGAGAGCACTCACTCTAAATTGTTACTTTAATTCCTTAAGTCATAAGGAAGTGGATGAACTGTTAACATTTTGATATTTTCTACGACATTTCTATGTATTTAATGACTTCCATTAGAATGTGTTTCCATTTTTAGGCTCTATGTACTTCCACTCAGTTGAACAGGCTGACCAGGCATGCTTAGTCTTATTCTTGTAATATTGTATTATTTACTGAGGTTGGATTTTGGAGGTAAAATGTAAGTTGCCAATGAAATCTATGGTATCTAAGACTAATCTAAGATCTATCATGGTATGGTTGATAAAATAATGTTTAATTTTACTGTGACAATCTATCACTCAAATGATAACAGAAACAAGTAACAAAGGGGAAAGCCAGTTAACATTGTTTTGAGGCTTAAAAAACTCGTTAGAAAAAGAAAATGAAATAGACACTTGTTTGTCTCTGCAGCATGCTCTAAAGTGGAAGATATTGTTTAGTTTCTTTTACAGAATTCTGACACAATGCAATTAGTCTGCCAGTTTTTAGTAGTGTGTAGTCAGGTGGCTAAACAAGATGTGTTTTTCAGTCTTACCAAACTCAGATGGTCCCACAGCACTGTTTTATTGGGATAGCCAAATGGATCAGGAAAGAGATATGAGAAATTCATACATCCATTTCCTTCTCCTGTTGTACCCTTTAAAATCTCAGTAGTCCTTCATTGACGCTGTGTTTTTGTCTAAGATTGAACAATCTCCATGAAATTATTGTTGCTTTTCTCTGTAGTCTGCAACATTGAAAGAATATAGCCTCCATCTTTTCTGAAAGACTGAAAAAGTTATTTTGGAGATTTTTATTGGTGTGCTGGCCCAGACACCCTTATCTTGACTGTTCTCTGTAGTTGTACCTTGTCCTAGTACCTAAGCCAGTAGACTGGCTTTACAGGAGCGACCCAAATTCAGTGGCGAGCCTAAGTTTACAAGAAATTTAAAGAGCTGTTGCTTCAACTCACACCCACTTTGAAGTATAAAGTTTGCCTGCTTCCCACTATGTACCATTTCTGAATTTGGATAACCCAGCTGAACATAGTCTGCCTTGATGTAAGCTGCATGATGAGAGGTCAGAAGAGTAAAAGTGTGTCAAGAAAAGCAACTTAAAGGAGGATTCAGATGAGTGTGAGCTGCAGCAGATCACTCTATAAAAAGCTTCTACTATCTAATACTTACTTTAAGAAATTTTGTGTGTTCCTTGCACTACCTTAAGTTTTCCTGTACACCAATAAGGTTTATGAAACTATTTGAGTAAAATATCATTCACACTTCACCTAGAAATGTCTCCTAGTAATATTTCGCTATGTTTAGATACCCTTTGAGTAAAACAAAACATATGAAACCTTGATGTGTACATTAATTTCTACCATAAATAGTCTGTGGAATAGACTAGGACTTCCTCAATAGAAGCATATAAACTGCAAAACTTCAGCAAATGAGGTGATGCAGTGTCAGTAGGTCCGCTCCTTACACACACATCGTAACTTTATGGTTCATTTTACAAGTATTGTTTGTGGAAGAATAGATTCATTCTCTCCATTCTAGACATTCATTTGGCTATTTTTTAAATCAATGTAATATACCTTAGATATTAATGTCATGTCTTGCACTGCTTTCTGTCCTGTTTATTGAATTTTTCCTTCTCTTCAAGTTATTGTTTATGACTTCTTAAAGCCAGTTTTTGACATGGGTGGATTTCTATGCTTGCTTCTTGGCTGTTTGTTGAGCTATTTTGTTCTTCGCTCTTCAAGCACATCTTCATCTCCTCTCAGCACATGGTGCAATGAACAATTTAGCAAATGTCTGTTGTCTCTGTGTCACATTTTCTCCCCTGGACAGACAAGCATGGATGGTCATATCTTGTTTCAGTAGGATATTTTCATTTTGGTTTTCGGTTTTCATGGAAAGTAGGTTTTCTTAGGCTTTGTGATTGCTTTGTTTCATAGGTGTGAAGAAGGTAATTAGCCGAGAAAGATCTGTGGTTGTCCGTTTTTGGTTTGTGGGAAAGCCTGTCCACCTGGCAGGGAAATGCTGCTCTGCAAAGGCAATGGAGTGGATCATTCATGTGGCAGCTGGGCAAAAAGCAGATAGCTGAGGCTGAGGATAAGTGAAAAGCTGAAGGAGCAGAATCAGAATTGAGGCAAAAAGTAGATCATAGAGTCACAGAGTTGTTACAGTTGGAAAAGACCTCTAACATCATTGAGTCCAACTGTCATCCAGTAGTACCAGATGTCACAGCACATCACCTCCTCACTGCAGAGAGCCCATCAAGAGCATTTTGTAAGCATCATAGCAGAGGGAGTTTGGAAGGAAGAAGCTAACCACTGCATTATTATTACCACTGGCAGGTGTCTTGATTCGAGTGAAATTACCTGAATCACAAAATCTGCTTTCCATCATCTGTGACTGCAGATGTGACTGATGGGATATGAAGCAGTATTTCTCAAAGAAAAGCAGCAATTTGAAGTTCAGTACTTGTTGCAGTACAGTTAGTTACTAATGGTGTGCAAAGAAAGAAGGGACAGGACAAACATGCTTGCTCTTCTGACACCTAGCTTAATGACATTATCAGCTGACAGCAAGAATTCACAGTTTGCTTATGTTTGTACTTTCATATCTATCAGATATTAGACTCTAATTGAAAAACCCAAATAAAATAACATTTTGATAGAAATTGCAGGGCTCTTAGACTTGTTAATGCTTTTTAACTCAAGGGTCCCATCTTAGCCAAACTCAGACCAGCAGTGGGCAAAGTCCTTATGTGGACGTTACATAGTAGGAAGGGGGAAATTACTCACAGCTTGGAGAGAGGCACAAGTTAGCAGTAAGATAGAATATTTCTGAGGTCTAAAAGGTAATCACCATAGACTCTGACTTCTGGTCTTCTGGTTTTTGCACCAGCCTTTCTTTAAATGTCAAGTTTGTGTGTGTCATTTCTCTTACAGTCATTGTTATGATGAAGCATACCTAAAGAGTCAAGGTCAGTTGTGGCCAAAACCCATCTATATGAATGATGAAGAGACACATGCTTTATCATTGTCTTTGTGTCCAATGGGATCTGACAGGGGACAGAAGCCAGTGGAATGAGGTCAAGCAGAGGAAAAGCAGAGATGGAGCAACAGAAAAGCACATGTAATAGCACAGCATTTATCTTACCAGTATCAGTCAGGGGTCGTGTGGTAGACTCTATCCCAGCAAAATCAGACTGTAAGGAGAGGTGAACAGAAGATAAAATAGCAGTATTTCAAATAACAGTGGACTTTCTTTTTTTTTTTTTGTCTGTGGAAGAAAGCTTGGAGGTAGTTGATGAAGCAGTGGATAGAGAGATGACTAGCTGTCATTGGCATGTGCATATGAAGGAGAACCTGGGAAACAGGGCAGCCAGAAAACCAAGATCCCGAAAATGTTGTACAGAAAACCTGCTAGAGAGATGACTAAATATTAAATTATGTTAGACTATGCCAGTTTTGCCCATGCTGCCAGGGACAATGAAGGAAATGGGAGAGGTACAACTTTGCTGAAAATGAGATGAAAGAACTTGAATTTAGGTGCCCATGTTTGAAAGAGGAGCTAATGTGTTTAAAAGATAAAAAGATGGACTTGAGAACAGTACACTTTTATCTTTTTCTAAGATATTAACTTCAGAATTTATATTGCACATGATATAGCTAAACATATGGGAAAGTGTTCATCTAAGAACAGCACACTTGAAAAATGTTCCAGCTCTGTAACCCAAAAAATTGCCACTTTTTTCTTAGAGAGTTATCATCACATTAACAGGATCTTTCACACAGTCTCTTTTTTATTTAAAGTACTGAATGTCAGTACCAACGATATTTTGTGGGAATGACTGAAAGTACTTTGTGCTGCTTAGGAAGAGGGCAATGGAGGACAGAGGGCAGAAAAAAATTATTTCTCAGTTCTTGCACTTCCTGGATTTTACTTTGGATGAATGAGGGTGGAATTCTTCCCCAAAGGAATGCCCAGAAGTCTTCAAACCTCAGGACAGCCTGAGTAGATTCCCTAGACTCTTTCAGATTTCAGTATTAACAATTTAGCATGACAATAAAGGCAATGTACAGCTTTACATAGTTTTACATAGATCTTATTTGTTTTCTAACTACACAGTATGTGATCAGCAAAAATAGCATAGAAACCTTATGTCTGTGCTAAGAAAAATTTCAGTGATAGCTTTCTTCAAAGTATCCATGTTTGACATACACCATTTTATTTCTAAAGCATCACAACTCAAGTCGGTGTCTCGTTAGGGTGTGATTTATCTTTGGGAGTGTCAAGCACGTAATGTCAATGCATACATCCTTGCTCGTCATCCACGTTCCCTTTACGCTTACTGGGAAGAAATGGGCGTTTCCAGGATGTGATTTATCTGATCCCAAGGGATAAATACACTAAAATAGTTAAATGGACTGTGCTGCAAAACAACGCTGTTGTCAGTGGTGGTAAATGTCTGTGCTGTACGAGACTACAGTGGGCTGAAATAAATCCAACCTGCAGGCTCATATTTGGAGTTGTGTCTATAGGAATGGCTGTTCATTGGTTTCCTGACAAGGTGTTTATACTGTTCTCACACTGCAACCTGTTGGTCTCATATTGTTTAAATACGTTGGGACCAGTAGATTCTCTGAAAGCCAAATACTTTATGAGTTCCAGACTGAAAATTCAGTAGTTCCTTTGAACTTCCGTGAGTTTGCTTTGATGATGAGGATCAGATGCATAGAAGTGATGTTTGTACGTGTATGAGAGCTAGAGTCTGTATGATTTAAATGCTTGCTCTCTTCCAACAGGTATAAATCAAATGAGGATTATGTCTATGTCAGAGGTCGTGGCCGAGGAAAGTACATTTGTGAAGAATGTGGCATTCGCTGTAAAAAGCCGAGCATGCTCAAAAAACATATCCGCACTCACACTGATGTCCGGCCTTATGTATGCAAGTTGTGCAATTTTGCCTTCAAAACTAAAGGTACCAGACTCTTTTTGCTGAACTCTTGCCACTTTTGGAGCTATTTTACCCTCTGGGATCCAATCACCCATTGCAATCAAGGAGAGCGTTTTCTTCAGAATAAAATCGTTGTGTTTATATATACAGGACTGTGTAAGAGAGTTTGTTCTCTTCTGTTTAATTGATCCAGGGATTTTGTAAGACTCTGGAACTCCTTGGATAGCTTTCATTAAGACCTATAAGCTCTTGGCTGGTCCTTCTGTCTGCAGAGAAAATGTGGTAGCATAAGAACCACCCTGAAAAATAATACTCAGCCAACACTGTTACATGGTGCAAATTTTAATTGCAGCAACACTTAAAAGCTACCAGGAGACCATGCTTCTTATGACATAATGTAGAAGCAGAGCATCAGCTGCTGAGGAATACATGCCTTCACAGGCTTTACAGTGGGTCAGTTTCAAGTTTATGAATAATGTATGTCTCCCAGATGGGCCACTCCATCCACTGTGGCATTAATTATGAAGAGAGATCTGATAGCTTCTCTTCACATGTATTTATCAGCACAGAAAAAAAGCTTCCATTTGTCACCCTGAGGACACAGATAATGATATTCTTCGGAATTCAGATTTGTGATGCAACCATCTCCTTAAAAGAAAAAATCCTCTCTTTGGTGTCATTTCTTTGTAGCACAGCCTAAATGAGCCTTACATTCTCAGTTTCTTAGCTTCTGTCTGGCAGACAAAAGAAATGGATTCTGGTCCCAGTGCAGTGAAACTTAACTCAAAGGGGGAGAAAGGAAGCTGAAGGAAATTTCTCCCAAGATCCCAGTGCAGCTTCATGGCTGTTTTGAGGATTGAGAATTGTAATAGTTTCCATGACTCCAGCACTTCTTCCTGTGCCAAAGATGGGAATAGCTGATGGATGGTAGTAGACCCATCAACCTAATTTAAGATGAGAACTTTCATGGGCATGTAGAGACAAAGACAAGGAGCTGCTTGTTTGTAATCCCAGTAGGCCATCTGGTGAGCTGTCCTCATATCATTGCTTACGTTTGACATTGCTGGAGAAGTGGGTCTTGAGGAGGGCCTTGAAGTACATGACAGTATTGTGGTTTTACAGCTGTGTTCAGAGAGGACATTCCAGGAAGAAGAGGTTGCCTGGAAAAAAAAAAAGTAGAAATTGCTTGCTGAAGCTGGCATTTCTGACAAAGAAGAAGAAACATGGAGGAGGTGGTTTCCTATTGCACAGGAAGGGCATGAGTAGCAAAAGACTAGGTTAGCCTTCGAAGTCCAAGAAGTGTTTAACTGGTTTAAGCAGTACTGATTATAAGCAGTTGTCAGCCTCATAACTCTTGTTGCTATTTTGCTGAGAGTTTGCAGGGGACAAATTTTCAGAGGTACTTAGGTTTTCAGTTTTTCTGAGCATTTATCCATCCAGAAGCATCAATGGCCAAGTAAGCCTTTTCATGCAGTGCACAGGCACAAGATACTCCTACTGAGGAGGAGTAGCTGGAACTGAAAGAGAAGCAGAGCCTGGCTTGTGAGTTTCTAAATACACCTGCACTATCCAGCAGAGGGGTTCAATGTTCCTGCCCCACACCACCATCTGCAGATGCTGGTTGGGGTCCTGGAGGCAGCATAAATGCATTTCCAGCGGGCTTTCCTTGAGCTGAGAAGCACCATGTCTTGGTCGTGGGTTGGGTTTGCTTGTGCCATGCTTTCCCTTTTGGGTGTTGCAAATGAGACTGAAGTGGCAAATGGATTAGAGCGATATTTTCCAGCTTATGCTTTGTGCTGAAGATTCTTTGTCATGAAATGTCTCTTGGGGCCAATCTCAACCCAGTTTTTTTATCTGTGAAAAAACAGACCAAGACACGCACTCCAGAAAGTCAATAGTCTAGTGTTAGATTGCTTCCTTCCTCAGGGGAATGGGAGATTTGCTTTCAAATCTCTGCTGTGTCTGGTTTAAATCCATACTCTAAATCTGGGAGCTGAACCTGAATTTCCCACATCTCAGATGGGTGCTGTAAGCACAGCTCCTCTCAGTTCAGAGACTGCAATTAGATGGTAAACTTGAAACAGAGAAGTTTCCCATAACTGTCTGGGGTTTTTTTTTGGTGGGGTACTTTTGCTTACAAATGCTTCAAAGGGATGGAGCATTTGGAAACCATGTGTGGAGTAAATGGGAGAGCCCTTACCTTGGAAGTGCCACCGTGTAAATGGGAGCATGAGCTCTGAATGGCTGCTCTGCTGTGGAGTTACTTTGATATCTAGGCAGTCTGTACATATCATGAACAGTGAGTCCAGGAGCAGATAACATCCGAAAATGAGGTTTTTAGGGATGCCTAAATATCACGTGGAAAATTGAAGAGATGCCTGTGTACCTCTCAGGCCCTGAGTATATTTGAATTTTTTATTCTCTTAAGATATAAAAACGCATTCTTGTTAAAACAGGCTCTGAGGGCAATGGTCTAGGTGAGTCAGCCCTGTCTGTTGTGGTGTTTTTTAAAGTTAAAACCCATCATATGCAGCATAGTGGAATTAAGATACACCAAAACCTTACTTGAAAAGTCATCTTTGTTCTCCTTTAATTACATTGATCTCTGATCCATAGGAAATCTGACAAAACATATGAAGTCTAAAGCACACATGAAAAAATGCTTGGAGCTTGGAGTATCAATGACATCTGTAGATGATACTGAAACTGAAGAAGCAGGTATGTCAAAATGATTTAATTTAGTTGGAATGGCCTCATTCCAACTAAAGTATGAAAAGTACGGAATCTGCAAATGACTCATTGCACTTTAGCACAGTGATGGGCATGGGAAAATATATTATGAGTATTTGGGGCATTTTTTAATTGAGAGTCAACTTTTTAATAAACAGGAAGTAAAAAAAAAATTCATCTAGTTGTCTGGGTTATACTTTTTTTACATGAAGAGGCACTAGAAATAAAAGTATGGCCTGTTGTCATCTGTCTCATATTAGATTCCCAATCTTTCCACTTAAGATGTGAGAGATGGCAACATTTGGTGAAGTTGCAAGGTAGTGTAGGATGAATTTGCTTTCATACTCCCTTTCAAGTATAGAGTTTTAAGGTATTATTTTGAAGAAAATATGATTTTAATCGATGAGGAATGGCTTTATGCAGCCATCCCAGAGGAAGTGCATCCAGCGAAGGCAGTGAGTGTGCTGGGTGGGGAATGGTTGTGGTGTGAGAGGTGGGATATGTGGTAATCACTTGGACTTGCTGTGGTTGTTTCAGAAAATATGGAGGACATGCAGCAGGAGGCAGAGAAGAGCAGCAACCTGGCAGGGCTGTCAGCAGAGCACCAGTTTTCTGATGCGGAGGAATCGGATGGTGAGGATGGCGATGACAATGATGATGATGACGAAGATGAGGATGATTTTGATGATACTCAGGGAGACTCGACACCAAAAACCAGATCAAGAAGCACCAGCCCGCAGCCCCCTCGGTTCTCCTCCCTGTCAGTGAACTCAGCTGGGGCATCGCAGGGGGCTTCCCCTGAGGGCTCCCTTTCCGTGGGACACTCTTCCCTCATCAGTTACTTGGTCACCTTACCTAGCATTCAGGTTACTCAGCTTATAACGCCAAGTGACTCCTGTGAAGACACACAAATGACAGAGTATCAGAGGTTTTTCCAGAGTAAGAGTACGGATTCAGAGCCCGATAAAGATAGATTGGACATACCCACCTGCATGGATGAGGATTACACACTTTCGCTAGATCCCAGTTCTTCTCCGAGGGACCTCTCACCTTCCAGTCGACAATCGTCACCTGGCTACGATTCTTCACCCTACAGAGATAACTCACCAAAGAGGTATTTAATGCCGAAAGGGGATCTGTCACCCAGAAGGCATCTGTCACCCCGAAGAGATATTTCACCCATGAGGCACCTTTCCCCACGGAAGGAAGCTGTGCTGAGGAGAGAGCTGTCACCACGACGGGACGTGTCACCGAGGCGTCACCTATCACCAAGGAGACCAATGTCACCAGGGAAGGACGTGTCTGTTCGAAGAGATTTGTCTCCCAGGCGAGAGAGGAGGTACATGGCCTCCGTCAGAGCAGCATCTCCCCGGAGAGGCTTGTACCACAATCCAGCATTGTCCATGGGTCAATATTTACAGTCTGAATCTATTCCAGTGGGACATTCAGTAAGTATGAAAGAATATTTTCATTCCGCTTGTCAAAAACAGTGCTCTTACTGAATTTGTGCATTTTATAAGTCTTTGCAGCTTTGTGGAAGAAGAAGAAGGCATAAAGTTTGAGCCTTGGTGGGAAGTCCTGGGACAAATGCAAGAAATTTGGAATAGACAGGGACCAAGTCAGGATGCTGATTCATTTAGATGCACTGGAGTCAGCCTAAGGGGCAAGTGTTCACTTGGTAGAATAATAGCTCCATCAATTTCAATGAAATTAGGGTGGTTTGCATCTTCTGCTTCCATATTAATTATATTACATATATATGTATATGCATATGCATATGTATATGTATCATTTTTAAATGGTCCAGAAGGCTTACATGGTTTGTGAGGCTTTCTTCTGCACTGTAAAAAATCTTGTACTTCCTGAGCTCTCAGGTGAGATCAAGCCAAGATCAAGGCATAAGGCCCTGTTCTCATGGTACGGTGACCATCACTGAGTATTGTTTAATGGAATAAAAATGCTAAAATAATAGAACCTCTTAGAAAAGCAGAGCATACATTGAAATTAGGATCTGTGGCTGGAATTTAAAGGATATTATTATGTGAGAGGAGCAGGCAGCTGTCTGCCCCACAGAAAGTGCCACAACCATCTGGGTGGAAATATGCAAAACTTGTGCAGTTGCTGTCTGTGCTCTTCCCTTTTGGTAAATCAGGTCTCAGAAGCTGCCAGATTGGCACTTTTGACCAGCCCTAGCATTCACAAAGCCTCCCTCCACAAATAGATTACATCTTCAGAAGTACGGAATGGCCTTGCAAGGTGTGAATTTACTTACTTATTTACTATGCTTCCCTCACCATGCTGCTGTTGTGGCCGCTCTCTCACTGCCTGCTTGTGTTTGGGTTCAATCTGTGACAGTCTCAGATTACCCCAGAGCTCTTTGCTACCTGCTCTTCTCCTGACTGGCCTCTTCTCCCTACTTCCTCATTCCCAGTCTTCTTGGCTCTCCATGTAGTCTTTGCGGTGTTTCTCTGTGGAGGAGAAGAATTGAACCCTGAGCTCATACAGTCAGCATTTCTCAGCTCTGGTGTAATTTTCTCTGTTGAGTCAGGCTGACGTGTTATCTGCTCGCAGAAATGGAGTGAGGGATGCACCTGGGCAAAGATGTTTGGGGCAGGGGTCCACCAAAAGGAGCTGAGATGCTGCCAGCCTGGCAGATCCAAAAGTGATTCCCTAGCATTTCGGGGGTATAAGAGAAAGCTGCAACTTGAGAGGCCATATTTATAGGAGAGAACAACACAGGTACTTCTCCCACATCTCAGACATGGCCCCATGACCTAGTCAGTTGTTCAGGAGCACTGGAGAGGGATGACTGATTAAGTGGTCCTTGAGAAAGGGCATGCTGGAACCCTGCACTCTCACAGGAGCGATCACTGCACAGCAGAGAGAGGATACAAATCCCACCGGCAGTTCTACTGACTACGTGAGGAAGCACAAGTGGGTCGAGAGTCACCAGTTTAACCAGTCATCATGTCTTAGTATCAAGTGAAATCCTGATGTCAAGTTATCAAATCAAATGTCATTCTACAGCTGACATTGTACAGGGTGCCTCAGTCCCTCATGTCCCACATGAGACACACTGGCATCTTGTAGTAAAGATTCTGGATGTGTAATGATGCTAGCAAAAGCGTATGTTAACAGTTATCCTTGGCCATCTGACAGTTCTCGCTCTAATATTTTTCTGTGTTACGCACACCTTCCAGCAAGGCATTTAGCACGTTGTAAGGACTCTCTTAGCACTTCTCACTCCTTCTTTTGAAAAGTCCACCATGCCAGATGGACTTCTAAAGCTTACCTTGTTTTTGAGGTAGAGTCAGCTATGTGGCAGTGAAAAACACAATGTAAAAGATCAATTGTCTTACAGAAAGCATCAGTAACTCGATGGCATGTTGAGTGTTTTGAGAGAGAAGGCCAGACCTCAGCCGAGTCACTACAACCTGAATACAGGAGGCACTACTGGAAGCGGAGCTCAGGCAAACGTAAATGAAAGCAATGACAAGTGAGGATGATCGTCCATCTCAACAAACAACTGCAAGGAAGGACAGATGGACTCCTCATCTCTTGATGCCTTTCTGGAAAACCTACTTTAGCCAAACATTAGACAAGCTTAAGTGAAACACACGTTATTATACTCAGCATGTGGGAAGACAAATAGCACCTGAGCTTGATGTAAATGAAAGCTGTCAGAGAGGAAACAGGAGTAAAGATTGTTTTTCACTTTTTAGAGTAGTGAAATCCAGCAAACCAAAACATCATTAGCAGCTGCATTGGTGATGCACATGCCAGTTTACAATTCTTAAAGTGTTTTAAGAGCTGCACTGGGTTCCCAGTCCTTGCAGGAATAAGGGCAGTTTTGTGCTTCTAGTGCTCACAGTTCCCAGAAGAGGCCAGTTTTCTTTCTTCTCAGCTGAAATTGATACATTTGCTCTAGTCTCTTTGGCCAGCGCTGGTCTAGTTGCCCTTCATCTGACTTCCTGTTGAATGTTCATGCACTTCGGTGGTCTTGTGCAAAAGGCTTGTAAAGTTCTCTGGCATTGGAAGGACTACATAGAAAGCAATTAAAATTGTTTGTTTAGGAAGTGGAAAAGAGCAGGGTGAAAGTAAATATTTTTTTAAGATTGTATAAAAATACAGGAAAATACACACTTTTTTTCCTTTGGCAGTCGATAACAAGATACACTCTTGCAACAGAATACTCTCTCTAAAGTAGCCTGACTCTCTAGTGTATGCTGGGTCACAAGTTAAATTGGTGTCTTTAAAATTAATGCCAGATATCTTCTGCTCTCTAAATACATTTGGGATCTTCTCTTCTGTCAATGCCAGAGGTTTCTTTCCTTACTGAGGAGGCTGATGCCATTATCAAAGGGCTCAGGTTCTTTTTCCCAATCATCTTCTGCCAGTCCTGAGAGAAAGAGGAGGAGGAAGAAGGCTTCATTTGTTCACCCTGAGTGACTCTTTTTTGGCATTTTAATTTGGATCAGGCACTTGTCTCTGTTGTCGTATTTTTTGTGCCTTGACTTACATTTTCAGATCAGTCTTGAAGTAAGTGACCTGGATTGTTGTCAGGTGGAATTAAACTGAAAATGTGGACCAAGAGGGCAGCAGGTGCTCTTGAACTGTGGTGGCCATTCAAGTGACTGCAAAGAGGCTACATAGGGTTAATCTGAAGCAATCTTCCCTTCCAAACCCACAACACTTGCATTGTGAATATGGGATCCAGTACAAACAGTTTTCACTCCATTCCTACTTGTCCCAACCCTTAGGACACACCCTCCTGCTTCCTAGTGCAGACCAGAATCTTTGCCTCTCTTCTAGTCCCAGGGTAGACACAATAACATCGAGAAGGTGCCTTGCTGTGAGTGGTACAGACTTGTCTCTCACAACTATTTTAGCTTCTAGGCGTTAGTGGATTTTGCTTATGTTGCCATCTTGTTGCACATCTCATTCATTTTGGAGTCTGAAGCCTGTCTTGATGTATTCAGAAGGGCTGAAGGGAACTGGGCACCTCTATGAGTACTTGAAAGTTGATAGGACTTAAGGTCCTTTGATCATCCCGAACCTGGATATTAAATCCCTTCCCAAACTTACTACTTCATCGTCTTCTGTGAAATGCGTTCTTGTACAGAGAGCCAGAAACTTCTGAATTGCAGGTAAACTGTAAATAGGTTCACTGGTGCATCTGGCTACTGTGGTGCATTCTCTGTAGGGCTGCAAATTGAGCTGATCCTGAAAGAGAAGGCCATATGGAGTTACAGTCACTTTATTATGCATCATGTCTTTCAGGAGGCATGTTGGTAATATGCTCTGTTACTGATTTTCACTATAGAGTTCGGTGTTTTCTGGTTTTTAACTTTTAAAAAACCTCAAGTACATTATGACATGCTAATCAGAGACTGTTTTCCACCCAACATGTTTTTGCAAGCTATGGTCTGAGGTTGCCCAGAGGATGTCTCTGAAGGGTGCTTGGCTTTGATATGTGATCTTCCTCTTAATCTCCCACAGCCTGATTTGGGTGATGTACCAGATACAGAGTAAACCCTATCTCATCCCTGAGGCATTCTGGGGGACTTGTGAAGCTGGATATAGCTTTGCTCAGGGGTGTGATGTGGCAGTCTAGCTTTGTGACCAGGTCAGAGCTTTTAGTGAAAAGCTGCTACAGAACACTGTTGCTTGGGAAATTATATGTCACCTGGAGTTGAAGGGAAATATGCTAAACTGTAACCAATGAGAATTAATAGGAAATGAGCTGGATTCCCATCACCTGACAAAGAGAAGAGCTCAGCTCACAGCACTGGTGGCAACCCATTCTGACTGCACTGCAAAAAGATACCGTGACTTCCTGCACTGAGCTCTGTGATCTATTACTTGCCCTGCCTACTGAAGAAAGTCTTTGGATTTTCAGGATGCTTTTTGCAAAAAAGGCACTGTCTTGTCCTGTGAATATGTGTTTCTGCTTGTAGAAACGAAAATACTAGATACTGGTTAGGAAATATAAGCAGGGTAAGAGGTAGGAACAGTTAATAGTGATTGCAACCATTTATGTTATCTGTTTCCAAACTTACCTGCCAGAGCTAGAGAGAAGTAATCCAGTATGTGCCCAGCCAGGCTTGGAAGGTGTTCAGTGACATGTCCCCACTGTCACTGTCTATGTTAAAATTGGGCATACAAGACATACTGGATGATGATGCTGATCTTAAAGCACACAGCGGTCTCTATAGCCACCTCTGTCCGACAAGGACAGACTCCTGCTCTATTCCCATATGAAACTCTGGCAGGGTAAAACATGAAGCCACTGTCTTTCTTAATTAGAGATTTGTGTGTGACTAGGTTTATTCTTTGATGAGTTTTACTCGTTTTTTTGTTGAATTTTCCTTAGCCCAAGTTCACATCAGATGTAATAGTAATAAATGTCATGGTGTAGGAAACATCCAAAAGGACAATATGTCTGAGAAACTGGTTGACAGAGCAAAGATGAAAAAAAAATAGGGGGCAAGCAGCTGTGCAGAGGTGAAATTAGTGATAGGAAGGACTGACAAGGTAGGTGAACTGTCTTGTGGTTTGGCAACTGCAGTTTATTTTGTATAGTTTTCCCCATTCAGCAATATAATGTGCTGTCACTGTGCTGTCTTATGACAGTTTCTCTTTTATGAGACTCAAGCGTCTCATTTTCTGAATAGGAAAATTCCCAACATAGATTAGTCTCTGAATAATATCTCTGAAGTTCGACTCTGATGATTATGGGTCACCCTTTCCTGTCTCAACATTGATTTATATTAAACAGGACAAACCATCTGAGCACAGTGAGATGGAGCCCTTGGGTAGCACAGAAACTGAATCTTTAATTGCCCCCTAAACTAGCTCCCTGGGATGGGATCAAGAGGTTGCTTAATGCCTTGAGAGCTAGGATTTCCCAGCAGTGAAGTGCTGCCACTTTAATGCATTGGCATTTAGCAGCACAGTCCTTGGGCTGCCACACCAAGGCTGTGGTAGCATCACAGCTCTGGGGCAATTGATCCATGTTTGGTCAGTTTACAGAGCAGAGATGAGTATTTTCATTCATTTAATTTCATATGAGAGTCCCTGAGAGTTGTGCGGCCAAATCCCACATATAATTATGAAAATGTCATCCTGCACTTCATCATTACTCTTCTGGTCAGCAATGAATGATACTTAATCATCAGATAGCAAACAAATTTTAAAACTTAAGAATGAAAAAGAAAAGGAACCCAAAAGCCCAGGGCGTATTTAATACTGAGTGGAGATGGAGCTATTTATTCTTCCAAGGCAGGAACTAATGGGAAGGCAGTGAAAATGTCAATATTGTGAGATTGGTTTTTATTAGCCATCACAAAATCCCCCGTTCTTCTCAATCCCATTATGAGTTGGTGAGTCTCCCTGGGACAAAATCATCACTTTTGCTCAGAGCCGATGCCTGTGCTTTTGTTATTATTTATTGTTTACAGTGCAGATAAGCCAGAGGGGCGCTCCATTGTCTCAATGAGTTGAAAAATGTGTGTCTTCATTGCATAGAAACACTTCAACTTGCATGGAAATACCCACCTCCTCCCACCAAGGATTGGGTAAAGCTCCCAGGGAGCAAGTGCCTTCTGTGGGGCTCAAGAGCAGATTTTTCAGAAGGCAGTAGATACATACATGCTGTCAGATATTCCCTGTTAGGCCAAGCATTGCTGGTGAGCAGGGCATGTTCACATGTGTACTTCTCTGCAATAAAGTTTAAATACCAGCATAATTTTCCAGAAGAGAGGTGAGATGGATCTCCTGACCAAATTTCTCCTGGGGAATGAAAATCTACCCCAAATTCAGTTCAAAGTTTCGGTTGAGTATAACATCCTTCACTTCCTGGACTAAATTGCTGCACTGTGTTGCTGAACTCTCTTAACTAGCCACTGCCTTTCACCTCAGAGACACGAGCCCTGTAGGGCTGAGCTAAGCAAAACCTCCACTGTTGTTTGGATATGCAATTATGGAGTTTTCCAAATGCTTTGGGATCCATCTGGATGAAAGGTGCTTCATGAATGGGATGTTGTATTAGACAGGAAAGCAGATAGGTGGTTTGGCAGCCAGACAAGAATTCTGCTAGTAGCAGTGCTGATGTCTTTTTTTTTCTTCTCGTTACAGAGGAGGGGGTTGTCTCAGGCACCTTACTTCAACATATATGGAGAAAAAGGAGGCATGGAGCACCGCAGGCCTAGCCTGTTCCCCGAAGGTCCGAGCGACTACGTCTTCAGTCATCTTCCACTACACTCCCAGCAACAGATCCGAGCGCCCATCCCCATGATGCCTATCGGGGGTATCCAGATGGTCCATTCAGTCCCCGTGGCCCTTTCAGGTTTACATTCTCCGTCCGCTCTGGCCCTGCAGAGGGAGGTCTCTGAGGAGAAGCATAGAGGAACTGCGGAACCCCTTACCAAGGAGCCGTGTAGTATTTCTAAGCACCACGAGAAGCGTACCTCTCCGCACAGCTTGCACCCCGCCGCTCCCCCCAGCGCCCCCTCCTCGCCGCTGCTGCTGCTGGCGCAGAGCACATCCGAGGACAGTGCCGTGGCTACCGAGAGGGAGCAGGAGGAGAACATACAGACTTGTACAAAAGCCATAGCCTCTCTGCGAATCGCCACAGAAGAAGCCGTTCTGCACGGGGCGGAGCAGCTGCAGAGGCCTTCTGAGCCTCACCAGAAACCCTTAGAAAGTGCACATTTTAGCATTAAACACTTTAGTGGATCTGAGCCGGGCCAGCCCTGTGCCTCAGCCACCAATCCTGACTTGCACGGTGGTGAACAGGACAGTTTTGGTACATCACAGACTGCGCTAGCCCATCCCACCTTTTACAGCAAGAGCTTTGTGGATGTCCAGCAGCTGGGCTTTCACAGCAGGAGCGACCCCCCATCAAGCACACAGGAAAGGAAAGATCCGTCATCTGAGAAGAGCAAGCCGCATTGATCTGAGATGCATGGAGACTTTCGCCCATACATTTACCCCACTTTTTTTTTTTCTAGAGATAGAAAAAATATTCAATTTTACAGCATGCCTGTTCTAAGTTACAGTAGTTTGCTATTATATATACTTTTGTTATATCAAAAGAATTAGATAAAGTAACAAGTCATCATGAACCTGACCAAAACTAAATTTGAAATTCTTATTGGGTCTGGTACTTTTAAATTGTACAGATGTTTGTGCCTTTTCTTTACTTTGCTTATATTCTTATAAGCATTTTTTTAGCAGTAATTTGTACATATTTTAGAATTTGTGTATCTGCTTTGTAATAAATGTAATTTCTTTCCTTTTTTGGACACTTGGATCTAAATGATGTAAAACAGAACAGCATCAATATATGTGAGGTTGCACTAAAACATATTTTTATATGATTAAAACTGAACAGCTTTTATGTACAGCTCTGATTCTGTAATACTAATATTTATTTACTTTGTTTCATAAATTGTAAATTTTTTTCTTAATGTTGTGGATTGCTTTTCTATGTGAAGCATGGGATTTACTGTTGCGTAATTAGAACAAAATGTATATTGTAAAACAAGATATTTAAACTAGAGTATCTTATCTTATTCTGCACTTATGCATTAGTTAAAAAAAAAAAGATAAAAGATGTATCAGTCAGTTCTTAACTCTTGTAATTTTTTTTTGTCTCTTGTTTGCCGGATTGACTATAACTTAAGTGCTGATTGTGATTTTAAACTGATAGTACCGTAAAGCATTAAAGTAAAACAATGTGCTATTGTGAGTTTTTTCAAAGCTTTATAAAACAGTTATAAATATATTAAAAGTATTTGGTCTTATGTGAACATGTTGATCTATATACTCCTTAAAAAGCTATGGGAAAACATTCCACCCCATGTAAATATGTGCATCACTGGTGCCATCTGTGTAGCTCACCGGGACCGCCAAGGTTTGCTATGCTGGTGCTTCCAGGAGAGGGACTGGGGCACTGCTGACTGCCGGGGGGCAGAGTCCAGCAGCGTCCTGACCCACTCCCTGGCCTCCAGCAGCAGGGTGGCAAGGCCCCTACGGCCGCATGGGGCTGGGCAAGGAGCCAGCCCGCTGGCTGGACACACGGCGCCCTGCCGAGCCTGCCAGTCCCCTGCTCCTGAGGGCTGACCAAGGGCCGTAGGTGTCATGGAGAGGTGTCCTGGAGTGTCAGAGAGGGGCTTGGAGAGGGGAAAAAGGTATTTCCTTGCACTTGAACTCCACAGCTGGCCACTCCCTACTGCAATACCCGTGCCAGCTTCGGGGGAGGCTCCTGTTCTGTCCTGTTCTGTCCTGTCCTGTGGACGGAGGTGTGTGGCCCTGCCAGCGAGGCAGAGACAGCCACCACCCCAGCCTCTTCTGAAATGGATTTCATGGGCAAGAAAGTCACAGTCTTCCAGTGCAGGGTCTCCATCTGAGCAAGGTTTGCTCCAGAGGGAAGGGAGGAGGAGCCCGGGCTTGTGTTTGAACACGTGTGGTGGGTTACCACTTCCACCAGCAGCATGCGTGCATGCACGCACGCACACACACACACACTCAAACACACGCATGCATACGCACAGATGAAAGAAACCAACGACCTGGATTATATTTTGTGCTATTTAGTGGATTATAAATCTGTGAAAACAAGTTTGTATATTGAAAATACATCTAAGGAGTGTTCTTTAAAGAGAAATAAATATACAGTTACATGCATGAGGTGTCTAGTTTTCATGTGTTCTTTGAATTTCCCAAGTTTGTTGGTGTTCCGGCATTCTGCACAAGAAGCACCCTTAAAAATGGGAGTGGTAGTGAAAAATGTGGACCATGTATTGGCTTTCTCACATATTATCAAACCGAACCAGTTTATTTCTCCGGTAATACCCTGTGGGGGCAGAGCCACAGGTGGTATGTTGTCGTAATTCTAGCATGATGGCATATGATTAGTGTAATACCATAATGGATGGTGACCACTTCTAAACATTAAAGGTTAGCTTCTCATTCCCACTGCAATGTTCTGCCTTTATTCCAGATCATTGTGGTAGCCTTGCCAAGATAAGCATATGCCAGAAAACTGGCTTATCTCCGACTGGAGAGAGGAGAAACAGTATATAGAACCTGTTGGATCATGCTTCCATAAAAAAAGGGAGAACTCAATTATATATTTTAATAAACAAGCTCCATTTGATAAAAGCCTCTCTCCTCCTGGGCTTCATGTCTGTATTGAGAACAAAATGCTCTGCACAATGATCAGCTAATCAGGTAATCATAGATATTTTATTAAAAGGGAACCAGGCAACCCCTGATGGTAAATGCTCTATTAACATTGCCTTTGTAAGCAACCGTCTTACTGTGGGAGTTACCTCCGACTTGTTTGATTATTTTAATTAATTTGCAGCTGCAATTTGCCATCCACCTTCTCAGCCTTGGGGCATTTTTTTTTTTTATAATCCGTGAGCAAGTATCATTGAAATTACATGTGGTATTTTTGGGTTACAGTGGAGCAACGCCGAAGAAGTTTCAGGTACTTACAGTCTTAATTGTATTTTCTTAATGAGCTAATGTGTATACAGTGCTTTGAAAAAAAAAATATCCTCATACAAGGCTGAGGCATCAATGATGACTTTTCATGCTTTGGAAAGGGTGTGGAGGAGAAATGGCAAACATGTCTGACAAAATTTTCCCAGGCATGAGCAATTTTCAGAATCAACATAGCAAGCACAGCAACTGGGACTGGGGGGCAAATAATTCCGTGAGCGCTCTGCCTGCACTCCCCAGTGGAGCCCGCTCCAAGCTGCCTGCGGAGATGATGATGTGGGGCTGTTTGTGCCCCGCTGTGATGAGCCTGCGGCTTCAGCCTCCGTGCTGGGAGGATGCAGCTGCATGGCTCCCTGCCGGGAATGTCGGTCTCCGGGCGGGACTGGAGTTGCCTGTGTGAGGCAGCCCCTCCGAGGGTGACGGGGAGGGGGTTCCTCCACAACACTCCGTGGTGCAGTGGATGCACGGAGGTATCTTCGGACCAAAAAGTGTAACCCTGAGCTCTCTGATCTCAACGTTCTGTGTTTTTAAAAGGGGTGAAAAGAAGAGATTTAACAGGACACTCTACAATAATCTGTAGAATCGAACAATTACATACAATGTGCTAAAAAAAAAAAATCCACATCAGGAATATAATTACCTATTATATTGTTCAAGGAGGTTATAATTTTCTATGAAGATCCATATGTCTTTTCTGTAAAGCACGAGGGAAATACAGATGCTCTGGCAAGCTCTCCTTATTTTCTTCCCTCAGAATACTGTCAACAGAGTCACTTCAGGACTTACTCACGTCAGCAAGACAGAGGGTGTATCAGTCTCATATAACTGCCTGCACAATCCTCTCACGAAGCTTTAGATTCTGACTCAGGGTAGTAACTCCATTGCATGTTAAATACTTCTATGTGGACTTCCCCACTGCAAGACACACTGCCAGCAGTGGATAATAATTAGCACCAATAAAGGGCGTCATTAACTATGACAGACCCAAATGGAGTCAAAGGACTTAAGTACAAAACTTTCAATTCCAGAATGATACAGTCAGCTCCATTTAACCCTAGAGGCACCTCCATTTATGGGGTGCCCTGCCTTGCTTGAAGCTGTTCCCTGCTTTTGGGCATGAGGTGAACTTCTCTACTTGGAACTGCTTCACACCTCTTCCCCTCCCACATTGACCTGGACACCAGAAAGTATGTATTTCTTGCACTAGTTCCTTCAAGGGACCTGCTCTACTGAGTGGTTCTTTGAAAATACCTGACATATGATGAAATATGCTTCCCTCTCAAATTATACTGGCCAACACATTGGCAAGTTCTGTCACCACCTCTTACAGGTTTGTTTAATGATTTGGTCCCCATTTATGGGTATCTAAAAAAACCCCAGAACACCCCAAAGGTGTGTTGCAACTGGCTAGATCAACATCTCCAGTCTCCTAGGAGAGTGCCCTGAAGTGCTCCACAAGAAGTTTTTTCTTTCCTGCTGAAGTTCTCCTACTGTGAAACAAAATATTCAAGATTAATTGGATCATCAATACTGTAGGCTATTGTCCCCAAGAGGAAGACCTGC
This sequence comes from Brachypodius melanocephalos, assembly GCA_013398615.1. Taxonomy (NCBI): domain Eukaryota; kingdom Metazoa; phylum Chordata; class Aves; order Passeriformes; family Pycnonotidae; genus Brachypodius; species Brachypodius melanocephalos. The sequence goes on along the minus strand of VZSR01003807.1, from coordinate 11,359,205 downwards.
TGGATGTGCCCTACTCAGTAGGAAGAGAGCTGCCTGGAAAGCTGGTGAGTAGAGTGGTGTGACAGAGACTTAGAAGGACAAGGACTGAGTTCAGACAGCTCTCTGCCTCAAGTCTTCTAGACATCTTGGAGAGCACAGTTTCCAAACATGCTTTCTACTTAGCATCCAGCTCCTGTCTGAGGTGGCTAACTCTCTTATGCCCAATGGAGGTGGGCCAAAATTTAAAATCCTGGGCTTCAGAGTGAGGAGCAAGTCCCAAAAGTTAGGTGTTACAGTGCCTGAATCCTTTATTGGGTTTTGCCCTAAATAACTCAGGGAGAACAAGCCTTATTGATTTATTTCATTGTCCAATGGAACAAGTCAATGAGAGTTATCCTTTTAAGTCATTTATCCATCCCTGAAAATCTCAATCGATATTCTCTAAAGAATGTCCTTAAAGTAAATCCAGGATATTCAATGCAAAACCTGCACAGCACATCATATATCTTAGTCTAGTCACTATTTTGGTGGGTTGTTTTTTTTTTTTTTTCGGTTAAAATGCCTGCATGAAAAAAAATCAGCAGTCTGTGTACTAATTGAGTTTATTACAGTGACAATGTTGCTGTGCCCTTTTCTCAAACACAGATTACGCACACTAAACACAGACCCTGAGCATATGCTTACTGTAAGGTCAATTTAAGATGAAAATGCTGGATGGCTTGACTTGTTCTGCAATTATTCTTGGGGTCTTTACATATGCTACATCTGTCACGTGTGTTTGCAACTATCTTTAATATGCCTGCTTTTAACTGGCTTTGAAACCACCAATAGCACCAGGAACGTGGGAGACAGCTTTCATTGCGAAATGTTTGGCTTTTGCCCCTGTGATGATGCCTACACGAGATGTAATAAGTTGATTTGTTGTGTCTACACAAGTCTTTTCCAAGTGATTGTGCCTGGTGACAAAAATTCTTTCTAAGAGTTTCTTTAATTTGCGAGTGTAGAGGTGGCCTGTACATATGTGTAGGGCTTTAGTAGGCATGTGATAGAAGTTAAGGAAATATCTCTGTCTTTTTATGCAAGATAATCTTAAGTGGAGGCAGAGATGAATGAAACTCATCCTTGGGAGCAAAGACCATGAACCACAAGAGTCCCCATAGATGACAAACTGGCATTCAGGACAGCTGTCTCTGCATGTTGGCAAGTGTCTGCACAAGGTGCCTTGGTGTCATTTTCCCTGAGCTTTAAGAAATATGGATGGTCTTCTATTGCACTGTGCATTGCTGTATATGTTGCAAAATCATGTCCTACAGGCAAGCTGCTCACCCACGGCACATCAGGCACCAGTGCACCTCTGCTGTAGGGCAGCCAAGGGACTCTGGGAGCCCAACACCTCCAAGGTCTGTTCAAGCATACAAATAGCCCACGAGGTCTGCTTGCAGGCTGGACTGCAGGCTGGTGGGAGTAGTGGTAGAAGAAAACAACAGCTTTCTGAAAACCAGAAAAATTTTCTGCTCTAGTGAGTTTCCTTGCTTTTCTGCATTGTATGAATATTCATTCTGAAGCTGACATGTCGAAGGGAGCTTGGTCAGCAGGAGGCTTGATCAAAAAAAAGAGCCAAACAATGTTACTATATAAACTGCCTTTTCGGATACCTTCCTGATGAGTGACATCTCAGAGCTGACAGGAGCGCTGCAAAGAGAAACAGCCGGGATGAATATGCATGGCAGCACACAGCCCCACGAGCACCCAGTGAGCTGGAGAAAGCCAGTGCAGGCAGATCCAGCTCTCCACCGAAGAACTGCATTTCTTTTCCCCCATCTCCTGCCAGAATATAAGAAGAGGCTGACACCCTCCCATAGAAATTAATGGAGTTTCCACATTCATTTTAACAGCAGGAGGTGTAGTCTCTGAAGGCTTGTTTCCATGAGGTGATGAGAAATCTTGCTGCTAAAGTTGCAGAGGAATGTCAGAGTACTTGGCATTTTGCCGTTTCAACCTCTTTCGTTCCCATCTGTTCCTAGAGAAGCAAAAAAATCTTCGCCTGGCTCTGCCAGGACCTTGGGGGGCAGCTCTGGGCCGTGGGAGGAGGTGGTCCCTGAATGTCCTTGTTTCTGCTATAAATACCCTGAATTCTCTGAGCACATTACCCCATTAGCAGTAGTCTGCAAGGCAAAAGAAAGGCTTGGGAAGAACCCGTGTGCTTATTCTTCCTAAACAGGTAGACACGTAAAATCTCTAAAGGGTTACTTTGAAAGAGTGACTCTTAGAAAAGCCAGGTTTTCTGAAGAGCTGGACTTTGACTGAGGCACTTAGATGAAGTGGTCAGAGTTTTCAGAAGTGCTGAGCATTTGTTATCAGCAGAAACTGCTGGTTTCTGGCCACAGTGAAAATCTGGCCCTTAAAAACTTAATGACTAACCTAATGATGTCTGGCACTTCACCTCCAGTTGTTATTTTCCACAATCTTTCTTTCCTCCACAACATCTTTATTTAGCCAGAAAAAAAGGAACAAAAAAACAACTGAATGAAACAATGAGCCAATATTCATGACTGAAATACCCTGTTCCTTTTTACTGCCAAGAAAAATGTAAATGATAAAGCGGACCAGTTTTGTGACAAAGTTTTTCCTCTCCATTTCATATTTCTTCATGACATTTTAACACATGGGGCTGGCACAGTGAGACATCTTGGACTAATTTTCGATATTTCAGAAATCTTCCTTGGACATACAGAAGAGAGGGGTTCTTTTAACTCTGGGGTGGGGTGGGGGGAAGAAAAATCAGAAAGGCAAAGGAATGGAGGACTGCAGGAAGCAGTTCTTCTCTGGCAGAAGATGAGCTAAATAGTCTAATAGCTTTTTCCATCTGCATTTCCTCTGGCCCTACTGTGAGCAAAAGGGATTCAGATCCAGCTGATCTGTCAGGGTGGGGTGTGAAGGGAACCCGGTGATATTATAAGCAGAGTCTTGCTGCCTGGTCCATCAATTAACACAGGAAGTAGGAAGAAGCTGAGGGAGATAATGCCCCTGCGGTGTTGCCCCTGCTCTGCAGGATCCTGTGAAACGTTTTTGCTGGTCCTCTGCAGAGCTGGATTCCTGCCAGACTGCGGGAGCAAAGGATCAGCCACTGTCTAGAGCATTGCCTTGCACTAACCTGCTGGATTTCCATGCAGAAATCCAAGTGAGAGTTAATGCTGTGTCAGGCGGCCTCAACTTTGGCTTGGTTTGCTCTCTAGCTGCTACTCCACAGCTGTGGGCTGCCTTGGCCACTGCTATGAAAGCCACTGGTGGGGCAGGGCTGGCTGGGGCGGGTCAGGGAGCTGGTGGAGGCTCCAGAGGTGCTGGCTTTGGAGGCCAATGCTCTGTTTGAGGCTGCTCTGGCTTGTCAGTGTCCCAGGAGCTCCCAAAAAGCATTTGGAAATTCTGTGTCCTGGAGCTTGCAAAGTTTCCTGGCTCCTGCAGTCTTTATTTTCCAGGAAAGGGGACAAGCTAAACCCTCCAATGGTTTGGTTTCTGTTTTTTTTAAATTTAAGGTATTCAAAATAATGCTGATGGCATCAAACATTGCTCCTCCCTGGGGGAATATGAGACACGAACCAAAAATATGTTGTCACCATGCACACTACCTGAAAATTTCACCAAATTAAAAAGAGCAATGAATAAGAAATACTCTGACTGTTTAAAATAGATAGGATAGAGTTTCTTTCCTTCTCTAACTTTAGTCTGTTTGCTCCAGAAACATCGGCTGTGATGATAATTTAGTCATCTGTATTCTGTATGTTTTAATGGGATGCCAGCTCCTGATTTTATACACAAGTTTTGTGATGGACTGTCTATTTCAGCAGAAATTACTGTTTTCAGCTTGGTGCTTGGGGTGCTAAAATTATCAGTGTCAGAGGTGGGTTGACCGTGGCTGGACACCAGGTCCCCACCAATGCCACTCTGTCACTCCCCTCCTCAGCTGGGCAGGGGAGAGAAATTATGATGAAAGGTCGTGGGTTGAGATAAGGACAGGGAGAGATCACTCACCAGTTATGGACAAAACAGACTCAGCTGGGGGAAATAGTTTTTATTATCAATAAAATCAGAGTAAGATACTGAGAAATAAAATGGGATCCCCAAAACACCCCTCCCCACCCCTCCCTTCTCACCACGTTTAATTTATTTCCCATCTTCCACTCCTCCCCCCTCCCCAGCAGTGCAGGGTGATGGGAAATGGAGGCTGTGATCAGTTCACACATTGTCTCTGCTGCTCCTTACTTCTCATGGGGAGCATTCCTCACACTCTTCTCCAGCTCCAGTGTGGGTCCCTTCCACAGGGTGCAGTCCCTCAGGAATGGGCTGCTCC
>VZSR01003807.1:11339155-11354778 GCA_013398615.1 Brachypodius melanocephalos | reverse complement strand
CACATCTGTCCTGGAGCCAGCTGGCATTGGCTCCTTTGGACACAGGGGAAGCTTCTGGCACCTTCTCACAGAAGGCAGCCCTGTAGCCCCTCCTGCTACCAAAATCTTGCCTTACAGATCCAATGCATGTCTCAGTGTTCTAAACAGATGATGCACAATGTGACATCTGAAGAGAAGAGCTCAGAAGGTGCCACATTTTCAAAAAAATTGCCATCATTCAAATGCTGTAGGATCTGCAGTTGGAATGAAGGCTGAGGCAGGGGAAGAGGAAACCTTTTTGCATTATAACAAATAAAATGCTGCCATGGAGTTTGAAGGTGCAAATCAGGCTATAACAAAACATGAGTGTGCATGCTTTCAACACCAAAATGACTTACTGGCTGCTAATTAAATCTCACTGCAAATGGGATTTCATTTTTATTTTTTGATGGAAAAAGTGGTTTTATTACATTTACTTGGCTGACAGCCAGGAATACAGCTCAATACGAATCAAGCAAAGTTAAAGGCCTTCTGCAGCAACATATGGCTTGTTTGGGAAGTATGAGTCATAAATGGAACCAGATGCAAAAAAAAAAAAAAAAAAAAAAAAAGTTATAAGAAGGTAGCAACTGTCCTCAGACAGATGCCACTCTTATTATTTCTGATGTTTCCACCTCATTGTGAAAAATTTTCACATCCATATTGGTGAGCAATATTTTATTCAGTACAAATTACTGCCTGTTTCAAAGCTCTTCAGTGGCACAGGTCCACTCAGTCTGTTTATGCAGCTACTTCATACCTTATACAAGCTGTTTTGTTCTTGCAAGTTATTAAAACACAGTTCCCAGTACTGTTTGTTTCTTCTTCTGGTTTCAGGGTGTTTCTTAACATATGCAGGGCTGGCCTTTAGTTTGTTCTCCAAGTCCTGTGTAAATACAGGCTAATAGAAGTATGTCCCTGCCTAGGAAGAAACCCTACGGATGCTTTGTAACCACACCCTGTGCTTATCTGTGGGGAGGGCGTGTGTGCATATGCCTGTACACACACAGCCAACCCAAGTGCCAAGAAAATGACAACCAACAGGGGAGGGGAGCCATCAGGGGCTGTCTTCTGCCAAGAGCTTCGACTGCCAGCAGTGAGGCAGCAGGTAAGCATGGGGACAACCAAAGCAGTGATGGGGGTTGAGCAGCCTGGGTGCATTTTTGGCACTATTGGTAGGGTTCCCAGCTTTGCCTGGTGGCTGCTGCTGTAGGATTGCTGTCCAGGGCTGTCTGCAACCACATAAAGAACTACCTGCCTGTGCACCCACTGCTGTGTTGAGTACCCAGAGCTCTAGCACAGGGGCCCGTAAGTTTCTAAGAGTTTGACTCTTGAGCCCTAAATACTCTTCTCTTTTTCCCAGAGTCATATTGCACCATATTCCTGTTGTTTTTCTCCTAATTTCTCCAGCCCTTCTCTCACCATTTCCCACGAACTATATCAAGAACTTTGTCCAAATTTAACTCATCAAGAGCCCCTTCCTTCCCCCATAAAATCTTTTCCTACTACAGGTATAACAGATTCTTTGTGCCTCCCTGCTGGGCAAAGCCTAACTAGCCCTGGTCTAAAGGGAAGCAATGTTTCACATGCTCAAGTCCTCTGGAAGAAAATGTCCATGCGCCCTTGAACAGTGACAGAATTCCCATGGTGCAAGCAGTGCAGGTGCAAACACCTGGTGGTAGGGTAGGCTGTAAATCAATCTCCTTCACTCAGTGGTGGACACCAGATGATGACTAAACAGAGAACACCCCACTGGAACGTGCTGTCCTGTTGCATGTGTTCTCCCAGCCCTGGCTCTTCCTGCGTCCCACTGCCAATGCTCCTCCAGTGTGGGACTGTTTGCACAGCCCCTACAACAACAGGGCAACACAGAGATGTCCTGTGGCTCAGCCCTGGTGTATCTCTTCAGAGGTGCAGTCCTGTGCAGTGTTGAACAAGGCCCTTGAAAAACTTGCAAAGCACCTGCTTTGTGCTGTAGCCTCTTCCAGCAGGATGTACAAAGCTGCCCAGAGCCTTGTTCATGACCCCCACCTGGAAATTCAGTGCTTTAACCACAGCTTGAACCACTGCCCTTTTCTTGGCATTCTTTGTCCTTAGAAAAAAAGGCTATTGTATTGACTAAGTGGCTATCTGACACCACAACATCTCACCTTATTTGATCTGCAAGGCTGGTGAGTCACCTGCTTCTCTGAGTGGAATTGTGTTTGAAGTCAGTGGCCATAACCTGCCCAAAATGCCCAGTCACAGTCATGCCAGCTCCAGCCTCTCTCACTGCAGTGCAAGCTACTGCCCAGCTACAGCATAATCTGATTTATGAGCAGGCTGGCTGAGCTGAAGAGGGGGAACTGGCTCAACTCATAACTCAGGTGTGTGCTTGCTCCCTCTTATCTTAGTAAAAAGCCAAACTACAGGCAAACATTACCTCCCAGGGTTTGCATGACAGCATATGTGCAACCCTTTGCACTTTAGGAATTCAGATTGCATATCTGAGTTGGAAATATTATTTCCTTCTTTTGTACATTGTTTTTGCTGATGTCTGGGATCATGGCAGAGAAGAATTGGGTGTCAATAATTTTTAAAGTGCTATCAGGGACTGAAGCTAAGGAGAGAATTACTTGTAAGGCTGTTGCTTGCTTTGTATTCAAAGAAATCCCCTGGGACGGTAGGGGGAATTTCAGAAGCCTGTATTGGTACCTGGGAAGAACAAGAAGAAGAATCTATCACCTTGGTTGGGAACCCAGAGTTAAGATGGACAATGAAACAGGCTATGTAAGCTGAATAGATAAAAATGTATACCTGTGCTAAAACCAACCTTGTGACACAAAGTACTACTTAAAAGCAGATAGATTTTGCAACTCTTTCTCACGCTGATGACATCAATGGGATTACTTAACTGAATGAGTGTTTATTAAACATGAATATGAGGGGTGCTATGTAGCATTAAATGCACCCCAGTTGGGCTGGGGGTTTGGGAGTTCATGTTCATGAGTAATTCTTGGTGCTTGTTAAGAAGAGCTGGGAGTGCCAGCAAAGGAGCTTCCAGCTCTTAGGGGGAAAGGCTTCACTTTCTGTACATTAATTGTGTTAGTCTTGCTCATTGTGGAGGAAAAACTGAGCTCTCCATCATACCCTCCAAACACTTCCTACCTCAGGAAGAACCGTGGGAGGTTTTGTGTGCAAATGCTCTATAAGAAGAAAAGACCAAGAGAATGGAAAAATCTGTCTCTACAGCAAACTCCCACAGAGAGAAATTTCAAGGAGGTTGGTCCTACCCAGAGAGAGGTATGTGCTTAACACACCCAGAGAGGCCCCATTGATTAAATGTATTTCAAATCATTGTATGGTCTGTGCCTTAACTTGTAAGCTCTTTTAGTCACAGATTTTGTCTGCCTCTTTGGCCAAGATTCTGTTTCAGACAGAGCATCCTTCCAAGCACAACACTTGTGGCAGTGTAATGGGTAACCCTATTTCTTAAGCACAGGAAACCCGGCAGTTTTTCCATGCTCGAGGGTTAGATAACCCTTTAGCATGCACTGGAGGCCAAATTTCCTCATGGAGCATGTGTCCTGGCCCCTGGGGAGAGTGAGCCTGCCCCTAGTACACAGGCAGCCCTCTAGAGTGCCTCCTCTCTGCTGGTGTAGATCCAATAACAGAGATACCCTAATTTAATTCTACAGAGGATTTGGCTTTTAATTTTGCATGATTTTCATGAGCAGCTGGATGGAAAAAGAAATGCCTGGAGCTGAGTTTTGCTTTGACTTTCTGTGGTTTCCAGGTGAGTATGAAATGTATTAACAACAATCAAAACCAGATCTGTACTTTTGCAGAAAAAGTGCATATGTCCTTAGACTATATGTGGTTACAGTAAACCGTAGACAGTTGTAGTAAGGAATCTGTTTGTTCCACCTCACTGAATGTACACTTGTGATGATGAATTGCTATCATAACCCTCAGTGCTGCACAATCACAGTGCCACAGCAAGCCCAAGCTTTTTAAGCAGTTTCCTGTTGTCTTAGTGACACAATTTTTCATGGTTGCCCTTCATGACCAGTCTAGCGACAGCTTACTGACGGCTGACAACAACACGTTAGGAAAATCCACCAGCTTTGGCCTGTTTGCTCCCATCAGCACAGAAATCTGGAAGTTGTTCCAGGTGGTCTGGAGGGGACAAAGCCCCAGGCAACAAACTCCCAGGCTAGAGGAAAGCTTGAAAAAAGGACAAAATTCACAGTTTCCCAAGAGTCAGGGGTAGGTCACTGGTCTTTTTAAAGTGCAAATTGATAAACAAAAGAGAGCGAGACAATAGTAAAGGAGACAGCAAAAAGCCCAGAAAAGGCTGGTAGTATCTTTTCTTGTAGCAGGTTACACTTCCTATTACATGATCATTTTGTGATCTTTGCATTCAGGTATCTGTCCCTCCCAGGAACAATGAAATTACAGCAGGTCTATGTGGAGACCAAGTTCAAGCAGTGAAACTTGCAAAGAGATATTTTAACTAAAAGCTGTATGTGAGCACCTGGCTGCTGCTGAGAACGAGGCCAGGTAGAACATATGAGAACAACTTCTAACTTGTAGTGAATTGCTTTTTGGAATCTTTCGGTATTCTGAATGTTCCTGAAGGAACTCGACTGCTCAAAAGCAAGAAAACATCCAAGCTGTTGTTTAGAATTTAATTAAAGACTCTTACTCACTAGCAGAAGAATTAAAATTTCAAGGATAAAATGAGATATGTGCAACAGGAGCAAACTAGAAAATTCGGCCTTTAGTTTGGTGCATTCTGAGTGAGAAGATTAATTAATTTAAAATAATATCCTAAAGTATCCATGTCATGGGCTTTGCTGTCTCATGGAATTCTTGATATCATGGGAGGTTAGGTTGCTTCCATGGTACAGAATATTTATTTTGCTGGATTCTTCTCTGCATTGTACTTGTGGCACATTAATATCCAGTGCACTCTATTGAGCCAAGTGAGATATATTAGTCAGGACATACAAGAGATTAAGTACTGTAATATTTCGTTGTGCTGGAGGCAGCTGGTGTCTTGTGGCAGATGTGATGATTCAGGGGGTTTGTGTAAGAAAAGTTTACGGGTTATGGATTTTGTAAATTTGTGTGATATGGAAAACTCCGCTGTATCAGAAGGCTGAGCTTTGTGTCTAGTACCTTTCACCCTCTGCCTCGGACCAGATAGCGTTCCTAGGAGGAGCTGGCACAGGGCTTGCACTGATAATTAGTGATGCCTTGCAATGCACACCTGCTGAGCAATGGCAGGTCAGACTGGTTCACGGCGGCATAACTCAGTTTGGCAATGCTGTCACCTGGCAAGGGGCTGTTGTCGTCAGACAAAGTGAATCAGAAACCGACCTGACAAAGGAAAGAGAATTTGCCCTCTTGAATCATGTTAAGGCTTGACCAGCTCATACAGCTGAGGAACAGCCTGCAGGAGGAAATCCTTAAGACAGGGAAACCCCAGCACTGTTAAATGCACATGAATTACCAAGGACACCCAAGAGAGTGGATGAGACAAGAGGCTAGAGACAAAAGCTGTTTAGTGAAGATGTTTGTCCTTGGAATTTAACTGAAGCTTAAAATAAAAGGTAAATGAAACCCCAGGGAAATTATGTATATGTATCTGCTAATTTTTGCATGTTTGGTTACACACCTTACTTGTGTTCATGAGTAGTTAATGCATAAATCAAAATGTTCCGTTCTCCCCTGAAACTCTGGGAAAGTGAAATTCTGTGAGGTCTGTCTGAACCCCAGGAAAAGGTAGTTTTCCTGTGGGTCTCATTTCCCATGACACAGTGCTGGGTGGAACATTATCCATTTTAGCATGGATTTGCAGGATAAACAGACTCTAGACAACTATTAGCTAGATTTTGCCTTTCAGGGGAAAGGCAGTGAGAATGGAATGAGGGGAGTGGCCATGAGTATGTGCAATGCGGCAGTAGATCCCTGCAGCAGCCCAGTGGAAGTGGAAGGAGCCCCACGTCAGACAGCAGCTCATAACTGCAAACTTAGCAAGGGCAGCTCTCAATCAAATAAACATGAGGGAAAGAAGGACCCAAAATTGGGCTGTCATACTGTGAAGACTTTATTTTTGAACCTATATTTGCTCAGTAAACCCATGGAAACTGGCAATACTTCAGAAACTTGAAGCAAGTGGATAAATTGGGTGCAATGAAGAAAAAAAAAGATCATAAAAGGACTTCCATAAGGTTGAGGATGTTTGCAGCAGAACATCCCAAAAGCTTAGTGAAGGCCACTTGAGGAAACTGTACCCCAATGCAATGGGCAAACAAGGAAGATGTCAGATGCTCTTAGAATGAGAATTTAGGGACTGAAATGCAGTAGTAACACCTGGGAATTGCACAGGAATGTGAGTACTGGCTCGCCTGTGACATAACTATAGTGACAAGTGTCATGCAGAGCAATACTGGAAGATTAGAGACCCAGAATAAGCCTTGAATTAGTCTTAGGTGCAGAATGTCACATGGAGTGCATCTGTTCAGATCTGGGGAAATTGTAGAAATTTAGAAAGTGGAGTTTTGAAGCTTGAAAAATAATGTCTAAATAACCAGGACAGTAGATTCCTTTGCTGTTGATCCATGCCCTAAGTGCCAGAAAAGATGACTTCTGTGTGAAAAGTCCAGGTTAGGATGAATTTTAGATTTTAACCATCAGAAATTCTCATTGCTTATGGATTCCTACTTGTTTCTGCAATAACTTTGATCCACACGAACATTTTATGTGTTTTATAAAAGAAAACTGTGACAAACCCAAAAGAAAAAGTGAGTCAGTATATCTGATAGATCACCATTTATAAGACAGCCACGAAGTTCAAAGGGATGAAAATGTCTCCCTTTGAAATAGGAAGTGGCCTAACTTCACCCTGTCCCTCAGCTTCTGGTTAAAAAGTTCCCAATCACCACAAACTCGATGCAGTGCCTTAGTGGTTTGCCATCACATAAAGAACTGTGTAAAATGCAGGCAGGGTAAAGAGCATTGGCACAGCAGAGGTGATGCTTGTGTTACAGGAAAGGATACATGTAAGACAAGAGTGGCCCTTGTGCAGCCGTATCTCATGGGATCATCAATGGATCATGATTTTGTTTTGGTTTGGCTTTGATGTGTGCAAACCTTTGCTTGATTGAGGCAGAAGTAGGCAATCAATATTTGCTGTCAGCAGCCAACTACTCACAAAATGGCTGGAAGTTTTTCCATGAAGGAGACAAGAGACTCTGAGAGTAATAACATTTTTGACCAGGTCTGATAAAGGCATTTGCAGAGATGGTTTTGAACCTAAAGTTTTTTCATGAGTTTACAAGGAATTGGCAGTCCACCCACTGCAGCATCTCACGGGATGGTGGAAGAGCTCCTTGAGGCTTATCTGTCTTCAGAGTGAACCACTGTGTGGTTTCAGGACTGGGCACATCCCATTTCTTCTCATAGTTACAAGGCTTTACGGATTGTTCCCTGCCCATTCGGTGAAGCAGATCTTTGCACTCTCTTTATGAATGAAACAGTCAATGCTCGGGAAACACTTGCCTTTTGCCAGCCAGTCATCCCAGCAGAAGCTCCCTGCATGGCTCCAGGCACTGACTGCTCAGGGCCGAGCAGAGCCCCTGCAGGGTGGCAGTGGTTAGGTTGGCTTGCTAAAGCCTGCTTAATAAGTGCACTACTCCCAGGAATGCATCTCCTTGAACGCACTCCCAAGGTCCCTTCCCTAGGAGAAAAAGATTTTCCCCAGCCACATAAATACCCCTGAAATAAAATTACCTGGTGTTCCCAGACCAACAGTGCAGCCTACTGGCCATGTCACTCTAATTAGCTCATTGAGTCTCCAGCAAAATTCGGTCTCCAGCGGGAACCTCATCAGATCCATGCAGACGTGCTTGGTTTCAATACAACATGTTTTTAGCAGCAGAGACATAATATCCACTGAGGGTGGCTTAAATACCTTTGACTTGTGGCAGATCCCATATATCTTCACCGAGAATTCGCAGTTACTATAGCAAAATAAGTCACTTAAGCTGCCTTAAGTTATTTCTTGGAATTTCCTTTGATTTATTCATGGCTGGAGGATTTGCAATTCAGAGTCTTGGCCGCTTGTCAACAGTTTCTCTAAGGGAGAGGTGCATTCCACAACCTTTAAATAGGCTGGGACCATCTTGTCGGATGTGTTTCCTACGTCTGATCACATTCCTTAGGCCTATAGTTAACAAAAAAATCTTGCAATTATTTCCACTTTCTAGACAATTTATTTCTTTCCTTAGAGCTTCGGCTAAAAAACCCCAGTTATTTATCGCAGAATCACAGAATTACTAGATTGAAAGAAACCTTCAAGGTTATCAGGTCCTACCTATTATCTTGCAGTTGATATGAATGCAGGAGCATATGGGACAGGTTTTAGAAAAAAGGATAATTCTTAGTATACAACCAAGAAAAGTATTTATTCTGTGACATAATAATTAATTGCCTCTTGTTCTGGCTTAGGGTCAACACTCCTTCTCTAGATAAAATATTTTCTTTCTGGTAGTCCTTAAACAGTGTGTTTATCAAAAAATGACATAACCATAAAAAATCCCAATGTGAAACACTATGTTATTTTCAATGGAAATTATTGGATTCCTGAAATTTGGCTTGGGTTAAATGTAACTGTTCATACTGATCAGAAAACATACATAAAAAATATTTCAGCAATGCTTATATTCATAATGATGTCCTCCTCCATTAACCTAGCATTCCATTATGTTGCTTCTCATTATCTGTTGTGTAAATAAGAATATAAATATATCTCAGTTCCTGTTCTTGTTTCTTGAAATATAATTTCACCTCGATTTATTTTTAGAAATAGTAATTTAAAAAAAAAATAACCTAGTAATAGTATTTTCAGAGATTCTAGCTCTGTGCTTAGGAATTGTGAAGGAACTTGGTCAGGACAGCATCCTAAATTTCTTAAAACGCCTCCTGCAAAAGCATGTTTATCCAAACTAAGAGGTTCCTGACCCAGCCAAGCACTTAGCTGCTTATTTAGCTTTCAGCCTCTGCCTAAGCGGCTCACTGAGCTATCTTCTCCCTCCTCTGAAGGGTGCTGGATGGGGCCGGGGGAGTAGCAGGCATAATTTTTTGAGTCAAGAAAGTTTAACACACCGTGGAGGAGGAGAAATGTGGGAGGAATATGAACTGATTTCAACTTCACGGCCTCAAAGGAATGAGGAATGAAGCCTGAAATTGTGCGGCTCCTTTCCCCTCCTAATGAAAGAGAGGGCATCCCGCTGCTCAAGAGATCCCCTTTCCTGTCAAGAGACCTCTCTGGGCACATCTCAGCCAGCCCCCATTTCTTCCCCTGCATTAAGTACAGACACAGGCCATCCAGTTTATTTTTCAAAATTTATTATTTTCTTTCCATTAATTTATCTGTTTATTAGATTGTTTTTTCCCCCTGTGTAGATATGCAGGAATTGAAATAGTGAAGTAACCTTTGGACTTGAAAATGTATGGAGGCAAAATAGGCAGTTGGTATCATTGGAAATCACCCTGTAATTACAACCTGAAACACTTGTTATGATTGGGCTTTGGCTTGCAGGAGCTAGCATAACCCCCTAGGCTGAAAGATAAAGGTCTGCTGACGTTAAATGAGGGTTGCAAATTAATGTAATGAATGACTTTTAATAATAACCTTTTGGAGGTGGTTCAGTGTTGTTAGCAATAACTCATAGAATCACAGAGTCCTTAAGGTTGGAAAAGACCTTCAAGATCATCAAGTCCAACCTTTGACCAAACATCACCATGTCAACTGAACCACAGCACTCAGTGCCACGTCCAATTGCTTCATGAACACCTCCAGGGATGGTGATGCCACAACCTTCCTGGACAGCCCATTCCAATATCTCACCACCCTTTCAGTGAAGGATCTTCCTGATGTCCAACCTGAACCTCCCCTAGAGCATCTTGAGGCCATTTCATCTTGTCCTGTCTCTGGTTGCCTGGGAGAAGTGACCAAAGCCCACCTGGCTACAGCTTCCTTTCAGGTGGTTGTAGAGAGTGGTAAGAACTCCCCTGAGCTTCCTTTCACCCAGGCTAAACATGCCCAGCTCCCTCAGCCCCTTCTCATAGGACTGGCTCTCTAGACCTTTCACTGGTTCTGAAGAGGCTTGGCTGTGCCAGCCTGAGGGGCAGGGACAGGTACCATCAGGGAAAGGAAGGGATCATCAGGGAGTGTCCTCAGTTTTTCAGAAAATCTCCATATTCTCTGTGTGGTTGCTGTCAGTCCTCTAATGAGTCATAATTCCAAGGTCAGAGATTCCTACCTTTATCACATCCAGAGATGTGAACAGAGTGACTTTGGCCAGTGTCATATTGTTAGGAAAATGATGACAGAAACCAGAGGAAGCAATAACAGAGAGCAGTAAAGAGGTAAGAGTATGGAAAAGCAGAAAATAATCTCTTCTGGGTGTGCTCAGGGCCCCTTTTAATTATTTGGCACTTGGCTTAAATTTAAATATACCCGAGGCATTGTATGCAAGAAGAGACTGGATGCCTTATTCGGCAAGGCAAGCACAGTGTTTGTGGCTGCAGTAAAGGGGGAAGGAAAAGCATAGCCCAGACTGAAGCAGTAGATAGAAAAACCCTCAGACATCCTCGTTGCACTGATTAGTATCTCGAATCATTGCCTTTGAGGGCGGCGAGAGTTTCCTCAGTATGGTGGAATTAGATGAGCTCCTCTAATGAGGTTAGATACCAGAGGCATTGCACAGTGCCGTGAAGTTCCCTGAGGGAGGAAAAAGAGAGAAGGATACTTTTTCCCTGCTGAGAACTGAGGTCTAACTGGGGGTAATATGTGTTGAAACAGTGAGTTTTGAGAGCTACTAAAGCTACCCTACCTATGGCAGCTGGAAGTGGCAGCTAGAGATGGGAAGAGCTGCCGCGCTGTGTAGCTGCTCTGCCCCGCAGCAGATCTGCCTCTAGACCCTTTGTCACGCCTCAGGCTCCGGCTGTGTCACCGATCGGTGCCTGTCCCTCCTGTCGGAGCTGGCCCTGCCCCAGCTGCCGGGCGGCCAGCGGCGGTGGCTGGGCAGCCAAGGCATGGGAGGTAACGCTAATGCAATCTGAAACCTCCCCCAGACAGCACGGCGGGCAGGCGGAGGGGAATGAGGACACGGGCGAACGAAAAAAAAGGGAGAGAAATCAGGCTGTCTCTTTATCTCCTTTCAACAGACATCTGTTACACAATGTGTGTCTTTCTGCTGCTTTATATAGCACGCGTTAAGTTTTCCTGCTTCCTGCAAGCACTGGCCGGGACAAGGCGTTGAGATGGAGCAAGCGTCGGCTGTGCTTCACGAGTTAAACCCACCGAAGGAAAGGTGAAGGTGTAACCTACACAAGCCCCATGACTGCTGATCTCTGTCCTGTGACTAATGGAAAAACCCCCAATCTGGCTGTTCCGGCTTGGAAGCCACTTGTGCCCAGGCTGGGTCCCAGGGGCTTTAGGGAGTTTCAACACCAGAGGCAGGGCTGGCTGCTCTGAATAACACTGCCAGAGCTAAGAAGGCTGAGCTGTCCACTTTGCAGCTAAACCTGTCGAGCACCCTCAACTACCAGATGGGCAAACAGGTTGTTGCCAGCTTCAGGTGGCCACTGTGGAGGGCTGACCACTAAACCAAAGCATCATTTGTCAGGCTGCTTCACTGAAAATATTGTTAAAGTATCCAACAAAAGCAATAGAGGAGGGTAAGACTGGAGATTTCACTTTGCCTAGAGTGACCTGACAGCATCCAGGTTGAGTTTTGCTTTTTCTTTTTTTTAAATTTAATTCCGTCTCCAGAATTTGCAGGTCTTGGTATAATTTTTGTAATAGTTTGGAGCATGATAGAAGCTTAAGATTCTCTTCATTGCCACCTTTCCCTTTTTGAAAGTGCCAGACTCTTTTTTGCACAAAATACGTATTAATAGACTCAGGGCTGCTACAGTGATAATAAAACAAAAATGCAGTGCAGCTAGCAGAGCAGCAGTGAATCCAGTCACCAAACCTGTCTAACCAAACCAAAGGGGCTCTCAGGAGCCCTCTCCTGCTCCTGCCTGCAACAGAGCTCAAACCAGCAGCAGATGCCCCAAGTGTAACCAGTCCAGCTGAAGCTGCAAAGAAATTCAGCCAAAAAACTCTAGGCAAAGAGCTGAGATCCAAATTTACTTTTGGTCCTTTTGAAAGCACAGAGTGAAGTGTTTAGGTTCAGAGCTCTTGGTAGATGCAAAACTGGAGAAGTTCAAAGCTCAATGAAGTTCTTGGCAATGAGAGAGAAAGTTGGTCCTGGGATAGCAAATGTCGAGGCACCACAACTTCCAGTAAAAACACCCCTAAGCTATTTCAGCTTTTCTTTGGTGAAGTGAACGTTTCTCTGGTCCCTTTAATGCATTCATCGCCCCTACTACCTTTCAAGATAACAGCTATGAATGCCTCCTTTGTTACAAGACACATGCTGCCCTGTGTGTGTGGGAGGTGGGTGTTACGATAGGCATCATACAGCAGTATTCTGGTATTTTAATAAATGAGCTTCTGCTGGAAGTGACATTACTTGAGTGTAAAACCAGGCATATCTGTCTCCTTAGTAGGATACAGGGTATTTTGTGGGGGTGTGAAGCAATTTTCTTTGAATAATTGAATTAATTAATTACAAGTTACATAAATGTATAAAGCTCCAATTGCCCATAGTATCTGTGTACCATTCACAGAACTCTATGCAATATTTTCTTCTGATTACATGAACATGCTATTCTGAATGTGCCAAACAACCTTCCTTTCTCCTTTTTTATAGTTCCCTGAGAACTACTTCTGTAACACCCATGAGATGTGAAGAACAACCAGAGACCTCCTACAGGGAACAATCTGCCACCAGAAGAGCTGTGCATTTCACTGATTTTTTTGGCTCAGATGCCAACTCACACCCTCATTCTAAGACAAAAAGAAACTTTAAAAAAATTGTAAAAACTTTGTTTCTTGATGAAGCAAAATCTCAGAACACCTAAAGTGTTCGAAAGATTTTGATTGAGGTCCTTGCAGACCAAAAGAAGAAATGTTAGATTCACAAAAGCTGCTATGGGAGGATACATTACCCAGTAGTCTCCAGCGTGCATCAAGCTTTAGGAGAACTAGTTCAGTTTCCATCTCTGAAGAAAATCTGAGGGCAACAGGACAGTATTTTCACTAGCAGCCTGCCAGCTGATTGTGCATGTGCAAGGCTTGAAGCATTGCTCCTTGGTCTCTCCTGATGAGACAGCCACTCTGTGTGCAGCATTTTACATTCACTGCCACATGCTCTAGAAGCCAGACAGCCACTTCCCAGAAACGTGAATCATTTTCACATTTGTTTTCTGCTTCAGCTCCTGTTAAAAGGACTTTATTCCAAGTAGAATGGCTTTAAGTGGAATATCTAAGGAGATTCAGCAACTGGATAGGGATCTGTGGGACATTAATCTGCAAGGTTGATCATCCTCTAAAGGATGATCCAGAGCTTTGACTGGGCACCCAGTGCTCCCCAGCACAGTGTCCAAGTCACTAGGCAGCCCTGTGCCCCTGGTAGCACCTTGCAAGCACCTCCAGGTGCTGAGAACAAGAGTGGGAATAATGCTCAGGGGACTGGAACACTCACCTGGGAAGTGCAGCCACACTGCAGAGCATGCAGGGGTGGAGCTTGATGTCTTGTGCTGTCCAAGGTTTCAGTCACCATAATAACTTGGGAACGTGTTGCATCTGAACAGAACAGTCCATGCTTGTGGACAGATGTGTCTGAGGTGGAGCTGGGCTGCCACAACACCCTTTCCATTCCTGCTCTTTCTTCCCAAGGCTTACAAAACAGGATCATAGCAGCATTAAGCAAAACTGGCTACTTTTGTTTGAGGAGTCTTCAGATGAACTCTGGGAATCCAAACCAGAATCTTGTTCAGGTTTATTGAGGAAAGTGGGAAATTGCCAGGAGCTGATGATGGGAAGCCCCACACTCTTCCTTTCTTCTGCTCTTTAGCTGTGTAGAATAAGTGCAGTAAGAGTGAAGTACAAGTTTGCAGTTCCAAGCTGTGTATCAATCATGTTTTGCTGCTTTCTGAGCTGTAGAAATAGTGATGATTTAGCTTTAACTACTCAATTTTTTTTCAAGTTCTTCTTTTGACATTCTTTTCATTTTGCTGCTCTTTGTTTAAAAGCACTGAATTTTTCTGAGATCCTCTGGAAATTTCCAAGACGTAGTGTTTTGCTTCGGGCTTCAGTGGTACCACTTGTGACAATGTTTAGATTTTTATTTCAATTGCACCTCTGAGTCACAGAGCTGCATTTCTTCCTCCTTTTCTTTCCCTTCAGAAAAATGTTTCAAATCCCTCCCTCGTAAAAGTGCTTTGGCAATAATAATAACTGGAATCTTAACAATTAATGGAGCTGTTTCAGTGTCTCTACTAGGAAACTTATATTCACTGGTTTTGATTATGATTTGGAAATAAACAGGTATGAATGTGCAATGCTGTTTGCTTGTGACTTTGTCTTTTGGTGTATTTTAAAATCAACGTCGCTGGTGCTGGCTATCCAAGAACAGTTAAATTACATCCCTTCAGGGGGTTCTGATGATACCAAATGTCACTCAGCTGCCTAATAAAGTCAGTGAAATGTGGAATAAACCAGTCAATAGCCTGGGGAAGTACCCCTTTCTGTGTGGCTTTGCGTTCCTTGGCAATTTTATACGCCTGCATACATTATCCTTGTAAGTGTGATCTGATGTGTAGGTGGTCCCTATTTCTGACACATTACATTTATCTGCATCTCTGGAGAAGCTTAAAAAGTCAAGCCTTTTTTACAGTCAGAATATTACCATGAATATGATGTATTCTGGGGACTGCATTCTGCATCCCAAACATTCAGCTAATCAGAGCTGCAGCTCCAGCTGGCCTTATTTTGCCAGGGAAATAAAGTGGAGCTATATAGGGAGAACACGTGAAGGCGTGCAGTAAATTTTTATGAGCCTGAGAATGGAATGACCACATTGCTCAAGACTCACCAGCAGAGAGCTACAAAAGGCTTAACCAAATAAGTGGCAATTAAAACTTTATAGTGCTTCACATTGTCATGTGTTTGTGCCCTGTGTGTAATTTTTATCTCTTGTTTACACCTGCACTGGTGAAACTGAGGACAGGTTGCTGTGCAGTCACCCAAAAGGCATGGTTTCATTTGGTTTGCTCATGGGTCTTCCTTGAAGCTACTTGGAGGTTTTATATGTTATTTTGAAACACAGGGAGGTATGCAGCCAGGAGAGAATTCTATGGTGGTATTGCCTTCTTTCTTCTGTGCTGCACAGTGAGCTGCTCTGTGCCAAGTACTGACAGAGCTGTAGTCTATAGCTCCTCACAGGAACTCTTATCCTCCAGGAAATATACTTTGTAGGTGCCATGGAAACTGAAATCTATCAGTGGTGCTTATCACTGTATAACAAGAGATGAAATACAGATGTTCGTAATGGCCAGAGGGTGTATTTGTTGGACATCTCCTTGAACAAAAACTAGGTTGAAATATACTTTTGAGCTTTGTGCTTGACCCTAACATTCCTTGGTTTCAACCTGGTTCC
>VZSR01003807.1:11294249-11339049 GCA_013398615.1 Brachypodius melanocephalos | reverse complement strand
ATCCTGGGAAGGGCCATGGAAGGTCAGGACAGGCAGAGAGGAAGGGGGTGTTTGCCAGCTCAGTACATCAGGGAGGAAAAGGGTAGAAAAATAACCCCAGTATGGACATGAGAGCAGAAAGCAGGGCAAGATAGAGTTAAATAGCTGGGACTGCAGAATCAGATTTAAAACTTACGGTAAATAATCTGAATTCTGAATCCCAAGCTGAAAAACCCCTGAGTTACTCAGTCTCATTCACATAATGGGAAAATCTTCCACTTTGAAAAGCCTTGCCTCTGCTATTAATACCAGGCATCTCCCTCCCCGTTTCTGGCCTTAACACGTTCACCGGTGTAACCCTGGAATCCTGCAAGATGTTACTTTAGAGATAAGCCTGTCCCCAGGGAATCATAGAAAACAGAGATGGAAAACACCCCAAGAGATAATCTACCCCCTGTTGTTGCCCCAGGCAATGGAAGGCAAATTACATATAAGGGCTGGGGCGTGGAGAGATGGGTGCATGGGCAGGGTTTATTTGCTGGAAAGCTGTTAAGTAACATGCTGGGAGAACGGTGAGGTAATGGGAATGGCGTTGCATCCAGGTGGTATTGGAAACTGCCAGGTAGAAATGAGGTACTTTGTGGTCACAGTGGAGAGGCAAAAATACAGGTTAATGACTATGCTCTAAGTGTTCTCATCCACGTGATTTAGGGTCATGTAGACATCCTCAACTGACTGGGACATTCTTCATTGTACATCTGTATCCGTGGTGGGATAGAAATAAGGATTAGGAGGGCTGCAGCAGGACTGCAGCTGAACATGCTGTGCTCTTAGTGCAATCCCAGTGTTGAGCAACGCTGCCCTTCCCAGTGACAGCAGTGATGGATCCAGCTTGGTTGCTTTATAGGGTCAATAATTTGCAGTAATCACCTCAGTAGTTAAGCAATGTAAGAATCAAACTGACCTCTTCGAGAATCCTGATTGTTTCACACATCAAAGGTGATCTGATTCTGCAGCACTAAAAGTATGTTTTCAGACATAAGATGCCAAGTTCCTGCACTGTAAATTACAAAATTTCAAAGTGCTGTTTTTTCTCCACCTAGAGTAATGGGGAAATGAGGAGAACTAATGGGAAACCCGAGACTCAACTGAGTAAAGTACAGAGTTAGGGTGTATAAAAGTGCTGAAAATCAATGTGGACTACTCGAGAGGGAAAATCACCGAGGACACTGAAGAGCTCCCACTCTGTGCGAACGGACAAGTCACAAGCGAACCCCTCCAAGAAGAACTTCAGCATTCATCCAAATAAAACTCTGCCAAGTGATTAAATAAATAAATAAACGAATAAATATTTCTGCAGAGCACAAGGAAGAGAGATTGCAAGACACAACAGCGTCATTTGGCACCGGACAGTGGTGGGGGTGGCGAAACTTGGTCCTTCCATGCCACCTAGTGTAGGAAGCTGAGCAGCTCCCAGCTCTTGGCAGGAGCTCCACGACCTGCGCATCCAGCCAGGCAGGGCTCCCCATGCAAGGGTGATTAGCAGGAAATTAAGTGAAGATCGGAAGTCTGCCACTGTATAAACCATCCCACCAATGCGGGTAAAACCCTGCTTCCAGTACACCATGGCAGTAAGTGATGCTGGTTGCTTGGCTGTATTTGTGTTGTGGCACACTCAGAGGCTTTAGAGTGAATGGCATAGCTTGTATTTTTACATGTTTTAAGTGAAAAAGAGTGAGGTTACCTAACTTGCAGCTCTCGACATGCTAAGAAGAAAAAGATAGCACGGGATGTTTTCATTCTAACTCTTAGTAAAATGGTTTGAGTCTTCATTTCTGTGACTAAAACTGTCCATTGGGTAAGCGGGTATTGGGTAAAGTTGGATGGCTGGTTTTGGTGGGTTTTTTTTATTTGTTTTGTTTGTTTGTTTGTTTTCATCAGGATAGAGAAATGTCTGGGTTTTGGCTGATGTGTGTAAGGAGAAAAAACGTTTTGTTTCCTTTAGCAGTTGCTCCAAAACATGCCAATGGATACAAAGGGCCCAAAGTTGTGGTGAACTGTCTAATTTCTAAGCATACATATGCTTCAGCTGAGTGGTTAGGAATACTTTTCTCCAGTGCCAGTTACTGGTGCAACTGAAAGAGTAAAGGCTAAACCGAGGACTCTTGACCTTACTTTGAAACATTCGATGCTGGTTTGTCTTTGACACAGAAGAGCAGATTAGGCAGGACGAAAATTTTCATAGCCTTTGATGCTCCCAGAAAATCTATACCGTCTCATTAGACTTGTTCAAAACTGCTTCTTAACAGATTGCAGTGTCAGTCCAGGATGTTACCAGTCCCAGAATAACCAGATAGCTATATATATATACACTTCACCCAACGCCCATGGAAAAGGGCACCTGCGCGCTGGCAGATTGTCCTACGCATAAGATGTGAAGTGTGTTTATAAGCAAGTTTTGAGAGTCAGAGTTGCTAGCCTTGATATATAAAGAATGAATGATCTCAGCAGGATTAAAAAAAAAAAAGACAGTTACCCTGAATAACTGTGCAGGAGCCTGCATTAAAATAGGAAGAGATCGTTCATATTTAGTTTTGGACCTAATAAATATCTCTCTCTCTTTTTTTTTTTTTTCTTTTTTCTCAGCTTTCTAGCTTTTATTTTATCACTTTGTTTATTCCCTCCAGAAAAATAGCTATTTGAGTCATCCAGTCATTAACTTGTTGGAGTTGATAAACTCTGTTACCTCCAAACAGAAATGATCCAGGCTTAAGAGGAGATGTGTGACCTTCCTTCACCCTGACTCCTGCTAGATGCCCTCACCTGTGTACAGGCTTCTGTGTTCCCACATGCCTTTCCTGTGGTGCAAGTAAGGTTTTCTGTGGTGTGTAAACAAGGAAATCCCTAGAAGCAATAGAACACTTCAGAAGTTCACCTTGTATGATGGCATGTAACCACAGCACTGATAAGGGCTTCATGTCTGTTGTGTGTTGAGAAATGGGTGAAACACAGCACAGGGGAGGAAGAGATGGAATGTCATAATATGTTTTCCATTTGCACCCACGTTAAAAAAAAAAAAAAAAAAGGATAGTGCTTCTACTCTTTCCAAGGCAATGTGATGTATGTGTCTGGTTCCATTATTTAAAAAACGATTAAAATGATTTAAAATATGTTTCTGGATTAGAAAAAAAAGAGGTGGATGTTGGCCATTTTGAGTCATCAGCCAAACTCTTGGCCTTCCTGTTTTTTCCTTTGCTTGGAACTCCCACGTATCTCTAGTTAAGCAGAACCCCCCAAAGATGAGTGATGTTTAAATATTTAAAATCCTTCTTTTTCAACATTTTTCTAGTCTAATTATTGATCCCACAATGTTTAGTATCCAGGAAGCAATCCTAAGTTCCTGAAATGAAAACCACCTTCCAAAAGCCAGGCTTTTAGAAGATGAGTCATTGGCTGGCACACGAGCATGTTTTGGCACTTAGCTTAAAAGTAAGAGGTTTTGAGGACAGTTTCTGCATGTGAGAAAGTAAAACAAAAATAAAATCAAATCAAAAAGTGCTTGGCATGCAGCCTGCCAAATTTCAGAGAAGAGTGTAATAAAATCACAGTGTCCAGACTGAAAGTAAGGGCACTGTTGTGGTTGAAAAGCAAAACAAGTGAGAGGCTCCAAGTCAGAAATACAATTTATTAAGGAGAAAGGAAAAGAGTAAAAGAAAATAAAATAAATGCAATAATAAAAAAGACCACTGACAGGGTCAGAATACAACCTGAGGAGGGTGATGGAAGCAGTACAGATGAGGTGGTCTTCCTGAAGCAGTGATCTCATAGCAAAGGTCTGGTAGCTCTGGTCCTCTGGGCAGTCCAGTATGCAAGAGCTGCTTGTACTGTCTCAAATCCCAGATTATATCCAGGTGAAAATGCTTGGCTCCTCCCCCTGGGCGGAGCATCTCACAATGGGGAGATGAGTCATGCAGATGGGTCCTGTATATCGCACAATAACTCCCTCCGGGAGTTAATGTGCGATATACAGGACCCATCTGATAAGTCGTTAACAGAAGATGAGGAGAGCTTGGTGTTTGATAAGCCATTAACAGAAGATGGCCCAGAGGGAGGGGTGGTGTTTGATAAGCCATTAACAGACGATGGCCCAGAGGGAGGGGGCCTGGAAAAACTCTGCTCCAACAATTGTATTCAATGATTCATGAAGATGGTGATAGAATACTTTGTGCTAATCCTATACTACAATCCAGGACAGGCACTCTTGTCTTTAGTCTTTAACTCTTTCCTGAATGGCCTGTAATTACCATCCTGTATTTCTCTGAAGCCAGGGCTGCATTTCTCTCTTTCTCAGAGTGTGTCTTTTTGCTGCTGAAACTCTGGGGTCTACCAGGGCTTTTCTTTGCTCAGGGAGGTGGGGAAGGGGAAGGGGACTGTGTAGACCAAGTTTTCAAATTCCTCATTAGCTCCCTGCAGAAGCCACCAACCCCTACTAGAACTGCTATCCTTGAGGCAAATACTGGATTGGTGGAAGACATTTCATAACTGATGCACCTGGGGCTTGCCCTGCTCTTTGTTCCCTTAGGCAAAACTTGGAGTAAGGAAAGAAAGGGTAGGCAAACTTATATGATTATGAGTTAAAGTGCTCTAAACATCTGCCCCTGTAAATATTTTTTTTTCCCTATTGTTTTCAACATCTTCCTCCTGAGAACTCTCATCCACTTTGAGGGAGGTCTGCAGGTTCAGGTCAGCAAAGATTAACATTAAATAGAGGGAGAATAGAGAAGGCAGAAGTTGGGGTATTTCCCTCCCTGTGCTGAACAAAATCCCAACAAAAATGAGTGCATGATCAGCATGGTGATATCATGGTATCTATTAACTCTTGGAGATGGAAAATGTATTGGCCACATGCATGGAGGACCTGGAGCACAGAGGGCAGTGCTGCAAACTTGTGGGTCTCCTGCCAGGTTGATAGCACAGTTGTTCCTGCCACGAGTAAATGGGGAGTAATTTCAGTGAATCAAGAGAATTGAGGGTTGATAATTAAGGTGGGTTTTAAATTTTTTATACTTTTTCTCATGGTACTCTAAATTTGCCACTTCCCATTTTCAGCTTGCCCCTCCACAATGTTCTGCAATGGCTAAGCTTTATTTGGTTTGTTTCAGGCTTTATGATTGAATCTATGAAGGCTCTATTGCAGTATTTGTGGGAAATGGTGATGATGGTCTCGCAATTTCCATTCCAGGTATCTCTTTGATATACTGCAGAATGATGAAGACTGGGGCTCTGTACCTATGAGGACACTTGGACTCATGAAACCACGCAGCAGGAGACAGGTCGACAGAGTTCCCTTAGACTCAGGAATTATTTCTCAAGCACAAAATATAACCAGTCAACCTGGAACAGCTGTGGGTGAGCAGTAGCATCACCCACTGTTACACGACTCTCATGTCAGTGGTGCCTAACCTGTCACGATGTGCTCATTCCCAAAGCCAATTAAAACCCCCATGAAAACCAATGAAGTTAAAGGTTTTGGGGAAGAAATGTTCTGTACACCTGATCATTGCAGACCTCCACAGCTGAAGCAAGTGCTCTGAAATCCACCCCTGCAGGAAGCAGGCGTGAGCCTCTCCGTGCCTGTGGCTGCTCACATTGTGGCTGCAGAGCGCAGCCGGGAAAGGCCTCTCCTGAGCAGAGGAACCGGGCTTTCCTCTGGAAGGCGGCTTCCCACAGCTCCCTGCCAAGGAGGCTGCACCGAGCTTTGGCCCTTTGCCCCCGTATTCCCCTGCTGTGGTCAGCCCGGGCAGCAGGATAGGAGGGAGCCGTGTGATTTAAGTGGAGAGGAAGGGAGCAGATAAGGACACAGCAGAATGAAGTGAGTAGCTGGAGTCAGGGGAAGTGGGAAGCTGACCTAAGGGCTGAAGAATGTCATTGGGGACGGAGGGGTGGGGACATCTGCACTTGGCAAAGAAACTGGAAGGGGAAGCCAGGAAGAGAGGGTGTGGAGAGGCTGAGATTAGATGAGCACCAGAGAGAAAGTCTTGTTCTGGGGATGGGCTTGTCTCGGGTTTGGGAAGAGCA
Source organism: Brachypodius melanocephalos (assembly GCA_013398615.1). Lineage (NCBI taxonomy): Eukaryota > Metazoa > Chordata > Aves > Passeriformes > Pycnonotidae > Brachypodius > Brachypodius melanocephalos. The sequence continues at coordinate 11,332,992 of VZSR01003807.1, read as the reverse complement.
CAAGGATCCGGAAACCCGGCAAGTGGATCGTTCCACTGGTCAGGAAAAGGCTCAGGAAGCAGAGCAGGAGGAAAAGGTTGAAGGTCGTTGTACTGGGATGGAACAGGGACAGGAAACTCTGCACCCACCCAAGTGTGCTCTAGCCTCCGGGGCTGGAATGGGACCTAAGAGGATCGTGTGTAGACCCCACCACTGTCTGCAAACACCTTCCAGACCTATTCTTTGAGACAAGATTCAAGAGCACACTTTCAGCTTCTTCTGTGAACTTTTTGAGAATTTGGCTGAAGTGGTGTAAAATATCTTTGCGAGGTAGGGTGAAAAGGGAAGTCAGGAAGCTGAGCCATGCTATATGCAAACAAATTTGTGTGGGTTTTTTTGTGCTTTGTCATGATATATTTTTAAGTAAAAATCACATTTTGTGACCAAAATATTTGTCATCAACTCCTTAATTTGCCATATAATTAATCCTTTAGTCTATACATTTCAGCAAACATTTGAGTAGATTAATTTTAGAAAGATATCATATAGAAATAGCACATTATTAAATAAACAGGTTTTCTTGCTTTATCTTATCAATATTTACCATTCTTAAATAATTAAAAAATTGTAGCAGATATTTTTCTCTTATTGAAATTTCTAGAAGCTGGCACAGATAAAAACAGTCAGCCAAGACATGCTTCAATATTTTCATGCATTTCATGATGATAAAATGTGGTAGCCGCTTTGATTTTTAAATCCTTTTGTCAGGTAATGAAAGGAAAGATGATCTGAAGTTGTCTTATCACAAGGGTATTTAGCAGGGTAATGTAGCATATGAATTTGGTGGGCATGTGGAAGCAAATATACATCCTCAGTTTCTAGTTAATTTGTAGGTAGAAGAGAGTTCAGGCAGATGAATAGTCTGCCTCAATTAACATTGCTAGAATGAAGTTTCCATCTAATTTCAAAATTAAAACCATTTTACTACACAACAATTTTTACATTTTTCAAATATTCCTGATGCAGCTTCAGTGCAGTCAAAAATAATCATGAGCCAAGCAATTATTTTTCTTCAGTCTTATTTAAGGAATGTAATTAAGTGCAGACTTTGGGCGAGATAAGGACAAAACTTCATTTTGATTTATTGTTAGGTTTTTTTTCTCAGCTTGGTATTAGTGTAAATTCTGCACTGGAAGAAAGTATGATCAACCCACTGAGGATGAGTTGGTGCATTCAGCCTCCCTTACATTTATGTGATAAAAAAATGAAGAAAGATATCTCTGTACAATGAGACTTTGCTTTTGTCACATTCAGAGAGGCCCTGCAGAGCCATACCCTACGCTGCTTTGCCTGCACTGGGCAGCAAAGGAAGGTTGCTGGTCCCATGCAATGCCACACTAATCTGGGATCCTGCAGCCAGCTTCAAAACTGGAAGGCACACAGATGTGCCTGCACTGCATCAACACAACCGTGTGGATTGGCAGGACTCCAGAGAGATTTTTGGTATTGCACTTTGCTGGGTACTTCTACTGACTTACCTGGAAGTTGCTTCAGTATTTCTAATGTTGCCTAGTGCAGAGAAAGGGAAAATATGATGGCATCTGTTAATTAATTCCACATTGAAATGCAAGCACATGAGAGAACATTCTCAGCCTCTGCTGAGAGAGCACAAGATACTGATACACTTACTCCTCTCTGATTGTCCATTACAGATGGCCTTTGGAATATAGCCTTGAGACATGTTCTTTTTTCCTTTTTGAAAAATACAATGTGATGTTGCTAAAAGCTATTTAATGAAAATAAAATCTTTTCCAGAACAGGTACCATATGAACAGCCCCTTTTCCTTTCTGCTCTTCATATTTTTACCACGTGTATTAGCAGTGCAGTTTTTAAGGTTCTCATCCAGAAAAGTACTTGAGCAGGTGCTTAATTTTAAGCATATGCTTAAGTGTTTTTCTCTCTTAAACCCTTATTCTTGGCTTCCACTAGGACTGCTGAAAAGGGTGATAAATGTATGGAAGTTTCTGTGATGTAGAAAGCTGTCTATTAGTAACTCCAGAGAAACCACCAAGTGATTCCACATGGACCACCAAACTGTCTTCAGAGTCTAATGATTTTCATTTGCTCTGTCAGTCCAGGGTAGACTCAAGATGAAAAGTTATGTATTATTTTTCCAGCTCCCAGAGCTATTCAATCCTTCTTCCATCATTTGTTTAATACATTCCTCATATGCTGCTCTGGTCTCCTGACACCCAGGCTGTTCCTGGGAACAGCTGAATTCCCACATGAGGGGGAACATATTTTCATATGTTTTTGAGCATTTCAGAAGCTATTTTATTTAATAGATTTAAAATATTCAAGCCCCCACCCTTCCCCCACCCCTTTGGCATGCTTTTAGTGAGTGTCCCAAGAGACTGTAATGCAGAAATTAGAAAAACTACAACAGTACAGAAAAGCATGCTTTTCCTGGGAGTTCAAGGTGACATACAGTCAAGATATACATTGCAAATAAACTGAACTGTGTTTCCTCTCAGGAAGAGATCGACTCTTCACATCTCTCTCTGTTTTCGAAACTACTTTTACTGTTTTACTTTTAAGAGCTAATAAAAAATACAGAACCTGACTCTCCCCTTGCATCAATTTTAGATTGGCAATGTCAGGGTTATTGTACTCCATTACCTACAGGACTCCATTAAAATGTCGGCAGCACATCAAGAAGGAGAACCAAGCCATGTTACCTGAAGAATTCTGTCCTACTGGTATTTTGGGAGCCCCTTCAATATGCAGGTTAGAAGTATCTCTCTAACACAAAAGTGTTAGTCCTGCATGAAATTGAAATGGGAACAGAAGACTGTGGGCTAAATTTTAAAACTACATGGAGAAAATATGAGAAGAATAGAAAGTGAACTCCTGAAATCATTTTGTCTTCCTAGTCACACCCGTTTATCTTGCTGAAAGCTCTGAAATTGCAGAGGACAGATGATAGTCACTCTATGAAGCTCTAAAGAAATAAAAGTTTTGGAGTGAAACACTGGCACAGATAAATGCAGTGGGAGCTATGTCTTGCTTCTTCTGTGAGAGGAATTAAGCAAAGTGTAGATGCTATGGGGTGCAGTGGTCATGCTTCATTTGAGGAGTAACATTCTTGTTCCTGCCCACCCCAGTCAGGTGAAACCATCACAGTCTAGTAACAAACAGATCCCTAGAAGAGCACTCTTACTTAGCACCCACAGTGTTCCGTGGCTGTGAAGCTTCAGGAGAGAAAGAAGTAACCCAACATGCATTGTGGAGAACAAAAGTAACACAGACCATTGAAATAAACAATCTTTTTAATAGGAACAGCATGGAACCATGTGGTATTCACTAACTTGTGCTCCTTGGGATTTCAGCATTCTGCATATCCAGGGAATGCAGTGTGGTGACCCTCAGCATCTAGTTCCCAAAAAGAGTGGAAAACTCTGCAAATTAGAGAAAACACGACAGAGCCAGAACTCTGCTTTGCATATTTCCTCCCCTTCTCCTCCTATCTGTGTCACCAAGCGTTTCCTATTAACACTTCTTCTTTATCCTACGCAGTGCCAGAACTTGAATGAGTCACTGCTGGAGAAGGGCTTGTTTGATGGCAAAGGCAAAGCAGCAGCATTACTAACAGTTTCAAAACAATAGGGAATACTTGAATGTACAAAAAAGGAAGCACTAAACTTTTGCTGTGTGAGACTGTCACTGGCTTACTGTCAACTCATTAGGCAGCATCCTGAGCAGTGACGAAGGAATATATTTGAAAATACATTTGGGACTGTTTTGCAAGCATCAGATTGTTTACACTCCATGTGAGCTTTCCCCTTCTTTCCTACTGGGTTATTGTGCTAAGGGTATTTGCAGTTAAGACTGCTGATTACGCCAGCAAGAAAAAGCATTTTCTTTTGGTGAATACTTCTGAGGTTTTGAAATTTGATTTTGGTCCACATGCAGTGGAAAAAAAATTGGATTTTCAGAGTTTTTTTAGGAATAACAGGTTGCTAAGAGAAGAATCAGGAGAGAGAAAACAGCAAAAAGATGAATCTGGCACTAACCTGACATATGGGTAAACAACAGCTGGTACATCTCCTGCTAAGGTGAGGACCTTATAAATTACACTTTCAGCTATTCTGCATTCTTCTCTGATAGCCTCTAGGAAATCTTTCTGATTCACAAAACATTCTGTGTTTGGCAGAATGTCAATTCCGGAAATAAAAATATCACTGCAAATGCTTGGATTAGCTGTATTGAGGAGCCAAGGGCCAACTTTAAGAAATTAGACCTGGAGGAATGGAAAGTTAAAAGATCTTCAAATCCTAAACTTACGTTCCCTTGAGAGGAGCCTGCCTTTAAATAACATTGATTTGACAATAAATAGTTTCATGAGAAACTGTTAGCAGCACCTACACTTTACTCTAGGAAGCACGAATGGTATCCCAAGCCTGCAATGAAAAATGTAAGCCTGGTCTCCAGATAGCATCTCTCATTACCAAATTGGTATTTTTCCCTCTGACCAGCCATGTGGCTTTAGAGAAAGCCATTGGCCTATCATAGACTATAGCTATTCCAAAATATTTCATATGCTGGAGAGCAAAACAGAAGCAGGTCAAATTGAAAAGCACTGTTTGGGGTTCTGTCAAATTCTGCTTTCCCTTTTCAGATGAGATTTCCACTACTGTGGCAACACCTAAATTTTATAAATTGTCTCAAAAATCTGAGAAACTTCAAAAATTTCAACTGACATTTTTACATATGTTGCCAAGAAAGGAAATTGAAGCAAGGAGCATAAATAATCTTAAGAGTCACCTTGGTTTATTTATGAACAAAATATGAGGTGAGAGATACAGCGAAAAGCAAGAAAGAGTAAGAGAAGGATAGACATACCAATATAGCTGGCCTTTTTCCTGTTCTTTAGCAGTTCTGTGCTTTAATCACAACCTAGAAACAGCATATGCCTCACTCAAGATCATAAACACCTTCCCTACATGGCCTAATTCTATAAAAACTCTAGTTTTGCACAGTATCTTCTAATCACAAACAGATGCAGTATCAGTTCCAGGTGCAGCAAGACACAGTATCTGAGGGTAAAATCAATCTGTTCAGGAATATTTAGGAATATTTCAGGCAAAGTGATCCAAAAGTGGCCTAAACAGTGGGCTTGATCATGCATTTTTTGCACCCTTTGCATCCTTGCATCCTGCTGCTCTCCCAAAGTGGCGGGTGGTTGCCAGGTGGGTCTGGAAGCTGCTGTGCTAATGCAGCACTCTGCTGCCAGAGGAGGACTAGGGCTGGCCTCCCCAGGCACCCTGCTCACTCCTGTTGTGGACTCAGCTGGCATCAATTCAGGGCTCTACACACAGTGTAGGCTTGAACAGTCCTATAGGACCATGTCTGCTCGTTTAATTTAAAGCAAAAATTGAACTGTGAGTGTATCCCAGAAGTGCAACTTTTAGTGTCTTCTGGCATCCACTTCTGGTCCTGGAAGACAGAAATATTTCTGGCCCCACTTAAAGAGAACAGCATTAAAAATTGGCTTTTCTGCTTACAAAGATACTTAGACATTGAAACAGGCTTTTGAAAAAGCCTTTGTGCTTGTTAAAAGTGTGAAGTTTCTAGGGCAGAAAAAGACCAGAAAGGTAATCCTGTGGCTCTCATCTTCAGGCTTTCCATGTCTGAGATATTTGAGAAGGACACAGCCTGTCACCATGGCTCTGCAGCATTTGGGACAGAAAGGCTGGTACAGGTGGGCTGCCGCTTCACTGACAGGGGTTATAAAGTCCCCTTTCTTTCCCAACCAGACATCTTATCTGGAGAGGTCTAACAAGAGCATGAAGATATTTTCTCCTTTTTTCTCCTTGATTCTGAGTGACACACCAAAATATACCACAACATCTCTACTTCAGATAATTTTATAGGCTTATATAATTTATTAATAGAATTTTAATCTCAGAGCTTCAAAGGTCATAATACCTGTCAGAGAGTTTCTTGCTGTTGTAACCTGTGTGTTGATAGCATTGCAAATCCCTTCAGCACACAAGGCCCTTAATGCAAGCAAAGTGGCATTTTTAACTCAAATTAGTGGGCTCATGGGGGAACATTAGCTGCAGTTTATTAGCTCAGCTCCCCAGTTGCTAATCTGATCTCCCTGCATGTTAGGGCAGTCTCTGTGTAGTACAGGTGTTCCTGCACAGCGTGCTCTCCCTCCAACCTGGCAGGAGCATTAACTGCAAGGCAGGTGCCTGGTTCTGCGAAGGAGATATGCAAGTGGCAACAGAGTCAACCTGCACACCAGCAGGAGTTCAGATGTTCTGTGCAAAAGATTCAGCCTAAATTACCCTTTTCTGTACAGGAGATGCTCAGTGGATGGCTTTCTCCAAAGTTTTGAGATACTTAGTTTGAAACAGCTATGAGTCTTCCATTTTTGATTTATAAATTTGTGTTTAAAAGTCTCTTTAACACCTATCTTTATTTTTGTTGCCTCTGAAAAGCATGTGCAATGCACCAGCAGTAGTCCCACTGGGGAAAGATCCACCAGCCTGCTGCTCTTCTGCACAATTCCAGAGCAGGTGTGGCAGACAGGAGCTGAGAGAGGCTATCTGCGTAACAGAGCTTTCACTAGTCCCAGCTCTCAAAGGCTGGGGGCCTGTTTCTGTCACAAAATTCACATCAACAAGCTGATCAGTGAATCAGAGTCTGGGTCTGTCTTGTTGTCCTGGGTTGTAGTCTAGGATTTGCACAAAGTATTCTATCACCATCTTCATGAACTATTGAATCCTATTGTTGGAGCAGTGTTTTCCCAGGCCCCCTCCCTCTGGACCATCTTCTGTTAATGGCTTATCAAACACCACCCTCTCCTTATCTTCTGTTAACGACTTATCGATAACTCCCTCTGGGAGTTAATATGCACCATCCAGGACCCTTCTTTATGACTCATCTTCCCATTGTGAGATGCTCCGCCCAGGGGGAGGAGCCAAGCATTCTCACCTGAATATAATCTGCCATTTGGGACAGTACAGGCAGCCCTTGCTTACTGGATTCCCAGAGGACCAGAGCTACCAGACCTTTTCTATGAGATCACTGCTTCAGGAAGACCACCTCATCTGGACTGTTTCCATCAGCCTGCTCAGGTTGTATTCTGACTATGTCAGTGGTCTTTTTTATTATTGCTTTTATTTTATTTTACTTTTTTTTTTTTTTTTTTTTTTTTTTTTTCTTATTAAATTGTATTTCTGACTTGGAGCCTCTCACTTGTTTTGCTTTCAAACCTCTACACTTGTTTACCCGCTTTGAAAGTCAAGTTGGCAACTTTTAGCTTAGGCCACATTCAGATATTCTAAATTCCACCAGCTGGCTTGCCTGATGCTTCCTACTGATTGAACCTAGGTAACTCCCTTTGTGGTGTTTGTGCAGCTCCTTTGACACGTCCTTCTGGAGCTCTTGGCTTTTTCAATGGACTGGACATTTGTGAATATCTGGTATTTAATTCTTCCTAGGCCAGGTTTGAGAGTGGTGACATCGGGAAGTAGAGAGTTGTTATTGTAGTGTAAATTCCTCTCAGTTCACTCTCTATAATTTTCTGCCCTGAATTTTAAAGGCACAGTACTAAAAATCTCCAAAGAGCAAAAGAAAGGACTTGTTGACTGGTGACTTTATGGAAGCTGAGATAACAGGTAATTTTCTGACTGCTCTGACAGAGAAGACCTACTTAGGTTGCAGGACCACAATTTCACCTGTTTTCTTGAAGTTGTGTGTTCAAGGACTTTCAACTCAACTTCTGGTCTGGAGAAATGAACAACAGAGTGTTTTATGCATGGAAAATTGAATGGGTTGATGGTCATAACCTAATGAGTTTCCCATATTTTTCATCCGGAAAGTTTTTTTTCCCAGTAATGAGTTTTAACTAAGCTCCAGAAAAATACTTGGAGTGGAGTAAGGTTTTGATATAGATAGCTTTGCAAGACTGAGTAAAACTAGTTTTTCATCAGAGTGTGGAAGGATGTGCAAAGAAGGTCACTGCTGGGCCAGAGGATTTTCAGCTGAGCAGCAAGATGTGAGATATTAAGCTGAACAAGTTGTGTGTCCACCTGCTGGGGAACTTGTATTTTTTCCCTCAACAAAAAGAAGCCACGAGTTTGTGCCTAAAGGTTTCATGAACAATGCATTGAATAGAGTCCTACCATGATAACTGGATCTACAGAGGGTCTGCAAAGATGCATCACCAGCCAATATCTCATATGCACTTGCATCAGTACTCCCAGCAAGTTTTCCCTCCACCTGTGTTTAATAAGACCATTCAAATCCCAGCAAAAGGAACCTGACAGAAATTATTTACATATGACTGTTAGAGAAAGTTTCCAAGTCTATCAGCAGGTGATTCATATCTTGAAGCACTAGAGAATGTCAGCTGACACTTTTGCATGCAAGTTGTATGTGAAAAAGCAGCAAAAGGGAAGTATATGAACACCACAGAGTTCCAATATATTTCATTTGCCCTCCTAGCAATTACTGACAAATGCAGGTTAAGTTATTTTCCTTTGGCCCATGTCTTGCCATCAGGTCTCCGAATATCTGAGCATACCTTATTAAGATTCGCTATATTCAGAGCACTGCCCAGATTGGGTTAAATGAGCCTCAAGACAAGTCCCTAGAAACTGATTCAAGGAATGCAATCTCAGCCAGCTTTTCAGAAATGCCAATATGTTTAACAGATGTATAGTCTTTCAGAGTTAAGCTCTTCTGAGCTACAGTCTAATGCTGATGTATCAGAGGCAGATAGCTGGTTTTTGCCACTGCAAATCTCTGGCTCAGATGGATTTCATTGGAAAAAGTCAATCATGTGCACTAGAAAATCAAGATCTTGGACACTGCTTACTCCACCTCCTGCAAAAGCATCACCTCCATGCTCACAGAAAAGCAGATTCCAAAATTCAGTTTCAGAGGCATTTGATGCCAAATGATGTTTTCCAAAAGATCTTTTGATCTGTAAATATCTAAAAGTAGCTTAAAAGTCTCATCCCTTGTGACTATATAATTATATTAGAGAATATAAATTTGGCAATGATGTAAGTTAAATATTTTAAAGACAAACTTTCCCTCTAGATGAGTTTTCCATGTTGAATTTTATTTCAGTTAATTGTAGGTGTAGACAGAAATATTGGAGTTCTTCCTATGAAGAAGGAAAAAATGCTGAATGTGGGAATGTATTTCAGACTGAAAGGGCTTAACTATAGGATTTCAAGTCCTGGATCAGTGTTTTCAGTTTTCTGAGTTGATACTAAATGGCATGTGAATCTTCCTGCAAGAGGATTCTGTAACAACCCATTTTAAATAAAGAAGACTTTTGTTGAACTGAGAGTTACTTTTGACTTAATTTACCAGATACAGCAGCCATGCTACATAACTGGAAGCAGTTACTAGAAAGGTACAGAAGATAAATCTGGCAAGTTTTCTCTACATATGTCAGAACTGTTCTTATGTTAATTGTTTGACTAGAGAGTGGGAGTTCTGTATCTTTTAGAAGCATTGATTTTTTTTTCCCCAAGTGGAAAACAAGGTCAGAAAGAAGAAACTGCCTCTTTTCCTTGCCTTGCACTCTTTTCCTGCACTGATTTGGGAATTTGGATGCTGTTGCTTGGCTGCATTTATAAATCTCTCCTAAACTTAGGCATCTACTTTGGGGTTTTTGTCCAATGAATCAATCATTTCTCCAAATCAATCTCTCCCCAAAATCTTGAATTAGCTCTGTGTGAGAAAAGATTTGAAAGCATTTTCACTGGTGGGGGCAGGGAGGATAAGAAGAGGTGAAAATGTGCTTTATGTGCCTGCTCAAAAATGTTAAAGCTCCTCATTGGGTCAGTAAGTTCAGCTAAGCTCCTTCCTAAATTCTGCTGGATATCAGATAGCAGGATTTAGCCCTTATTCCAGCAAAGCTTCACAGCGGTGGTCTCCCACTGTTTGAACGCAACATAAATACAATTTTTTGCTTCGAACTTTATCTCTGTGTCCCTGTGAAGCTGATTTATGGGAGTAAGAACCAAAGGAATATGGAAACTGCTGATGTGGGTTTATCAAGGTGTGCTGGATCTCTTGTATCTAAAATGAACTATCCTGAGTGAGTCACTTATTTTCCATCAAGTGCTTCATGATGTCACAATATAAATCAATGCTCGTTGTAAGAAGTAATTGGTTGCCAGATGACAAATAACACTGGAAATCTAAGGTTTTGTTTCTCCATGAAGCATTTAGAAACCTTAAATGATCTTGTTACTAGCAACGGTAACAAAATGCTTGGGGGAAAAAATTATTATGATTTGTGAGTGTTTCACTAAGATTTTTCTGCAGACAAGCTTTGACCTTGGAAAGAGGCAGAATATCTTCTTCTCTGCTGGCTGCTCACAACCCCAGAGATTGTGAAACTTCTTTTTTTTCCAGGCTCATCTGCAGCACTGCAGGGAGGTTGCTTAGAGGCACTGTCTGAGCTCCGGTGCTTGCATGGGCTCTGGGAGCAGCACACTCCCACAGCAAGCTGCAGGATGAGCCTGGTCTCCAACCTGGCAGACCCTGCACGGTCCAGGTCTCCTGCATGCTTCTGTGTCCCTTCTGACTGCAGTGAAGTGATGGGGAGAACATTTCCATGGAAGGACCTTGGCTCCTGACAGGCCAGAGCTGCCCTCCTCTGCTATATCACCCTGAGAAGAACTGCTCTGGTTTCACTGCTAGTGGTGTCCCCTTGGTCTTCAAATTTGCCTGTAAAACTCATTCTTCAGCACTGGCACAGTTCTGATTTCATGTGTAAAAAGTTTTGGGGTTTTTTTTAAGCATTTCTCCCATCAGTGAAGACAGATTCCTTCATAGTGTCTTTGTTTCCACTCCCTACACATATCTCCTGTAGATATAACATATGCTCATAAAACCAGCTGGAAGTGGGACATATAAACAGCAGTCACTCAGCAGTGGCTCCTCATGCCAGTTTCAGTGGAACACAGTGTGAGGATTACATTTATATTGTCCTGCTTCCCTACACAAAACCATTCTTTGCTCCTGCCACCAGCTCCTTATGTAAAGTCAGAGAAGCCACACCAGTTTGCACTTAGCTGAAGGTGTTCATCTGTCTCTGAATCTTCAAAAATCTCTCCTTCCTGGGGGGAAGGAGATGAGGGGAGAGAAAGAGCACTTGGCTGTACCAAGTGAGAGCCCGTTCCGGTCTGGTGAGAATGCCAACAGGCAGCGTCAGTGGCTGTGTTACTTTTCCTACCGCAGGTGTTAATCTTGGCATTGGAGAGAGCTAGCAGGGCAGAATGAGTCCTGGGCTCCTGCGATGCAATGACATTTCTTTAAATGATCTGTTTACTTAGGTTGAAAAATTACAAACTGACAAAACTGGAAACAGCTTTTCCATTGATCCACGAAACAGTTATAGCAAGGAAGAAGGAAGAACAGATGTCTCTGCTAATCCTCTTTCCCCAGTTCCCTCCAGCCGGCAGCTCACCTCTAAAAGTGTTTCTCTTGTGTCATTAAACTGCCTTTTGATCTGACAATGCCTCTCTTGCTACAGCTGCATAGGCTGTGTCTGCAATAATGAATTGAACCTATTTTAAAGCCACCAAGATCTTGTCACTTGGTCCATCACCACTTACCTGGCTTGGATTGGACTCTTGATTTTTAATGAAAAGTCATCCATCTTCCTTTGTCTTCAGTGAAAGAACCACCATGGAAATGTCTTATCACAGCAGAGATAGCTCAGCTTGCATCTCAGATCTATTTACTCCTAGAAGTTACAGCAAGGAAGTGCTATAACTCCTACAAGAAATCTTTCCCTCACCATCCTGAACATACCTGCAAACTAGCAGAAAAGATTGGAGGTAACTTCTTTTGGAATGGGAACACTTTAGGAATTGCAGCATATGGAATTTGGATCACTTCATTGTCCAAGCTGGCCTTGTGGAGGAGAACATAATTTTGAATCAACTTCATGGTGATTTTCTGTGAAAAGAAATAAAATGAACTCATTGATGTGCTTGTCAACTTTGGGCACTTTTCTGTCAGCTTTCAGAAGTACTGAGGTGAATAGCACACTTTTAATGTAGTCGTGTGTCCTGGCCCCAGCCAGGACATGGTTTATTTTTTCACTAGCCAGGAGGGGTCATGGCTAGGACTTAGAGGTTTTTCTATACTCTCTCACAACGTTTTTGGGAGATGGGGGAAAGGAAATCTCTTCCTGGGAGAAGAGGTCCCCTCCTGGTCACAGAGGATGGTGAAGGGACTGGTCAGTTACTGTCAGGGGTGAGAACTCACATGTGAATTGTTTGTTTCTTTTACACTCTTTTATTAATATTTTTGCTGTTAGTGTTTGGGTTTTTTTCGTCTCATTGCTCTTTCCAGTAAATTGTTCTTATTTGAACCAGTGATCCTTACTGTTTGTGACTCCAATTCCCCTTTCCATTCTACTTCAGGTGCACAGGGAGGGCAGAGGGGAGTGCAAGTGAGCAGGTCATGGTTTGGAATATCTCTGTGGGAACACTAAATTGATGAGAACCATTCCTAAACCACAAGAATATGCTAGAAAAATACTCATAATCAACGATGAGAAATTCATTATCTTTGTGTACTGCATGCAGCATATTGGGATACTGAAGACAATAAAGACATTTGAATTCTAGTATATTTATTGTTATTTATATTTCTTTTTTCAGAAAAGAAAATATATAAGGCTGTAGAGGCAGTTATATTCACTGAACTTTAGCCTTTAGTTTAGATTAGATTTCATGTATCCTGATCTGTCCTTTTATATGACCTGATGTGAAAATTGCTGAAGGCTGTGGCTTTGGGTTATGCTCACACATGTCAGCTGTAACACCTGGACTCATCTAGTGACTACTCTTGCATTCCAGCAATACTTTTTAAGACACGAAAAGCATTTGAAGGTAACTAAATTTCTAACAGAAAAAAGAAATCCACTTGGATATTCTAACTGTAAAGAAAGAGAGAAAATATATTACATGCTTCTAAAACAAACAGTTGGCAATTAGCAACAGCAATAATAATAGATTTTAGCTCTGTTTGGGGTAGAATTGGTTTCAGCCAACCAGAGGAGATGTATCAATTTAGGTCAGAAACATGAAAACAAGTCATCAAAAAGTTACTTCAGATCTATACATTATAATTACCTTAGAGCAAGAGATTTTTCCTTCCTTTACCTTCAATAAAACCAGCTCTTTTTCTCTATTCTTCAGGTAGTCCAATTTATGCATGGGATATTGTGCTGCTTTTGGCTGGATTTTAGGGTTAATTTTCTTCCCAGTGGCAGCATGGGGCTGTGTTTTGGATTTGTGCTGAACGCACAGTTGACAATATAGAGTTGGTTTTGTTACTGCTGAGCAGGGCTCACACAGTGCCAAGGTCTTTTTTTAGTACTGCCACACTGGTGAGGAGGCTTCAAGTATTTGGGAAGTTGAAAGCAGACACAGCTGGGACATCTGACCCCAACTGACCAATATTCCACACCTTATGATATCATGTTCAGTATATAAAGTGTGGGGAAGAAGGAGGAAGGGGAAGACATTTGGACTGATGGCATTTCCCTTCCCAAATTCTAGATTTTATTTATTTTTCAAGCTTTCCTGGAGACTTATTATGTCTTCCCTAAAGTTTTCACTTTGATGATAGAGGAGAGCAAAGACATTATCCAGATTGTGGGGTTATCTTCTTTTATTTGGAAGTATTGGTAGAAAAGAAAAATATGATTATTTGTTTTTGTGCTGAACATGTTCTTTGCCTTCTGTCATAAAGAGTTCACTGAGACCAGGACTAAGGTAAGGGATTTACAGCTGGAATCATCATTGATAAATTAATTTAATTTAAAGTTCTGTAGCAATCATCACATGTCCGTAAACTGCACAGCATTTGTGGATTCAGTGTAACTGAGATTTTCTTGATTTACTTCTTCTTTCCTGTCTTTGCCCTTTTCATTCACTCTGCAAGCTATTCACACTTTCAGAAGCAAAAATTAATTCCCCCTTCCTTGCACTGAAAGTTACTGATTTTTTTGTTTAATGCATCGTTTGAGAGATGTTTCTGTAGACCCTTACTATGACTCTGGATGTTGTCTAGTATATCTGTCAATCTTTCAGATGAACAGCAAATTAAAGGGTTTTGATCAATGCAATGAAGTTTTCTTCTCTAATCAATGCAAAGAAGATTTCCTAATCTCTTTGATCCACTTAATATGAATAGAATGGATTTTTTTTTTTAATGAGAAAGTATGAAATCCAGTCTCAAGAAAAAGCTACTTGGGCTATTCTGCCTTTTAGAACAAGAATGGAATAATCTGAGAGTAGACTTAACACTAATTTGACTGTCCTGTGTTGGATGATGGAGGATGGATTACAGGGGAGTAGGTGTGAGGATCATCTGATTTTCATGTCCTCTTAGAGTTCAATGGCATCTGCATTTGCTTATCTGGGAGAAGAACTGGAACTAAAGACTTTAAAGTAAATACCTGGCCCAACATGTTATAAAACAGATGCAACATGGATTATTCACAAATAAATCATCCTGCAGAATTAAAACACTGGGAGTGAAGTCCAGGAACCTCACTCCATAGAAGAACTGAATACAGAAAATACTGAAAATATTTTGTTTTTATATGGAGCGATGACAATTTACACAAAGGCAAAATTATCTCATCAAGTTTTTAGCATATACTTTGGTGGGAATCAAAAAAGTGTGCTCCTCACAAAATGGATGGCAAACTGTTTCATGGGGAAGTGTTCCAGGGACTGGTCTGGCAGAGGAACAGGCATCTCCCCAGGCTTGATAGTGAAATTTGTATGGCACTCTCTTGCTCCTTGCCCCCGCTTCCACCCACCCTGCACCTGTAGTCTTTGCCAAAGGATGTAACATGCTCTTCTTTAGCTGTTTCACTTGCCTTTATGATCTGAGAACACTCTCCCAGCCTGGAGCAGGTGCGAAAACTTAGAACAGCAGCTGTGGGATTTTATGCTTCAAAAGGAATTGGCATTGGGACAATGATCATGTTTTGCACTCACTTGTCCTTTTAAAATCACCTAGCTTTTTTATCTAACTGAAACCATGAGATCCTTGGGAACTGTAGACACCTCAAAGACGATTTTCTGTTCAGCATCCTCACCTAGGTCCATTTATTCTTCTGCTTATCATCATGTTTGTTCTTTAAGCCTTTTCTTCATCATCTTGCATAGGTATCAATTGTCATCTTCCACTCTGTGTTCAAGCAGGCCTTTTGAATGAATGTTGCCAGCTTTCCCTTGGTGTCCAGAGTATTTATGAAGTGTTTTAGAAGTCCAGCAGAGAAAAGCAATGAGATGCTCCGAGTTAAATGACAAAAGGGTCATGCCAAACTTGTTTTAAATACAGCCCAAGGCACAAAATGCAAAAGGATCTGTTCAGGTGCCAGCAGCTCAGACTGCGGTGTTTTGTGTGGGTTGGCTTTCGGACTGTGTGCTACTGTTAGACAAGTATTGTAACAAACTAGGAAACCATTTTCTGCTAGAACAGTGTGAATCTTCTTATGTCTTCAGACATAAGATTTCTTTTTGTTATGTCTTTCCATGGTTTTGTGTGAGTGAAAGAGGGTAAATGAGCAGGTGCTCTGTGACTGTGATGTTAGGGTTTGGGGAGAATACATGTGCAATGTACAGTGGGGCTGGAGAGCATAAATAAAGGAGATGGGAGAAAGAAGGTAAGAAGTGTAGTGGATTCAAAGCACAAGGCTGGGAACTCGATTAAAATGGTACAAGAGAGGGTGAGTAAAATGGAATCAGTAAGTAATAGAACAATACACATCACTGTGTTTGTTGTTCCCACACAGAGTATGTCTGTGTGAGACATATCTGGCACAAAAACATGCAGAAAGGGTGCTTGAAGCTCCTTGCACCATTCAAGGAGCAAGATGTACCAAACAACAGACACAGACAGTGTCCCAGCTGTGGCTGTCACATCACTTCCCTTGCAGGGGAAGCAGCTAGGGGTTGAGGAATGATGTGCAGGACCTTACACCTGATGTTCTTGCCAAGTGAGACACGGAGCAAAATCAAAATGCTTTTCATGCAGGAAGTATAAACTGCTCTAGGTGCATCTTCCCCAGCTTTCTCCCCACCGGCACCCAGGGGAACTCAGGACTGGGGTGTGTGGCTGTGGAGCTGCTTTGTGGGGCAGTGCTCAGGACACCT
This sequence comes from Brachypodius melanocephalos, assembly GCA_013398615.1. Taxonomy (NCBI): domain Eukaryota; kingdom Metazoa; phylum Chordata; class Aves; order Passeriformes; family Pycnonotidae; genus Brachypodius; species Brachypodius melanocephalos. The sequence continues at coordinate 11,316,786 of VZSR01003807.1, read as the reverse complement.
CCTGGGAGGAGGAAGAGGGCTTGATGGCCATCAGATGATCTTTGAAGGAGCTGGTGCTTTAAATGAGTTTATTCACAGTTAAACATTTCACATGAATTACTCAAGAGAACTTGTTTGTTAGAGGCAGGTGGTGACTAATCATCTCTTAGCCCACCTTTACCACATTCAAGAGTTGTCAGAAAGCTGACAAGCAGAAAAACCTCTCAGTAACTCGTCATTAAACAAGCTGACATGGGAGGCACCGACCCCCGCTGCAGTTGGATTAAAATGGGAAAAATAGGGCTTCCAAGTTCCTTTTCCTTGTCCTTGGAGCTTTGTTACTTAGGTAATGGCAAAAATATGTTCCTCACATGGTGAAACTAATACATATCTAATTCTCTCTCCCCATTTAGAATTAATCATAACTTCCAAATTCAGAATTTTTTTTTAACTCTTGCTTTGCTGTTGCAGCTGAGACTAGGTATTTAGAGAGTCTTCCTTCAAGGCCCTGTGAAGTGCCTTATGAACTGCCTGCCAGCAGAACAGATAAGCCAGACTCCAGTGTTGCATGTCAAAATTACAAGCAGAAAGAAATGGCTAAATGTTAGAGAATTCTCCAGCCTGGAGCAGATGTTGGGGTGCCCTATATTCCATAGCCTCCAGGCAGTCAGTAGAGAAGTTCTGAGCTGACTGGGATATAACCAAGGAGTGACACAGCCATTTTTTTAGTCCTCAAGCTGAGGAGAGGCCAAAAAGCAGAATAAAGCTGCTTTTATATCCATTCTGCTGAGATAGGGATGACAGTAGCTAGAGTGAGCAGAGAGAACTAGTTTAAAATGTAGCAGATGCTGCTTTTAAGCCTTTAAAAAAAAAAAAAAAAGGAAAATTGGTTGTGCAATGAGGTAAATATACTGCAGCTGGAACAGAGAACACTGCAGGGATGAAAGGAAGCTAGATACCTTTGAGATGGCAGATGTATTACCAAATATTTATTTCTTTTAAATATTTTCTTAAGTCTTTAAAGTAAGGTAGTAGCTTCTATTGTTTCCTTTGGCAGCTTATTCTAGCCATGAGCTTCTCTGTATAATGAAATTCCACCTACAGTAAATCTTCTGAGTGCCTGGCTGTTTCTGAGGTTTAACTCTTCCAAGTTTAGTTCTCTGCTTATCTGCCTGCCCTGTACCAAGTTCATTCCAATATACTGTGAGACTGACATCAACACTCTTGTTCCAGATGTCCTGGGCTATCACAACAGGATGGACTAAGTGACCCACTTTCAATGGCTCTCTTTTTTATCTACTTGGTTTGACCACTGAAAATCCCAGTCTTTATTTCTGCCTAAGAAGTCATTATTTTGGCCTGGAGAATCACTCCTTGTAAACTCAGTGCGTTTGTCACAGCTCGAATCTGTGCAGTTTGAGCCCTGGCTGATCCCAGTCCCACCAGCTGGCTTGCTGTTCTGGTCAGTGATCTTCAGGCTGGAGCCTGTGGAAGGGCTGTGGCTCTGTGTGAAGGGACTAGAAAACACCTCTGAGGGAGCTGGTTTTTTTTAATCTCTGTAAGAGGGGGCTCGTGGGAGGCCTCATCACTCTCTACAACTCCCTGAAGGGAGGTTGTAGCCAGATCAGGGCTGATCTCTCCTGCCGTGCCTGCAGTGAGAGGACTGGAGGAAATGGCCTTAAACGGAGCCAGGGGACATTCAGATTAGATATCAGACAATTTGTTTTTCTCTGTTGAGGTGGTCAAGCACTGGAATAAGTTGCCCAGGAACGGGGGGGAGTCACGATGCCTGGAAGTGTTTAAGAGGTGTCTGGATCTGGCACTGGGTGATCCGGTTTAGTGGTTTAGGGGCTACAGTAGCAGGGCTGGGTGGACATTTGGACTTGATCTTAAAGTTCTCTTCCAACCCTGATGATTCTATGATTCATTCAGTGAGATGCTAAGAAGTCCATCATCATTGTGGTGCCTAGATATGTGGGAAACATCTAACACAACTAGGAAAAAAGACACAGGCTGTTGTCCTTCCAGGGTGACTCCTCTGATTTCCTAGCTATCAGAGGCCAGCTGAACCTGATTCTGCAGGCCAGCCACCATTTCTGAGCAGTTCTACCCCATTTCGTGTTGACCACATGCATGAAGCCATAGCTGCAGTAAGAGCAAACTCAGCTCTAGCTCTTCCTCCTGACAGCAGTCAATGATCCAATGTCCATGCCAAAGTGAGAAATGGGAAACAAACAGGAGCTTAAGGAGAACATTTGATCATATATGGAAAGCGTTTTTTAAAGACACGATGTTTCAATCTATTCATTCTTAATTTGCTTTTCTCCAGCAGGAACTGCTGAGCTTATTTTAACCAGCATCCCTCTTTGATTCATCCAAACTGTTCTCTGGAATTCCTCTACTCTGTTGCCATTGACTAAAACATTAAAAAGCAAGCTATTCTGAGGGAACAAAAAGGTATGTGTGGATTCTGGCACCAAAGCTTTGGTCTGTATCTGTCAATGGTGGAAGACACTTACTTCACTGGGAGTTAGATGCTTAAATGCCTTTCAGAATCAGAGCTTTATTGGGAAATTATGTAAGCTTACTTATTTTTATTTTTTTCCCTCCCTTCTCCTTTCCTTTTACAATTCATTTAATTCAGATGGTAAATATGCTGTGAAAAGAAGCAACCTTGCCATTTAAACATTCTGACTGCTTAATATATGAACAATTGCCATGAATAAATGATTAGTCCAGGTCACTGCCTATGGTACTGCTTTGCCGACTGGCTGAAAAGAGGGGGCTAGAAATGACAGAGAAGAGGCTGTGTGCATAATGTTTCTTTCCTACAACAGAATAAGAAACAGACAGCAACTCATCTATATTGACAGAATCTGAATATTGGCTTATTTTCTGTGTAAAAGAACTTTTCCTTCTGTGTGATATTCTAGTTTTTCTTTAGGAGCTGTGAACATTATATAACCATTGAACAACATTCTTTGCACTGTGTTAAATTTCTTAAACCTGCAAGGAGGAATGTGTCACCAGTCAGAGAGATGTCACTTTGGCTGACTGCTGAGTCCTTTGAAATAGACTCTACTGCCCTTTGTGCGTATTCGTGGTTTAACAGGACGAACTGATTTATTTCAGTAGACATAGCTTCACGGGTAAATGAAAAAAAAAATTTGTTCTCTCCACTAGATTTATTAAACTACAAACAAACTAAGGCTGTTCAGATGAGCTCTGAGCTATATGTACCTGGGAGGACCTAGCCCTGTGTATCCAGGAACCAAATCTGTCATAGCTACATTAGCTAAGGGATGTTATGGGTCTAACTGGCTACAGAGCTGCCCAACATGTTTGGTTTGTGTCCAGTATCTTGCCTGATTATACAAATATCTGTGCTAGAACAATGCATCCAAACATAATTATTCTACTGCTTTTCCCCTTTTACTCTCTGAATTTAAATTACTGCTTCTGTTGTGGTACTGAACAACTAATGCTCTGCAGTGAATCTCACCTTACAGGTCATTATCAATTGTAAAATTCTTTCTCTATTTTACAGGCAGAAAAATGAAACACTGAAGAGGGTGACTGAGTTTCAGACTCTGGGTCTGTGTTTGTATGTTGCCATCCTGTTCTTGGCTTAATTTAATCACTGAATTGAACCTGTGGGTGAAAATATACTTCTTTGCATGGAAACTAAAAAAGAACTTTTGGAACTTTATTCACAGAAAACAGCTCTGGGTTTGGGAGATGGATGAGTTTCTCTTGGGTATCACTGTCACCATAAAGTGGTAGTGACATACAAAGATTTTCATCCAGAAATACATTTGGTCTTGAAATAAGATATGTGTCCCATCAGTGGAGATGATTAAACCTTTGGCCAGTTTAGCAAGGCAGTTGATAACTTTTTCTTCTATTATAATAATCTTTAAAATAGGTTTTAAAGTTTTTTCTTCTATTATAATAGTCTTTAAAATAGTTTTTGAAGTTTTAAAAATATTTTTTTAAAATTCAGGAAGACCTCTCTGTCCAGCAGTTGGAAAACCTCTTACAACCTGGGTGTGCCACCGTTGGATGATCACTGTAACATGGGCTGTCATTTCTAGCATGAGAAAATCCCAGAAAATTAACCTTGTGCAATTCAGTTGCATTATTGATTGTCCCTGAAGTCCTTAAACCATTAAGTATATATTGGCGAGTCTTTCTCTGGACTTAGAGATTGTTAGAGATTGTAACTAAAACTGAGCAATATCAGCATATATATGTGTATGTTTATATCCATACTTGTTTATAGCACATTATAAACAGGAGCTAATCTCATTTGTTCATATTATTTGAAGAAGTATTGAAATATCAGACACACTGTCATGGCTTAAACCCAGCTGTCAAATAAGAGCCACACAGCCTCAATGCTCCCCTCTACTCCCAACTCCAGTGGAATGGGGTGGACAATCAAAAGTAAAACTTGTAGGTTGAGATAGGAAAAGTTTAATAATTGAAAACAAAGTAAAAAAGAAAATAGTACAGGAAAGGAAAAAACCCATACAATTCCTCACCATCCACTGACTGATGTCATGTCCCATTCCAAAACTCAGATCAGACCCTCTTCCAGATTACTCCTACTGTTTGTGTACTGGGCATGACATTTTGTGATATGGAATATCCCTTTGGCTGTCCTGGCTATGGCCTCTCTCAATTTTTTGATTTTTTTGCACTTCCTCACTGTCATGAGCATGAGACATAAAAAAAAAATTCCTTGACTTAGGATAAACACAACTTAGCCAGAACTGAAACATCAGTGTGTTATCAACATAATTCTCATTCTAAATCCAAAACACAGCACTCTACCATCTACTATGAGAAGGAAGTAAATCTATTCCAGCTGAAAACAGGACACACAGAGATCTTCATAATTAGTATTTGTCTGGAAAATTTTAAAATGTATAAAAATTTTAAGATGTGTAGAAGTGCAAAATGCATAAATCATCTCTGACAAATCCAAAGAAAGGCTGTTAATTTTTTAGAAATACTTTATAAGCTTGAAGGTCACACAAAGGTTAAGCCAATTAATATAAGTGCTTTGTTTTAAATTGAATTGAAACTTCGTTCACAAATTAATGTGACAGAAAAAAATCACTAATCCAATAAAAATGGTGGCTAGAAGAAATACATACATGATCTTTAATGTGATATAAAGTGAAGAAGAAAAATTTTAGCCAACGATATATTTTCTGACCTGAATCAGTGAATCAATAAACACTATAAAGCGTGGAAAGCGTGAACCACTTTTTAAACTATATGGATCAGGTTATGTTTCAATAAACAGTTTCCTCAGTTCTCCCTCCTGCACCCCTGTTGGTTTTATTTTCCAGATGCATTCCCTTAGTAATTCCTTTGGTCTGTATTTACTGCATTTTGCTCAGTGAGAAAGTCCCTGGCTGTATTCCTGCCAGATAAGGTGAAAAGTTGTATTACATAGCAGAGGTTTTGAATTTGCAGTATATATATATATATATATGTGTATATATATATGTACGCACACACACATACATATATATGTATACACACACACACACATATATGGTTTTTTTCTCCCTTGCCTGAACAGGAAAGATGTAGTAATCACTGACTCAATCCTCAATCAATATTGATTATTACCATGTTGACTTTGCCGTTGTTACACATGATATAGACCAAAATGAGTTCTGTGAATCTCATCATTGAACCAGAATGACCAGAAAATTTTGAGATGAATGGAACTGGAAGCACCTTGAGCCATCTGCCTTTGAAGCTGACATTTGTTTGTACTTAATATTTCTTATTTCCTGTAGGAAAGAACTTGTAACTTAAAAAATTCTTTCAAAAATCAGCAAGAACTTTCTGCCTTATTTTCTTCCCAGAATTTGCAATTAGACCATAGCCTCCTAAATCCCAGATTGCTCCTATTGAAAAAGGAGTAAAATACCAAGAACACAATAGCTGAAGTATTAAACATCTCTCTGGACTAGAGCATCCATTTCCCTGAATCACACACAGATGGTTCAATGAAAAAGAAAATCTATGTTTATTCTGGCAGGAATCCTGGTCACTGTCAAGGAAACACTACCTTCAAAAGAAAAAAGATGGTTTAGATGAAAATTCCCGAAAGACTGACTCTTAGTTTTGACATCATTCTAGAGTCAGAAATGAAATAATTAAAAAACTAGCTCAGGTATTGTACAGACTCCCACTGTAGTGCTGGATATTTTTAGTACTCCATAAGGATTCTTGCCTCGTGCTGAGTTGTGCTGCATCTTTGTGTTCAGAGAGGAGAGCAGTGCATCCTGCACAAGGAAAGGGCACATGATTTCCTAGGAACATGCAGAGTACAGAGTGACAGAGGGTGAGGTGCAGACTTTGTTCACCCCATTCTTTGTTTCCGTGGGTTTTGCAGGGACTCACTGAAGGGATACATGGTTAATACCCTGCAGGGCGTTACAGAGCAGCTCAGGAGAAATGTTTCTTATAAACAAACAGCCAAGGATTTTTTTCCTCCCAGTCACAGACATAAAAAAAAAGATATCACACAAAGATTTTTTTTTTTTTTAAATAAATGTCTGTAGATGATAGGTTATAGAGAGGCTGGACAGAAAGAAAGGAGATCAGCAGGATACCTGGATGTCAGCACTATGACGTCCAAAGGCCCATCTGGTATCTATGCAGTGGAGTGAAAGGAGATGTCTGGTAATCAGGGTTGTGAGGTATATTCAGAAAGTGGAAAGGAGATTCTGAGTAGGGATAGGGAAGACAGAAGAATCATTTATGGAGGGAGGAGGAGGGGAAGGGCTGGCCAGAGACTTCTCTATCAGGAAGTGGTTTAGCAGAGCAGTCTTTATGAGGCAGAGCTTCTCTGCTGTCAGTGGGGGAAAAGCAACAAAAAGCCCAGCCTCATTCTCACAGTTGTTTTTTCTATTTCCTCTGCTCGTGTCTTCAATACTGAAAATGAGTTCATTCACTTGAATTAATTACAGAAAAAGTAAAGAAACAAACTTTTATATATTTCTGATGTGTTTGACGTAAATGTTTCTTCCTCCAGTTTTTCATTTGAGAGTAGAATCAGAAGTGGTAGAAATCTCAGTAAAGGGTTGTCTTTGTGAAACTTCCAATGTCTTTTTCTCTTTTTCAAGAAATGAAATATGCAGGAAAATTGGATAATCTTTGAGCTGTTTGGATGGTTGCTTGAAGCAAATCCACTCCCCAAACCTTTCAAGACTTCTTTGCTGCAAATGCATATTGACAAATAGACAGATGAATGCCACTGAAATAGGCTCTGGTAATGCATGGAATTGAATTATAATACCAGAAGAGTGCTGAAAAAGAGGGCTAAAATAATTAATATAATCAGTCTGAAATTTGTAATCTGTTTTTTAATCAAAATTATTCTACAAGCAAAGCTTATTCCTTCATCCTCGTGTGAACCCCTACTAAATATGTTACTCCCACTCTTCCATATTTTTGGACACCAACTTGGTAAGTCAGAGTCAGATTTGTGGACTCAGATTCTTGTTTAATCTGCTTAGACTTGTCTGGCTAATTGAGTAATGCTCTGGAGAGGGACAAATCTCAAATAGAAAAAGGAAGAAAGTTTAATACAGGAGATAACATTAACTTTCTATTAACAAACCCTACAGTACTCGTAACACACCCACAGGATGTGACAAAATGACATTTTGATCCTTCTTTTCATCCTGTCCAATCAAAACATATTTTAAGAGAGACTAGCAAAGAGAAAATGTAGAACTTCAAAACCCAGCATGTGAAAGCACATTCACCTTCGGCAAAGGGGGAGCTCCTTCATGTCTTTTCTTACCAAACCATCCTCTGCCATGCCAAGTGGTTGAGATTTATTACTTCCTGAATTCCAAAATAAATTATTCTTTGCTTTGAGAGAAAAATATGGAATTTAATCTGACAATGAGTATTGTCAAAAGAGGGGGTTGTTTTGCTCTTCTGTGGTCAGACCTGTGTATTTAGATGACTCTCTGCAAGTGAACATCCCAGTTAGCGTTAACTGGTTTCAGACACAGTTTTCACTTTGTGTGATCAGAATTTGCCTGCTGTAATATGGCAGAAAATAGAAGAGACTGAGATATCATATTCTCTCTACATCCTTGGAATAAACTGGTTTCTTTGGTTTTCCGGACACATTTTTTGTAAATGTATCCTTCTTATGTGTATTTCTGGGGAAGTGTAAAATCAGTGAGGTGAGATGAATTCCTCAAAATTACACTGAAGAAAAGTCCACAAGACCAGATTACCAACCCTTTGTACTGAACTCTCTTTCAAGAGGGGGGTGGATGAGGATGTTTTGATAACTGGTAATTATCAGTGCAATGAAACTAGCTTCCAAAATATCACAAGGTTTCTGTGTTTTAGATAAGGCAAGATTCTTTAAGTGAAATGAAAGAACTCTAAAATTACACACCGGAAAATCAATATATTGTTTTGGTTTGCTTGAAAAAAGGTCTTCATTTTTCAAGTCCCATAGCCACAGCTGAAACACATAAACTGAAAAGAAGTGCTATAAAGATATGAATCTTCATAGAAATCATAACTTTCTTATGCCATTATTGCTGCTCCTTAGCAAAACCAAAGCAAAACCAAAGCAGTCATTTTCCACTCATTTAGAATTCAGTCAAGTAGGATCAATTCAGGCTTTGTTTGTCTGTATCCTGTGATGTAATTCCAGCTAATGAAGCTGCAAAGTATAAAATCTGGCTTCAACCAGCAAGACCATTACAATGCTCTTCCTTCTGTTCTGACCTTTAAGAGTCTAAGGCAGTGAGGGCTGCCTGTAACTAGCACTTGTGGCAAGACGTTGAGTGCAGGCACAGATGATGGCTCTGCTGCTGTGAATCATCTAGGTAACATTATCTAAGCAAACAATTTATTTTGAATGAGAAAACTTCATTAGAAACAGTAAGACTGCTATGCCAAGCATGCAAAATTTAGGAAATGCTAGAGCTAAGATGAACCATCTGGCTTCATTTCAAGTACCCTAATATCTGACATGTTATGGTTGCTTTAGAAGGTTGTCAGAAGTTCATACAGGATTTTTCCATTTATGTGTTTTGCAATGGAATCCTAGTTAGCACCTAAGACTCTTCTCCCTCTGCTAAAATGTGTGCAAAGCTCACAAAGACACAATCTTAATGTTGGACTGTACATTTCCTGGTAGATGTCAGCTATATGTGCTTAAGAAAATCAGTGCCTCAGGAAGACTGATCGATCTCTCTCTTGCCCTGTGTGCACAGTCAGACATGCAGCCAGGTAAGAGCATTTGTAAGATTTGTAAGATGTGTGCTGTGACCATCACATCCTTATAAGGTCTGTGCAAGGCAGAGGCACCAATCTGCTTGAGGAGTTCCCATGGCATTCTCCTATCCACAGAAATTGGGACACCCTGGGAGAAGTGGCCCATTCACTTTGTCCAGCTTTGCGGTGCAACAGGGTCAGCCCCCTTCAGGCTGCCTCCCACGCAGCTCAGTTGGTTCTCAAGAGCTGATGTTATGACCAAATTTGGGCCAGATTCTGGGGGCTGTCTGGTGTCTTCTCTATGTGTTTGATGTTACAGCAAGAAGATGCTCAAAAATTGTAGACTGCACAGTGTGGCTGAGCACAAGATTTATTAGGGTAAGAAAAGGATGAAGCAAACAAGTATGTGCAGGAGTTGGCCCGCACCCCGAGGGGGGTCCAGCCTGCTGGGAAGTGGCTTAAAATTAGCGAGACATCTCTTTGGGTGTGTTTTGTAAAGCAAAAAGTTTTAATAAGTGAAAATAACAAACGGTTACATGAACAAAAGATAAAGCCGAGCATGGGTGATAAAGGAGCTTCTAGCACCCTGTGAAGACACCCCAAAACAGCTCTTGGCTTCTTTGCATCCTTTCTTAAACCTAATGTTTCAGGTGGGCTTCACTGGCGAGCTGCCAATAGAAGTGGATACAGACTTTGAAGCACACTGGCAAAACGCAATCAAATTTCCTGGGTTGGCACTGAGCCAATAGCTGACCGAACCTTACAGAAGTTTCTGGGTTTTCTGCCTTATAAGAAATACAGGGGGCAAGCCCCAAACCTTTCCCTATATGGAAACATTTACTCAGTGTAAAAAATACACTCCTACAAGTATGCCTCCCAAGTGTGATACAAGCATCAAACATTCAGGACGACTAGGGGAATAGAAAAGGTGGAAATTGTTTCCTCACCATTGCAAATAGAGAAATCAAGGCCTAGAATGAAGAAATCTGCCAAAAATTATACAGAAATCCAAATGGGAATTAGGAGTTTTAATCTCTTATTTTTGTGTTTATTCTTCTTAACCAAGTTTCTTGTCATTATTCACATACTGTCCTTTATTTTTCAGCACCAGTACTCCGCCTTGACAGAGAGCTTGACAGAGGCACTTTGCAGTCAGCTGGAATCAGTCAGGCAGAAATAATTGCCTGGTGAAAGTGTGGCATTTTCTTGCCCATTCAGCTCAGCACTGTAAATCAGAGCATCTGCACAGTGACCTGCTGTGTGTATTATCGTGAGCCAGGTCAAAATTCTGCATTGCCAGTTCGGTTTTCTGCAGCTCTGTTTGCTAGTGCACTTTTTCAACTGGCTATGCAAAGATGTTAAAACCTGCTTTAGCAAGCAATAATGCAGGATGCACTTTCAATAAGAATGAAAGAATTTTTTAATGCAAATATTTTCCCTGGGCATAAAAAAAAAGGAGCAACCATCTCAGATCAACCCAAAAAATGCAAACTTCCAGGACAAAATCACAATTACTTTGAAGTGAAGGTTATAACTTTGGTTGCATTTGATAGACAGAATTCTACCACTAGTATCTACATTTATGCAAGCAGTTTATTGGGAAGCTTGCCTTGAGTAGAGAAAAGAGAACAGGAAATTGTGGCAGGTGAACATGAGAAATTGCTTGAGAACAGTTTGTTTTGTTCCAGCTCAAAACACATTACTTGGTGCAGTGACTGTTCAAGACCCACTTAGACTACCCATTGCATAAATTCTCATCATGTCAAGTTATTTAATGATTTAGGCTGCCAGTCTAGCTTATTACAGATGAGGCAGCAGAAAATGCATTTCTATTTTCTTTTCTCTGACTCAAAACTCCACATTTACATCTGCTGGAAGACCAAAGAATCGCCTGTTACTTAGATTTCACTTGCTTTTGACAGACATTAGAACCCAGCTGTATTTTCTAATTATCCCTGGGTCTGCATTATGTTTTCTCAGGGCAATTTGCACTTTCTTCTGGTGTTGTTTTTGTTTTTACAATGCTCAGTGAGACATAGCAATCAATAATCTCATGGAAATTGCTTAGGAGATTAAAACGCGAAACAATTTTTCATACACGTTCCCCTCCTGGAACCAACATCTTAAACCACAAAATTATCTCTGTGAAGCACCGTGCCAGTAGGCTCAGATGGCTTCTCCTGGCATTTGCATTTTTTAAAATCTGCAGCAACTCCAGGGAAATCAGAAGAGGCACTTTGTAGTGAGTGGGATTTTACACGGTGAAGTTACACAGGAAGTTCTTGGATCTGGAGATACTCTTTGGTAGAGCACACCCAGAGAGCTTCAGCCAGGGGAAGGTCCCACCATCCGTGTTTTCCATTGGAAGTGGCAAATTTTTTTTTTTTTTGGAAACCTGTGCTCAGTTTTTTTGAATTTCCTTCCAGTGAGCCAGCTTACTCAGAAAGTTGTTTGGCGGGAAATTGCATGTGATTGTTAAATATTATTTTGTCACTTTTACATGTCCCATATGGCTTCTATGACAGCGCCATTAGATTCTGCTATTGCTGGCTAATCAATAATTTTCGTATCACTCCTTACCACCCTTAATTTCTGGGAAGAAAAGAGAGACATGGGGATCCATTGTCTCAGAAGTCTTTGATTTCCTAAGGAATTTTCAGAACAGTTCCTCCAAATAGGCATTGATATCTTGACAGCAGCAATCACTTAAAAAAAAAACCCCACACAAACCAAGACCACCCCAAACCCACTGAATTACACACTTTGTTATTTATCAAATCAATTTTCCTCAAACCACAGATCAGAGATCGCATAGCAGATTGTGATGTACAAGACCAAATACACAGACAAGTAAAGATGTAATGTCCTAATTTCCAAGTTTGAAGGGATGAGTCCAATGTGTTTTTCTCGGTCTTTAGGCCTGATCCTTTTCACCCATTCTGCTAAAACTTTATTCCTCTAGGGAGAAATTTCCTCTAGAAAACTTTCTCTTGTGGCTCATCATTATTTTAAGCAGTTGGTCAAAAGGAGAGGGGTTGTTTTTTTCCAAATGTGGCTTTTCCAGCTCGTGGGAAACTCTGTGGGCTTGCAAGTACCTGTCTCCATGGCAGAGTGCCTGGGGGCCCTGGAATTGCTGGTTATTCTAGAGCCACAGACCCTGGAAATTCTCTTTCTTTACCCACCAGGTGCAGTTATGGGGTATGTTATGCATGTTATGACTTTCATTAGTGTCTTTGTAGAAGGAAATCTTTGGAAGAGAGGTCAAATAAACGTCCTATGCACAAACACACAAGGGGCTTTTGGTGCTGGTAAATTGATCCATATAGTAAAGTGACCATTAAAACGAAACTAAATAATAACTAAAATAATTCCAAAGAGATAAAAATCAATTTACATTATGTAGGAGCTTGCAAAACAGAAAAGGCCCAAGATTTTATTATTTGGCAACTTTCCATCCAATTTTTCAAGCTGTCAACAGCCTTTTTAGCAGAGTGGGTATTTTCTTTTCTTATGTAACCATAACCCCAAGCTTGTCCAAAATTGTAATGTCAGTGTCCAAAATGTGATAAACATCTGTTCAAGGACTCAGAAGAAAGTTACTCACAACTCTTTCTCTCCATTTTTGCAGTCAGATATTTGATTACAGTTCAGATAGTGAAATTTCGTATTGTTTATTTTTTTAATATTGATTAATATATTTCTAGCAGTTCAAAATTTTCGAATGAAAAGAATTATAGGAAGCTGATATGATGTGAAAATATGATGCAAAAGCAAAATTTTTTATAGCATTTTCCTATTTTAATATTTAAAAAAATCCCAGCAGAGTGAAATTATTGTAGGCTTTTAAATCCTCATTCTGTTATTTTTTCAGTTGAAAGAAATCTTAGCTCTGAGGACCTCTATGACACTCTGAAAAGCTGATCCAATCTCCTATGCAGATAGTAGGAGAACATGACATGCCTTCGCCAACTCTGGATCTGTTTCCAAAACCTTTTACTTGGAATGTTAAATTCCTCTCTTGTACCTTGAATCCTTTATGTCAGTAGAACATTTCAGAATAAACCTTTTTTACTTTCCAACAGGGTTTGAAATCCATCATGGCTTAGACTATAAAGCAGCACCTATGGTAATACTGAAGTAAGCAGAAGCTCAAATGATTAACCATAAAGTTACTGATCTTCCTTGATTTTAGTTTAAGGATTATGTAATTTTAAGGATTTTATCTTTAAATTATCCTTGTTTGAAGATTGCTTTTAAGGAATACTTTGGTGTAGATTTGTGAGTTTTTTTACCGCATACTAGACCTATTGAATCAACCATACTCCATGGCAAACACAATTTCCAGAAACAACTCCACCCCTTGTTTTTTATTATCCAACTAATGTTAACTAAGAAGTAAAATATGAAGGACAATGCAAACAAAACAACACTGTTTGCCAGATAAACTTTAATACACAAGTCACAAGGAGATTTCTCTGTTTAGTGATGGTACATGACAACTAATAATTTTAAAAGCCAATATGTTAAAATAGGGGATTTTCTTATCAAAACTGGCATGGTTTACCTGTACCTATTGATTCTTTAGACATTTACATTGAAAAGAATATATTAGATAAATCAAGTCTAATTATGATATGACATTTTGTGACACTGAGATACCTCACAGTCAACTAAGATTGTGACTCAGAAACTAATGTTTCTGTGTAACTCAGTGTTTGGCTTCAGGAATTCCAGAGTTGTGCAATCATACATGGAAATTTAGTTTATGAATGGGGGTACAAATTCCTTTGCTTTAGAATTAGTTTGCAAAGTGTGATGCCAGGAACTGACAAGCCCCCCCTAGCTTAGAGATGTTTTCAGCTCATCCTCTTTTTACAACAGAAGTTCAAGGACTATTTATTGAATAAGTAGGTCCTGTAATTTCTTTACCTGAAATACTTCTGATTATTTTAAACATGAAAACCTGATATTTTATAAAAACGTCATCAAATAAAACAAGTTTCAAGTTGTTTTTCTTGTAAATAATTCTGGTTTCTTATTAGGTACTGCTTATCATGTAACTTATGGCTGGCTAAAGTGGCAGATTCTCCAGGCCTAAATAGCATCCAAACAGTTTAAACCTTGACACATCAGGACTATCTGGTTTTAGAGCTTATACTATCTAAGGATTGCATGGGCTGTTTGTGTAAATGTCTGCATCTTATCTCTAGAAACTCACCAAAGTTCTGTTTCTGCTTCACTGGAGAAGGCAAGCTGCTGGCTGTGAGTGCTCCAGGTAAAGAGATATCCATGCCCTTCATACCTCCATATTCTCAACCTCTAACAGCACTGTGCAGGGTCAGTCTCATCTATCCATTTTTTACTATGGTGCAGTGAAGGATGAAGGACTATTTCTCTCTAGCTAAAATCATAGCATTTCTTTCTTACTTTTGTTTTTGTGATGTTTTTGTTTTGTAATTCCTTTAAGAAGGAAATAAATTACTCTTCATTACGTGTGTGCTAAACTCAGCAAAAAAGATTATAACCCAAAATTTCTAACAAGTAGCTATCATTATAATGATTATTAGAGTTGCTTAATTATGCATTGCTAGCAATAAATATATTTGTGCCTTTCCAGGAACTTGATCCTCATGCAAGTTTTTCACCATTTTTTAGTGCACCATGCTTCATGATGTCTAGAACAATGAAGCATAGTGCAGTACAATAATAATGCTAAGTTCTCTTACAGAGCAACCTCACATTAATTTTAAAAGAAACTTTAGCCATTTAGGGACTGCAGAGTTAGACTAACAGCACTTAATGAGCTTTGTTCCAAAGTCTATCCTGATATCATCAGCAATTCTGGTTTACAGTTGAGGATGCAAATAAATAGAAGGAAAATATTTTCCTGAGCCATTAAAAATAATAGGTAAGAATAAAAAATACAGCTGTGGGGAAATAAGGTGATTTTTTTATCAAAGTATATTTTATCAGATTTTCTCAGCTTTTATGCTACTGCAATGAGTGTGAAGTTAAAAAAGATTTACTTTAAAATGTCTTTTTGAAAGCTGACTTAGCTTCAACTGTACATTGCTTACCAAATATTTTCCTCATTATAAGGCATTACAGGAGGTTAATTCGCTGCTGTCCATTACAATGGTGATCATCACCGCTTGTGATTTCAGTTCATTGAAACATAAACATTAGATAAGACATTCTGGAATACTGGAAATATTGTATCAAGTATATGAAATTACCATCCAATACCTTGGTGGACAATTTGAGAAGTGAGGTGGGGAATTGAATTTCATTCATAGAAGTACAAACAATGTGCAAGAAATCATCTGTGTGTTCTCATGAGGCAAGTGGAGCTGACATTTCTGTGGGGGTTGCAGAAGGAATTAATCAAATTTTACAACCCAGTAAGGATATGAGTGCTGGGTAAATATAGACCATGGAAATGGTGGTATGACATCACTGAAAGTGACATCTTGCGTCATGAGAACCAAAATCTAAATAGGAACAGCAATTTCTCATCTTAGTTTCAGAGGACATCAAAGGTCCATGGGAAATTTGTTTTCATTAACATGTTCTTCACTGATGGCAGTAGGAAAAACATTTTAACTTTTTTTTAAAGAATTGAATATCCTTAAGATTTTTTAATTTGAAACTTCTTCAACATATGCTTTGCATCCTGATGCATTAGAGGCTTCAAAATCATTGCATCACATCTTTTCATGTTTTCATTACAGTGCTGTCATACAACCTTCCCTCCCTGCCCCTCGAGAAGGTTTTTCTGGCATCCAACTGCAGCTGAGACCTCGGCTCCAACACCAAGCATGAGGTAAAGCCTTCACTGGGACTCTCAATGACCATCACAGAATGTGAAAGGTGTTCATGGAACCCTCAGTTTGTAAGTGAAAGCCTGAATATTACTTCAGCTCCCTGACAGTCATTCCATTGGCATGGATTTCCAGGACAAGGCCTGGGGGAATGGAGGTGACAATGGTAGGGCAGAATGAGAAGAAAGCATGGACCAGCTTGATGACAGCATCAGCAGAGAACATCTCTGTCCCTCCTCATTCCCTGTCAATCCTCAGCTCCCTGTGCTGAAGCTAAACCAGTGGTCATGAGTGGAGCTGCAGCCCATGACAATAGCCAGAGACTAAGAGAAGGCAAGTGGAGCAAGGGAACAGATTTGAGAAAAAGAAAAAAGGAGGGAGGCAGTGACACATGAACCACTTTGGATGGGCAGAGTGTAGAATCAGACACAGAATCCTCAAAATTCCCAGCCTGGGCCAACAGGAGGATAGCTGCTCTCCGCTCTGTCCAAGCCAAGAGAATCTTGAAGCACAGCCCCGTGTTTCCCATGTGCTTTGACTGCCAGACTGAACTTGCTTTCAGGCATACCCATGGCCAGAATCACCTCTAGGAGGTCTGGGGATCAGGTGGGTGCTGGGAAGCTCAATATGAGGCTTTGGGAGCACTGTCCAGAGGTGGATATTTAGAGACTGTAACTGGCAAAAGCTAAGGAAATGCAACACGACAGACTGAGCCTCTGTTTTTTCTCTATGTGTCTCACCTGTGCTCAGTGCTACCCTCAAATACTTCCTATCTTTTCTCAAAGGAGGCAATTGAAAAGATTTTTTATGGACTGTTTAGCATTTTCCTGCACAAAATTGGAACTATTTCTGATTTGTTCCTATCTAATTATTTTACTTTATATTTTTTATTAACTCTAAAAACACACTATAGAAAAATACAGTAAAGTTTAGGATTCTAAGTCAGAAAGCAGAGTTTGGTTCTTCAAATCAGCTAAATGCTGTTATACAGACTATCCTAATCCTTTCTTTCCCTTCTCCTATGGAGTTTACTTCTCTTTTGTGTGCAATGGGTAACAGAAATGGCACAAATATGTCTCCTTCCTGTCTATTTTTCTCATTTTCTTCAAGTTAGGTAGTGTTTGAAAATTCTTTTCAGGGATGGAATTTTTCATGGCACATGTTGAACATGTACCAAACATATCTATAGACCTAGACTGAATTGAGAGGTATCAAAGAGAAAGATTTACTATCAAAGGGCCTAAAGTTGTTATTATTATTGCTATTTTGGAGAAAGAGAAGCGCTGCTTGTGCAAGTGTTTAAATTGACCAAGCAATTACTTTTAATGCCTTTATTCCTACTCACTACTCACAAATATTTGCTGGAAACTGGTAGTTTAATTTCACTCAAATAAGCACCAGATTCCTTCAGGAAAGAATTGGCTCCAGGCAGATGTACTGCTTAGCCAACTTCCTTTCTTTGGAGGGAAAAGAAAAAGATGTTAACACAAACACAAGTCTGTGATTGATGAGATGTTTAGGGCATGGGGAAATATTTCCAAATTTAATATGTTTTGCCCTTTAATGATGAAGAAAATAGGTAGATCCTGAAAACTTATTTAACTCATATAAACTGAATTATTTGCTGGCCTGCTAAAGGCTAGACCTTAGCCAAGGATAAAACAAATTTTTAAAAATTCTTCTGTTGAATTAGGGATATTTTACTTTTAACTTAATTTTCAAAAGGTGTTATTTGCATTGGTATACAGATGGCCTTAAAAATATGAAAAAGTGTGTGGGTAATAAGTCCTTGAACATAGTGCATTTGGGGTTTTTTTGACCAGTTAGTCTTGCACAAAATGACAATTCCTATGGGCAATGTCAGCTCAGAGACAAAGAACTCAGTGGTGGCAGTGGCCAACATCTTGTGTATTTTCTTAGAAAATCAGGATTAATTTTCTAAGAACAGCTGAGCACTTTAACCAATCATGATAGATTGTTTTAGCAAATGGATTTTTCTTGTTAGACTTGTTTTCTTGTGATTAATAAGGTTCACTAGGAAAATGGATTTGAAGCTTGACAGTTGTCACTCATGTCAGTTCAGATTTGTATAGATGAATTTATAACATTGTCATAGAAGAAACACATTTTCCCTTAGAACTTACAGAAGGAAAAAAGAAAGGATTTTATGTCATTTCAATACTGTCCTTCCTCATCTAGACAATCCTATGAAGTCTTCCTAAGAGGTCTTTCCAATTCTTAATAAATGACCTCCTTTTCCAGGTATTTGACTTATTTATTTGATTATCCCTTAGGAAAATATTAGTTTTAGGAGTTTTGTCCATTTGATTTGCTAAAAAAATACAACTGTAAAATTATTGGGGTTTTGTCTTCTCTATTGTATTTAAAACCTCATTCAAAGAGAAATCTTTTGGAAGGATCAAAAATATTTCCTCTATTTTATTTCCTGTCTGGGTTTTGATTTTATCTAAGTTTTCTTTTTAATGTTGCAATAACTGTTATTGTACGGTAGATTTCATTTGGAAGAACAAAAGGGAGAAAAAATTTTTTTGTTGCTCCGGACGTCTAGTGAATGATCTTGATTTTTGTATTTCTCATTTTAAACTCATTTATCTGTAAGGTTTAACCTGCAAGGTTTCTCCTGTTTCATGACAGGAAAGAGTGTCATAAGAGGGCAGATTAGGGATGCTGTCTTGGCTCGTGGCTGTTGCAGGAAGGAGGAGGAATGAAGAGGGACCATGTTACCAGGAGCACCCGTGACAAGCAGAGCTCCTGGTTTGTGTTATAACTCTTTGAACACTCTGGGCTTTCAGCTGCTGAGTTTGTGCTCCAAACGCAGTTTCTTTGGAAATGGGCAAGGTTCAGCTCAAGCCTAAAGATCCCAAAGAGGATGGATTGTCTAAGTCTGCAAGTGCTTGATGTGTGAGACATGACAGGTCACACGCTACTTCCAGCCAAGCCCTGGAGCTGGATTTGACTTCCAGCTTATTACCTGGAGTTTCTCTGACTAACAGGAGAATAATTTCTTCATAACCCCATGTTATCATTGGGAATTGGATTTCCTGCACCTTGCAGTCCCGCCTTAGACAGGACTGGTTTTATCTTTTAGTGTCCCTTGCAATCCAAAGTTGTCCCTTTCTTTTACAGAGGGGTGTTCAGCAAAGGTGTCAGCAAACTGCAGAAGTTCTGTCTGTGGGCATGGTTTTAGTAAACACCCTTGTTAAATATGAGGCTCTCCCATGACACTTCTCTGCAGCCAAAGACTTAAATATTCGAATAAATATATTTAATGACTCGATAGTTCTCTACTTCATTGGTGTGAATTTTCCTTTGCACGCCAGAGAGCTAACAGGAGAGCCAAGTGGCTTGAATCATGATAACCATGTTGCCAGTAAAAGGTAAGCTCTATGTTTTGATTGTCAAAGGCACTAAGGAACACACCAGCTGTGAATTATTTCTTCTTCCTGAGTAAGGGGGTTTTCAGGGCAGTAAAAAATAAAGGCAAATTATTGTGGACTGGGAATGATAAGGAAGTTGAGGAAAATACTGAAAAGAGCTGAGGAAAGTCCAGAATGAGCTCCCCTGTGTTGTTCAAAATTATGTGTATTTGTCATCTATAGCCAAGCTACAAACTGCTCTGCACACCTCTGAGGAAGAGGGAGTGGATGAACCTGAATGAGGACAAAGACTCAGGAAAACCTGCATCCATTCTCCTGACACAGCCAATATTAGATTTTCTAAAAACGACTGTGCATGTGGGGAAAAGTTGTAAATTAGCATTCTAAGTAAAATATGGAAAATCTTAGTTAAGGCATGGAAGCCGGAGCTAGAAAGATCCTGCTAATCCATCTAATTCAGACTTATCACTCCAGGAGGGCTCTCTCATGATATTTCTAGTGACTCATCTAGCCTCACTTAAATTCACATCTATGAGGTAATTACTTCCTCTTGCTTTTTAGGAATCACAATCATGGAAAGTGGGAATCCAGGCTTAACTGCTAAGAAATGGAAATTTATTGCATCAGAATGCATAGTTCAGCTCCAGCAGAATACTCCCTTTCTCTTTGTCGTTTAAAAATCAAGTGGTTTTTATTCCTGCTCCTCAAATGTCTTCAATTTTTTTTATCTCTTACCTTAAATACTCCATCAAACATGCCTAGATCATGGGATTTTTTCTGATAGGCTGTTGCAAGATTCCTTCAGTACCCAGTCAGCTGTGAGACATCTATGGGGCAGCCCCAGTATCAGACCCCAATGGACACAGACTTCATTGGCATTACAGATAATGCTGAGGCTGGAGTGGCAACATGAATAGAATACATAGAGATTTTTAGGGGTGTAATGCTAAATGGCTGACTCTGTGCCTGGGGTACCCTGTAGCCACAAACCAGAAGCAATTAGATTAGAATAGAGAAGGTCATTAAACCATTTTTTTCCTGATGAGGTAACAGCCACAGAGAGAATGCTGGCCAGACATGGTGAGGGGCCCAGAAATGAACTGCTGCTGTGCATCCCTTGCAGCCAGCTGATTGCTGGGTGATGCTGTCTGTGCATTGAGGCACAGCCTGAAGGAAGGGGAGATCCCAGAAAAAGACGATACCTTTCCCTTTCATTGGCTGGAGAATGCCTTAGACATAAGCAATAAGAAAGTCTTTGTCAAAGCAGAAAACCCCGCACATTTTCCAGGTCAGGCTACTGTGCAAACCATAACAGAATTTCTTGGAGCTATTTCCAATTCATGCTTTTGGGTGAAGAAGGAGAAACTTTACAGATCACCAAGACTGGATATTGAAGGTGCCATGAGTTCTGAAGGATCTCAAACAGAGCATTACTGAACTACTGCACATGGGAATAACATATAGTTTAATCCTTCTGCAGTACAGTAAGAAACTGGAGCATGGTATCACAGTATGGGGCAACAGGTATAAAATTATAGGTGAAATATAATGCAGAGTACTGAACAGAGGGTGTGGGTAGTAGGGGGACACCTGCACTCACTTCTGATATGGCTTTTTTAATATTCTTTTTCCCAAAGTACCTGTACATATCTTTTGTTGGCCAAACAACAAATGGATGAATTGTCAATTTGAACAAATGGGGTATTTTGTTGTGGTTAGAAATTTTAATGGAAAAATTCTGAAGACATGCAGAATTCATGAAGCCACTTTAAATGTTTTCTGCTTTCTTAATCTCTCTGCACTGATGAATTTTATCTTAAAATGTTTGAACCATGGCTATTGTAATACTGACAGAGTATTACTGACTTATAGACCAATACATATAAATTGCATCCTTGTCACCATGCAATCAAAAAAGCAGAGGAAACTCAGATATTTTTCAAAGGTAATAAGATTTGGAATAGAAGAATATGTAAATAATTGAATGCTTCTGTTTTATGTAAGACAAAAAAATCTTGGTTTAAATCTCTTGAGAATTCACTTCTGAGCTTGTAAAACTGGCAAAATACTATGTTTTGGACAAGAAATGAATTTTAATACTGGCATGGCTAAATCTAGCACGAATGATTATATATTATTTATGCAAAGGTAAAGTTTTAACCTTTTCTCTTTGTCATTATGTTTTTTCTCACAGTACTCTTATGTGTTCCTCTACAGATGCTGTATTGTAGTTGCATTTATTATATTCCCCTCCTGCTTTGAAAAGTTCCTTTCTTGCTATTTAAGAAAGATCAAGGTTCTCTGGAGGGCAGGAGTGAAAAACATCATCATCAGTGCCTTGTTCAGGACCTTTCAGTCTGATGCTGTCAATTTGTCATACACCAAACCCCATCTGGTTGTGGCCTTTATGCACCAACACCGATGGTGAAAGGAGAAAGGGTGTGGGAGGTACTGGCCACTCCAGGATCTCAGTCCTCACTCAGGGCTGTTTCTAGAAAAGTCCTAGCTTTCCCTTTCTCTCTGTTGTACCCCATGCACAATGTTGGGTGGAAAGGTGACATCAAAGAGTCATATCTACTCTGAGAGACGGAGAATTTCTAGGTTGTCCTAGACCACCCTCTGCTCATGAAAAGCCGCAGAAGAACAGATACAGTTTACTCTGGCTTTCAGTATCATGAAGTGAGGGTCACCTTCTCTCCTGTTTCTTGATTTTTGTTTCTCCTTCATGCTCTTCCCCTAAACACCATCAGTTCTATGCTGGAATGTGCTGCACATGTTTGAAAAGCATTATCATAAGCTGAAGGGTTTGCCAGCATTTTGCGATCCTTGGGTGGCAATGAGGGGAACCTGGTCCATTGCTGAAACAGAACCTCTGAAAAGAATAAACCAGAAAACTGCTTCTGCCTGGTGAACTAGAAGAAAAAAAAATCCATGGAAAGAATTCCATTTCATAAACTGTGAATCATACTTGCAGTCTATTGAGCTGAGATATATATACATGTTCTTTCTATTACAGCTCATGAATTCACAACTGGAATTTGCTTTTTATAAAAGAAT